>JAULSO010000007.1:0-600000 GCA_033675105.1 Podospora appendiculata | reverse complement strand
TGTGGATCAGCGTCTCGTCCAGGTCCAGGATCAGCGTCTTCTGGTGCGTCAGGCTCGCCGGGTCCAGGTTGATGTACGATGGCTGCCGCCGCGGGATCAGCGGCCGCGGCGGCGCCGGCGTCTTGGGGTATTTGGTGAGCGCCCCGAGCGGCGACGTGGGGGACTTGAGCTGGGCCGAGATGTCGTTGGTGGCTGGTGCGCCGCTGCCGTTGCCGCCGCCGCTGCTCGCAGACTGCGCTTTTCGGTGTTTTCGCTGCGGGAGGGAATCGTCCGAGTGTAGCTTGATTCGTATGGAGCGCCGCTTCGGGGCGATCTCCTCGGTCGGTTGGAGCGATTTTGAGCGCGCGTGTCGGGAGTTTGCGGCTGCTGCTGAAGCGGCTGTTGATGGCCGGCTGCTGCTGGTTTCTTGCCCGTGCCCTTGCCGCCTTCGATCTGGGTCGAGATCGGACTCGGACTCGGAGGAGAGCCCGGACGACGAGGAACCGCTGGACCCGCGGATGCGCCATGCCCGGGGGTCGATGGTGCCGTCCATACTTCGATGGCCCTTCTCGGACACGGCCATGCCTTCGTGGTAGTCCGCCGCCATCTTTTGCGTGTTGCCCCCGTAGAGTCCGAATAGCTTCCGTAGTTGTACAAGCGGCGAGAAGTAGCCGTATTCGTCATAAAGACATGCGATCAAATACACGCCAGGGGCTGCTATCGTGGAGAGCACCCATCGTATCGAGTTGATGAAGGTGGCGGCAATGCGCTTGGGCAGGTGCACCCAGGGGGCACCCCGGGGGCTGATGTCCTTGGTCTCGGCGGACGACAGCAGAGGGGTGCCTTCGTGGATCGCAAAGTCGTGTTCATCGCTGGCCGGCCGGTCGTCGGCGGCGTACTGGTCGGGCTCGGCGGTTAGTCTCTCCTTCTCGTCGAGGCTCGATAGCGTGTTGTCGCCGTTGTTGTCTCGCGCCCTCTCCTCGGAGCTGACAGCGGCCAAGCTTAATGCGCTTAGGGAGTTTGTTCGCGTCGGTGCTGGGCTCGCAGAGGGGGAGACTCGGGCCGAGATGATGTTGAGGGAGTTCATGATGTTGCTGCCGACGTCGAGGAAGCCATGAAGGAGGATGCGACCCGGCCAAGGAAGGAGAGGTGACTGCAATTGAGATGGCCAAGGTGCGGCGGTCGGTCGGTCGGTCAGGCAAGGTAGGTAGATAGGTACCTGGGAATTACGGATAGGCCAGGGGTGGTGGATCGACCGGGCAAAGGCAAAGCAAGACAGTCAACGACAGAAAAGGCCTGGGGATCCGGGGCTGCGCAACTCGGTGCGCGACGTTTGCTGGCCCGGCTGGGTGGGTGTTTTGTACTGTACCGGTATGTTGATGTCGGGGTTGATGCCGAGAAAGCAGAAGTAGCTCAGTTGCTGTTTGGCTGGCTGGAAGCGTCGAACGTGGACCGTGGACCGTGGAGCGTGGAGCGTGGAGCGTGGACGACGGCACGGCTATGTTTCCAGACTGGGGGGTCAAAAGTCAAAAAGAACAAGGGGCAGTGGAAGTGCAAGCAGGTGCCACCAAAGTGGAAGCAGCGCGCGGGCGACACAGGAGACGGGACAGTCACAGCACAATAGGGCGATGTCGTCAGCCTCGGCACCTGCTGAATTGGAGCCCGATCGGTCTTCGCTGTCGTAGGTTCCAGGTTTTCGCCTTTGTCTCGTCACGGAGAAATCCCAGTGCTTCAGAACTCCACAAACCGCAGCTTGCCAGAACACACGGCGAAAACAGATCTACGAGACTCGTCGAGAACTTGCCAGGTTGCAGAGAGTGCCGTGGCCCGTCTCACAGACCGCAGACCACATCCAGCTGCCCGGCAGCGACAAAAGAGCTCGTGAGACTTGAACCTCCCGGTCCGGTCTGTTTGACACCCCGGTAACCCTGCGCTAGGGACTGCGCTAGCGGCTACCTGGACTGCTGCGGGGCCACACCACTGACCACACTGACGGGGGAGACTCAGCAAACGGGTTTCCACTGGACGTCCACCGCCCTGCCCGCTCAACAAATGGCCCCCTGTCCACAGCCCGGGGATCCATTCACGTGTTCCTCTCAAGTGACAGCCATTGGCCGGGGGGGCCTAACCCGTACAGCGGCAATATAGCAATCGATGCGACCAAACATGGAAGTGCCTACATCTCACCAAGCACACTACATGATGGGATGCCGGCTTGACCAGAAACAGGAATCCAGCGCGGATGCAGCGTCTCTGTAGCCTGCACCGAAAGGCCTCTGATTGGGATGTTTGGGCCGTTGTTAGATACGCTCCGTGCAGCCCAGACAAATACCCCGTACATGATAACCAATGATCAATACCCCGGGCTCGATGGCTTGCTTAGACTCCCAACGAGAGGCCAAATTTAGTGTAGAGCGACTAAGCCAGATGGACCAGGCGGCATAGGTATGGCTGAGGGGAGAAACGATGGGGTTAATATTGCATTATTATCTTGTTGGTAGGCCATAATTGTCAGGTATAGTTGATATCCTCTGTCCACCCCTGATAAGGTACTAGAACTGGGTAAAAAGACGCGAAGGATCCTATAGCTCTGGTTATGAGCGAGTATAGAGTCAAGACCCTGCCGCACAGTAAGAGTGAAGAGCTACCCGTCAGAATAGTTGAGAAATATGCATTGGCTTGAACCCTGAGTATAAAAGGAGAGCCAGTCAACGTAAGAGAGGGGGACAACCACCAGAAAAACTTACCCCTATAGATTTTGTTTTTAGTTAACCCGACTCTGACTGGAGGCATAGCGCGAATGGCATATAAAGAGAGTGTCCCTTCCTTACCATGACCATCATCACATCACTGATTTCGATTTCCAACATAACAGCATTTCGGGGCGGAATGCAAACCCTCCCACGCCATCCAAAACGGCTGTCGGCTGTCGGCAGTCGTCCCACTCCTTCGCTTCATTGCTGCCAGACAATCACGGACAATAGGGCCGTTGCACAGTAGACGACAAGAAAGTCAATTCGTGACTCCAACTCGACCCCGGTTTGGCTGATTGATGATGTACAAGGTTGTCTATTTAGCACACGCTCCGCCATGGATATTCGTTCCTCTCTGCGCTCCACTCCTTACTCCTCGTCGCCCATCTCGGCGCGGCCAGCCTTGGAGTTGAGGTACTCATTGCTGCCAGCCAGTTAGCACACACACTCCATCCATCTGCTTGTAGTCCGTTCTTTGCACGGCCAGAGCGGACATACCGGTGGACGGCCCAGTCCATAAGGTAGTAGCCGGCGATCATGGGAGGTGCCCAGTAGAAGACTTGAGCACTGAAGCGCCTCCAGGTGTTGAAGACAGCGTCGTGGGCGGCGCCGGCGAAGGGGTTCTGGCGGTTAGGGCTGAGTCCGTAGGTGATAATTCCCTTCTGCTTCATGCCGCCTGTTGGAGAGACCATGGGTTAGAAATCGATATTTGGCCTGTTCATTCGTCTGGTGGTGATTGGTGTGTCTCAATGCATCCCCATCTCTCGTCCTCGTTCATTCCAAGCCTTTTCGGACCAAGCTCGAAGCTGTCTTGGGTGCAGTGCATGTGTGTTGTGTGTTGTGTGTGCGTTCAATGCCGGCCGGGTCTACTCACCGAAGCCACCCCATCCTCCGAGGAACCTGCAGGAAGCAATTGTTAGCAAAAGTGCCCATGGAGAGTCGGTGGCGCACGCAGGGACGGGCGCATCGGGGGAGTGCAGCTGCGTCGCGCGGGAAAAGACGCATCGGCAGCTTCACGGTCGGCGGGGGGAGACGGACTTGTTGAATCGGCCGATCGGGGCACCGCCGCCGCCACCGTTCAGGGACTGTGTAGGGCGCATCGTGAATTGGGCTTTCGCGAGGGGGCTCGTGGGTGGTGGGTTCGAGGTCGTGAGAGCAGCAGCAACAGCGGGAAGTCGAAAGAGCTCGCGGGCGGATTGAACCGTTTGGAAGTTGAAATCAGTCGAATTGACCAAGAGAAGCCGAGAATAGCCCTCCTAAAACAGCCTAGTTCCAGCCTGGGACAGCGAAATCCCCGTCGTCCAGACGGTACGTACCGTTTCCGACCACTCACGCCACTGCAAAAGTTCAGCCGCGTTCCCCCGACTCTCCCGCAAAGACAGCACTCAGCAGCAAATCCGGCTCCACTCGACAGCGTGGTACGTGCGTGAGCGCGTGCACCCACCTCAGCTTAGCAAGGTCCGTCGCAAGGCAAGCATCGAATTCGAAAGCTCAGGGAAGAGAGCTCGCTCCAAAGTTCAACCTCACGGCCTGCCTTTCTGCTCCACCACCACCACCATCCGCAACCGATCGCCGCACCCGTTGACCCGCCCGCTCTCAACACCGCACACCCCGACACGCATCGATTGGATTCCGCACACCGGATTCCCAGGAAGAAAAAAACGTCACAATGGCGGCACGAGGGTTGGGTTATGTCTACAAGTTCGCCGTCCCGGCCGCAGTAGGCCTATCGCTGGCCAGCAACGCCATCTACGACGTCAAGGGTGGCTCGCGCGCCGTCATCTTCGACCGTATTTCCGGAGTGCAGGAGAGGGTCATCGATGAGGGCACACACTTCCTCGTCCCGTGGCTGCAGAAGGCCATCGTCTTCGACGTGCGGACGAAGGCCCGGACGCTCGGAACCACGACGGGAAGCAAGGATCTGCAGATGGTCAGCCTGACGCTGAGAGTGCTGCACCGGCCTGACGTGCCTGCGCTGCCCAAGATCTACCAGGTGCGTTTTGAAGCCACTCCACCTTGAACCACCAAACTACGTCCCGGCTAACCTCTTCGTGACAACCACAGTCCCTCGGCCAAGACTACGACGAGCGTGTCCTGCCCTCCATCGGAAACGAGGTGCTCAAGTCCATCGTGGCACAGTTCGACGCCGCCGAGCTGATCACCCAGCGCGAGGCCGTCTCGCAGCGGATCCAGGCCGACCTGCTCAAGCGGGCGCGCGAGTTCAACATCATGCTCGAGGACGTGTCCATCACGCACATGACATTCGGCAAGGAGTTCACCAAGGCGGTCGAGCAGAAGCAGATCGCACAGCAGGACGCCGAGCGCGCGCGCTTCATCGTCGAGCGTGCCGAGCAGGAGCGCCAGGCCAACGTCATTCGCGCCGAGGGCGAGGCCGAGAGCGCCGAGACCATCAGCAGGGCGATCGCCAAGGCCGGCGACGGCCTGATCCAGATCCGAAAGATCGAGGCCAGTCGCGAGATCGCGCAGGTGCTCGCCGGCAACCCCAACGTGTCGTACCTGCCGGGTGGCAAGGGCGGCAACACGAGTTTATTGATGAACGTTGGCAGGAACTAAGGGGTTGAGGCAGTCAGATAGTCTGGAGGTCGCTTGGTCGCTGTTTGGCGGTTGTCTGAGACCATGCATAGGTCGGGCTAATGATCAAAACGGAGCTGTGTATTATTATGAGCATTGTATCTTCCCCGCTTTGGAATCTCGCAATTGGTGTTTGTGTCGAGCACTTGGTCGCTTGAGGTGTTGATGTGACGGTGCTTTGTTGGAGCTTATTGACCTTGCAAGGTGTGATACTTTAAACAGGGTGGAACACCAAGTTCTGCTCATAGATCACTACCTGAACCATTGACGTTGGTGTAGAAAAGCACGCAGGTTTATTTGGCTGATGTCTACGAATTATGTACTTGGCAGATGTAGGCGAAAGCACAGATGCTTCTCTTCTGACTCTCAACGGCCGTCATATGGTTTTTTATACGGTTCCCTGGTGCACTTGGTAGGTAGACGCTCATTCACATCATGGTCGGAACAGGACGTGGTGATCTCACTCTGCAGTTTTCACCTTTCCGGCATCAATGAAGCAGCATTCATCAGGGCCCTCAGATGAGGTTTATGAAGGTAGTTGAACACGTTATTCCGGTTCAACTGTTTTATGTTAGCACGTGGTAAAGGCTTGTCACGACTTGGACAATTTTCCACTACGTATTTTAAATCTCAGGAATGGTCGTTTTATTGGGTTCGCTGGAAGGGGGGCCTAAAAACGGGGCTGTACACAGTAAAGCGCGCCTGGCAAAGCTGGAGCGGCAGGGGCCTCTGGCTGGCGCTGAATGGAAGGTCGCCTTATTTCCACGACCGCCAAGCTGCAGCAGCCCGAGACTTGGTGGGGCACCTGCCGAACCTACCAGGAAGCTCCGTCATCCTTTCATTCGTTCACCTTGCATCGGCCATCCTTTGTGGAGCGGAATGAACAACACCAACTTCATCACTGCCTGGTCCACAGAAGATTCTTGAACAGGATTGAGCTACGTTATTAAACGTGCCGATTTATCTGAGTAGGCCAGGGCAGCTATATATTTCCCCGCGTGGGCGCGGGCTCTTCTTCAATCAAGGTGGGCGTTCGTTCGGTTTGCTCCAACAACACCTCCCTTCCCTGGTAGATTCCTCGCTGCTACCTGGCTGCCTGATCAAGCTCAGTCATGGACGCCGTGCTCAGAAATCTCGGGACCATTCCCTGCCTGCGAGGAGACAGGTGCGCCGATCCCAGGTGCGCCTTTCAGCACAGCTGGGACAGGAAGCCCGACGGTGCTGGCCCCAGCGCCAGCATCGGGCATGATGGGGCGAATGATGCCGCAGAAGACGGAGCAGATGGCCCACGGAAGCGACGCAAGGTGACGGCCGAACCAGCCCAGCCAAACAAACAAACCGTCATGACAGCAAAGAAACCTGTCTCGCCGCCGCCATTAAAGCGCAAGGCCCCTCCAGCTGCCAGTCCCACCCCCGCCCACACTGGCTCATCATCCCACCAAACAACCGTCTCATCTTCAGGCAAGGCCACCACCACCACGCCAATCAAAGCCACCTCAGTTGTCACGCACTCAAAGGTCATAGCTTCGAAACCCACACCGCCGCCGTCAAAGGTCGCGCTGCCGCCGCGCAAACCCGAGACCCTGAACCCGCGGCATCTCAAGGCCGCAGCCCCCGCCACGCACGACTTCCGCTTCAAGGCGCTCAAGATGCTGCACGACCAGCTCGCCCGGCTCAACTCTGAACTTAAAAAAGACGCCACCCAAGAAGCAAAGTCTCTTGTCCTCTCCCCGCAAGAGCTCATCTGGATGGCGCTGGACATAGAAGAGAAGACCGCCACGGACAAGCCGTCCATCTACCATAACATGATCAAGAACCGCATTATGAACTACAAACGCATGCCTACCACAAAGTGGCACGAGGAGCTTCTCGCCGAGAAGAAGAAGAAGGAAGCCCGCGACAACGGCACCGACAACCCGAAGCCCAAATCCACCCTCGGCACACCCAAGGTTGTCAAGACAGGCCTCACCCCGCAGCAGGAAGTCACCTTTCTTTCCCAACTCCAGACGCCCATCACCACCCTGGCCCAGTGGGGCTACGTCCCCACCGCCCCGACCGAAATCGACATTGCCAAGGCCCGCGCCGGCGAGGAAGCCGCTCGCGGCTGGGAGGTTTGTGACCGCTGCACGACCCGCTTCCAGGTGTTTCCCGGCCGGCGCGAGGAGGACGGCGCACTCACCTCGGGCGGCCAGTGCGTTTACCACTGGGGCAAGGCCTTTTTCCCCGACCGCGCGCCGGGCAACGTCGGCCGCTCCGAGAAGCGATACCGCTGCTGCAAGGAGGCTGTCGGCGACTCGATTGGCTGCGTCAAGAGCGAGACCCACGTCTTCAAGATCACCAACCCCGCACGCCTGGGGGCTCTCGTCCCGTTCGCTCAGACGCCGCCCAACCGGCTGGCGCCGAAGGATCGAGCCGTGTGCTTTGACTGCGAGATGGGATACACAGTCCGGGGCCTGGAGCTGCTGCGCGTCACGGCCACGAGTTGGCCGGGTGGCGAGGAGCTGTTGGATGTGCTCGTTCATCCCGTGGGCGAGGTGCTGGACCTCAACTCACGGTTCTCGGGCATCTGGCCGGAGGATATTGCTAATGCGGAGCCGTGGACTGCCAGCGGCGGATTTGATGGCGGTGGCAAGGGTGTAGGATTCGGTGAGGGGGGACGCCCGAAGAAGAAGAAGATGCAGATCGTTTCCGGCCCGACTGTGGCCAGGGATCTGCTCTTCTCGCTCATCGCGCCCGAGACGCCGCTCATTGGCCACGGCCTAGAGAACGACCTCAACGCGATCCGTATCATTCACCCGACTATCATCGACACGGTCCTGCTGTTCCCGCACAACCGCGGGCTGCCGATCCGCCACGGGCTGAAGATGCTGATGGAGAAGCACCTGAACAAGGCGATCCAGGTCGAGAAGGACGGCGTCGTGGTCGGCCATGACAGTGCCGAGGACGCGCGCGCGGCGGGCGAGCTGGTCCGGCTGAAGGTCGCGGAGCAGTGGGCGGGCATGAAGGCCAAGGGGTGGAAGTTGGTTGATGGGGCGTTTGCGTCGCCTGAGTGGGTTGCCAGGGCCGGTTCGGCTGGTGCTGCTGCTGCTCTTGTGGGCGGGGGGTTGAGTGAGGAGTTTCTTGAGGAGGGCGAGGCTGAGTGATGCAGAGTGACGGACACTCTGTGGTCGAGCAATGCTTGGGGCCATGGGTATGTTCTTTCTTTGCTTTTTCAGACTCTTTTTTGGGATGGGAGGTTGAGTGAGGAGTTTCATGAGGAAGACGACGTTGCGTGATGCAGAGACTCACACACTGCATGGTCAATCAACCCTCGGAGCCGCGACTATCTTCTTTCTTTTTCGGCTATTCTTTTTGCTATCTTCTTGTTTTGTTTTTATTGGAGCTACCGGCGCGCATTTCTAGCATTGAATAAGTGCTGGTGGAAGCCGGCGTTTGACTCGATGATTTTGGGGCTGGCTGGCTTAGAGGGGCTGTTTATGGCGTTTCGGTTGTTCGCGGTGGCGGTGCTTCCACCCTTTGATACACTCGGGCAGTTGGGCTGTCCCTGGTCTAGAGCCTGGCGGGCTGGAGCTGGCCACCTAGACAGCCACACACGCACGAAAGAACGAGGAATGAAATCGGCGGTATCTGCGATGTCTAGTGATATGGCGCTTTTGACTACACGATGGGATTTGTGTGAGTGATGCTGTTTTCACTTTTTGGGATGACAGTTCACGTGTGGTTGGATGTTGGTGTGGTGTGTGAGCATGCATCTTGTATGGCCGGCTGCTGCTCTGATTGGGCATGTGTCGGGATTCTGCCTTGACGCCAGCCTCGCGGCGTAATTATTTCACAGCCTCCATTCACATCCATAAATACCCCTCATTCTGCCCCCTTTCACTATCTCCAAAACACACCGTTGCAAATCAGTTATCCTGTTTCTGGTCGACAATTTCAGCTTCTGTAGGAGCCATGAGCGCTTCAGAGTCTACTAGTCCGTCCCGCGACCCGCTGCTCAACCAAGAGCTTCCAGACTCTTATCTCGGTTACCTGGCCCGGCTCAAGGATTCCAAGCCATGCCTCAACTGGCTCCACCGTTTTTTAGAACACAGGCCCGCCGAGCCGCAAGGCCAGATGGACGTCTTAGATGTGATCGGTGGTCGAATACAAGTGCGGCCGTCGGAATCCGTCACCCTCGGGAATCGGGCAGCAGATGTCGACTTCCGGATTGTTCAGCTCTCGTACTGCGACGAGTGGTCTCTGGATCGAACTCTCTTGGATAGTGTCTGCTTCGCATTTGACTTGGACCCCTTCGCGGTCTGGGTCTGCTTTGACGACGACTACAGCCACTTAGAAAACCCTTGGGATTCCAAAGACCCAAGAATAAGGCGCGAACCACTTCCCCGACAGCTACCGTTGGCTGGGGACTTTCTATGCCTTCCCTTCGACCAATATGAGACCCAGAGGCTATTTGCCGTGTTCGCCAGATCTAGAGACCAAGGGCCTTTAGATACCCGTAGGTGCAGCTTATATCTTGGTACTATCAACGGTCTGCTGATTTACGTCTGTGTAGTCGTGTTGTTTATTAAGTATGACGAGTTGGGTGACTACAAAACCCAACGGGATTTTGCAACCACCGATCAACGGACCAGTGTTCGGCGGCCAACGCAGTCTTGTGACAAGGTCACCAAGAAGACTCAATTTCACCACTATGCCGATGAGATGTTGGCTTGGGACTGTAAAGGTTATGTGTCGACTCCCGAGAACAACCCCGTCTGTTTCGCGCTCCCGCACGTCCGGCTGCTGCTCAACAACTTTACCCAGTACCTCGAGAAGTGCAGGCACGAGGCTTGGGACGTGCTGGACCCCAACCTGCGGGACGGATGGGACAGAGACGTGGAGCAGGAAGAGAAACTCTACTTCCGCGTGTACATACACGCGGAGCGGCTCTCGCAATGCGCCAAGAGCCTCGACCATTTCCTGTCCCTCCACCAGAGGACACCGTCGGCGGTGTTAAAGAACGCGACGGACGACTTCGCGATACTTCTCAAGGAGGCCATCGATCTCCGCAACGCCTTGCGTGATCGACTAGGACAACGCGCGGCCGTGCTCTCCCTGGAAGAGTCGAGAAAGTCCATCCAGATGGCGGATAGCCTCAAGACGCTGACGCAGCTGGCCTTTGTCTTCACGCCGCTCAACTTTGCCACGTCAATTTTCGGGGCAAATATCGTCGAGTTCGGAAACGGTACAGCGCCAGCCTGGGCATTTGTCGTGACGGCCGTGGCTATTGGGCTCGCGACAATGCTAACCTGACTGGTTTGGTCCAAGAAAAGGGGCACGCTGAAGACGCTTGCGCGGCATATTCGCGCCATCTCCAAGCTGGCGCAGAGAAGCCCTGCCCTTGGCTTTTTGCTTCTTGTAATATCTGTGGTCGGCTACGGTGCGAAATGGAAGAAATTGACCGACGACCAGCTCTTCCGTCGTCTTGGCCTCGCTGCTCTTCTCGAGAACCCGCAGGACGAATACACCGATCGGGACACAGCTGATCTGAACTATTTCGAATCAGCGCCTGTCGGATCCCCATTTCTCGAGGCACTTCGCCAGAACTCACTTCGCTTAGTGGCTGCATATACCAGCTAGGAGGGCTGGCAGTTTGATCGGTTCTACAAGCCCTGGATTAAATGGCGTCGTCTCGCGAAAGCACAGAGAGCGGCGGCGGGGGAAGGGCTCAGAGAGTCGGGAGATGCTAATTCTGTCTAATGCATTGAGTGAATTTCATACTATTCTACAAAAGAAGTCGAAGTGCAACCCACCCGTGACCGAGATGGCCGGTGTCACACAGGGGTAAGCAAAGGTACTGTAAACATTCAATTCAGGGGTAATCCGTAAAACAAAGGGGTCCGCCTAAAGCGACGCTACGGCCCCACCTCGGTTCTGCCGCCTCCCACCGCTCCCACAGCGCTCACTCCCAAGGTAAATTCAACGGCACCTGAACATCGCTCCGACCGCGACTTGACTCCTTTCCCTTCCACCCACCCACGACCGCCCTCAACCCGACGAACACATCCCAGCAACCGCGCTCCTACGAAATCCTTTACAATGGCTCCCAAGAAGACCGCCGCGCGCCCGGCGCAGGAGAACATCTCCCTGGGCCCCCAGATCCGAGAGGGTACGATGCCCCGACCCGGGAACCCCGCGTTTTCAACACTCCACTAACAAAAACCACCACCAGGCGAGCTCGTGTTCGGTGTCGCCCGCATCTTTGCCAGCTTCAATGACACCTTCGTGCACATCACGGACCTCAGCGGCCGCGAGACCATCTGCCGCGTCACGGGCGGCATGAAAGTCAAGGCCGACCGCGACGAGTCGTCGCCCTACGCCGCCATGCTGGCCGCCCAAGACGTGGCGGCCCGCTGCAAGGAGGTCGGCATCACTGCGCTACACATCAAGATCCGTGCCACGGTACGACCCCCCTTCCCTCCGGATTCAAAATGCAAAACCCCCCCAGACTTTTTTTTCTTTTTCTTTTCCGAAGCTAACGCGAGGTTCCCCAGGGCGGCAACGGCACCAAGACGCCCGGTCCCGGCGCTCAGGCGGCGCTGCGCGCCCTCGCGCGCTCCGGCATGAAGATCGGCCGCATCGAGGACGTGACGCCCACGCCCTCGGACAGCACCCGCCGCAAGGGCGGTCGCCGCGGTCGCCGTCTGTGAGGAGGGTATGTTTGTCGGTCGGTCGGCTATGACGTGGAGAACGGCAGGGTTTTATATTCTTTTATATTTTCTTAGCCTGGTCTCTGGAGAGGAGGAAGACGATTACATGGAGAACGGCGGGGGTCTTGTTTTAACATGGCCTCTGCCTGGTCTTCGCGCCTCCGTGCGTTGGCTGTTTGATATGGCTGCGCATGGGACGGCAAAAATAAGTTACATGGAGGACGGCTCTTTATTTTTTCTTTTTCTGTTCTGCTTGAGAAAAACTGAAAAAGCCTGGCTTCCGTTTCCCCCTTTTTTTCTCTCTCTTCTTCCTGTCTGTGGAAGAAGGGGGGGTGGGGGAAACTCTTTATGGCAATTATGCAGTCTTCTCTGCAACCTGGCGGGATGTGGCCGTTTGGTCTTGCAGCACCACGTCCCGGGGTATTCTGTGGTTAGACATCAATCAATACGTTTATATCTTTACTGGAGTGAGGTTTGTGAGTGGTGTTGACTTGCATCGTCGTACCTGACTTACAGGGCCTTGTCGTGATCAAAACTCAGTCGGGCTTGTCTATTTGTTGAGGCACACCTGGAAGCCCACTCGCCGTAACCCTGTAAGCTCCCAAAAGCGCAGTTGTTAGAGGCAGTCACCACCACTCGGGACTATTATTCTGTTTACAGATGTGACATTCCACGTTCAATTGCTTCCTTACTGTGTTTGACCTTTTCGACGTGTTGCTGCTTTTTCGCATTCAAGGTTCCCCCAGCTAACGGCCAGGGGCCCCGCAGTCCACGCCCAGGGGCCAGGGGGCTAGGCGGCATTCCCCACTGCCAAAACGAAAAGTCGCCCCCCAGTTCCAATTTGCGGGACCACGTGTTAAAGTGGGTGGCGAGTGAGAGCGCGGCGAGAGCTAAGCGAAAGCCATCGGACGACGAGCGGTGAACGAATTTCAACCTCGTCTCCTACTCCCGCCCAAGCTGGTCTTTGGATCTTGTTTTTCCTCAACCCAGCCATTCGTTTTGCAGCAAGCCATGGCGCCCTCACTGACGACTGCGACGAACTCGTCGTCGAAACGAACTGAGCCGGCCGCCAATGGCAAATCCAAATCCCAGCCGGCACTGACAAACGGCCAAACGGCGCTCCCACCCCCAGTCGGCGGCGACCAGCTCGAGCGCGACCCCATCGAGACCAAGTATCGAGACTTTTTCTGGACCTACACCGAGGAGCCGCACCGGACCCGGCGCCTTGCCATTATCAAGGCGCATCCAGAGGTGCGTCAACGACACACTCCAGCCCCCAATTGGCGACTCAATTGCACCAACATGAACTTGAGCTTACCTTGTCTCGGCTCGTCAAACACAGGTCACCAAACTCTGCGGCCCCGAGCCCCTGACCAAGTACGTCGTCGCCGGCGTGGTCGCCCTCCAGCTCGTGCTCGCCCACCTCCTCCGCAACCAGCCCTTCTGGTCATGGCAGTTCTGGGCCGTCGCCTACGTCTTTGGCGCCACCGCCAACCAGAACCTCTTCCTGGCCATCCATGAGATCTCCCACAATCTCGCCTTCCGATCGCCCCTCGCCAACCGGCTGTTTGCCATCTTTACCAACCTGCCCATCGCAGTCCCGTATAGCGCCTCGTTCAGGGTGCGCTATCCTCTTCCCTCCTCTCCCCTCCTCACAAACAAACCCCCCAACTAACACCAACACTCCCTTCCTCGCAGCCCTACCACCTAACCCACCACAAATCGCTGGGCGTCGACGGCCTCGACACGGACCTCCCGACCGCCTTCGAGGCTATCTTCCTCGACTCGATCCTGGGCAAATCCTTCTTCTGCACCTTCCAGATCTTCTTCTACGCGCTGCGGCCCATGATGGTGTACCGCATCCCGCTGACGTGGATCCACGCGCTCAACGTAGCCGTTCAAGTCGCCTTCGACTACACACTGGTGGCGCTCCTCCCGGCGTACTTCAGCACGCACTCGCTGCTCTACCTGCTCCTCTCATCGTTCCTCGCGGGCTCGCTGCACCCGACGGCGGTGCACTTCCTCGCGGAGCACTACGTGTACGAGACAGTGACGCCGACGGCCGCGGACCCGGCCAACCAGATCCCCATCCCCGAGACGTACAGCTACTACGGCCCGCTCAACCTGTTCACGTACAACGTCGGCCTGCACAACGAGCACCACGACTTCCCCGCCGTGCCGTGGACCCGGCTGCCCCAGCTGCGCGCCCTCGCCGACGAGTTCTACAGGGACCTGCCGTACCATGAGAGCTGGAACTACGTCATCTGGCGCTTCATCTTTGACGAGGGCATCGGCATGCGCAGCCGCGTCAAGCGCAAGCAAGGCGGCAGAGTCGTGGGCGGTGGGAATGGCAAGGCTGCGGCGGCCAAGGTGGCGGACTGGAAGGAGAATGAGATTGAGGCTTAGTTCAGGCGGCGTGAGTTGGGCGAGCGGGCGGGCGTGCGTGCGTGTAATGTGTGGATACCTGGTGGGTTTGGCTGAGACGAGGCGCTGCTTGCTTGCTTCCAGGTTGCTACTGATACTCTTGGGATTAGAGGCTCGTGGGAAAACGACTTACCTAACGTTCCCTTATAAGCTTGGGTGCACATTTGGTATGTTCTCGTGGTTCAGCGGTCCGTCCGCTGCAACCACCTTCGCTTGGTGGGGTTGGCTTTCTTTTTTTTTTTTGGTTCAGTACCGGGTTCGAGACGTCTCGCTCACTTTTTTTTCTTTCTCTTTTCCTGTCCTTCTCTGTCGCTTATTCTCTTTCCTTCCTTCGCTGTTGTATCTTTTCTGTCGTTTCTTCTCTGTCTTTTCTTCTGTCTTTCCTTCCGAGTGAGTCTCTTCTCCACAACCTCGTCTCTTTCTTTTTTTCCATTCCCAGTTTGATGACAAGTATATGCATGTTCTTATCCGAGTTATGCAAACCCACGGTGTATGTCTCTTTCTTGACTACTACATGGAGATTCCATTGCTTTTACTTCGCGGTGCAGGACGAGCAGGTGCGAAACTGAAGTAGGCAGGTATATTGGTGCAAGCTGCCTACTGCCTACTCCATGTGGTCTGTATATCGGGTATGTAAGGTCAGTTACGTGGCCAGGCAGTCAGCGAAGTATCGGAGATTGGTCATTGACCTATATAGCCACTGAACACTCTTGCGGTCTAGTGATAATTCCTCTGACCCCCGTTGCTTGTTTTGTGGTTTTGGTCGCGCGTTTGAGGTGTGACGCGGCAAACACAATGTTACTTTTTCTCCCGCTTTTCTTGGGCAAGTGGTGAAAGCTGGCTCCCATTCGATGGGTTAGATTTGCTCCCGAGTAATGATTGTATGTCATTTTGCCTTGGCTGCAGTCTCCTCCGGTGGTCTGCGAGGAAGGCACAAGTGTCAATACAGAGGCACCCTCCTTGGTGTTAGGCAGGCACGCATGCAAACAACTATCTCACCTTCGGTATATAGGTCCGGTTACGTGAGCATGGAATCAGCGAAATAGCTGAGTTCAGCCGGTCGTTATGATTCACCTTCTCTGTGGTCAAGTTGTTCATTCTGAACACTCGTCCACCTTCGCTTTTTGTTTTCTTTTCTTTTGCATCACTCGCATGTTCGAGCCGGGCTTTGATCGCAACTCCTTTTAATTTTTGCCTTTTTCCATTTGAATTTGAGCTCGTATTTCTCTTCGCTTTCTTGCCCGCTTACCTACCTACTCGTAAATCGCAGATCATGTTGCTCTGCACGTTTCTTTTGACGCTTCACAGCGCGTCTGTCTTTCCAGGTGCTCTTGGTGGGCCAGGCTTGCTCCGTTTGTCACAAGGCGAACCGATGTGTGATACCACATCAGCCGGAGAGATTTTTAGCTGCCCTGCGCGAGTGCAATTATCATACTTTGGGCTCGCTGGATGCATGTTTGGTACTCAAGACGCCATGATCCGCCTGGTTTGCAGTCACCTCCAGTGCATCTTCAACCTGTGGACGTGAACTGGATATGCCTGGATGTATCCAAGGTATGTGAGCGCGTGCCATGAGGAAGCTGCACATGATAGAACATACAGTGGTTTCTTTATTTGGCTCGCTACCTACATCATCATACACTCATACAGTCGTTACAACATCACCCAAAAGCTGGAATCAACAAGCTCAACATACTGTACATGTACCAGGTAGGTTTGCCCAGGCTACCTGGAGTCATACAAATTTAATCCCACAAAGACGCCCGACTTCCACAGATCTACCCCGTGCCCGCGATTTATGAACCAACACCATCGATACCACCAACTCTATCCTGAGTGTGACGCACCACCGAGACAAAACGACGCTGGTATACACCAACAACCGCCACCACCACCACTGAAAAAGCAAATGTATGCAATCTAGACACTGTAGCCACAAGAATGAACCCCCTGACCAGCTACCTGGAGGGGATGCTCCACGGTTTCCCCATGAAGTTGTCCTGGTTTGCCTCCTCTTCTCATTGCCTGCCCCACAGAAACAAAATTAAAGTGGCGACCTCACACACCGACACAGCCAAGGCCTGTGTATGCATCACAGGTTCAGGTAGATGGACGGATGGATGGGATGGGAGAGCCAAAGAATGAACTCGAAAATGACCACCGCGTAGCAATCGCCCAGTTTGTTCAAAGGTAGGGAGGATAGGGGGGTAATAGGTAGGTACCTAGGTAGGTAGGTAGGAGATAAAAAGTACGAAGATACATAAATGTAGGTATCATGTCTGTGGGTGATATGGTATGTACCTGGTATTTGCATGTGCCCGATACCTACCTCTCTCTCATCATGTTCCTTCCAGTTCAGTAGTCCCCTCTCCTTGTTTCTGCGTGTCGAATAAACCAGGTACTTACCTAGGCGGGCCAACAGGTGTATCCATCCTCGTGAAGGTCTTCGATTCATTCTTTCGAGCTCATTCCCTTCCCCTCCCCCCTTCGCCACATCCAAACCCCCATCCAAAAATCATCATAATCAACGAGACAGAGATAAACAGACAGCCAGAAAGAAAATTCAGATTCAGTTATTCATCAATAATGATAAAAGATCAGGACGACGAAAAAAAACAGTACAGGCCATTGATGGCCCCAGGAATACCCCATTCTATGTCATGTTTCACCGGTTCCCACCCGCACACCCCAATGTTGTTCCATTTTTGTTGGTGGTGATACCGTCAGTCGTTGTTGGACAACAACACCTTCATGTCTTCCGGTGTGTTCAACGTCCCAGCTACATGTAGCCAGCCCATGAATTTCAAGTTCCTGCCCTTGGCGTTCGCGCGCGCGCGCACGTCGCCTCCCGCCTCCCCTTCCATCCATCCCTTGGTTCGTACGGATGCCGCCGAACCAGGTGGGGGGATTCGTACATGGAGGGAAGAAAGAGAAAAAATGTAACTAGAAAGAAGACGGAAAACGCCTCCCATAATCAAAGTCATCTACAATAAAGTGACCTGAAGCATGAAAAAAAAAAGACAGACTGGGGACGATTTTTCTCTGCCTGATCTCGGCGGAGGGCCGAGGGCTCTCATCGAGCAAACAAAAAAGCAAAAGCCAAAACCAGTCGGCAGCCGCCCACCACACGCTGGCTACATTGCCTCAAAATCAAAACCCTTCCCTCATGTCCACCCAGCCTTTCACAAACACACACACACAAACACGTCATGTAGAAATCGCTTTTCTTTCTCGGTGGGGTGTGTGTTGAATTTTTCTCTCTTTTTTTGTCAAACCATCCAACGCCCCCAAGCTCCCAGGTAATATTTTCCCCCCATAATGCCATGCACGCTCAATATACAGAAGAACCAAGTTGCAATTGTTAAGATGAGTGATAAAAAAAAAAGGTGACATAGGAGAGATTGGTGTGTCTCGTCTGCACGGAAATGTCCGTGACTTTTAAAAACTAATAGAAACTTCGCCCTTGGTAAGTTTCGGTTTGAGAGCGGGATCGTTGGCGGCGTTTTTCTTCACCGTCGTCTTCCCGAGGATGGTCGCAGTGCGGATCCGCTGGCTCAGTGGAAGGGTGTACCGGAGGGTCCCCTTGAGGATCAGCTGGAACTCATCTTCCATGATGCGCTCCCAGCGCTCGGGGCCACCGACGGTACCGTTGCCCGGGCTTTTTAGGCGGACTTCGCCTGTCGAGACCGAGATACCCGAGTGGAAGAAGGAGCCCTCAAAGCTGAGCGCGCTGTTGAACCCTGTGATTGTGCCCAGCCGCATGTTGGGCGCCGACTCGTCAGGAGGCGGGTCTAATGGCGAATCATCTTGCGCCTTGACGTCTCCATCTTGTGTCCTTCTCAGGCGAGCGGGCTCGATCTCGCCTGGATGTGTGTGACGCCACCATTCCGAGTCGGTGCCGGCGTGAGGAGACTTGGCAAAGACTTCGATGTCAGCGGCATCCACAACGACAACCACTATGTTGGGGTTGTGCGCGCTGATTGTGAGATCCAGCATGAGCTCCTGCTCACTAGCGACGATGTGCTCCATGGCGACGAGCTGGATTTCCGAGAGCGGTTGTGATGTCGCAAACATGAAACCAATCGCGCCGGAAACGACGAGCAGCAGCATGACGGTTAATACCAAGCAGCTCGCAAAGCGGTTCAGGAAAGAAGGCGGCGATCGATACGACTGTGACTCCATAGTACGCAGCGAGTGGATGCCCCTGCGGCTTCTCCCCGAACGCCCCGACCGCACCGTCGCGGACTGGACGAGAGGGGTTGTCTCATCATCCGCGCCCGTGGTAGTATCGTCAAGATCGTAGCCCGCCGACAAGTGCGTTACCCGCTTACTATTAGCGACCGGTCCACGACCACCGAAGCGCGGGCTAGGCGGCCCCGATGATTGCCTTGGGTTGTTAATCCCTGCGGCCAATGATGCGCTGAACGGTGACGGTTCCTGAAAGAGTGACGGGTGGCCATTTCCTGCCCCGTTGCGGCCCCAGCGGCCGATGTGGTGGTGATGGCGGACCGTCCCCCGAGTGGATCCCGCATTGCTCCTGCCTGTGCCTCGCCCGTCGTCTTCGCCGACCGAGTTCTCATTGGCGTTGCTGTTGTAGGAGTTCACAAACTTCATGCTCTTTTTGACCGTGATCGGGGGCCCGGTGTTCTCCATCACGGCGTGGATCGATCGCATGCCGTTGCGGTCCACCTGGCTGACCATTGATGTTGCGCTCGGCGTCCGCGAATGGAATCGTTGGGGACGGTCGCGACCGTCTGGCGGATTTGAATCGTAGACAAACGTCTCTTCCGAGTCTGATGAGTTAGCCTCCTCCACGGCACTCGCCACCTTTGCCTCGAATATGTCTGCTTTGGATGATGCTGGACGATGCCTGGTCAGTAACGTGCTTATTTGAGGAAGGGCGAGGCTCTGCCTGCGGCGGCATGGCGATCGAGGACTGGGGGCATCATCGTATTGGCCGCAGTGTTTCGTGGGGGAAATACATGTCTCGATCGAGGAAGAAAACGATCTGAGAGATTGATGATGCCGCAACCTAGGGAGATAATTGGAACTGTGTGGCTCACCGGTGCCAGTCGTCACGGTGGGCTGCTTCCGTGCTGACTTTTTCTTCTCCTTCTTGGGCCGGATGGTTTCTGTGCTCAGCTTCGTGCGCAAACTGCCATTCGACCCTTGGACTCCTCCTACTCCTGGCGCGAGCGCGACCTGTGGTATTGACGTGACGGTTTCCGTTTCTACCGTCATGCTCTGTAGAGAACCCTCGCCCGCCTTGCCTTTTGCGCCGCTTGGCTTGACGGATGCGCTCGACTGTCTCGTCGTGAGAGAAGGGGCGCTTGTGACGCCGGTTCGCCGGCTGGCCTTGATGCTCCCGCTCTCGCTGCCGCTTTCGTTCATGTTCGCGTTCGCGTTCGCCTTACCTGCAGAAGCCTTATACGAGTAGAAATCAACGGCATCCAGCTGCGACGGCGCCTCGGAGTGGATGCTGTCTTCCAACTTCTCCTCCATCGATTCGTCCAGCGCTCTGGGAGAACTGAGCGGACTGACCTCCTGGACGGTTTCCAGGGTCGATGCGCTCCCACCCGCCCCACGAGCGGGCGTCCTTGATCCAGTCTGAGGTTGTACGTCGTCGGCCTCGGTGTCCGGCTGGGCGTCGGGGGGCGAAGGCTGCGGTGGGATCGCGCGCTGCAGATTGATTAAAGGCGCGTCGTGTTCCCCTCTCCGCGGCAGACCGACGTTTGGCTTGTTCAGAATGGGCGGGGGGGATCGCAGCCTGGGAGAGACGGGCCACCGGGGTGACTCTCTTAGATGGTCCAACGTCGTTGGCGACTTTATGGGCACGGGCGCTTTGATGTTTGGGTCGGTTGCTGTGGGGAGTAGGGTGGGTTTGTTGATCGAGGATAGCGTTCTCGAAGTGGAGGACGGCGCCAGGGTGTTTGGTTTGGCGGACCGTGAAGGGCTGAGGTCCTGCTGGCTGTTTTTTCTCGACCTAGTCCCGAGGTTCTTCAGGTCAGGCCGTGATGTGCTCGTCCGTGAGAGTGGTCTGGTCGGAGAGGGCTCTCGCGAGGGGAGTGGTGAAGCCGCGGCGGACGACGGAGCGGATGTGATTGCGGCCGAGGTCTGCGAGGCCCACTTAGAGGGCCATGAGTCCGTCCTAGGCGTTATTGTTACTGTGCTCGAGGTGGATTCACGGGATAGCGTGGGGTAGTGTATTTGGGCGTTGCTCGATGAGCGAGACCGAGACCGGCTGGCTTCTGGGGCGTCTCCGTCTGCAATCGCATCTGCATTTGCGTTTACATTTCCGTTTGCTGGACCTGGACCTGGACCTGGACCTGGACCTGGGCTTGGACTGGGTGACCTGTCCATATTTGCACGCACGTGCGCCGCAGCGGTCGTCGGGTGGTGCTGGAGGGCGGAAAGCGAGGAATGGAATCTCGTCTCGTGTCGAGGCTCGACCATACATGCCAGTGCGGTGGGCGGGCGTGTCTTAACTGGGGAGGATCAGATGAAGCATAGTGAACGGGCCGAGATGCAAGGAGGCGACACGGTCGAAGAGGGTGTCGATGTCAATCTCGATGTCGATGTCGATGTCGATGTCGATGTCGATGTCGATGCACACTGTATCTGTTTCTGTTTCGGTTCGGTTGGCGCTTGCGACTGGAGCCTTTGAGACTTTGGACCGGTGCGCCGCGCGGGTCAATGTATTGATGCTGGTCGCTAGATCAGGAAGGCCGAGACAAAACAGAGGCGGGGAGCTAGTTCAATGTTCGTCGCATTCACAAAGGACGAGTCGCAGACGGCGGGGGAAGAAAGATAACGACAAGGTTACGGCACACACTCCCAATTCGACGTGGAGGACCTGCTGCGCTGGCGCTGGCTGTTGAGGAAGACGAAGGCAAAAGGCCACGCGGGAAAGCAATCTACGGGTGGTGGTCGGTGGTGTGCGTGTGCGTGTGGTGGTCGTGGGAGGGCAGTGGTGGGTGGTGCTACGGGACAGGTGTGCTGGGTGCTGCTGGGTGCTGGGTGCTGGGTGCTGGGATCCGAGAGATGATGTCGTTGGTCTGGGCCACGGGCCAAGCTTGTGCAATTGGATGGTCGGGACTGCAGCAGCAGGCGCGAGGGGCATAAGGCGACGGGCGTGGGTTGCGTGGTGGTCGTGATGGGGGGGGGGGGGGGGGGGGGTAGTGTGCTGGACGGCTTGCTGTGTGCTGGCCCACGCCGTTTTGGGCTGTTCTGCTGTTCTTTTTTTGGTCCTTGAAGCAGCACAACATGTCACATCCAACAGATTGCCGGGAATGACTACCTGGATAGTGCAGTTTTTGCGCCCCCCTTAGCCCAGGCACTTTAACGTCCAGATTACCTTCTTTCCCCCTTGGCCTTGTTTCTCGATGGTGGAAGTCAAACCTGAGGTAAGGTGTGAGACCGACGGGCCATTTGAGCTGCCATGGCTGAGTACTAAATAATTAAACCCCAAAAGTAAGCTCTTTTTATTTAGGCAGCGAATTACAAAGTTTGTTGGTCTTTCAATACCAGGCGTGGCTGGTAGCACTTTACGGGTTATGGATGTGTGTGATCGGTTGATATTGTATGCTGCCTGTCATACTGAACAAGGCAATAAGCTAGAACACATCGAAAATCCGCTTGCATCTCTTCTCTCCCAGGTTCCAGGTGTTCAAGTCGTGACGCAGCTTGACAAAACATCAGTCGTGGGATCAACAATCGTGACCAAGAAGGATGGTGAGGTAGGTACACCCGTACCTTCCAGTTTCTGACTTGAGGGGGCGGACGGGCGGGCGATGAATGGATGACGAGGACGACTGGGTACTTGCAAGGGTGGGGCAGTACCGCTGGGTGCAGATAATTCCCTCTGTTTACCCACTAACGAAGCGGTGTAACGGGTACCCACAAGTAGACTCTTCAGACCGCAAGTTGCCCCCGGACCCGTTCTGCTCCTGCTTTGAAAGGCTCTGTGGTTCCATTCGGCTGCCAATTCCATGGTTTGCTCCCCACTCATTCCGGCAGCGCGGCGTCCCCAAAGTCAATTTCCAGCTTTAGCGGGGAGGTGTTTGCTAGGACGGTACCTGGATCCTGGTTGCATGGTCTGAGTTCTGGTCCATGTGGATGCGGGGCAAACGAGGTGAGGAAGTATTGGTCTATCAGCTCCGCAGCCTAACAGTGTGGGAACCGGCCAGCCTCTCACAACCCGCCATGTGGACGAACTGTGGCACTCTGCGCGCGCCACAACCCCGTTCACTGCGCTCTGTTCTTGTCCATTGGCTTTTCCCCTCGTTGCCAGTCAGACTTGACGGCCCGGAGCTGAATTATTCATCGTTATGTGATGACACGGTCCAGTCTCTTGAAATCCTCCATGCCGTAATGCGGCGAGCCGTGAGCTGAGTTGGGCGATGATGAGCGAGCACGCGCGGCAACGGGGAACGAGAACCCAAACTTTTATTTAGCACCTGCCTTACCTCCAGGTACTTGCACACCAGTTCATCCATCCATCGCAGGCCCTGCAGCAGCGCATCGCCAATCGCTCGGGTACCTTCCAGAACCTTTTCGGTGGAGACAGAAAGGGGAAAGAACCGGCAGCTGCCGAGGAGTGAGACGAAACCAACCTCGCTCGGCCCCGGGCAGGCAAGCGCACCTTCCAAGGCTGTCGTTCTCAATTGATCCTCCCCTTGAAACCCCAGCCAGGGTTGAGCAGTTCATTTCTTGGTTGGACGTCGGTCACGTTTGTTGAGAAGCCAACTTTCGATTTTGCTTATTTTTCCTATTCACCCTGGACCACACACTCCGTTCGGTTCTTATTCCGGACGCTTCCGACACCACGTCTCATCAGCTCTGTCATCAAAGTCAAATTCGGCGCCTTTTTGAGCCATATTCCGGACACGCGCTTCGCCATATCTGCTCTTGACTCTTTGGACATCCCGAGGGTCGCTAATCCACCATGCCAACGGCTGCGTGACACGTGGTGAGGTGTGGGTTGTAAGTTTGATGAGGGGATTGATACCTACAAATCTCGGGTGCCTGCCCGCGACCAAGGTCATCATGGAACGAACTCCGAAGCCCAAGACCTGTGACCATTGCAGAGAGGACGGGCCTGCAATCTCCAACAGAAAAGAAAAAAGCGCTGCGCTGCACCGCACTGACGGCGTATCAAAAATCCCCCGCCAACCAGCCAGCCAGCCGCTTCGCCGTTTCCTCCCCCCCCCCTACTTTTTCGGTCTTGTTCTTATCAGGACGAAGATCCAGGAACCGCAACCGCCATTTGTTGGGCGTGCGGTCCGTCGAGTACCGAGCCAGGAGCCAGGCTGTTCGGGTTCCCGAGGCGCGTGCTTGACATGTCAGCCGAGTCACTTCTGACTGATCATGCGCAGGAACCCGTTCTTCCCACTGGCTAGCCCGTGCCTCCCATGCCCCATGCCGTTTCTTCGACGCCCGCCGCGTGCCTCTCCATGGATTCGCTTTTTTTTTTTCCTATTTTTTTTCCCTTCTGGCTCGGTTGCGCTGCGCTGCCCACACACCCCCACGGCCCCAGGGTGAGTCGTGGGCGGCTGTGATGGGCTGCAGCCTCAAAAGAGTCCGCGCTGTTTGCACGTTTTGAACACCGATCCCCTCCTTTATGAGGGGTCTTGCAGCATGATGCGATCTTCGGTCGGGTTACGGGTGAGATTTGAGCGGGATGAGGACTTGCGGGGGGCCGTCGAATGATGGCTCGGCTCAGCTTCTCCCCCATTTTCTCTGATGCCAGCGCATTGGATCGCTAACCACAACGGCTTCTACCCCGCATGTCGGGCTTACCCCTGACAAACCGTCAGTGTGCAGTCGACGTAAAAGGTCCAAGAAGAATAAACCCAGGAAGAGAAAGACGAGCTAGAAACAGTTGGGCTCTCCGAGACAAAGTAAACAGGCTGTGGTGAATCTCCTCACTTCAGTGCAGACGCGGTATTCTTGAGGGAGAGAAGATGATGACTACAAGTTCCACAGCATCAGAGGGCAGACCAGACATCGCGCCCTTCCGGCCACAAGCTTTGGCTGAGTTGTGCGCGGTGAGTCACACCCCCGAGGGCATCGGAACGAGAATAAAAAATAAAAAAAGACCAAGATCAGAAATAGAACCACACTGTTTGACATCCCACGAGATTCAAGACTCGCCGCTCGTACCCCGTCCATCAGAGGTACCAACCGTCGAAAAGCACACTTCGGCCGACCAACATGTCGTCCGAACCCAATCCCGATTCTGCATACTCCCCCGCGCAGGTGGCAGAGTACCTCGCTCATCTCGGCCTGCCCCCATCCTTCCACCCATCAGCCAACCCCGTGCTCGACCTCACGTACCTCACCTCCCTATTCGTTCACCACATCACCACGATCCCGTACGAGAACCTCACAATCCACTATAGCCCCGAGCATGCCATCAGCCTCGACCCGCAGGTCCTCTTCGACAAGATCGTGACCAATGGCCCGCACCGTGGCCGAGGCGGCTACTGCATGGAGGTGGCCATCCTGTTCAACCATATGCTCCGCGCCCTGGGCTTCGCCGACGCTTACACGGCAGGCGTGCGCGTCAGACCCCGCGTGAATGCCATTCCACAGGGCGACTTTGCCGGATGGGTGCACCTAGTCAACATCGTAACTCTGCCCCCTTCCTCGCCTGGCAGTCGCGCGCAAAAGTTTGCGCTCGACGTCGGCTTCGGCGGCGACGGGCCCACGATGCCCCTGCCGCTGGTCGACGGTCTGGTACATCACAACTCGATAGGCACGCAGGAGATCCGGCTCGTGTACGACTTCATCCCGGGCCAGCGCTTCCGCGGCGACGGCGCCCACAAGTCGTGGATCTACCAGTACCGCAACGGCGTCGACAAGGAGTGGAACCCCTTCTACGCGTTCCCCGACGTCGAGTTTAGAGAGCTGGACTTTGGTATGCTCAACTACTACGTCTCGCAGGCGCCGGAGAGCTTCCAGACATTTACGCCGCTCGTGACCAAGTTCTTGAGGAGTGAGAGCGCGGAAGGTCCGAAGGTCACAGGCAAGATTATGCTGGTCAATGGGGACGTAAAGCGCAATGTTACGGGCAAAACTGAGCTGGTCAAGTCGTGTGCGAGCGAGAGTGAGCGGGTCGAGGCGCTGAGGGAGCACTTTGGCATTGTCCTTACCCCTGAGGAGGCGGCGAGCATAAAAGGGCGGGTGGTGGAGCTGGGGGCGACGGTTGCATAGACCGGGTCGTTAGGGTGAAGATGTCTCATAGATGTAGGCAGATAACAACGGAATAGAGTCAAGGTGTATACTCAGCTATAGGGCCCATTCCGTCAGTTATGAGTGTTTGTAGAGGGACCAAATGCCCTCCCACTCATTACGGTGATTCATCAAAAGAGAGTATCAGCAATGTTGTCGTTCATCACTCATGCTCCTTACAATCACGGTGACTTCCCAGCTTTGAAACCCTTTATCAGGCATACAACACAGGCATTTCCCCTAAGTCGGGTTGAAATGAAGCAGGCACCAAAGTACTTGACTCAAACAGAACCTGGTGATTTTACAAACAAGATGCACTCGGTATGCAGGTTATATGACACGCAACTGTGATCCGTATTCTATGACGCAAGGTTGCTGCTCGGAATGACATGATTAAGAGATAAACCACCCAGGATTTCAAGCACACATCTCCCCTTCTTTCCAACGAACGCCCGTCAAGGAACCCGACAAAACGCCCGGAAAAGAGAAGGAAAAAAACGAACGGAAGAAGGGAAAGCTCCCATGAGATAAACGAAGGAATGAAGTACAAGGAACGAGAAAGGACGACAAGAGTAACAACGACAACGGTCTAATCAGTAACCCCCCTCCCGCCGTCCGTGGACATCTCCAGTGCACAAAAAGAACAATTACTGCAAGAAAACGGAAAGGAGGGCGAAAACAGAAGAAAAAAAAGGACCTGGGTATCTTGCTGGCGAGTTTTCATATCGTATCTGATCAGTTTCTCTCCTGCAGCGAAGTGAACATAAGGGATGGATGGATGGCATGAGTTGGTATCTCAGAGTGCCTCCACGTGACGAACGATGCAGAAGAAAGGGAAAACAGGTAACCAAGAAAAATGCGCCGGACGTGAAATAGCCGAGAAGGGGAAGGAAGAAAAGAAAAACAATTCCATCCGACATCCAAAGATCGAACCGCTCAATATACATACACCTATCGAACACTCAGCCACGTCCGCCACCAGAAGCGCCAAGAAACGAGCAGCAAGTAAACAAAATAACTGAGCATCTTCCGTCTCCCTCTCTCTCTCTCCCGGAGATCATGAAGAAAAACGTAGCAGACAAGCAGGCAGGTAGGTAG
The DNA here is from genome assembly GCA_033675105.1 of Podospora appendiculata. Classification (NCBI taxonomy): domain Eukaryota; kingdom Fungi; phylum Ascomycota; class Sordariomycetes; order Sordariales; family Podosporaceae; genus Podospora; species Podospora appendiculata. Next base: position 573,233 of record JAULSO010000007.1, on the reverse strand, counting down.
GTAGGTGCGAGTGCATGAAGGTAGGCAGGCAGGAACTTATGGGATAGGGCAGGATATGTAAGGTCAGGTAAGGTAAGGTATGCAAAGAGGGCAGGTAGGTAGAATGTAAATAAAAAGCAACCCGCCGTCTTTTCCCCTTCCTCTCCTCTCTTCCCCATCAAGACTGTCAACAATTTTCGCTCGCGTGCGTAACTTCTGACGTCTTCTTCTTTCTTTCTTCTTCGTCTTTAAACATAAAATTCCTCAGTCAATCATACCATCTCCCCCCCCTCTCCCTCTCTCCCTCCCCTCAACCGATGCCAGTGTATGTTATGTATCGTATCCTTGCCCGTTTCTTTGCCCCTTTGCCAATCATCATCAAGCCAGCCAGCCAGCCAACAAAACAAGAACCAACAAAAGAGAAAAAAAGACAAAAGAAGAAGACAAAAAAAGAAGCAAAAAAAAAAAACAACAACGCTAGGTTCATCTTTTTACTTACTACATCCCATCATCCCATGCCATCCCTTTCGTTGCCCTTTCTTTCCTTTCATCTTTCATGGTCTATCCATTTTGGCTCTTCTTTTTCTTTTGCGTCATTATATCCCAACACGTTTCAACTCAAACTCAGCCCAACTCAACCACCCAGCGTGCATTTGCCATCCATCATACCCCCGCATCACATCACACCGCTCCTCCAGACCTCTCCAACGGAAGGACAAAACTACTCCCGAATCGCCTCGCCGTACGTGCCGTCCTCCTTCTTGACGAACGCGCTGCTGGCCCATCCGATCCAGCTCTGCCTCTTGAGGGCGTTCGCGGCGGCGGTGGCGTCGGCGTTCTCCTGGACGAGCCGGAGCGGGCGGGGCTTGTTGCCGGCGAACGTGGTCGACTTCTCGTGGTGGCTGCGGGGCGGGCTGTGGCTGGGCGGCGTGGTGACGTCGCCGTGGATCGACTCGCCCGAGGTGCTGCTGGTCTCGCTCTTCATGCCGGGGAAGTTGCCGCTGGACGCGTAGGGCACCGTGTGGGCCGAGCTGGCGCCGCTGCTGGCGCGCTTGCCGGGCCCCGACGTCTGTCCCTGGCCCTGCTGCTGCTGCTGCGGGAAGAAGGTCTGGCTGGACCGGAGCGACGGCGAGAGCGGCCCGTCGGGCGCGCCTCGGTACATGGCGTTCACGACGCTGGCCGCCCCGCCCGTGTATTGCTCGCTCATGGGCCTACCACGGCGAGTGCTGGCGGAGCGGGTCAGGCCGATCGGGATGCTGGGCGCGGTCTCGGGGTTCGTGTGCGCGGTTGTGCCGGGCGGGCCGGCGGGCTGGATGATGGACATGGGGCGGGGACGGGTCTTGGCGGTGGGGCCGCCGCCGATGGCCATGGACTTGGCGCGCTGGAGGAGCGAGGTTCCGGTGGCTTGGCGGCCGGGCGCGGGTGGGAGGTCCTTGTTGGTGTCGGGGCCTGACTTGAAGTCGTTGCTTTGGTCGAGGATGTGCTCAAAATCTTGGTGCTGGAGCAGGCGCTCGATGATCTTGTTGATGTAGAGGGTGAGGGCCTTGTTTTGGTCCTTGACCGTCTTGATCTCGGTCTCGAGGCGACGCTGGGTCTCGGCCTCGTTCTCCTGCGGGTGATGGGCCGGCTCGTTGACGGCCGCCTCGGACAGCTCGTCGGCGAGGCTCACGGCGCTGGACCTGCCTTCCAGGGCCGCGAGGGCGTCTTGGTTGGAGGTTGCGCTCATGTAGCTGAAGTCGCTGGCGCCAAAGTCGCCCTTCAGGGTCCTCTCCTGCAGCAGCAGCTGGTAGCTCTCGTTGTCTTCCATCAGGCGGGCATTAGCCATCCGGGCCTCCATGAGCAGCCGCTCGACCTCGTGCACGCGGCCGCCTCCTTGGTTCTCGGTCTCGACGAGCTTGATCTGCGCCTCGGCGAGCTCTAGCCGCAGCGACTCGATCATCTTGTCCTTCTGGAGCACGAGCTTGGAGTTGTTCCTGGAGTCACTGCGATGGAGCGACGAGGGCGGCGCAAAGCTCCCGCTGTCGAGGCTTGGCGAGTTGGTCGCAGCTGCAGGAACGGGATCGGAGTCAGTCGGGGTCAGATGGAGAGGCCACGAGGAGCCAGAGGAGCCGGGAGACGGAGGAGACTCACATTGCCTGGTGGGCCTGTCATCGTCGAGGTTCCTCTGGGCGAGGCTGTCCTTCAGCCTCTGGATGACGGTCTGCATCTCCTCCTCGCGGTTGGCCATGTCCTCCTTCTCCTTCATCATGGCGCCGCGCTCGGCCTCGTAGATACTCTCCATCTCGCGCATCTGGCGAGCACCCTCACGCTTCTCGTTAGTAAGCCACTCGATCTGCTCCTCGTTCTCGTGCACCTTCTCCTCCAGCTTGGCCTGCTCCTTGAGCGCCTCGTCGAGCCTGCTCTGCAGGACCTCGGTCTGGCGCTTGTACGTCTCGGACGCGGTCTCGGCCTTGGAGAGGCGGTCCTTGAGGTCGTCGAGCAGGGCGACAGTCTCGGCGCGGAGGGCCTCCTCACGCTCGACGTCGGCCACGCTAGTGCCGTTGAGGTTGGTGGTGACATTGCCCAGCAGCGACTCGCGCCTTTGCGACGCAGCGGCGCGGGCGGACACGGGGGTCGTGGTCCGCACCGAGCCTCTGCGCGTCATGCCGGCGGCGGTCGCGGCGGCGGCGGCCGACGAGGTGGTGGAGGCGCGCGAAGTCGGGCGCGGCGGTGTGCCGCCGGTGGGCGTCTCGCGACCAGTCGCCGGGGGCTTCTTGACGACGGCGGCCATGGTTCTTGGCCGTGGTCTGGCAGGCTCCCAAAAAGACGGGCGGAAAAGATCAGATTTTTGAAATGGCGGTAACGGTCGAATGCGCGCCTTTATTTGTTTACGGGCTCGCCGCAGGGTCCTGGGGCAGAGTTGCAGCAATAAATCGTCGCGGGCAGGTTGCAGCAAGGGAAACGAGGGTTGCAAGTGCACAGTGCCGTCGTGTTCCAGAACAGCAGTGGAAAAGCTGAGCAAAGGGGAATGGAAGTGTCTGCCGGCCCAACCTCAATCGACGTTGACGACGGACGGGAAGGGATGTGCAGTGCCAGCCCAGTGTTATTTTAGAAACTGGTGGCACTCCGAGGGTCGTCTCCGCGCATCTGATTCGGTTCTCCAGCAACTAGAAACGAGCGAAAGCGGATTGGTCTGTTTTAGCGGCACACCTCTTTCTCCCTCTCCCCAGCCAGTCCCTCGTCCTTCCTGAATCCTGCCACACCACAGCCCTCCCTGTGAGCAGTTTCGAGGCAGTGAGCCACAGCGGTGGGTGGCACTGGTGGGTGTCGTGGACTCGAGGCGGAGCACTAACACACGGCCAGCCCCCCGGGCCAGCCCAATCGAGCCCTGTCCGAGAGCCAGGCACGCCCCAGGGTTCCCGAGTCTGTTCTTCAAGGTTTGGACGGTTTGACAACCTGGAAGTCAAACTCTGTGTGCATCACAGCCATTTTCTTTTTCTTTCTTTCACGGCCAGCAATGTGGTCTTGTCGCCGCCGATTCTTGCGATTCTCTAGCCACCCTGGCACGTAAACCAGGGCAGCGCTGTCTGTTGTTTTCATGCACAATAATAATAATAATACGGGTTACATGCCGTTGCGTCCCACCGCATCCAACTCGCCGCCGCGCCCGCCGCAATCATCCGTGGGCCGCAAATTGACGAAGTCTCGGCGATCATCTGAAACAATGCATCCTGACGGCGCTAGCAATTCATGCAGCGATTGCCTGGCCAGAGCAATCCTCTCCGTGACGATCGAAACAGGCAAGTCGTGGCCTCGCCAGGGAGTCACGGTTGTGCGATTCGCAAGGTCCATTCTCGCAACCCTTGGTCCAAGGGGGGGGATGGAGGAACAAATGGAGCGGTAGTGGAGTCTCTCTCGGCCTGTCTTTTAATTATGACAATTTGCATGTCAATGCAACACAAACTCCAGCATCATCTCAATTCGCAACGGGAGGGATCCTCTTGGGACAACGGCGCACTAACCCGTACAGTCATTTTCCGCTCCGGCTTCTCGAATGAGTCCAAATCCTCTACGGCGCAGGCTCCTTGTAAGAACTGGATCAAAGGCACAAAGAAAGGTCGGTTGTCAGATAAGGACGGCGGGCCGGAAGTCAGCCCTTTGAACGGCGATAAGATGTCCATAGCTCTGGAGAGGTGCGTTTGCCCTTTGGTACATGCGCATAATTGTCAGACAACAGAGCCTCTGGATGAGACATAACTGGTCATATGTGCCTGGCTGTACATACTACAGCGCAAGACAGGTTTGTTGATCTAGGCTGTGGTGGCTGTTCAACACCAACTGTGTCTGGATTATGGAAGTTGTGACAAGTCTGACAACCAGCAGGTCGACCTACCCCAGGGAATGGATCAGCCCGTAGACGCCGAGTGCCACATCCCAGGCAAGGGGCGTACTTCACAGCGGCCGCCCTTCACAGCAACCCAGATATCTAAACGTACCTGGTGCATCTCCCCGACAATGGCAGGAATAACGAGCGACACCAATATTAGTAATGCTGGCGTCGAGAAGAACCCGACAAGACCTGTGGACCTTCAACATGGTGATGTGTTCGCCTCTAGCTCGTCATCCCAGACTTCCACGCAGAAGCTTCTGGTCTTCTGCCAAGTCCGAGACATATCACTGGGCCAGGGCAGAGGTATTCTTTAACGTCTTGATTTGCTACTCAATGGCAGTCATATGTGGCACAGCCGGGCTGGATGGTTGGTGTCTCGTCATATTACGGCGAGCCCGCAAAGGGGGAGCTCTACGGAGCCCAGTCAAGTCCGTTTAGGACAAATATCGTTAAGCCGTCATTCCCTTTTATCCCGATTTCAAAGCCGAACGCTGTCCCATGCCATGCCATGCCACGCCAATTGTGTGATGATAAATCAAGTCCTCTAAGCGGCCTGCTCGCTGAGGATGTCAGAGTCACCGGCATCGAGGATGGCCATGGTGGAGCATCTGAACATCTTTCCGCAGGCAGTTCCAAGCTCAATCTGTATGGGAGGCGAAACGTAAGCCTAGGAACGGGTACCCTCCAAAGTCTGCAGAAAGACTTCTTCTCTGGGCGGGCTCGGAGACCGAGGTCTTCCAAGCCTGAAGCAGTGTAGATTCCACCATCTTCTCTGCACGAATCAAGGACGCAGCATATGGAGACTTACGTTGGTGCCGTTGTAGTGGTGGACGGAGGTCTTGGACATCATGGAGTAGTACTCCAGCTCGGACTTGCGGAGAGGGGGGGTGTTGGCGGAGATTACTGCAGCGAGTTAGCCATTGTCCCTCCATCGCCTGGCAGCTGCAGCTCCCAGAGCTTTGACGAGCGGTTGCCACTAACAGATGAGCTTGGCCTTGCCGGATCTCAAAGACTTGAGGGTGCTCTTGTATCCGAGGACGACCTTTCCGGACTTGAGGACAAGGGCGAGCTGGAATGGTGTCAGCGAGGCCATACAAGCAAATATTGATCGATGCCGTCAAGGGCATGAAGGAGCAGCATTTCCACGCACCTTGGCTCCGATGGAGTGAGCATCGTTCTTGGACTTCTTGGGGGCCATTGCGACGGTTGAGATCGACTGATCGGAATTGAGGAATTTGGCGGGTGAAGTTGTCGACGGTGATCTTGGGCTGTCCTTCCTTCAGCAGGAAAGAAAAAAGTTCGACCAGTTTGGCAGGCACGGTTGGCGGTTGGTGTCCGCCAAAAGCGAGCGCCCATCCTGATTGGCTCGAGGTCACCAAGCCCTAACTGGCCCCGCTTTTATTGCCGGATGGCTCAGCACGGCGAGATTCTGAGCCGGATTGGTAATCTGAGGCGAAAAAGGTCCTGAACATAAGCAGACGACTTCCCCCCCGTCTCCTCCTCACCACCGACATCAATCCACGACCCTCGTACGTGACATCATTGAAATCCGTCAAGATGGCACGTCGTCCCGCGAGATGCTACCGCTACTGCAAGAACAAGGTGAGCACGATCCGACCGTCGAAGCCGACTTTTTCCATTTTTCTCCACGATGGGAGGACGGCAAAACAGCGCAATCGAGCGGCCTCTGCAGTGCTCCGGGGGTCCCGCGATGCCGCACGAGATTTTTTTGTCGGCGAAATTTTGGAGTGCTTCGCAGCGGAAATGCTAACGTCCTGCCTTGGTAGCCGTACCCCAAGTCGCGCTTCAACCGCGGTGTGCCCGACCCTAAGATTCGCATCTTCGATCTCGGCCGCAAGCGTGCTCTCGTCGATGAGTTCCCTCTCTGCATCCACATGGTCTCGAACGAGTACGAGCAGCTGTCTTCCGAGGCCCTCGAGGCCGCTCGTATTTGCGCCAACAAGTACATGAGCAAGACCACCGGAAAGGAGTCTTTCCACCTCCGCGTCCGCGCCCACCCCTTCCACGTCGTCCGTATCAACAAGATGTTGTCTTGCGCCGGTGCCGATAGACTGCAGACTGGTATGCGTGGTGCTTGGGGTAAGCCCAACGGCTCCGTTGCCCGTGTCAACATCGGCCAGATCATCATGAGCGTCCGCACTCGTGACTCCAGTAAGTTTTTGCCCCGCAACTGCCCGCCCACCCGCGTTGCTCTTTCGGGCGACTGACTTTGTGTTTTCCAGCCCGCGCCGTTGCCCTCGAGGCTCTCCGCCGCTCCCAGTACAAGTTCCCCGGTCGCCAAAAGATCATCATCTCCAAGAACTGGGGCTTCACTCCCCTCCGTCGCGAGGAGTACCTCGAGAAGAAGGCTGCTGGTCGCGTCAAGGTTGATGGTGCTTACGTTCAGTTCCTGAGCAACAAGGGCAACCTTGCTCAGAACATGAAGCGTTTCCCGGATGCTTTCACCGCTGAGGCTTAAGTGGTGTGAGACGAGGATGATATCTGGCTTTTGGGTGGCGTAATCGGTCATATTTGGGCTTGAGACGAAAACATGTTACTAGCACCGTGGCTCGTCACAGTCAATAAACCATTCATCCAGATGGGTTTTCCATTTGCATTAGGTCACGTCCCGCTCTCCCGTCTTTTGCCATGGTGAACAGGATGTCAGGGCGGTGGTGCCCGTTCTCGTTTCCTCTTCCCTCTAGGCACGGAAACGGAGAAGTGCACTGCTCGTTTCGCAAAGCTTGGAATGACATCACGGTGTGATGCGATCTTCGTTGGAAGCTCACCATGAATACCAGCAGATTAGAGACTGGACGAAGACAACCCATTCGCATCACGCCTGGTTATGGTGACTACCAACTGGTGTGACCTTGTCCAGGTGCAGGCACCCCCGTCGAAGGCAGCTTGACACATGCAGTAACAGTCCAAGGGACCCAGGGGAGAGCTGTTTCGAGCATGGCAATGCGGATACCATGCTTGAGATAACGATGCATCATACAATATCGACCAAACAGCTAGCTAGATGAGCAAGCAGTCACACCTCCAATAAGTGACATCATATGGATCGAGAACGGGCCCAGGGAAAGGCGGCAGTTGACTCGCGAGTCTCGTTTCCCAGGTCAGAATCGACCAGAGCTCCGGGGAAACGTTTCAGCTCTTAGTCAAGCCGCCGTAGCATTTCTCCTATACGAACTACGAAAGATGACAGGAGGCCGGGGATCTGTAATCACAGCACGCCACTCAACTTGATCGGCGGTCGGCACGAGGTCGAACGACAGCAGCCGCGCAATCCGCAGGTGTTTGGTGTGTGGGGTTTACCGGCTAGACGCTGGGAGGCTGGCTGGCCTGGAGAGAACGGGAACGGTCACATGATCTGTGTCCACCGTTTTGGACGTCTTAGGTCAGCAGCCCGCCGGCGCGTTTGTTGGACCGTTTCTGGCCAGGGCGCGCACTGTAGCGGACTAGAGGGGTGGATTGAACGAAGGAGCTTATGTAAAGCTACAGCATGATACCATGTACGTAGTGGGAAGGAAGCAGTATCATAACCACCTCTGTACCTACGAGGCAGGTGCCTACCTGGTATGTACTTTCATAGTTAAGTGTCCAAAGTCGCATGACACCCACTCGGGTGATTGCGAGAACATAGGTAATTATATTTGATTGATTTTACTGGTTCTTCCAACTCAAGCAAGAGATAAGGCAACCAATGCACCGTGTTTTCAGAAGCGCAAAGCGTTGAATGAGACTTGTCCGTTATCTTGGAATTGAAGAGGATTATCAAGAACACTGTGGATCAATACATTTCACTTTTTGCATTTCCTTACGGTCATAAAACAGTGTGCAGAGAACCATAGGGTGCAGTAAACCAAAGCCACGAGCACCGAAACTCGAATCCTCCCTTCACAACCATAATTACCTCTGTGGAGTAGGAACTCGTACTTGGAATAGATTCAGAGAATATTTGTTATAGCTGCGGCTGCACCCAGACTTGCGGGCCCAACCCTACAGCGACCACTCCATATCAGCGCCTTGTATCATTGATAATTACCAGTGATGCAATGTTCTGCATCGATATTAAACATGCCTCAAATATCGGACCCCACTCAGAGGCGATATGAACCAGTTCATCTAATTAGCGGCCGCCTTCCCGTCTAGTCAGCGTAGCTGTCGACCTTGGCCGGGTAAAACGCAGAGCCAACAACGACGCGCAGCCGAGGCAGGCGATCTCGACGCGCTTAGAGCAACCAGCAACGCCGTCACAGCCTCCCGCAGCAATCTCTGCTTTTTTTGCCAGCCTAATTTCAAACGGGGACTTCTTTGCACAGATTCGCCAGCGAGAACCCCAATAGATCTTGTTGTTCAAGCCTCGTGGTCTTCAGCGGGATTAGCTGCGCGCCCATCACGAAATGCTGGGAACCAAACCATGACGGGCGGCTGACTGGGAGCCGCCCTACCGACGCAATATTTAGCGAAAGATCGATTAGAGAGACCGGTTTGCTGCAGAGAATTTGATTGCTGACATACAAGCACCCATTTCGGGTATATACCTACCGGCAAGGCGGAGCGTTGAACAGGCTTCTGGACAATATGTCGCGGACGTTGGTCAGCTATCTGCCTCTTAAAGAGAGGAAGATTAATGGCGAGAGATACTCGATGTCCCAGCGAGTGCGAAGGTTCAAAGTTGGTGAGTTCGAGATGCACAGCCTCGTCTGGCTGCACCGCGTCGGGGTCTTATGTGCGGGACGCTGCAGATCGGGGGTCATCCTTAGAGCAACATATCTCAAATACAGAAATTAAAATAATTTACTAGGAAGTTGCTTCAGCTCAGCTTAGTTTACAACAAATCCTATTTATCTGTATTGTTGTTGGAACTTGGTCATCTTCGTGGGTTTTGATTCCCTGGCTTCGATGGGAACAACACGGCGTGGCTAAAGTCGTTGCGATTTGGGAGTGAGAACTGTGCATTTGGGTCCGAGAAGAATAAGTCGAGTAGGTGGTTCCGTTGTCGAGTAAAGGGATCCCAAAAAACTATATAAAACATCCCCTCAAGACTCCATCACAACATCATTTCCCATCATCCAACACATCATCCCTTTCCACAACCACCAGACTCACTTCATCTCCACTCAACACTCAACCCTCCGCCATCGTCAAAATGCACTGGTAGCTCACCACCTCCGTCGTCTCTGTTGCTCTCGCGCTGTCGTCCGGTGTCGCCGCCTGGACTAAGGACGGTAATGGTGTATGGGTTGCGAACAACAACTGGTATACCATCAGGGGCAGTACGTACCTCACATGCCTTACACTACATGTTGCATGGATGCTCAACATTTGCATGTGCCTTGACTGACATTCCCAATCCTGCAATTATTAGTCCGGGTCCATGAATCGTGCACCCACATGAACGACGGCAACACCATCTTGCGAAACGGCGAGTTCTGCAAGTACTGGACCAACGGCGCCGGTAACACCGCCCAAGGCTGTAAGCTGCCTATCTCCTTCCATTTCCTACTTATCTCGGTCCCAAACGGGAGTCCGATATGTGCTACTGTTTCCAGCACTTTACTCACAAACTACCTCAGCATGCCAATTCAACCCGCATGTCAACGCCGCTTACTGCCGGCCGTAAAGAGGGAATGCCAATAACGTGCGTACCTACATTTACGATGGCGCGTCTATGAGCGTGAGGGGTGGTCTCCCACTGGAACTCTCATCATGTGTTACGAGGGGAGTCGCTTGTACACGGAGGATAGGGGGCAAATGACGTCGAGTTTCTTCAACACAGTCTCTACCTAGCTAGATAGTACTATAAAATCACTGGTTGCAACCTTATAGAGTGAGGTGTCTAGAACTGTTGATAACCTGAAGCTTCCGGGTTGTGAACCACATTGCGTAGCCGTGCGTTGCTCTCATTCTTGACCTGCCTGCTAGCCAGATCTGGTCCAATCGAGTTAGGCCCGCGTACATTTCCTTCAGGGTCAACAGCACTGGCTTAGCTGGGCGCTAATGGGCTCCTCCTGCCCTGCGAACAACGGACATGAGCGAAGAAGGAAAGTGCAACCTCATGGAACTGCAACGTCGCCCGCCCGCTCGCTGCCCTCTTTCCTTCCTCTTCTTAATTGCATTATGATGCGGCGGCTACAGGGCTCGACCGACTGTCCGCAATGAATCGAGTCTTGCCCCAGCGCTTGCTTCGCGCTACACATGTGCCCCGATCTCGGCGGCCACCGATACATGTAGCCCGTGTCGCGAATAGCCGATGGTTTACGCAATGCGGCCGCCTCTGCAACGAAAAGCCAGGAGCTTCGGATACCCACAAGACTCGTCGGACAGCGAAAAGCAGGACAAGCCCAAGGAAGCTAAACCGTACAGAGTTGTGAGTTTCCGAGTCCCGAGCTCTTGAGCGGCGCGCGCGCAACTGAAGCTAATTGATCATGATCCAACAGAAACTTAGCGAGGCGAAGACGCTGGACGAGACCAGCCCTCTACAGCTCTATCTCATGAGTGGCATGGATAACATCCCCAGGAGCATGACCCAGACGCGCTTTTATCACTGGGGCTTCGTCATTTACCGCTGCGCATACGGCGACGACGCGCTGTGGGGAAGGTACCTCGAGTACATGAAAACATCCGTGAGCAAGACACTTGAAAGGCGTCAACGGCGAGGGCTTCTGGAGCAGTATCTGGAGTGGACGGTTATGGATAATCGGTAAGTGGAATTCGTGGCTGCTTCCCCGTTTCGAATGAGAACCTCCAAGCATCATAACATATGGTAGGTAAGATAATCTGCATTGGCTGACCTGGAACTTGCCTGCTCGAAGCAAAAGGCTCGAAGGGGCGTCCAAGGCTGACGTCAAAAAGCTCTTCCACAACTGGTACTCGAACCGTAGCGAGACGCGAGACGGTGTCGGGATGGATTGAGGTCGACCTCAGTTATCTGGTGGCTATTTACGGTGACCTGCATTGGATGTCACTTGATAAGCTTCAAGACTAACAATGATCCGGAGCGCCATATATCGAGTCTTGTGACAGAGAGACGATGGAAGGCGAGAATCAAACAGCCCGTAGCCTTGACTACTAGGTACTGTCCATGGGTCGAACCTAGGTATGAGAAAATGACATCGAATTGCTGCCTGTATTGTTATTGATTGCTAGAATACCTGAGATGATGTTACCTGGAGAAGCCGGTGAAAATCCTCCGGGCTTCTGGTTGCACCACAAGAGAAAGAAAGGGGTCCCAAGACCAAATCCTTCCGAGGCAGGTTTTCTCCGAGTCAGGCAGAGACGCGACGGCTCAGTCAACATCATCAGGATCGGTGACAGGACCGGGAGGGTCCGCAACGGTTACGTGGGCATCAGCGGGAGGCGGCCTGATAATATTGAGCTGACTGCGAATCAACGCCATCTGAGATCGGATTGAGTGAGCGTTCGGGGGGGGGGGTCGGTATCGGCATCGTCGAGTGCCTCGGTGAGCTCACTCAAGCAATTGTTCAGCCATCTCCGGGAGAAATCGACCGCCATCTGATACCACATCGCGTCGACTGCCTGGTATATAGTATAGATATTCCGAAGTTCTGGGACCCAGACGCTAATGTTCCACATAAGCCAAGCGTGGTCGCGGCGAGTCTGCTGGATGGTAGGCAGCACCTCGACATGGTTGATGTAGTCGAAAACGGCGATTACCTAGCGATGCCGGTCAGTGACAAGCAAAAATTCACTGGACGGAAGCACCTACCGTTCGCTTGTTGTCGAAGATCAGAGTTTCGGCGGTTGTGTTGCCTTGCATCATCTGTGTCACCCATCCAGTGAATCTCCTGTCATTGACCGGCGCCGGTGGCGTCGCCGCCCCTTGGTTGAATACTATTCCATTCATCAGGTTCAGATTGTTCCAAGATGTTGTAAACGGCGATCGATGCTGCCAGATCCCCAAATAGTGGCCAAATGCGTTGTTGAAGCTGAAAGCAGCTTTCTGAGTCCATACACCCGGGAAGGAGAAGCCGGGTTCAAGGTGTCGAATGTTGTACCGAGGATCGTTGCCTTCGTTGTTCCAAGCTCTCGAAAGAACTTCGACATCGACTATAACGTTGTTTGGGATGGAGATCCCATTCGGCAACCTTCCGGTGCTCGCGGCCTGCAGCAGATCTCTCTCAAACGTCGTCTGTGATAAGATGTTGGAAATCCACCGGGTGGCATGATGTCAGGAGCACCGGCCTGTACCGTACATCCGTGGTGTGCTCGGTAGCAGCAAGCTTCTCTTATATCGCGTCGGACACGGTAGAATGGTGTGTCATCGAGACCCTTCCCGAGCCACAGCTCTGTTCCACGCTGCAACATTCCCACATATTAGCACTCACTCGGTCATCCGGGCTGTTGCGTAGGTAATCACGTACCCAAAGATATAATCCGACGCCTTGGTCCCTCCCTCCTTTAGATTCTGAGAATGCAGCTTGGTTACGCCGGGGTATCCAGCGGATTGATAACGGATGATCCACTGCCGGACTATACCAGCAAGAAGTTGTGGCGCTGTAAACTTTCCCCAAGGCTTATTTGCGCGTTTCTCCAGCGTGGAAGAATGGGAGTGCCGGGCAAGATGCGAGTGCCGGTGAGCTTGCTGGTGGGAGTGCACTTCGGAGTGGTTGGAGGCAAAAACGTGTCGGGCTTCGATTCCCAGCTGTATGACGGGGTCTGCTAGGTCCGCGTCGTCCAAGTCTGCCCACGGATCGATACAGGGGTATTCTGGGTCGTTCCTGACCGGACACGGCTCAATGCCACCGCAGGTTGGCTCGTCAAAGGCGGCGTCGTTGGGCGTGCAGCAGAGAACCTTGTTCCTGCCCCCTTTTGATTTGGGTCGTGACGTTAGCAGATGCCGCAGGCAGGCAGACTGGATAATTAATGCCAGCACCACAAAGGACAACGACCGAGAAACACGTACAGTTACAGCTGCTTGAGTCGCCCTCATATGGGCTCCTGGCCAAGACTACCTCGGCCGCGTTGCATGTGTTGTCGGCGCAGTCTCCCTGGCCGACCCAGTGGCAGTTGCTCAACGGCGCCTTGTACGTAGGGCAGCAGAAGCGGCTCCATGCAGCACAGAAAGCTTCGTGTATGAATTTCCACTGTGTAGCAACGTCATGCTCGTCAACTTTACACCCAGATGTTTGTCCGCTGTTCGATTGAAGGTTGGTTAGCCGCCAATGTCAAGTGTTTACCCGGTACCTGGTAATTACCAGGTACCTCAGGTAGGTATGGGGATGCAGCTCACCAAGAAGACCAACAGCACTCGTCTACCAGGGAATGATATGCGGGCTGCTGACAGCAGAAGAACTTGTACCCGCGTCTGCACTGGTCTATATTGTCATCAGGGCCGCGGGGGATTCCGCCATGGCCAGAATATAGAAGGTGGGTTTCACCTTCATGGCACTGGCCATTGCAATCCCCTCCGTTCCCACGCCAGATGCACTGGGACACCTTTGCCTCCTGCTTGCAGCAGATCGGCCGCCCCCAACCATCCTACATTATTCGGGCCGTTAGTCGAGCGTCCTGCCAATGCTTGGGGTGACTGCCAGGTACCTAAATACCTGGTACCTGACCTAGGGATGACGATAATACTTACTCCATTATTGCCACAGTCGGCCTGATCAACCCCAACTCGTTTGTAACCAGCTCCGCAGGATGATGCGGACAGGACATCGAGCATGACACACTCCTCGAACCGGAAGCAGTCCCTGTCGAGATGAGAAACACCGGTAACACAACTAGTATCATCCAGCATGACCACCCCGCCCCCCTCAACCGGTGATTTGCTGACTGTGCAGAAGCTGGGACACATGCCTCGCTCGCACCCATATCTGCAGATGCCGGTGATGTCCGCCTGGAGACTGCTGGCCGAGTCGGTGAGGATGGGGGGCGTGAATATGAGAGGCCCCTGCAAGGAGCAGGTGCAAAGCGCAATGGGGCAGAATCCGTGGGCGCAGGTGTAGCTGCACAAGGACTCGTAGTTTCCCGCCGAGTTGCTGGTGCCCGAGATGCAAGACGGGGTCAGGAATGGGGACACGGTTGGCTCCGTGCTGGCGACCTGGACGGTTCCGCAGTACTTTGCGAGGCAGTTGCCGAACTGGCAAGCAAAGCTGCAAAGCCCGATGTAGCTCGAGCCCAGGCCCCGCCTGCCCAGGCATCGTAGTTTGCGATGCCCTCCTGGCACGCGTTTGTGATGTAGGTGCCCGGGATGCTGGCGATCTGGGTAGTGCCCCTCATCACCAGCAGGTATACTGGTCCAGTGCGTCCGTTGATAGGCACGCTCCCGTGGTAGATACCGACCCCCCCAGCGGGCTTGTTCCTCCAAGTGCCACCAACTGTGTTAACGCTGCCGATGCTGATAGTCACAACGAGATTGGTCTCCGAAGTAGCTAGAACCGAGTAATAAATCCTGTCTTCGAGAACGTCCTGCGGGCGGAATTCGAGCTGCAGCTGCGAAGCAGTGTTGACCTGTGTCGGATGTCAGCCGCGTGCCAGCCAGGTCCATGTAGGTACCTGAATTACCCCTTTTGAGGTAAACAAGCACAGCGCGCAATCTACATGAAGGTAATAGTTAGATCATCACATACCGTCGTGCCTCCGGAAGGACAGGCATCCTTGAGGTTTGGGCGATACCAAAATGAGGCGCCTTCTTGCGTTATCTTGACCGTGTCGTACTTGTACAGGTCAATCTGGTGGGGCAGCAGGGCTCGCCAGCCGTCGTGGTCATGAGCGTAGTTGTACTTTGCAAGCCCGGCCTCGAAGGCGCCCATTGCGTTATCTAGGACTTTGGGTGAGGGTCAGAGGTTAGCTGCAGCCGGGTCACGGTCGAGCACCGGGTGAGAGACGTGAACCTACTCGGACCAATGTGATGGCTCTCTCCATAGTCGTTCCACGTGAGGATGCAAACCCACTCAGGCTGCCAGAACTTGACCTGTTCCCAGCGATCATACCAGAGATGATCGCCACGCCAGGCCCAGTTCTTGTTGGCGAAGCCGGGCGAGTTCATGTAGAACCACGGGCCTCCCTTGGTGCCGGAAGTAGGCCGCACTGGCGGCGTACTTGGAAATCAGGAAGCGGACATCCTCCTTCTCCCAGGCACCTCGCCCGGCATAGTCAAAAGAGAACAGGAGCTTGAAGTTGAGAGTCAGTGCCCAACTGAAAGCGTCGGCGATGGACTTGGTGTTCATGGCCTCGCCACGCGCGATGTTAAGAACAGACGCATCGATGCGGGCCGCTTTGGCCAGCTGAATGTCCTGCCCCCAGTCGGTGCCTGTGTAACTCTCAGTGTTACCGACCTTTGCCCTCATGTTAGCCCATCCGCTCACCCAAAATGGAACTCGACACAGCCAGATGGGAGACATGGAGCTTCGACAACTAACCATGAAGTGGGCAAACACCGCCTTTGCGTGGGCGTCAAGGGCCCAGGAGAGGGCCAGAGTCAAGACCAAAGCCAACTTCATCTTTGGTACCTTGATCAAAGGGGAAAACTGAACGTTGTGGCGTCTGTGTGTTGAACACTCAATGCTCAGGGCCAAAGGTCACAACACAGCAGGCCATATATAGCAGCCAAAAAGGTTCCCATCATCGCGTTTCTCCATGATAGGGGATGGAAGATGATTCTGCGGTCGGTGCACGACTGCTTTGACTTGGCACTTCGGGCATGCATCTCTGCTTTCGGCCTGAGATGCAAGCTTATGGGCTGGAACCATTCTTTAGAGTCTAGACAGGGTGGACTAGCGGCTCTAGAATGGACATGTTGGCGGAGAGTACATGTACCATGCCCGGGCATCGATTGAAGTTCCTTTCGAAATCGCGCTCTATCTCTCGGCGACCATCGGGTTTCCCATTATGGCCTTGAGCTGTCAGTACCTACCTGACCTACCTGGCACGTACATACATGTATGCCACATAGGCTCCCAGACTCCCTACCCAGAATGAGTGGATTCCCAGCTAGCCCTCCACCCATGCCTGGGGCGTTGTATCGGCGGCAACGCCTCCGCAAACTTGTCTTGGCAGCGTGTCTTGGACAGAGCACATCCCAAGGGTCGCGATGGTGTTCTCGGAATGTAACCCGAGTTCCCCTGAGACGCCGACTTGACATCAACCCCGTGGCCCGATATCGCAATGACTGAGAGCGATTTTTTTTTTTTGGAATTTTTTTGGAATTTTTTTTTGAAAACTAGTTCAAGAGTTGGAAATTCACAGGTTATCCGGACCTTTAATCTAATTCAACTGCCAATCGGGCGGGTAATTATGTACCTGTACCTTGTGGTTCCCACATGTCTTTGAATACCTGAGTAAGTAGATAATTAATCAATTTCCTACCTGACTTAGAAGCTCTTTGGTATGAAATCGCAGCCCAAGAGCACCGCCAGCAACAAGGTCTCCAAAACACCTGGTAATTTGGCAGCCTCGCGATGTCATGTTTTTATCTTTGGGTGACAGGTCTTTTGTCGTTCCCTTTGAATTGAAGCGAGTTGCTGTCTTGATTCGGGCTATCTGGCCGCCAACTGCTCAATATTGCTGAAGCCAAGAGATTTAGCTGTCACCGATAGGCCTAGTCACCGTACTCGACAATGCACCGCGGCGAGTTGTTTTTAGCCCTCCCTAGTATCCACTTGCCTTATGGATGCAGGTAGGATCGGAATATTCTGCCTGGTTGCCTACAGTCTGTGTGATAGCCCCGTTAGCCGTTGTGGGAACAAGGGGCATCGATGTGTTTCAGTCATACTAATAGTTCGGGCACTGGATCGAGAGAAGATGCTCCCATCATTCTGAATAAACTCAGATCTTTCCCCATCACACAGATTGCGCAAGCAACCTGCCACTTGCCAGCCTGAAGGGCTCAGCGACCACAATGTTCAGACTCGCAGTTGGAGGGATGGCGTGGTGCCTGGCCTTGGTCCAGCTCACCCTCGCCCAGCAGTTCGCCGACCACATCTCGTCATATGAGACATTTGGCTCAGTCAAGCGTGCTTCGAGACTCTCAACGGCACGACAGCTTGCTCAAACCGACTGTCCAAGCACACCGTCTGGGAGTAAGCAACCCCCCCCCCCTTTCCAGTCTGATTTGCACTCCAGGTAGGCTAACCTGAACCTCCTGCCAGTACCACCAGCGTTGGGTATCTCGACACGGCCGGGCTCGTATAAATCTGTCTTGACTCCTGCAGGGACTCCTTGGTTGATCTGCGCTCCGCAATCCAGCTGGCCTGCGACAACACTACGGATACCATCACGCACACCAATGTGAAATATCCAGGTGAGTTGTGAACCAGAAATAATGTCCTTGCTGACATGGAAGCAAGTCGGTGCCCCCCAAGTTCCCCTAACGAAAGTGTGCAGCAACGTATCTCGTGGACACATATCTGTATTTCTACGATGTCTCCTGCTACAAAAGCAAGTACGTATGAATCTTTGAAAACCCAGGAACGGCAGACATGCAACCAATCTGATCTGTTGGCTAATCAGCCTCTGTAATCATCATCCAGGGCTACGGGCGAGTTCTGCGACGCGACTCACGAACAATGGAACATGGCCAATTCAGCCACGCCTCATGAGTGCGACGAATGCACATTGGGCCCTCTGCAGGTTCAAGTCAGATCACCTGTTGGCTACACCAAGGAGCGAGCTTCAGACCTCGACGCATTGCTTTTCAAGTGTGACGCAGCGGCCGCCTACCACTACACGATCCCAGAACCCTATGGCGAGCTCCAACCACCAGTGTCGGCGACCCGAGTCCCCAATCTAACTCAACCGACCGTGGCGAGCTGCAGAATGGAACATCGGCCCAGAATTCCACTCTCAGCTCGCCATCCGCTACTACCAAGACCGAGACCAAGCTCTTGAAGCTCAAGCCTCTTGACGAGGAGACTATCAAGACGATGATCGCCATGTATTACATTGTCAAGAACCCACACGCCCCCGGCACCAGCGAGGGCTGCAAGACCTACCAGGACGCGGTCAAGGTGCCCGCCAGCGAGCAAAAATCCTACAAGAATCCCTCCTGGAGCCGCAACTCGTGCAGCTGGACCGCGAGGAAGTACAACGTCAGGATGGACGAGCTCCTGGCGTGGAACCCCGTCCTCCAGGATCTTGAACCCTGCCTGCTGCCGGCGAACTACAGCTACTGCATCGAAGGAGGGCCATATGTGAAGGAAGATAAGCCAACCCCCCACACCCCCTCGGAGTCACGTTTGACACCCCTCTGTTCAGTTACATGGGGGGTTCTTGCTGGGAGCGAGTTCGGTCGTAGTTATGAAGCTAACCAATGTTGCTGTTGCCCGGCACAGAGATTCCCACATACGATCCCGCCAGATTCAAACCTACCGGCCCTGTGCAGCCGTGGCCGCATGCGTGGTATCGAGAGCGTCTAACCGGCAGTTGGCGGACGGCGCCATGGTCGGGTTCCCCGAGCGTGACTGTGATTTCTGCACAGACGCCCGCTTCTGTTGTAGTTGCTCCCCAGGTCACGGTTTCAGCAACGGCCGACACCGGGTCTAAGACCACAGAGACGCCCACTGCCTCCGACATCTCGGCATCGACACAGATTGTGCCCGAGTCCGATAAGACAACGACGGCGGCACAGGTCACGAGCTCGGCCTAGTTTCTTCTCCTTTTTTTCTCTTCTTTTTTTTCTTTTACTCTCTCCTTCCTTAGCGTTTGCAATAGACCGGTCATATCAAATGACACTGGATCACTTGTCAGGTAAGTAGTGCCATGGGTTCATCTCTCTGTTGATATCTTCTGCCCTGTGACACCGGAATTTCTCGCTTTTGCTACCAGGAACTTTGGCTATGACTTTGGAGTTGCCTGTCAGCTTTGGGGGTTTAGAATACCAGGCAAGAAATAGGGGATGTAATAAATCAGGTACTTGGTAGGTAAACACTGGAACCCAACTTTGGGCGAAAGCTTTTTTACCCAATGTTACAAACTCACGCACTTCATTATCTGCGCTGATTTTAACTCTCAAGCAATACCTAGCCATTTTGACAGGTGCCAGTGGAGTAAGCAATACCTGGTAGTAAAATCAACCCCCCGCATGTGGCTAATCGGAAGTTATCTTCTCACGTAGGTATTTAATCCCGTACGCATCATAGCTGAAACCCCATAGCTCGGTCCCTGGAACGAGTTGAACATGATGAAGGGCATCATATTCAACCTATTGATCACCCTCAGAGCCCGATCGGCCCTCCCAAGCTCAAAATATTGCTGGCGCAATGATGAAAATGAAACACTACTGCTGAGGGTTGGATCTTTGATAATAGTTATGCGAATGGTGAGTCATGAGCCATGCCCGTTCCTGATGATTAGGCCGACTACCTACCTACGGTATGCTCTCAAGTTCTGCGAACGTAGGTACATACATGGGAGGAAGACGGAATCAAGGGGGTTGTTAGGTGGTCCAGTTGGAACGACGAAACATCATGGGAGTTAACATACGAGATTGCACCCCAGCCCGCTACCCCATTGTCGATGTGTGTTGATTGGTGAGCCCTCTGAACGTTGGACCTGGGCGGTTAGACTGGTGCACAAGGTAGCACTGAATTTTGATTTATTATTTCTGTTCAGTCAGTTTGAGCGATTCGGGGTATGATATGCCTTATCCGAGCGGGGATGAACATTTCAAAGATCAGGCACCGAAATGAAAATCCACCTTGTTTTCAACATGCTATCCTTGAGCTCGTCCAGTTGGTGTCGCCGATGTTGAGCTAGAAACTGATCGCTCTCTTCCTCTTCTCAGATCGTGCATTTTTGGAGGCGATGGTTCATTCTCTTTTGAAAGGTTTACTGAGCTCAATCAATGCTTCCATATCTAGACTGGCAATATAGTCATCCTTGACTAAACTTACTACGTAACGTATTTGATAAGCGAGTGGATCGGACAAGCGAGTGGATCGATTTTAACTACCCTATTACAACTATCCTCCATTGCAAAACAACAACACTAAGAACCAACTATAATTACATTAGAAACAGCTGAATCAGATGATTCTCCAACCTCCTGGCAAGTGCGGGCATTATGGGCCAGGCTTGCCGCACACACCACAGCACCGAACCTTCGTACGACCCCCCCCCTGCACCACCACTACCCGGCTGCATTTCTTGCACTCCCTCTCCACTCACTGCCTTCTGGCCCAGTAGATCGTGTGCATCTTGTATAGCAAGTGATCCCCCAAGCCGTACACGGTTTTTTTTTTGGCTCTCCGGCGCTTGCTTAGTGCCTCGTTGGCCTTACGAAGCGAAGAGACCTCGGAGCGCAGGAGAGCCACCTCATGCATCACAGCCATCGTACCTTTAGTAAGCTGGTCCACAGCAGCCAACATGGAAGTCGGGGAGCTGTTTTGGTGGTTGGCAATCCGAGTCTTGATAAGCGTTGACTGTGAGTTGGCTTCTCGGGGGTTGTGGGGGGTGATATCGTCATCCACAATGCCGTACTTGGCCTTAACATTCCGTACGAGGGCAAACCACTCGCTAATGACCTTTGGATCCTCGCACTTCGCCCTCTGGTAGTCGTATCTACGCGAACGACGCGTATCGATCTCTGGCTGGCGTATGACGAAGTTGTGTGCCCAGCGCTTGCCGACAGGGGGCGCGTCGCGTTCGCGTCGTAAATGGTTGGCCATATCTTCTACACTACGCAATGTAGGAGGGAATGCACGCGTAGATAGCTCAGTGATATACTGAACTGTAGTCTTCTCTTCCAAATCCGTCAGACAGCGTGAGTTGGCTGGAGTATCGCGTCGTGCAGGTCGGCCAGCGCGTCGGCGATGGAGGGTAGCATAAGGCACAGAGTAGAGCCTCGCTGCGGCTTTGAGGCTTAACTTAGGGTCATTTTTAAGAGCTTCAAGTGCAAGAACAACTGTTGCCTCAGCTGTAATTGAAGACATCTTGGTGTGGTGGAGGAAATTGATGTTGTAGGTAGAGAGCTGTGTCGCGTGCGAAATCGATCCACTCGCTTGTCCGATCCACTCGCTTATCAAATACGTTAGCGTATTTTAGCTGTTATTGATCATGCAACAACTGATAATACGGGTTAAGCTTTCATTTGATCCACCCCTTGGTGCGCCCAGCAACAACCCGTCAGCTGCAATCTCAGTAAGTTACCGTAAACAGGGACCGTAAACTGACTAAGAACGGAGCTGGGACGTGCTTGGCGATCCGTTTTCCTGATAGGTGGCGCCAAATCAGGTTAGCTGACCTGCAACCTACCGGCACTCGCTGGAGTGGGACTTATCGGGTTCAGAGACAGGGAGACCCAGCTGAACTGATAGGTAGCCGATGACCGCTCGATAAGCCACCTAGCTCACTGTAAGTTGCCCTTCACCCTCGCCTGACAGCAAGGCAACACAATACCACATTCAACCTCACCGTCACCGAGGTCCTTGAATTCCAAACATGGCTGCTCGTGGAGTGAAATACGCATCGCTCGTACTGCCCATACCACCGATCCCGACTTGCAGCCACTGGGAGATCGGGCAACTGCGCCGGGATGGCGCTGGCAATATTTAACCTAGGTAGAAGTCAGGCGACAGTGGGGTAGTCGACCTAACCGTAGGGAAGATACCTTTGCATGGTACCGAAGGCCAACCGCAGGCGGAGGGGCTCTCCCACCCGCCGCTGCTCCTTCCCGACCACCTCCCAGGTTGCGCCATTGCCATTGTTGGTCTGGTGTGCCCGCCCCAGCATGATGCCATCCCGTGCTTTGTGGTGTACGGCTTGTTGTCCAGCTGCCAACCTGGCCTATCCTGTGGCTTTTTTCCTTGACCGACACTGAGTGATACCTCTGTTTGACCCCCATCTTTCCTGCTGGTTTCGTCGCTCTTTCCCGCCCACAAGTCCAGCCTACGCCTGCCGTCAACGACGGGACGGCAATCACCACATTACACACACAAACGTTACACAGAGCAAGTGGGAAAGCGGGCGACTGTCAGCGCCAGGTCGGGCCTCGCAAAACATCCAACATCCCATTCATAAATGCCCAGACGACTACCCACTGCATCTCTACCCATGTCGACTCGATAACAGCGACAACACCACCGACCGTATAGTAGCCCGCCCGGTTGTTCCCGTCACCGCCTCCCCTCTCTCCTCACCCAACGCCAAAGTCGACGCGATACCACTTCGACACCACTTCAACCACGGCTAATCGTTTGCTGGCCACGATTGGACCCCGGGAACCGGACCCATCGTTGCGAAGCGCCGTTCCAAACGGGCCACTCGTCAACGCACACCGCGCTAGCGTTTGTTGTCATTCGGCACCAGGCCATCGACGACCCCCCGCATCGGCATCCGCAACTGGGGCTGTCGTCCCTCGTTTCTCTGTATTTTCCTCCAGCACAAGTAGACACGGGAGTCGACAAGCTCGGCGCCCACTATCATGGCCTTCCATCAACCAACGAGACACCTACAGCAGCAGCGAACCAACCGTGTTCATTCGGAAGATGGAGACTCGGTAGTCCATGCGCCCCAGGTCCGCCGGGGCACTAACGAGTCTCAGACCTGGGTGCTCTTCACCCCGGGGACCGACGCGGGCACTACAACCTCCTATCTCACCTCATCCCAAGGTGACCAAGAGCAGGCGACACCGGGAAGATCAAGGATCAGCCTCTTGGGCAGCCTCGACGGCGCAGCTCGGTCCGACTTCAACTCGCGTCCCGATAATTCGGCTGTACCTTCTGACTTCCTCGAGGAAAGCATCACCGAGGAAGACGCCGAGCTCGACAGCCTTGACAGCCATCTACCAGACTTCCGAACCATCCCCAACCCCTACGGAGGAGATGCGCACGCTGCGCCTGTGCTGCCGGGCCACGATGGCTTGGGGTCGTTCAGGTTCGAAGCACAGGGCATGGGCGCCGATGCCCAAGACCGGCTGTATGCGTTCGAGAAGTTCAATCCCCAGCGCGTCCAGCACAGAGTCGAGAGCCTGGAATTAATTCGCATGGAGCTGGACAATGAGGAGGTGCAGGAGCTAGACCGCAACCAGAGAATAGAGGCGTGGAGGTTAGAGCAGAGCCAGCTGTTACTAGATGACATTCGGCGAGAGACGAAAAGGCGACAGTCCGAAGCATCGGTGCACAAGCTGGCACCGGCCAGGAGGACTGTTGATGGCCCAACAGCGACGAGCAACACGGAGAATAAGGCAGCGAGCGATGCCCAATTTGAGGGCAGCGACTGGCATGACCAAGACGAGCCAAAGCCGACTAACACGGGTGACGGTCTATGGAGCCGCATCACGCGGAAGGTATTGTGCGACTTGATGGGGATTGATGACCGGCTTCTGGCTATCCTGTTCGGCGAAGCTCTCCCCGACGAGGCCGACTCATCTTTATCATCCACGCCTAAGGCGTCTGCGATGAGCCCATCCACCCCCGCATTTGCGCATATGGGGTCAGAGTCGGAGTCATCGCATGACTCGACATGGCAGCTGCATATGCTGGAGCGCATAGCTCGAGAGCTTGGCATGCTTGTTCACTCAATGACCACCCATCCCGGTGCCTTTTCGGCCTACACTCGGATGCAGCAGATGCCTCTGCCGTATGCCGGCCTGCCTGTCATCCCAGAATCGTCCGCGGACCTGGCCGAGGCGCCGGACAAGACGAACGACAGCATCCTGTCAATGCCGCAGTTCAAGCCCACTGTCACAAAGCCGGTTGACATCCGTGGTGCGCGGCCGTCTGAGTCCAGCACGCCAGGCGCACCGTCCGTGGGTGACGTGGCGGCCGCTGCCATAAACAGCAGCGCGCCACCGACGTTTAGTCAACACGAGTGGGAGCAAGAGCTGGACATCAAGCTTGTGTTTCGGTACCTACGCTCACGGTTCACGTCACCTCACCCGTCGTCGTCACCGCCCTTCACCTCAGGTACTTCGCATCTGGCCACATCCAGCACCCAGGACGCTGCGGCTAAAGCAGCAAGAATCCGCCAGCATCACCCACTAGTGTCCCACGCGCACGCGCATGCACATTCACACGGACACCATCGACCTCGCCCGGTCGAACGGCGCAGCTTCAAGACCGCCTCTGCCAGCCCAGTGGCTCTGCGCCACCCCAGCGGTAGCTGTGCGAGTCAGAGCACGCGGCGGTCGGCCAGACGGAGCAGCGTCTCGTCGAGGCACTCGTCGCGGCATTACTGGGACATCGGCGGGTCCATCGGGACGGGCAGCATGGTGGCAAGCACCGGCCCGATGGGTAGCTGGGGCGAGGTTTAGACTTTTTGTTTTGTGTGTTTTGCTGGACTAACAGCTCTGCATCACGGTTAGCTTTCCCTCCCCCCATCGAACCTGGCAAGTCGTCTGCGTCATGATAGGCGCGCGAACGCATTGTATGAGTATGAAATGGATGGATGGGTGGACAAAGGGAGCGTGGAGTTTTGGTTGGATGATTTAAGCATAAAGGAAAGCCCCCCTATAAATATCTCCTACATGTCTGGATTTTGGGTTTTAGGAGGCGGCTGCATCTCCCTGGATATATATTGGCTTTCATTAGATGCAATGCGGGTTACGAACTACCACGTTACCACTTCTGAGGCCTTGATGCAGTGCTCAAGCTCAACCTATCAACCCCCGTGGCCTCACAGCCCTGCTTCCCGAGTCTGTTGCCTTGCATGCTCGGCTGGTCGCAAACGGCGGGGCGTAACCCGAACTGGAGGGACTAACTTTCTGTCCAGTGTCATCTCGCACGCCTCGAATTGCTCTGATGCTATCCCGTAGAGGCACAGCCGTCGTCCTCGGGCTTTGTGTGATCCACAAGGTAGCACTCCGTCTTGTCCGTCCGACCGCCCCGGATATTATTTTTGTCGGAAATGGGGCCGAAAACCATTCACCATTCACGATGTGTCACACACAATCCCATCCCATTCCCTTTTGAGCGGCCTCTGTCTGCAAGCCAGCAGGGATGACAGACGGAATGAGTCGACGATCATACATGTTTCCTTCTGGAATTCTGGATGAGGCGGCCAAAAGTCTGGGGTCCGAGCTAGCTGCGAAAGGGGTCATTCACTCACTGCATGGGTGCAAGAAGTGAAGAACGGGCGCTCGAGGCACAAGGGGAATTTCACCGAATGGGAGGCCGCGACGACGACGCGGTTTGACGCGAGAAAGACAGGGGGTTTAAGTGGTTCGCGGCCCAATCGGACAGCCTCGACACCACTCCAGCGACCAATTCGAACCCGAGGGCGGCCCCGCGTTGTTATGAAAGCGTCTGTTGCGATCGGCGAACGAATGGCGTTTCTCGGACGCCTGTTGGCTTTTCCCTGCTATCGGTCCCTTCCAGGCACAACAAGACGAGAGAACTTACCTCAGGCACCCACACGTACACAGTAAGGTGTGTGCAGGGCCAGCCGCCGCCTGAACACGTTCAACTCTTGCCCTTGTGAAGCCCCCGCGAGGAGGATAAAGTGGGACTGCGAGGTGGGTGAGGTGTTATTAATCCCTGTTCCTTTCGACGCAATCCTGCCCATCCGTCCAAGGCAACCTACCCACGATGCGTACGGGTTAGGTCGGCAGCTAAACCCGGAGATAGGTGGTATTCGTCGTCGTCGAGTCATATTCTCTCATTTCGTTCGCCTGACCCGCCTTGCTGCTGGTACGTAGGCAAGCATAGGTTTCCAGTGTTTCTTATCGTTTCGTTTCATGCCGCTGGCGAGCGAGCTGTCAAGGCAGGGAAGGGAGCCTATGACTTGCCGAGTTGTCTCGTCGTGCTCCACAAATTCAGGTCTTTCCCTGAGAGAGGTGCACCTTCCCCCCCTGCCTCACCTGTACCAAGCCAAGTTGAGCTAAGCACCTCAGTTAAACAGCAAGTTGCCCGGTCTGGTCTGGTCGACCTGTCGACCTACCTAAGCTCGTTCGTTGCACACCCCGCCTTGCCCACCCGACCTTGCCCGTTTCCTTCCCCAGACCTTGACCGCATCACCACACCTCCACCATCCACATCCGCATCCACACCCAAACCAATGCTGTCTGCGCCTCACTTTTTTCGTGTTTCGCAACGCCTTTTCTACCTGCTCAGCTTGCGCGCCCTTTTGGTCAAATAATCCCACCACGCAGCAACCCCCGCGCATGCATTCACTTTAGGCAGATATATAAAAGAGTTGGTCCCCCAGCTTCTTCATCCCTACTTCCGTGGTGTTCCCGCCATTGTCCTGTCGCATAAGCCCGCCCTGGTCGATGCAAGTCGTGGTTGCCTGAGGATATCATCCAACAGCTTTCATCTTGTCGCAAAGAGCGATTCCTCTCACACAGCCTTGCTTGAACTGACCCCAGGCAGTATAATGTGCTAGATCCGCCGCGCACCTGATTGCGACCCAGCTGGCCTGGTGCTGGGTCGCATTGGGAATTCGTCCCCCTTGGTCGTTTCGTTACAACTTTCCGATTCCATCGCGACTCGATCCCGCCTGCTGCCTGCTGCTCAGGACCGACGACAACCCTTCCCAATCGCCCCGGGAAATGGTGCTCGAAGGTCTCAATGGCCGCGACTTCTTACGACACCTCGGCTCCCATCTCCTCCTTTGTGTTTGACATCTTCAATGACGGCCAACCCGCGCTCAATGCGCCCATCCTCCCCGGTGGGCCATGCAACTACACGGACCAGACCCTACCACGCTGTGGATGTCGCCGCTTCTGGGTCTCAGCAACCGTGGCGGAGCTTTGCATGTGCTCCCATCACGCCTGCTTCCACGAGGACATCCAATCCACACAGGCGCAACCGGTCGCCTGGCCAAATGTGGTCGGCCAGGAGAACCAGAAACCGAAAACAAATCGGGAGCCACTGAGTCCGGTCCAGGATCTTCCGTCATTCCATATCCCTTCGAACCTTGGCTCCTCCCTGGATCTCGAGTTGCTGAACTTTCAGGCCGCGGCCTCGGCGTCTAATCACCATGTGGACGCTGCCAACGCGCTGCACATCGAGGATGCCCGCGCCGGACTGGATAGCCCAATGCCGGATACGTTGAATAGCTGGGGAAACTATCTCCAGTCCCAACCTGCTCATGCAAACCCGCTCCCGCCATTTCCGCCCCAATGCTTGATGCCGCCATCATCACAACCGCCATCAACCGCCCCCTCTAGCCAGGCCCGATACCTGCGACCTTTTGCTGGGAAGGGCTTGCAGACACTAAGTAGTGTCTCAGCTCTCAGACAAGGAGCCCACCCCTCGGAACGAGCCATCGAGGATGAAGGTGCAGCCGATGTGCAAGACCTTGAGCAAGATGACCATGCAGACAATCCCCCCAGACCTTCGCGAGATGCCACCCCCAGACCGGGCCAGTCGCAGGATCAGCCGTCGAACGGAGCAATAGGCGACAAGTTGGAGACGATATCAAAAACACTCAAGGGTTATGACCAGCGGCTAGACAGGCTTGAGAATACCTCATTCTCTGTAGCAGGTCACGAGGACTGCCATGACAAACACGAAAACGTGGACGTGCGCGTCACCGAGCTCGAGTCTCGCGTTGAGGAGGTAGAGAAGATCCTCAACGACAATAGCAGTGTGGCCAGCAGTCGGCGAACTGTTCGGCCCGATGGCTCTGTTGATGGCTCGGCAGCGAGCGTGGTGTCCGTCTCTACTAACGCCACCATCCTCGCTTCCAATAGTCGCGCAGAGATGTACAGCCAGCTGCAGGAGCTGCAGGCCCAGGTCAGCCAGCTCCAGGCAGCATCGCTCCCATCATACACCAAGCCCTGGGAGCTCGAGGTCGTGTTCTTGCCCTTCCCGCTCAAGGGCGTCTGGATGCAGGCGCGCGACTTTCCGACCCAGCGCCAATCCACAGGCTCCAACGCCGATGACTGGACTCAGATGCCCAATACCGTCAGCAGGGCGACGCCGGATCTGCAGACGCAAAAGTTTGCGGAATGGGCGGGACAGTCGACTGACTCAAACTGGCTGCTCGCGAGGGCATTTGCATCGGGCCGCATCATCGAACAGAGACTGAAGAGCCGCGGTCTCATCAAGACGGTGTTTGTGAGGGGCCCGGATGCTCGAAGCATCCAGCTCGCCATTTTCAACGCCTTTCAGGACATCTTCCGCATCTCATCCAACGCCTCCGGAGCCAAGTATGCGTCCAACAGCTCCGTGTCTGAGCATCACGGTTTGAGGCATCCCTGGGTTCCCTTGCGCAAGATACACAAAGACTCGCGTCTTCGTTTCCTGACCCCGGCGGAAATGGCGACGCCAGCGCTGTGGGACTTTACCTTCCTCGTGTCAAGCGTTGTCATGAAAGCCACCGGCATCAACCGTCTCTACGTCACGCAGCCAGAGGCCTATCTTCAAGACCACCCCGTGGGATATCAAGCATTCGAATCCGGATGGTCTTGGCAGAGGCTACGTGAGCTGAGCCGTGTCTATCCCGACTCTCAAAGCAGCAGCGGCGATATACCCGAGGCTGATGCTTTGGAGGGCTATTGGACATGGAATGAACGCCTCGATGGATTGCCAAGCGCCAACACTTCCGCGCTGAGCATCCGCCAGGGCTATCAACAGCAACAAGGGTTCAGACGCTCGTCCAGCTCGCTTTCACAACAGTACTACACTGCCACCGGCGTGCAATCGCCCATCCTCTCAAACAGCCACGATATATTGCGGACGCAGTCCTCCAATCTCCAAAGAGAGCGGAGAGGGTCTCGCCCACCACCCGTGCGGACCGGCTCACTCCCACCAGTCAACCTCACCATGGCATCCCCGTCACAATCTCGTCGCCGGGTGCTATCGCATGCCGCCAACGCCACTCCCTACGAGCGCCGATCGTCTCCATTAGTCCCTCGGCCAAGCCCGCGCCTCAACCCCGCCCTGGCACCAATATCCACATCCCCCGCACTCATTTCGAAACGCCGTCTGGGCACTCGCTCTCCTAGCCTTATCCCTCGCAACACCCCGCGCTGGAGCCGCTCGCCGTCACTCGCGCCGCCAGGTTTCCACGACAACAATGGTGGCGGCGACAGAGACCGACGCATGACCACGCCCTTCTACTACGCCACACCGCACAGTGACGCGATCCCGGAGCCGAGCCATGGGTATTTCCGTACCGGCAGCCGCGGACCAATCGCCATGCCCGTCACGAATGGGTACGACCCTGACGATGATGAAGACATGGATGATGAGTTCGACGATGGCGATGACGACGATCAAGGCTCGTCGACGGATCCATATGACAGCCAGATGACAGACGACGATCCAAATGTCGCCGCGGCATCTGCCTCGACTGGTGGGAAGGGACAACGACAGGGGCCGGATACGGCCTTCGGGCTCGGCACGGATGCGGATTTCGATATCGACGTGTACGAGGACGATGACGAGGACGATCTGGACGATATCAACACCGACGGAGGGGAGGACACCACTGGTGGCGCAGCGTGGCATGGTTTCGGCCAGGGTCTGGCTTTGACTGGGAACATGCCGACGACAACTGCCACGAGGCCGGAAGATATCCCATGGGCAGGCATCGAGGACCACATGTCGGATGGGGAGAATGTTGATCCCGAGTCAGATGAGCTGGAATCGCAATCACAATCCCAATCGCAGTCACAGTCGCAGTCGCACCCGCAGTCGCAGCCACAGTCACAGGAGATTGAGATCCACGAAGATGAGGATGGGGATGTGGAGATTACGGACCACGATGAGGAGGAGGAAGAGGGCAGTCAGCCGCCAAGTGAGTACTCGAGCAAGCCGAGGCTCGGTGGCTGGGGTTTGACGCCTTCACTGGGGACAGGGGGTTTGGAAGTCCCGACGAAGAGCTTGAGTCGGAGTCGAAGTCAGAGTCAGAGAGAGAGAGGGATGGGTGTAGGGTTTTTGATCCATGAAGATGGGGATGGGGAGGGAGGTGATGGTAAGAGTGGCGGTGGCGGAGGTGGTGGTGGGGGGTTTCAATGGATCTGATGGAGTGATCTATCTACACCACGATCTCGACTGGTGAGGAACGGGATAGACGCCGGTCACGGTGATTTGAGTTGTGTTTCTGGACTTCTGTCTCTCTGGGGTTTTCTATATATCTCTGCCGATGTTTTCTTTGAGCATATACACCACACACACACACTACTGCACCATACAAAGGCGGCAGGCATCATGGGCACGGATTATGATGAAAATCAGTGCGGTTGCTATTTGTCTGTTTGTATGTATGCGGTTCTGTGGTGGCGGATCAATGGCGCGGCATTGGCGCATGGCGTTTTGGGACATGCATAGCTGCCTACCTTACCTGAGTTCATATTGGCGTACTGGCGAGGGGGCGGTTGGCGTTGTTTGGCTTTGGCAGCGCAAGGTGGTTTGGTCTTTGCGTTGCGGTGTCTCGTCCGGTCTGGCATGGGGGATGGATGGGATGGGATGAGATGTCTAAGTTGGGGGGGAGGGGGTTATCTAACTAGCCGGCCATCTACACTCTTCTGATATTATACATATACATACATATACATATCCTAGTGTGAATATCTTCTGCTGATTCTGTGATGAGGTAGGGAAGGAAGGCGAGGTGGGGGTTGTTTAAGGGTCTGCGACATCTGGATAGAAACTCATGACATCTCACCACACAACCCAACTGATGAGAACTACTGTAGCAGCGATCCGACCGCGAGATTGTGATGCCCAAATGTAACTCCGATGTGGGAAACTACTAGCCCGGAATCCAACCGGAAACCCTATGGAGAGCAAGAGAGGATGGGGAAGCAAGTATGTTCTGTCCTTGTCGTGTCATTTCACGTGCGCCGAAAAGAAATCTTGTCCCTCCGCATGTGATATGCGTGCCAATCGATCACCGCGCCGCGAGAGGCAAGACGAGGCAAAGGCATGCGCTGATGAGTGAATATTGTGAGCCGGTGAGAGGCTGAGTGAGTCACAGCCAGGCAAGCAGGCAAAGCACGGTTCCAGTCATCGCTTGCCTCACTTTGCTACACTGGCTACCTACCTTGGTCGCCTGCTTGTGCCAATGAGTGACTTACTGGTTGGCAAGTCATCAATCATCGAGCGCGCCCTGCGCCACTTCGCCTTGTCATGGAAACCTGGCAGTAACTACCTTGAACCAAAGGGATGGTACGAGAGATTGGCATATATACTCTGGGTACGTATTGTGCCCAACAGTTCGGGTCAAGATGCGAATGATTGACAGGGAAAAGTGCAAAGATATATATATGTATAAATATAAAACGCCGGACGTGCAAATGCAAATAAAGAGCCTCTGTCATCTCTCGAGACGCAACAGAGATAAGGTATTCATCTTGCTTTCTTGCTTTCTTTTTCGAACCGATTACGCCAGTTCACAAAACGCCGTCCCTGAGTTCGCTCACGGAGCCGTACCTGAGAAAGTATCTACGAAAAATGGATCCCCTCCTCGTGGAAAGCTGTGTTGAAGTTTGTATGTTAGGTCACCATGTCCAATTAACTATGGGGGTTGACGAAATCAGGACATACCGAGGAGAAGCTTGAGAAAGTCGTTTTGGTCGCATTGCCTCGCACGCTTGTCAGCCAGGTCTGTGACGGTGAGGACCTTCTCGACCTTGTCGCGAACAATCATGGCGACCCTGGACTTGGGGTTCCTGCTGGGCGTCTTGTCCTTGTCATCGACTGCGCCCAGCTCCTTGAAGAACACGGGCATGTCTTCGTCGTCGTCGTCGTCATCGCCATCGCCACCGATCCATCCGTTTCCGCCATTCTTCTTCTCTGTAGCATCGGGTCCGGCTTCGTCATCGTCGTCGTCGACGTCCATCTCGACATCCATTGCCGTGTCCATGGCTACGTCCTTGTCGGTGGGGTCGACGGTCTCGTCGATGGCGATGTTGTTCAGAGAGCAGTAGACTTTGTAATTCTGTTTGGCGGTGAGCATGCTGCTGTGTTGCACAGAGGGGAAACACTAACCCTTTCGCACAGGGCCAGGACTTCCTTTTGCCAGAATCCGGCGCGCAGGGTCTTGTTCTTGCGGTTGCTGTTGTTCAGTTAGACGCCAGTTCCGACCTAGATCCAGAGCGTTGTTTTGTTTAAGTTACTCACAAGACAATACGTAGAAGGCCATCAAATTCCTGAATCGGTTGTCAGCAAGTTGCAGGGGCGCTTCATGACAGTTCCCAGGACCACACACCTCGAAGGCAATATTTGGGCGAGCAGCGCCGACCTTGAATTTGTCAGTATTTCACAACGATATCAATAGGCGAATTCGAAGCTCGTACCAAGGGTTCTATCCGAACGACTTTGAGACAGTTAGTTACTGGTTCTTGTGGTAAGACTTGGGGGAAGCTCACCATCACTTTCAACCTTTGGAGGCGGCTTGAAGTTTTGTTTCCCGACTTTCTGTACGACATTGTGTTAGGGCCTCTCCCCATCGTGCGTGCTTGTTTGGGGTCTTGCATACCATAATGTGCTTGCATGTCGACCAAAAGTTTACATTCACACTCAATCTTGAGTAAAGCGCATCGCCTGTTCGTGTCCATGTCAGCGAGTGTCCAGCCACCCTTATACCGTGCCCACCTACCAGGCTTGGCGACCAATCTCTTGGCAAACTCTCTTTGGAACTGGGCGAGGACATGATGTTAGTCGAGGTCGTATCCTGAGTGGTACGAGGTGCAGAGCCGGCTTACCATGAGAACGGCGACTCTAGGGGGGTTCTTCATGGCCAGCATCTTGAAGATCAGAGGACTACTGATTTGGTAGGGGGTGTTGGAGATCAGGGCGTCGCAGGCTGGGAGTTCGGGCATCTTGATGACATCGCCTAATATGACCTCGAGCTTCTTTGCCAGGGGCGTGCCTTGGACACGCTTGGTGACCTCGGCACCCATTCTGGGGTCGAGTTCAACTGTTGGAGTAGCAAGTCAGCCTTCTGCTAGGAGACCGAACAGCCATGTTGTACGTATTGGGGCATCATACCGGCGATGACCTTCTTTGCTTTCTCGAGGGCGCGGACCGTGACTGTTTGGCAGGAAAAAAATCAGCATGAATTCCCCAGCCAAACGAGACGCCTGGGCATTGCGTTCTCACTATTTCCCGTTCCAGGGCCGACTTCCAAGACCACATCGGTGGGCTTCAGGTAAGCCTTCTCGACGATGGCGTCGCTGGGCAGAATGGCAGTCAGCAGGGCGCACAGAGAGCCGTGTTATGGCGCACCACCTCTCCAAGCTAACCTGATTCCGGGGTTCTTCAAGATATGCTGGCCATAGTCCTTGTCGAAGCGGAAGATGTTTGTGTTGGCGGCGGCGCTGGACCCCGAGCCGGCGGATTTGTTGGAGGATTTGCGGTCGTAGGGGCCGCTGCTCGCCGCGCCGCCCCTCTTGGGCGTGCTGGCTTTACCCATGGTCGTATGTGTTGTTTCTGGCAGCGCAGTCGGGAGCTGGGCTCGGATTCCCGGATGGGGCAGGCTCGGTTGTTGAGGTTTGGATTTGGCGTGCGTCGTGGTGGGCTTTTTGGGGCTTCGTGATGTGCTCCTCCAAAAGTCCCAAGTCGCAAACAAAAAGGGTCTGAGCTCTCACCGTCGCGTTCCTGCAGCTCTCTGTGCTCACTTCACTCCGACAATTTTATTTTTGTCCCGGCAGTAAAAACGGGGACCCCGCCCGTTGCGATAAGATAAGGCGAAATGGCTCACCGCCTGCCCAGGTGCGCCAGCTCGGGCCTGGAGTGACAGGGAAGGGCTGATGAAGCACCCCGCCATCCCACACTGACGTAACCGGCCGCGTTAGCAATTGGGGCGATGCTCAGTTTCAACTGTGGAAGTTCGTCTAGATGCGACCATGGACTACAGGTCTTGGTGCACAGCAACTGGAGGCCCTTCCTGCTTTCGGGCACTTGCGTGAGGTACTTTGCGTGACCCGACCTCAACCATTTCGAGAAGAGCTATCGGATAGTCTTTCTGCATTTTCGAATCTGCTAAATTTCCTAGCGTCGCGTCTTGGCTTCAATACTTCTCTCTGATAGCTATCTAACTCGCCTGACCTTGCTCTTTACCTACCGATGTTCTGCTTTCCCCCCACACTTGAATTGCGCATTTGGCAATAGCAACCCATCGGTGCCGTACCCAGAGTAGCCTACCACGTGCTGGCTTTACCTTTCGCCCTATCGTACCATATCCTTGCCTGCCACACCCGAGCCACCCTCCCTGGCGCTTGCTTCCGGCCTGTACTGTACCTTGTCTCGGCCTCGCATACCACCCGTCGGGACGAACCTAGGTGGAAGTGTGCATGAACTACGTCGGCGCGGAAGGCTGAGCAAAAACAACAAACAATACGCCGCATCAGATATTTACTTTTATTCTTGGTCTGCACTCGGTCATTATTCTTACGATAATTATTCGCTGTCATCCGCCATCACCGCCATCACCACCATCACCACCATTACCACCACCACCTGACCTGGATCCGCCGCCACATCGCCCTTGTTGCCATGTCGATACGGATAGTGCTGGAGAACCAGCCCGAATTCTACACCAACCTCGACGTCATCCGTGGGTTCGCCGTCCTCACGGTCAACCGCCAGGAGCCGGTCGGGGCCGTCATCGTCAAGCTTGAGGGCGAGTCTGGGACGGCGCTGGGCGTGCCGGCGGATGGCCTGGGCAGCGGCTCGGGTGTGGGCATCGCGCGGCGGGACCTGAGCCAGAGGGGCGACATTCTCCACGAGAACCACAAGATCCTGTACAAGGTTGCGCAGGTCTTCCCCGACCCCAAGGCCCCGCCCCAACCCGCCCCGTTTCTTCTTGCCCCCGGCCAGCACCGCTTCCCCTTCGAGTTCAAGTTCGGCTTCAACAATGCCTGCAGCGACCCGGCCGCCATGGCCAGGATAGGCGGCATCGCTGGTCCCGGCGGCTTCGGCTCTGGCTCGGGATTCTTCGGGCTGGGCGGCATCCGCGTCATGGATGGGACTAAGCAGCTCATGTATCCCCATGTCACCAGGACCCTGCCGCCCAGCTTCACGGGCTTCCCAGGCGAGGCCGAGATCCGCTACTACGTCAAGGTCACCATCCAGAGGCCGGGCATGTTCAAAGAGAACTGGCGGTACCAGGTCGGGCTCAAGTTCCTGCCCATCGAGCCTCCCAGGCCGCCCAAGACCAACCAGGAAGCATATGCCCGACGTCCGTTTGCATTTCGGCCTCGAAGCCCCAGCCCGATGCCACAGTCGAGGAAACGCACGTCGTTCTTTGGCAGTCGGAATGCAAGCAGCAGCCAGTTTCCCACAAACGAGGGCTTGACAACGCCCGCGACCCCGACCTCGATGGATGGAAAACTAGATGTGCCCGGGTCCCAAGCCGCATCAGCACCCGTTCCCCCATCCGTCGAGATGTGTGCCCGTCTCCCTCACCCAGCCATTCTCACCTGCAACAAGCCGGTCCCTCTCCGGCTCATTGCCAAGAAACTCGCCCCGGCCAATGAGACGGTATATCTAATCGCACTCCAGATCGAGTTGATTGGCAAGACCAACGTCAGATGCCAAGACCTGATCAACACTGAAGTCAGCCGCTGGGTCGTCGTCTCGCGTCAAGGACTCTCAATACCCGTATCCCAACCCAACGACCCCGTCGGCACCGAATTCGTCCTGCCAGACGTCATTTGGAACAACGTCCCCCTTCCTAATACTGTCATGCCCAGTTTCGTGACGTGTAACCTCTCGTAAGCGCAATCCAGAACCCCTGAACCCCTATCTGCCAAACACAACAAAACGCTAACACACCCCCGCCTAGCCGCAACTACCAACTCGACGTAAAAGTAGGCCTCGCCTGGGGCAAACCCCCTGGCACTTCCGGCAACAGCAGTACCGCCTTCTTCCCCGGCATGTCCTCCAACAGGAATAGCAGACTGGACCCCTCCGAGATCCCCCAAGAAATCCACCTCCCCCTTCAGTTCAGCACAGTCGAAGTCTTTTCCGGGCTGGCACCACCACCGGCGCTCGTCGAAGCCCTACGCCGCGGCGGCTCCAGCAGGTTACCCAACAACAGACCAGTGCTCCCACAGCGGCCTGGCGGGTCCAGTCAGCCAGCACCGCAGCAGCAACCTCCGCGCCTGCCATCCCGTCCCGCCCAGACAGTACAAGAAGAGCCACCGGCCGACGCGCTGTACCCGCCACAGCTGAGGCCGGGTCAGGAGGCGCCGCCTGGCCAGGAAGCACCTCCGTACGACGATGCCCCGCCGAGCTACAGCGAGGCTATGGCCGACATGGCCGGGCCCATTCTGCCGCAGACTGCGCGACCCGCGTATAGTGGCGTGACAGACGAGAGTGCGCCGAGTACGCTGCCGGCAGCACAGGCGGAGAAGAGATGATCGGTTACTTGTGTATGTGGAACGGCTGCCCTTGTAGGGCCATGGCTTTAATGAGAATACCGCCGGCTCTTGTATGCCGTTGGGCGTTTTAGACCAGTTGCAAAAGGAGCGATGGTAAGTAATCACGTGGCCGGGGTGTACGGTCCTGGGGCATAGAAACGGCGCTTTTATCTTTTTCTTTTCTGCAGCCTTTGGTCGTGTAGGCGTTTTGTCTTTAGCCTAGCCGTGGATTGCGTCAATGTAGGATATCGCTAATGTCTAGGTACGAGTGAAGACTGAACGACCGTGATTAACTCGGCAGTTTGTCATTGTGCTCGTTGATGATTTACCGAATGCTATTAGCTGTTGTTCTGTGGCCGGCAGGTTCGCTCATCAGGTGCTCTAGGAACAACATCGCTCAGTCGGTACATACCAGGCACTCAGAGCTGGGAAGAAAAGACAACAAGGAAAATGGGCGGGAACTCGCCTCTGCGTTCAAATGTTGCCTGTTCATCGTGTATCGATAGAATCAACAGGTAAGCGAGGGCACTGATCAGTATCCATCCTAGGATACAGTAGGCCATTGTTCCCTCTGGCTCCCTGCCTCGAATGAGCGAGACCAACGCAGTCAGTCAGTCGTCTCATGTCTGTCTCGGCACTCCCTCTTCTCACCACCACTACCACTACCACTGCGACTGTCCCTCCAGACTGTATCAGGATCCAGTTTCCAGTGCCAAGTGATAGGCCACCCTCCCCTCCCGAAGCAATATCCCCCTTCCTTCCGATCAATAGTGCGTTTCGTTCAGGCGGTAGCCATCTCTACCTGACTGGATTCTCTTCCGTAAGTTCGAAATCCTCCTCAGCGGAGCTAATGAAATCCCCAAGGACTCAACAACCACGTCTCCGACATCTCCATCAAGGCGAAGGATCTAGATCGTGGTCTTGGTTAAACTTCCACCACTTCCAGTTTCTGGGTTGGATATGGAAATGGAGTGCGAGCTCCCATCACTGAGGTGATGGACTCGCCCAACCGCATGCCTGTCCACACCGCCATATGTCGTTCAACAGACCCCCAAACCCAGTTCGTTTGCCTAGCATCACAAGCAAGCAAGCACGCAAGCCCCCGGCCATGAGGAGGACCATGGGCTGCAAGCCCCCATCAGCCACCGCACCACACCACACCCAAACACCAACTCACACCACCACCACCACGGAACCCGCGCCAGTTCGATCCTTCCACCGCGCTCCGCCACCACAGATTGCCGCGCTTCTTTTGTCAGTTATCAAAATGCACCCATCCAACCAACCAACGGGACATATCATCAGAACGCCCAAGCCAAGCCAAGCCAAACCACAGGGCCGTCGAAACAGGCCAACGGCATCGATGGGATTGCGCAGCGGACGCGCTAACAAGCGCCGGATCAGGGCCGGCCGGGTTATGCGGGCCACCATCGATGGAACAGACGGGACGCACATGATCAAGAGGCGGGATCGGAGCACGTGTAAGGTACCACAGTATGTTTCCGGCAGCTTGGGAAACGGGCCGCCGCCACAACCACCACCACCACCACCACAGGCCGGCTGGCTGGCCGGTATGGGATAGACGCCGTGCAGAGGCGCGCCTTGCTTTGCTAGGTACCTACGCAAGGCAGATTGGGGTGCGGCCATGACGTTTGGAGCCTCCCGGTGGAGGAATCATTACTTCCCTTAGTAACCCATCTATGCCTGGGCACCTGTTTAGGTCTCGTCGTCCTCGTGTTAGGCCGTCTACGGTGTTGGGACTCCGTTCCGTTTTTCGTTCTATCTGGCTCTTTTCGAGATATTCGGCCACGAAACGATGTCAGGATGGGATGAATAGACGGTGCCGATTCCCAGCACCTCCGTTTTCCATCAGAGCATTCTACGATGTAGCGTTTCCTCTTGCCCTTGACAAAGACTTGAGAACCTGCCTCTCGCACCAAGCCCATGACAGGCAACGCAGTCCCAAGAGCAAAGAAATGCCAGCTGTCGTTGACTTAGGTAGGTAGGTGGGCATATGGAAGGTTGCCGATAATGCAGTTGGTTCAACAACAAGCATCCATTCCTCCCAGCCAAGCACTCTAAGAAAACAAAAGTCACCACCGTCAAGCAATGACATGGCGCCATGTGTCGAGTACAAAGTGTACATCTACTCGAGACAAACCCAAAGTACCGTACCCAGCCCAGCCCGTTCTGCGCGTGGAAGAAAGAAGAGGAAACAAAAGAGAACAAAAGAGCCGCGCAGACCAACAGCAACAGCAACAACAAGAATAAACGCAAGCGCATCGAGCAGTCTCCCAACTGGCCTTTTCTCGCAGCTCGTCCCGGCTGCATCCTCACATCCTTCGGTTCCACGTCGTCGGGACCTACCTACCCACCGCCCACCCACCTGT
Source organism: Podospora appendiculata (assembly GCA_033675105.1). Taxonomy (NCBI): domain Eukaryota; kingdom Fungi; phylum Ascomycota; class Sordariomycetes; order Sordariales; family Podosporaceae; genus Podospora; species Podospora appendiculata. Next base: position 534,268 of record JAULSO010000007.1, on the reverse strand, counting down.
CACTGGCAGAGCCGGGACCAACAAACAATTCTTTTAGTCTCCTCTCAAAACGAGCAATGATCTGCATCCACTGGACTGCGCTCTTTGGATGAACGGAGTCAAGTCCGCCGGTTCATCCTATCATGGTGCACTTGCACAACCAACTGAACGAGGCCGGGCAGTCATCTGCCCCTCGGGCAGCAATGAGTAAATGACATGGAATAAATGCTGCATCACATATCGTGCGTGGCCCAAAGAAACCTTTCTCGTTGATCCATAATATCGAAGGAGGTCCTTTGCCTGCCAGCCAGCCTGCATTAGTCCAACGCAGTTGGTCCTCCTCCCTTTGCAAAGGGAAAAAGAAAAGGAAAAGAAAAGAACAAAAGCGCCACCAACAGCTTGGCCAGAGCAAACCCACGAAAGCCCGCCCACCCCACCGCAGAAGCGATCCATCATGTGAACGCAGCTGTTGAAAGAGAACGATGGACAGGGTCGCACGAAAATCCCGTCTGTGGTGCTGGTCAAGTGGCGTCTGGCGCAAGCAGGCCAGCAGAAAGCCGGCCCAGTCCATGTGCCAGTTCCTTTCCAAAAGCAGATAACAAAACAGAACCAACAGAGCTGGGAAAAAAAAAAGGAAGAACAAGCGCATGCAGGCTCTCGCTTCGACCATCAGATGGTTGGCGGGAGACGAGAAGAGACAGATGACAATGCTGGCTGGCGGAAGAGCTCGGCAATCGCGCCAACAGACCAATCCCATTCGACTCGCTCTTTCTCCGAGTTCCTCATTGCTGTCCTGTCTCGAAGGAACGGCGCCGCAGTAAGGATGCATGCAAGCGTGCATGCATGCATACAGCATTGCTGGCCAGGCCTGGCTGGCTGGCAGGGTGGGTGTACATCAGACGATCTTCTTTGCCAGTACATATTCGAGAGCAAAATATCCGCGCAGAAGCCAGTCAGACCTCACCGCCAGAGACAAGACCAAGACAGACAGACAGACGCAGAGAAGGATCCGAACTCTCTCTGGACAACCAAGCCAAAAGCGGACAAATAGACGCAGTCCGCGCGCGCGAGGAAGAAGCAAAGTCGAGACTAACACACCGCATCGCGGCTGTGCGGCAAAGGAACGAACGAACTAGCGACGCAACCTCAAAGTGGTATTAGTGAACGGCGGGTGGACCGTGAGAGGGAGGTTGGGACATGGGATGGTGGTAGTGTTGTTGGTTGTTCCCCCGTCGTCTACCTATCCATTCGATCGATAGACAGAAACCGGAAAAACACCCAACGAACTCGCGCGTCAAACAATCAACGGCTTACAAACGCGTGGTGGTGCGCTACGCTCAAAGAGAGAAAAGACACATGAAAAATCCCCCGAGCCGAACGCACGAAAAGTGCGTCAAGGTTGGACAGCAGATGGATCCGTGGATGGTGGTGGTGCATGCTGCAAGACCAACCAAGACCGCGCTTCTAAGCGCCAGACGCAACCGTTGAATCTCCGCGATTGGCTCGCCTTGACGCATGGGCAATATGTGGGATGCAGGTAAGACGCAAGGCCAATATTGCAGAGTTCGGATGCCGATGTGGAGATGATGGGTTGGTTGAACGCGATGCTTCCTTCCATGGCAGAAGCAAGCAAGCCGTCTGCTGCCTACCTACCTCTGCCCGCGCTATTCATCGGCTTGCTGCCCGGGCTTGCTGGGCGGGCTTGCTGATGAGATGACCTGCTCGATTGAGCTATGCAATGACCCGTGGATAGCGCGGCTTGCGTGCGTGGGTGCATGTGCGTCGTAACGGCGGCCGAGGTGCGTGTGGTTGTGGTTGTGGTTCTGCACATGTATTCCGCGCCACTGCTGCTTTGCTGGCGGCCAACGTTACGCGCAAAGTTGTACAACGAACGGCATCATCATGAGCTCCGTTTTGAACCATGCCTTGTCTGGGTGACTTTCCGCACGCATCAGTACAGAGCAGGATGCGGATGCTTCTGTAAACCTTGGTAGGTAGATGTGGCTGCTGGTTGAGCGCACGGCATCGTCCTCTTCCAGCGGCCCATTTGCTGGGAAATCGCCAAGGCAGATCCTGGGCACAGCCAGCAGAGGCCGACCAGAAGTGAGTGGGCTTCGATATATCCTGCAGCTTTCTTACCGGGCATAATTAGGGTCTTGTGGCAGGCCGCGGCGGAGGCGACCGGGCATGGCTTGTGTAACCCGCACGCTCATCCCTCGAGAAGTTCGGCGTGGGTATTCCAGGTTGGTGGACGGGAAAACCCACCATAATTATTGAAAGTTGTACGGGATACCGGCTCACGCCTCGAGATGTGTTGTGATCCTTTTTTTTTCGCGGATGCACGACAGTTGCGCGGTGGACGGCCTCCCTGTCCGGCACGGGCAACTGAACTGCTTCTGGAAGGTACAGTGAGATTGGATGTCCGGACTCGATCAGTCTTGGCAAGGGTTTGTCAATCCTTCGGTCGGTCCCTGCCCATCATTGTTGCTAGGTACCTAGATAGATCCCACGTGCGCGCAACCAAGGCACAACCGGCGCAGCTCTCTTGGACGAACTCAACCATGGGAAAAGGGGTCTCTGCAGAAAATATTTCCCACGTGCAGCATGGGGCGTGGTCGGTGCTCGGTTCTGTTTCCTGGTCCCAGAGAGTCTTCTGTGTCCATTCTATCCGAGCCATCTTCAGGGGGCCAAATCGTGGCCAGTGCGCAGGGCTATCAGGGGCATCAAACATGCTGGTGGCCTTTGAAACGAAACAATTCGGGGTCTCCCATGCAGGTTCTCAACTTCTCAGGGTGACATCTGGTGACCCAGCTGGAAAGAGACATATCGCAAATCCAGAACCTGGAACAGGAGGTTTGCCTGGGATAAACAACGATTGATGGCTTCTCGGGTTTTGCTCTTTGTTGATACGTCGTGTGGGGGAACTGGGGACGGACTTCCACTCGCGTTGCGCAACCCCTGAGACGCTACGGGATAGCTCGTTGAGCCAATGCAACCCCACGATCCTTTGCTCAGGGTGGTGAATGCGAGCGAGCGGTGCCTCTTTCGGTGACATTTTGACAAGAAAAGCCTCACAACAATGAGGCTACACCTGGGCAACGAAGACGCGCGAGTGTATGTGACTTCGGTTGTGATGCAATCTGAGCAGAGAGCTGCGAGAGTCAGGCTCGGGAGGCGGTGGTGAGGTGGTGGGGTGATGTTGTGATGCGGCAGCTCAGGGGGTTGTCAACAGCAGTCAAAGAGCAACCCGCCAGCCCTACCAGAGTTCCACCGCAAAACCCCGCGAGCCAAGAAAGAGCTGTGGACCATATCTCGCTGGCATTCGGGCCTTGGAAGGCTGGTGGGTTGAGCAAGTGTCAAGTTTCAACATGACCCTGTCGCACAGACCTATCCCGTCTGCCAAAGCCATCTCAGCTGACTGTGGAAACAAAGTGTGTCGACGAAGCGATGTTGCTGCTTGTGCCGTGGAGGTTCAATTGCTGAGCCTCTCGGCGAATTGAGCGACGGTTCGTCATCGGCAAGGACGACACCCGCAAAGCTTGGGGCCAGAGCCGTGGATGATGGCGACCTAATTTTAGCAGGAATCGGGATGATCACCGAGAGAAGAAATCGCGGAGCTGCTCATCCAGACTGCTGGTAACCTCTGGCCGTTAAGGCTTACGGGATACCCGGGTATGGGCTTGGCCTCTCGCCCCTTGCTTAGTTGTCAAAGCCAAAAAGAGCGAAGAAGAAGGGTTTGGACGGTAATGTGATGTGATGTGATGTTCGTCAAGATGCAGCAGCCGTTTCAATCTTCAACCTGGAAAACGAACAAGGAGCTTGCAGAACATCAAACGTGTGGATCGACGGGTCTGCGCTGGTGAGGCTCGAGCTTATCCTCCCGCCGGTGCAAATCCGCACATCTGCAAATCCACACACCAAGACTGCGGGGTGCGTTGCCGAGTGGGGACATCATTTGTGTGAGACAGTTAGGTAGTTGCACAGGCCGTTGCTGTCGCTGCCAAATGTTTCAAGAAATGTGAAAAGCCAAGTCGCGAGTAGAGTGGTCGGGAGAATCTAGAATCGCCCTGCTGCTGCTGCTGCGCAAACCGCCGACGACGCTGGATCTGAATCTGATTTATCCGATCCGTCATCAACTGCTCTTGCCCTTCACGGGGTAACTCGGCCTGCTAGCTGCGGGTACCAGCTGCGGTTTGAGGCAGGTGCAGCTGGGGGCAGGCACTACAGCCAAAGCTCAGAGGATGACGGGATGATGGAAGGAAGCATGTGCGGCGAGACTAGAGGCAAGAACGAACGACGGAGAAGAGAGATGCAAGATCTCAGACGGAGCAACGAATGAATCCCTCCGAACTCCAACCTTGCATGCCATCCATGCTTGGACCGCAAAAACGATAGTCAATTGACCCAGAATCCATTCAAACAACTCGATTCGATCCAAGCATCCCCATTCTCTTATCCAGACCCTGCGCTACGCCTTGATCAAGCATAATAGTTGAATGAGCTTGGCATCTGATCCCGTTTCCGCCTTCGCCAGGAAATATGATGGACACTACAAACCCGCCTACACGTGCACTAGAAAAGGTCGGCAAGATCGATCTGGATTTCCCGCGGAAACACGACAAGTTGTGCCGCCCGTCTCTCTCGACGCCCACCCTCGTCTATCCAGCCACTCAGGAATCCGCACTTTTTCGGCCTTCTCACCCAAGCATCTCGCGATCCCACCCTCCACCGTCTGTGGCGTGCCAAAAATACGATGCTGTGGGAGGCTACCGTAAGGGTTGGGATAAAGCCAGGGTTTAGGCGGCCTGCCCACGAGCCTTGCCTGAAGAAGGCTACCCTCGACGTTTCCTCGCCCGGGGGGCCACTGAGAGCGCCGCAAAATATGCCAGCTTTGATGACTTAGGCGCGCAGTTCCATTTCGCATTTCGGTTTTGGATGGGGTCATTTGGCAGCTTGGCTCTTGGGGCATTTTGCCCACGAAAGCTCTGGAGTCTGGATGGCCCAAAACGGCCTTTTACCTGCTATCCAATGGACACCACCACCACTTACTCACCCGCTCACTCACTCACTCTCACCAGGTCTCACTGACTTCGGATTCGAGAGAAGCCGTATTGGCCACCATCGTCATGGCCCGCTCCCGCTCCCCATCCCCGGAGCCAGTCGGGCCCAGTGCCCTCCTCCGGGCTGCATCACAAGTGCAGAATTCCTGAAATAGGCGGACCCGGCCGTCCAATGTCCTTGTCTCGAGATGCTGAGTCGACACTCGGGATGGCGATGCAGGTGTGAGAAGGACATTCAGAATCCCCCACCTCATGAACATCATGGATGCCACGTCGTCCGCTGCTCTCGGGTGTGGAGTTTGCTGCTGTCGTGGGCGGTCAGAGGGAGTCAGAAAGGACCCCTCATTTCCTTGACAATGGGTGAGACGGAGCAGCACCTAGTTCCAAGCCTTGCAAGTTTCGCTCGTGAGGCCCGTTTTCCAGGCCAAGCGCCGCGCAACCTCGGATTTCACTGGATGTTAGATATCGCCCAGGCTTCACCGTCCTGGGTCCCCCAACTCGGACGCTTCCCGAGGCAGATTAGGGATGCCATGCTCATTCCATGTTGGAATCTAATTATCGATTCAAGCAGATGACGGTGAAATCCATCCAGGGCCAGTCGGTAAAGCGGCAATACGGGTTACGGGTTAACGATACGACACTTATCCGTTCCGTCCCACGACCGACGTTCTCGCGGGATGACCGTCAACCTGATTGTGTACATCATCCACCCACACCTCGCATGCACTGGTCGCGTTCCGTTTCCCGTCCTGGCTGGCACCTCGATGGGGGGCAAAAAGAAAGGATGACTGCGGGAGCACGGCATGTGTCTGCGTACCTTTTTGCCCTCGATTCTTCCCATCTCTCGGCCCAGCAGCGGTGGGGCCAAAGCGACCAGTGCCCTGGGGTGCTGCTTTGGGTTGCAATATTGAAGGCCTGGGACCTTTTCCCTCGTCCCCGCCGCCGCCCCTCCCAGCCATCTGAGGTGGGAATCTCGGAGCGTAGCAGTCCTACTGCACGATCCCTGCCCGTTTTAGACGCAGCCAACTTCGTCCATTGGGTGCCTTAATAACAGCCTCCCGCCTCCCGTCTTGGGCTTTGGAGCCAGGCACTCATGCCGACGGGGCAACGGCGCCTGGACCAGCCAGCGACAGGGGGCCTGAGGGGGACGGTCCTGGAGGCGCTCAGTACCCCAGTACCCGTGGTTGAGGCCAAGGTACGTCTCTCCGTGCCGCCTGTACACACACCTGCTCTCGTCTCTTGTCTCTTGTCCTTGATCCACGCGTTTTTTGTACTCCACCGCAAACGTCCGAATGCGCGCTCGTGCTTCTCTTGCTCTGCATCCCAAATTGCCTTGCCCGTTTCGTCTGTCTCTCGGTCTCCCCCATGCCCATGTCGCCCACACTCAGTACAAGCGTCCTGTATGGGCATGGAATATGCATACCTACCTGTCCATGATGAACATGGGGCCAGGTAGGCTAGCAGTCTCACTTCTGTTCTTTCTTTTCCCCCGTTGTGGAGGCAGAGGTACCTCGTCTCAAGGCAAGCTCGTTTCCTTCTTGGGCTTTCCTGCTCCTCCTCCTGCAGAATACAAAACAGCCTTGTCAGACCCTTTGACGACTGGCTCACCTCCCCCTTGCTTCTCTCTATCTCTCTGTCACTTGTTTGCTCCGGCCCCTAGTCCATCTCCACGTCTGAGACCAACGGTCGTGCTTAGACCAGCCAAGGAGTCGCTTCTCATCTCATCGCCGGGAATCCACTACGCCGGTAACTGCTCTGCCACGCTGGTTCAAGATATATATCTCCCGGGTCTCCCCTCTTCACCTCAACAAGCCTCCTGGATCGCATCTTCAGCCTCTTTCACTACTCTTCGCCTTGTTCTTCTTTCTTAGCCAAGTCTCTTTGAGTCTATTCACTTCAACCGACCTGCTCCGGAAGCTTTGCTCAATCTACATCCTGTTCTCTTCAGCTTGTTCCATCCTGAATCTGTTTGCGCAATCTCTCCCTCGCACAAGACGTCTGCAACGCCTTCGTACCTCAACATGGTTTCCGCAAAGCTCATCGCGCTCGCCGCCCTCGTAGCAGTAGCATCTGCCAGTCCCTGCAAGCCACCGGTTCTCACTCTCCCCAGCACAGGAGGTAAGCCTTTGGTGGGACCTAAGCAGGCAGGCGCATACCTACATGTAAGATATGTTAAGCTAACATCACTTCTCACAAAGGCTCCGACCTTGCCGCACCACCAGCAAACGATGTTGTAAAACGAATCGCGATTGGTCATGGTATCCAGAACTATACCTGCAATTCCGCTGTGTCACCGACTGCATCAGCAACTGGTGCGCTCGCAGTTCTATATGACGCCACGCCTTTTTACCCCGGGACGCCAAAGACGGGACTTAAGCAGGCGGCTTGGGACACCCTGCCATCAGCAGCCCTCTGGGGCTCGCCGCTGCCTCTTAACCTAGCCGTCCCGGGAGGTTACGCCGCCAACGAGTCAAACCCGTTCCCTTCGCCCGCAGACTTGGTGCTTGGAAACATGGCACCACTCAAATTCTTGGGGCATCACTATTTTGCGGCTGACGGCACGCCCACATTCGACCTCAGCGCTATCGGACTCAAGGCCAGCGTTACCAAGAACGACACGAGACCCGCGCCCGCCAACGCAGACAAGGGCATTCTGGGCACGGGCGCTGTTGCGTGGGTATTATTGAGGGATCCGGGTCTCGGTCGTTCCATCGGAATCGACACCGTATATCGCGTCGTTGTGGCCGGTGGTGCGGCGCAGCCATGTTCAGTCACCGGCGATGGGCACTTCAGCGTGCCATACGCCACCTTCTACTGGTTCTACGGGCCCAAGTAGAGTGACAAACAAGCATCGAGGGAGTGGCAGTTCGCGGCACAGCATGATGTTGTGCGTATGGGTTAGTGGTTCCTCCCGCTCGGCGCTGTTGGACACCAGACACCAACAAATGAGTGGGCGCCGGGTTTGTTTTTCTGTTCGACTCCGTGGAAAGCAGAATTTCCAGGATTCGACATTCGGGCGCAGCCCCAGGGCACGGTGGAAACATGGCATCGCAATTGTTTTTGCTTGATTGCATCCCTGCCTGTCTTTTTTTCTGTTGCGGCTTCTTCTTCGCCCAAACACTTTCGACTTCAACCGCAAAGACATCTTGATCCAGCACACTTCACACCGCCCAGCGACCAACACACGCTCACTCGCTTGCTCGCTCACCATTCGCTTTACATATTTGGTATTTATTTGCACATTCTTGTACAAAGCCATCGGGAACGCCCGAGAAACATTAGCATTCATGGCCTCATTGGACTTTGTGGGGGGAAACAAAAGTTTGCGGAACGCTTTTTGGCATCGGATCGGATATACCCCCACCCCCTGTCGACACGACCGCGAATTATGCATGCATGCATGCGGCAGCGGCAGCAGCAGCAGCTACTGCGACTGCGACTTCGACTGCTGCCGCCCGCAGAAGCTTGTTATTTTGGAGGGGAATAGATTAATAACCCAAGTAGCTCCTGCCGCCCTCTCAACTTGGTCATCAAGGACCCCGCCCCTGCGTTTGGCGCAATGGGGACGGTACTCTGTTCAGGTCCTGTTTGCGGAGAAGGGGGACTGGAGGTGGATAATGGATAGATACACACACACACACACACACTTATATATATTTTTAATGACAGATGGATGAAGTATCAAATGTTTGTTTACCCGTGTTGCTTGTTGGTTCGTGATGCTGGTTGATGAGATTTGCGTAATTGGGGTTTGAAAGCAAGCAGGATGGTGATAGAGGATGTGCCGGCTGGAATTGACTGCCTGACTCCCTTCGCCGGTTGAACATGTCTCTTTGGTTCATTCATCGACCTTTCTTCCTTGGCGTAATATTACAGTGAGCTAGCTGTTCGAAGCGTTGCTCAACCAAATTCTAGTCAACTATAAACCACGTTCCATTTGGATGAACGGGAGCAGCTGAAAAAACCATTGGATGGCTTTTGTGTCCAGACCTCTTCGACTAAACGGCCTACCTTACCCAGTCTCCCTAAACTTCCTTCCACTATAAAAGCCATGACTTTCTCAGCATATATAAAATCACTACACGTATAGGCTGAACCTGCAATGATAACGGTATCTGCGAGTATCAAGATGGCTTGACTGACTGACTCTATACATGACCTCGACGAAGTGCATGGCCAGGTGCAGCTAGTACGCGAACAAAATAGAACTGCATGCGCCAAACACCAAACACCAAATATCTGCCTTACGCAAACTCTCCTCTCTCTCCCGGGACGGCAAGCGTTTTGCGCAATTCAGCATCCGATCCCTTGACCGTCTGTCTCTTAATAGGTACCCAACCAGGGTCTGGTATCCATCTTTGCCGGCTATGGTACCTTGTCTACTTGCTGTAGGCCCGTAGGTAGGGAGGTTATTAATCCCAACCAAGAAGAAGAAGCTGATAGTATAGGTAAGTAGATAGGCAGCAACACTTCACCCACAGTGACCCGTACAAACCACTGCAATCATCACCATCACGGACACGGAGATGAAACTGCACTTCTAAAAACCACAATTCGGATCATGCATACCAGGTACGTAAATCCAAGCATCTCGAGCCACCTAGCACCCAACCAACCAAACCAACCAAACAGCAAAGAATAAAGCAAAAGGACCGAGAAAAGCCTCATTCATCTATACGGACATAAAACCACCATCTTCATCTCTGCGAGTCTACCCGGCTATCATCTTCACCACTATCAACCACAAACCATAAAAAGCATCCACACTTCGTCCCCGCTTCCCTCTCTGTGTATGTTGAATCTCGTCATCTACGGCCGCCCTGCACACACTCGCAATCTGCCTCATCCAAGCAACACCCCCCACGGAAAGAAGACAACCACGCGACCCTGGGCGAGAAGCAACGTCCAGCATGAGACTAAAATGCAACAACGCCAAACCGAAAAGAAATAACCAACAGCCACCTATCATCTCCCCCATGGAACGAGATGGAAAACGGGAGAGAGGACGAGACGGAGCGAAACAGGAACCACGTAATCGGTGGTCCGTCGGCGGCAGGCAGGCAGGCAGGCAGACGGCGTCAAGAAGAACAGAAAATGGTATACTATACACAACACCGCATCCAACACGAGACGCGCGTGTTGACCGCCACCCAGCGATCCCAACTCCTTTTTTTAAAATTCCCGTTTCCCACACCCACCCTATATTTCCGTTTCCACTCATCCTCATACAAGCCCATCTTCATCGTCATCTTCAATATCCCTGATGCCTCCTTGCCCTTCCCGTGCCGATATCGATCTGTTGTATCTCCTCCTCCAAGGACCACCCGCCTCCACTTCCACTTCCACCACCTCCGCCGCCATAATGGTCATACCTATCATCCATCGACCCCCTCCTCGCCGCGCTACTGCTATGCAACTGCAACGCGCCGCTCATGACGGGAATCCGACCTGGCGGAGGCGGCAACGCGAGCGGCACCTTGGCCGGGATAGGCGGCGCCGTGAACGAGCTGCCCCTGCTCCCGCCGCCAGGGCTGTACCCACCGCCGCCATACTGCGGTAATGGGCTGTGGCTCTCTCCCCCGACATTACCGGCGTAGTCAAACGTCGACGCGCGCGATATCTGCCGCGGGGGCGTGAAGTTGTCCTGGTGCGACACGAGCGGCCCTACCGGGCTGGAGTCAAACATGTCACCGCCGCCGCTGTGACGGCGCTCGAACCCAGTGTCATTGGCGCCCGACATGACCGGAACCACAGGGCCAGCGGCAGCAGCCGAGGGGCGGGACTTCTTCTGAAGCCGGTTGCGGCCTGCCGAGACCGGAGGCGATGGCGTCATGGGCTCGCTCGGGTCCGGTATCACGTACTGCATGGTGCTTGGCAGCATGGACTGCGGACGCCCGGCGACGCGGAGGGGACGTCGACCAGGGGGCGGCAATGGCTGGGCGCCTGAGGGGGAAGATCGCGACATTGCTGCCACGTTGGCTTTTCGGGGCTCGGGCTCGGGGGCCCATGTATCCATGGGGAGGTGGTCGGTGGGGTCGATCTCACGGCCGTCGTGCGTGATGATCTTTCCAGTTAGTTCATCGTAGTCCTGTTTGGTGATGATACTGGATACCTTGCTGGCGGAGGAGGTAAGGCTAGGGTTGAGGGCGTCGTAATCATCAGGGCCAAAGGGGATGCCGGACAAGCGTCTGTTGTCGGCGGCCGGGGCAGGTGCAGGCGCTGGGCTGACGGACTTACGACGGATGGTGTGTTGCTGCTGCGGGGGGTTAGGACTTGGGTCGCGAGGGGGGTTCGGCGAGTAGGCGCGTGATTTTATCACGACGTTGACACTCGACGTGGATGGGCCGCCCGTGTACACCACCGGACTCCTGCTGTGAGGCGGCTGTCCGATGTTGTAGGCGGCTGGGGACCGCGGGAGATCGCTTATGGTTCGGCCTCTGGGAGGGGTCTCAATGGTGGCCGGCTGCGTGTATCGCCGTGTGTGGTTTCTTTCCTGGTAGAAACGCTCCGAGATTTGCTGGGCAACAGTCGGGTCCATGCCAGGAACTAGAGACGGGGGTATGGGCGGTGGCTCGTAGCCGTTTGAGGCGTCATCGCGATCATTTCGGCGCGTCAAAGCCATCTGGTCCCCGGGAGACCCACAGGGGACCAACGAAGACTCGGAATGTCTGCCGAAGTTTCTTGAACTCGAGCTCGAGTGGCCTGAATGGCCCGAGATATCCCTCGCCTGGACACGGGGAGGGGACGTCCCGTAGCCGTTGGACATTTGGTGCCCGTGTTGCTCTGGCTCGGTTGGGGCGTTGCCATATCTGTTTGGTGCGGAATTACCCCGTCCCCCACTGAGGCTCAGAGGTGCAGGACTGGCTGGGAAGCCGTAGTCTGGCTCGGGCTGGGACTGAGGCTGAGGCTGAGGCTGAGGCTGAGGCGGTTGAGGTTGCGGCATACGATTCCCGCTTCTCCTGGCCGAGTTGTACAAGGAATCCGGCGATTCAGGCACATCTTCAACGGTGGCTTGCATGGCTCTATGCCCGGGATCATAAGCGGAATCGTACGAGTAATGCCGCGGGGGTGCTGGCTGATCTGGGCCAGAATACTGGGAGTTGAGGTTTGCAGGTGCCGAGTCGTGTGCTTTGTAGGTTGGCCGCCCAGGGTAGCTCGTGGAGCCGGATTGTCGATGGGCGGCACTCCGCAACACATCATGTCGCATGGTAGGCGGTGTTCCCTTTGCGGGGTTGTCATACCCATTTTGATACGCTGTGTTCATGGCAGTATTGCTGCTGGTCCTGCTTCGATGGGCCGGGGGCGGTGGCGGCCTGTCTTCTTCGGGATCATCGTGATGAGACTGGTCATAGTCATTTTGGGGTTGCGAGTCGTAACGGTCATATGCCGGCTGCTGATACTGGGGGCTGTAATTCCGGTCATCGGGATGCGGCGAATAGCCGCCGCCTCTGTCGGGAGTTCGGTATTGCTGGGCGGGGTCACGGCGAGTTGGGGTACCAAACTCTCCGCTAGACGTATACGGGTCCGCCTGTTGTTGTTGTTGTTGTTGTTGTTGTTGTTGTTGTTGTTGGTATAGCGCTCCCGACGGGGGCGTGTTGTATTCGAGTTGTTGGAGGGGGGACTGGCTCAGGATATAGGATGAAGACGGGGGAGGTTGAGGCTGAGGCCGAGAAGGTGTTTCTGGCAGCTCCGGGGCTGGAGCAGGAGCCGAAACCTGCGCCGGGGGTGGTGGTGCCTTTCCAGTGGTGGGATCAGAGGGCAAAGGACGTCTCTTGGGCATGACGCGGGGTCCAGCTGCTGCATTGGCCGAGGTTCCGTCCGACTCAACAGCTGCCGCCGACCCCGCCGTCGTCTCGGGCTGCTTGGCCTTGACTGCGGGCTTCTGTGGCTTCGGACGGCTGTCGTAGAAGGTGATTTCGATGCGGACCTCGCCAGCATACTTGCCCTTGCAGCTGAGCTGGTGCCACTGATCGCTTTGGCCGCCTCCCGTGATGATGATGTCGCGCAGGTCGATCCATACTTCTCCGATCAGCTCCGTCTTCTTGTCGTCGTTGAAGACGGACACCTTGAGCTGGTAGTAGTCGGGGGAGTCGTGGACTGTGAAGCGGAGCTCTTGGTCCCTGTGGGCATCGGTAGACAGTCAGCATTCTGTGTCAAGGGGCCCAGTAGCTGCAGCAGATGATGATAGAGAGGGGAGATGAGGACTTACCATTTGGGCGTCTGGCCGCCGCGGATGTCGGTGTTGGTCTTCTTGGCCTCCTTGCCCAGGCGTGCGGCACAATAGGGGTCCTGCTTGCCGATGGTCTTTCTGTTGGGCAGGTTCCTGGCCTTGTCCACGACCACGACCAGCGTGCCAATCTGTGGTCCGTCGACGGTCATGTCGGAGAAGATGCCCGCCGTGTGGTGGACGCCTACGGCCTTCGTCTTGGTTGCCATTTTGTCCGATATGTCGTCGCGGGCGGCTGTCTCATGACATGAGGTCGAATGTCGAATGGCGAGTGTCGGATGCCGGGTGTCGAATCGGAGTGAGTCGAGGGATGACAGTGGCAGGACAAGGGATTGTTTACTTTGGGGGGGTGTCGCCCTGTCTTTGTTGTGGCTGACGGCCGCCCTGCCCTGGTCAGTCAATCGCTCCGCTCAGCGCTGCATGCCCTGTCGATCGGGGGCAGCCTGGATTGTGGATTGCGGGTTGATCTGGATTGGGGTTGGGTTGGATTGGAATGACGAGTCCGCAGCTCTTGGCCAATGCGACGCAGCTGCAGTCGGGAAAACCCACACAAAAATGCCGTCGAAGGGTCGAGTTGCCAATCAAACACCTGATTGACACCGAATGCCAATTCGCAAAAGAAAACAAATGTAAAGCGAGAGGCAGGTGTCAGGAAGAAGAGGGACCTAGAGATGCTGTATTCCCGGACGGCGACTCGTCGCAGGTGCAAGTCAAGGTGCTGACAGGGGACAGCTCTGGGTTTGGGTTGGCGCTGGTTAGCTGAAGCCCGTTGGTTGACGCGCCATTCGGTTCCAGTTCCAGGTCCGCTCGCTTGGTTCGCGTTTGTTTCTTGGTCGAGGGGGGTTGGTTCCGCCTGCCCGCAGCCCTGCACCCGCACCTGCGCTGGGAAGAGTTTCAGGTGGCTGGTGCGTCCAGAAACGTCAAGCACCTCAGCGTCAAAAACCGCGAGGCTGGAGACTGCCCGTACACGTGTAATACTGGAATTTAGGGTGCACCTTCCTGTGGTTCTCAATTTCCATTTACCTTTCCAACCACTTGCTCTAAAACTGCCCTAAACTCTACTGATAAGATTATCCTGTAGTCATCCGAATCCTCCACTCTATCGAACTGCCTTCCAGGTTGCCCTAGGGTAGGTGGCCATCCGTCGCCAGAAAGTAAACATTCCCGTCCTTTATTAACTCCACAAACCCCGACAGTGAGCGACAGAATATCAGCTTGCGCGTTGGCCTCGTAACGTAGTGGCGCTCCACAATCCAAGGCTCTAAGCCACGTTTGATGCCGACATTCCCCTCTCCAGAACAAGGGCCGACCCACTTCAAAGAAGCTTTTTGTGTTCGTCGGAGCTGAAGAACGCCTTGCTGCCCCGCACTCTGGAGCTCCATCCTGACCCGATCTCATTCATCCACAATGTACGCAGTAGGTAACCCGTACCACCCCATCCATTCCTTCCTCCCTCGTGGCCAAGACTTTAAACAGTAGTTTTGGTACCGCTACACCATCCCCACGCCGGCCCCTGCATCTCTGTTCGACGTCACACTGCGAAATGTGACTACCAAGCCATTCGCGTCAGTCCTCACTTCCTTCTCAGATCCAGCGACAACAGTAGCTGAAGAATGCCTATTAACTGACCCTTTGCCTGCGGTTTTATTCCGTCTCAGCTCGTCTATCAGATCTTGGATGAATGCTCGTAACCACGATTGCCCAAAGCGGATGCATGCATTTCCTGGGTCAGATCCATACTCCTCACAATCACAACCTGGACTGACTGAGAAACTCGGGACGGGAACCTGGATTGATTCGCGCACGAACACGTGCAATCCGGAGTAGCAAGTATGCCATCCGTGATTAACACTACATTATGTTCGTCACATTTACCCAGCAAAGCCCCCGTGACCCCTTTCCAAACCTCCCTTCAACACTTCTCAGTCCGTTCTCGAACGCTCAGCAACCTTACAGCTGATCGAGGCGCTCCTTAGCAGACTCCTTGGCCTCGTCCGAGACGTTGGGGTTCTTCAGGGTCCTGTGCAGCACGTTGATCGTCAGTGGATCTACGGTCCGTTGCTACATAGGGTTCGATGAATATTGAAGGACTTACGCCTTGAGACCACCGGCGACGTTGTTCGGGTTCTTGTTCTGGTTGTCGTTGGCGCCGGGGACTGGTGGGTATGTCAGTACTGGCGTCATCTCTATGGATTCCATGTGTCTCTGGTGTGCTCTGCACTCACCATCGCCGCCATTGAACTCGTTGTCCAAGACCTCCCTCGAGTGCTGCTTGGACGCGTCCGAGGTGTTTGGGTTGTTGAGGTTGGCCTTGTGGCCGCCGGCGACTTGACGTTCAGTAGGCATTTTGGTGGTGGTGATTGTTTGGTTATGTGTTTGGTTTGTTTGTCTTGGTGATGATGAGTGTAAATGTATATCTCTGCCAAGCCTGAGGTTCGGTTCTCTTATACACATCCATCCTACTCAATGTGCATCACCGACTCAATGACACTTCCGCCAGGAACTACGGTCACTGTACTTCCCCTGAGAAAGGGATGATAGAGTCATTACTCTGTACTGCGAAGGGACAGCGACCGCGAGATAGCTTGAGATAGGTAAGGTACCTTACCTATCAGATTGGATAGCGACGGTGCGATGGCTCTGGAGCGCCAAGGTGCTCCCTCACGCCGTGACACATGTCCCAGTTTATTGTCCCAGCCTGAAGGGCAAGGGGTAACGGACTTGGACGGATGGAACGGACTATTTCTTGGGTCTTGTGGGCTGTGTTAGTTCTCAACCATTGACGACAGAAGCCCATCAAGCGGCTGGCTTCTGAGAACGTACTGACGGCGACCCCTTAACTCTCTATCGCAAGTACCCTCACCAATCTGTCAACGGTGCAGGTTTTGCAGAGACTCGCTTGTTGGCTTGTTGTTTGCATGATCTTCGAATCATGATTGGGAGATCAAGAGGTGCTTAGCAATGGCCTATAGCACAACTGTTCGGAGTCTCATCTCAGGGGCTCGGAGCGGCACTCTCTCGATCCGAAAACGATAATTCCATCCACAGCCGCGACCGCGCAGAGGCTGAATGTTTTCATCCACTCCAAGCGCAGATATTTTGCTCGGGCTTGCCGGCCAAGTGAATCACTTGGACATCAATGATATCAGACGCCACTAGCACAGTCGGTACCGGCGTTGGTGTCGTCGCGATGTAGATTGACATGACTGAGTCCCCAAGGGGGGAACATGAACAACACAGCAAAACAGCGAGCACATCATCAACAACTGAATGGAGCTATTTCGGTCCCTCTCTTGCAGACAGACCACGGCGATCGCACGCACGCAGGGCCTTTTGCCACCAGAGAGAGCCGACTTACACTGACATTATGCACCGTCAAACTACGCCCACAGAAAAGTCAAATACCCGATTCCAACAATATTAGTGGATCGTGGTTCGCGGGTGTGGGTGTGGGGTGTGGGCATAACAAAACCTACACCATGCAATAATACAACCTGGGTGGGTGTGCAAACGCTAATTCCCAGGCGTGCCTGCCATGCAGCAGGATCTACGCTCTCCCATGCACAGATCTGGGACATGCCCCTGAGAGGGATGTTGCTTCACACCTCCCATCTGTGCGCCACTCCCGCTGTGTCCGACAAGGCTGTTGCTCCTTTGGAGTCAAATGCTGTGCAACTTCAAAAGTCAGGCGGGCTGGGCGGGCAGTGACCGCTTTATTAGACGTCTGACATAAGCCCTGCCTGGACGTGTGAACAGCCTTAAGCCCCGGCAAGGCCACGTACCTTGGCGCTACAAAAGTAACTGCCCTATTAAAAGAGGTGAGGCTCGTCCCGCTCGGTCCGACTTGGACTCGGTCCGGAAAGACTTGCCGGCGATGGATGGGTTGGGTGTCGTCCGGGTCGCCTTGCCTGGTGACGCTGGCTAGACGGGATGACGTACGGTCCTTTGGCGCAGAGTGCTGTGCGGTCCTTTGGTTTTGCGCCGAACCAAAGATGAAGAAGATGCGTCACTCTCGGTCTTTCTCTCTCGGGGGAGAATGTCCATAAGTCATGGAGAAAATTGCCAGGGAGAACCCTTTCACGGGGTCATTGACTCGAGCGGACATGGGATGAGAGGGAGGCCGCCGGGCTGAAAGATTTCCAGGAAATTTGTCAATATCAGGAGCAAAAAAAAAGAGAAAAGAAAATCAAAAGCCGAACAGATGGCATCGCGGGGCTACACTAAACGGATCTTGAAACAACAAGGTTCTTGCGATATCCATCTGGAGCAGACGACGTGATCGGGCAACCCCCGCTGCTGGTAAGTTGCATGGGATGGGGCCAGCGGAAGCCATTTGGTGGCGCCTACATCCAAGATCGGATGGTGTTCCGGCAGGCGGTGGATCAGAGGCGGCGGCAGCAAGGGGAGGAGGAAGAAAAAAAAGACGCAAGACTATCCCGCAAGAGTCACGATTGATTGACATGGAGGGAGGTTGTTGAGCCTCACGTCACGTCACGGCAACTATCCGACCGACAACCCATGTCCCATGCTATGCTGGATCCATGGCGGGGCAAGTTCCCGGCAGTCGGCTGCCTCAATTTCTTAGCACGCCCCGGCTTCCAGTCTAGTCCCGAAGTAGCGAATTCTCCGCGCTGCACCGCGACAAAGCCCCCGGGGACCCCATCAGACGCCCCGTCTATCGATAAGCCGTATGAGGTGTGACCTGTACCGCCCGCACGTCGTGCAGCTTGCGCTAAGGTCCCCTGTAAGCAGCACCTCCACTAACTGAGATCGAATCTAGACTCTCAAACAAAACTCCATCACATCGCATCGCATCCAGACTCCCCTTTCCACAACGTCGCAGAAAAGATCTAATAATAACCACAAACCTCCCCACCCCAGAATACGTACCCATAGCCAGGCCAGGCCAGGTGCCACCCAGTCTGCCGTCCACAAGGCTGACACACGTCCATCGCAAGCTGGAAAAACCGCGGCGGTTTCAGCCTTTTGCTTTTTTTCCCATTCTTTCTTCCACTACGTTAGCGCATACACCACCGACGTCACCGCTCCCACAGAGCACCAGCAAGGGGGCCCACTCCCAAACCTTCCATTCATCTTTCTTACGGGATATCTTTTTATCTTTCAAACAAAAATCTCGGACCGCGACCAATCATGTCGTCCCAGCCGCCACCACCGCCAGCGCCCCCCACAATCAACTACATCCTCTCGTTCCTGCTCGTCGGCCTGGCCTGGGGCTTCACCACGCCCTTCATCCGGCGCGCGGCCCGCGCCCACCACCCGCCGCCGCACCCGTTGCTCGAGACCGCCGCCGTCCGCGACAGCCGCATGCGCAGGGCCCTCTACGGCGGCCTGTTCGCCGCCGTCGACCTGCTGCGCAACCCGCGCTATGCCGTCCCGCTGCTGCTCAACCTGACCGGGAGCGTGTGGTTTTTTTTGCTCATTGGGAAGGCTGGTAAGTTTTGCTTTTTCCATGTTCCATTCTTGTCCCCTTTGTCGATTTTTGCTGTGATTCTACGTGTTCTGTAATCTTCTTGTCATATTCCTTGTTGGATAGAGTCTACCTCTAGCTTCAATGTGGGCGTGTGTGTGTGTGTGGGTGTGGTCTCTTAGCGCCTAACTAACCGTGACCCCCTTTTCTCCCCCTCCCTTTAGAACTGAGCCTTACCGTGCCCATCGTCAATACCCTGGCGTTTCTATTCACCGTCATCGGAGAGTGGTGGCTAGAGAACAAGGTCATTAGTCGAAGTAAGTCTTGTTTTTCTGTCCTGTGAAATCACCCGTTCAAATGCCAACATGTTGTCTGCAAAACGTATGATGCTAATACACTAATTACGGTAAAGATACTATGGCTGGGATGATGCTGTCGCTTGGTGGTATCGCGTTGTGTGTTCATAGTAAGAGTGGTTAGTTATGTTTATTTTACTTGGCGGCTTAAAGTGTAAAGCTCAATGCCCCAATATGCAAATTCAAGTTATTCTCGACTCTTCCGAGTGAATGGTCCCATTGTCCCGGTTAGCGTAAAAAGGTCACACCATGTCACATGCCAAAAGCTGCTCTGTCGAGTTTTGATCAAGACCTTCCTATTCCAAGTATCTACCCGCCTGTAGTCTACCCTTCCTTCCCTGCTCCAGGCAGTAAGTATCCTCCTCTCCCCCCCCTCCCTATGTACCCTAACAAAACCCCCCCGTAGCTCTCCCTCTCCAGGTTCCAATCCCCGCCCAAACATCCCCATCCCTTATTCAAGGTTGGTAAGCATGCAAGGCATCATGGATCCTCCTTCTATCCCCCACCACCAAAGCGTGCCCGCCGCAAGACGATGCCGGGAATATAATATGTACAACCCGAGGCAAAGCCGAGAAAAAAAAAGGATCCAGGGTTAGAACTAGAGAGGAAAATAGAAGAGAACTGGAAGAAAAAAAAGAAAGAAGAAAAGAAGAAGAAACAAAAAGAGAAGAAAGACAAAAGACCAGCCCTCCATATTTCTCCAAAGTTTGCGCGCTTTTGTATTTCCCTGCGTGTATTCCCCTGATATATTCTAGTATCTTTTAGCCACCAAACCCAGAATATAAGCCCAGAGACAAGAAACGAAGCGAAGATGATTTTTGTGCATGTAGAAGAAGGTAAAAAAGAAGAAAGGGCTGTCTTGAGAGCAACAGCAATGAAAGACATGAAAGGATTTTATGTATGTCGAACAAGGTAACGGTGCTAACGCCTCTAACGCCAGCGCTGGCAAGAATGGACAGCAAGTGTGTCGTGTTGGTGTGGTGTGTGGTTTGGGGTGTCATGGTCGTATCGTAGTCGTGATCGTTCGGCGTCGTCGTTCATGGTATGTCGTCGGGGTCAGGGGGTGAAGAAAAACAATCGGCCGCTCCTTTCGTTGGTTCGTGTGTCAAGTGCGCATGCAAACCATCTAGCGACGGCGAGACCGCAGCCACCGCTGGATTGACCGCAGGCTGGGGTCCTCGTCCGTCCAGCGGCCCATGCTGAAGTCGGAGCCTTGGAGTTCCACGTAGATGACCTCGTCTGTGATGGTGGCCAGTTCCTGTTGTTGGGCAAGTACTGTCAGTGGCTGGTTCTTGATACATGGTTTGTAGACCTGGTGAGGGATGGAGGGAAAAGGGGTTGCGGGAGAGAGATAGGTGGAAAACATGACTTACAGCTCGCAACTGCTGGTCACACCCCCTCAGCTGGGAGGTGTTTCCCGAGTGCGGCCGGCCGCCCATGAGGATCTGCTCCCGCCACTCGATCCATCGCTGCGCCGCTGCCTGGCGGAGATAGATCTTCTGGCCTTCGTGTCTGCGCGCATAGGCATCAAGGAAGACTCTGGAGTTGGGCGTTCATCGTCAGTATTGCGGTCCCCTGTCCCAGTTTCTAGCTGCTGCTGCCACCCGTCATGGTCGTTTTGCGCACTCTGCAGTGCTTGTTGAAGTGGAGAAAGGGAGAAAGGGCATCAACTCACTGCTTCAGCTCGGCCTTGACCTGCTCATCCGGCCCGCCGGTAGTGCGTGGAACAGTAATGTCGGCGGCGCAGTTTAGGATGTGCTGGCCATCGAGCGCGCATTGTCGCAGAGCTGCCCAGCCCTCAGTGTAGTAGTCATCCATGTCGACGGGGTCGGTGGGTGCGGCGGCGATGTAGTACTGGAGCGTGCGGAAGTCGGAGAGGACCTCGGCGACTCGCGCCGTGCGGTATTCGTTGACTATGGGGTGGGTTCATGTTAGCGTGCCGGTGATTTCGCCGTTGGGCGGTGGCGTTTCCAGTCGGCGCCTCGGTGTGTGGGTGTCGGCGTGTATGTGGATAGTGCGCGAGGCTCATAGAGGATTCAGGGGTCGGGGGCGGAAAGGAGACCAACGGGTAAGGATCAGCGGTGTACATACGTCCGTCAGCCATTGCTGCTGTCTATCTTCCTTTAAGACAAGAATTTGTTGGCGGTTCTGGGCGGGCAAAGTGCAAGACAAGAGCACGCTCTTTAACGACGACGGTTATTAGGAAGAACTGGAGAAAAAAGAAGACGGATGGATAGATAGGGCCGCAGGCGCAGATCGGGACAGAGAAGGCAGGCAGTTAGTTGCCGACTAACAAGTGAAGGAAGGTAATGCGAGATAGTTATGCAAGGCTGAGAAGGCTGAGAAGAGAAGGTGCTGGCGCTGGTCTGGCTCGTCTCCCGGGTCCTGTGATCAGTGATGGTTGAGTGATGGCTTGCTCTGGATGGAGTCATGGCGTGCTGTCGGGGGGGCGAACTCCAACGGCTTTTGTAGAATTTGCCATCGCCATGGAGCTCAGCCAAACCGTTGAAAGGAGGCAGCTAGAGGCCGGAAAGAGACTTCTCCTGACGATGGGAGGTCAACTACAGGTTGGCAGGTACGTATCGACGCAGAGCAGCAGGTTCGGCCTGGGTGGTGCAGGAGGTGAGAACCCGGTCCGCAACAAGCCAGGAAGTCCATGCCATGACGAGGGTGGTTTCGCACAAGTCACGATAACCCGGCCCCGTCCCGAGCCAGCACCTAGCACCCAGCATCCACGATGGAATGTACGTGTAGACGACAACAACACAAGGAGAGGCACAACCAACAACGACATCCACCATGGACCGTCAGCCGTTCGGTAGCCTGCAGCACCAGGGCCCGCTCGAGGCCACATGCAAGCTACTACACGTGGAAGATGCTGGCACTGGCCCAGGAGCCATGGCCCCTACCTAGCTGTGCAGCGAGACCTGAAGATCCACATCTACCCATACCCAGTGACCCACCCCTCACAGGGCAACGGCATTAGGGGTCCGATGCGAGCGGATCGAGATGGGTGCCAGGCCAGAGGTCGAGTTGTACCAGGGTGACTGACAGTGTGTGGAACTGCGGGACTTGTGCGAGTGTGGGACTAGGCCGAGGTGAGGTGTGGAGAGAGCAGGTTCGAGCCCCAAGCAAGACATCAGAGAAAAAAGAGGGTCGAAGCGAAACAGGTCTCCACAAGTTCATCGACGCCAGGCCCAACTGCAGAGTCGTGAAGCCCAGCGATGATGCAGGTGCGTGCCGGTCTGCCCAGGATGTCCCGGTTGGGACGTGTTCGACGTCCTCTCGGGCCCTGGTCCTGCTGGGACGCTCCTGCATGCAGGGAGACTGCAGGACCCGAGAGTGTCCATTTCTGGCGATTTCTGCTCTCTCCTCTTCTCAATTTTGGGACGAGTACCTTGGCGCAAGGTATCAAACGAGGGCAGGAGGGGAATTGGAGGGGGGTGGACTGAACAAAGGCCAAGGATGCAGCATGCAAAAAGGAGGCTCTCCTCTGCATGGCGTAAGGTTGGTACAGCAGCAGCAAGTGGAGGGCATGGAATCTTGTAAGGAAGTGACTTCACTACCGGCTAGGCCCCGCTTCTTCTGAGGCCTGCAGCCTCGAGTCGCTCAGCACAGGGCACAGTGAAGCGTGTGCGTCTGACAGGGACCGGGGCGCAACGGGCAGGGGAGATCAAAACGGCAATTTAGACGAGCTTTCAGCGACGCCACATGCGTCGGTGCTGCCCAATCAAGCTCGCGAGGGGAACATCCCCAGGCGGGAGCGGCGAGTAGTAACGACGAGTTGAACAATCGTGGAGGGAGCCGTCCCCCGCCGGCAGCCAATCGTAACGCCTCAGCCTCAATGCCGCAGTTCTCACCACTGTTCTTTGGCTGAGCTGAGGATGCCCTATCTCGACATTGCACACAACCCTACTGTGCTACACTACCTGGAAAACAACGTCGCAACTGACAAAACACAACAAAAAGGCCGCTACATCCCGATGTAACGTCCAGGCCTCCACTTGCTTGTACACGGCCAGCCTTGTACATGCACACTTGGAAGTGTGATGTGATCCGGCCCGTTTTGGCTTGAGCGAGAAGGAGCAAACGGTCCAGTGAGGAGCACCAGAAGCTTATTTCTGGCCGATCAGGAAGTGACGGAAGTGACGTCCAACAACATGCGGCCTTGCCAAGACCTCGAATTGGCTGCTTGTCAGCTTCGCAGGGCCCTTTCCCCTCATATCTCTGCAAGCTACGGGATTATCTCGAACCAGATCCTCAACCGCCATAGGCACGCGGAGAGATATGTGTCGTGAGGCTGTCAGCACCATCCACTCAACTTACCCTGCACTATACTACCGTACACTACAGTGCCCCTTGTGCTTCTGCTTCCGCATCTGCTTCCATCTCATCTTCCTTCCGCACCTAGTGGTAGCTCGAAGCACGAGGCGGCCAGAATAGAATCTGCAGACCATACACACCACCCATCATCGTTTCGTCCCATCTCTTCATCCGAACCCCCCCCTCCCCCTTATGCAACCCTCCCACTGTACCACCCCTACGCACGACACTAGCCCAATGCCTAACCCGATTCCAGAGTCTCGGGAAAGGTGCAAACAGACCCCAGTCCATTACCTGCTGGTACCCAGGCGAGCTACGCGATGGAACCGCAAGGCAGCTTTTTGAGCCTCGCATGCACGCAGTACCTCATTACCTTCCTAGTTGAAATATAACGAACCACTCTCGACCCAGATCACTTCGATGCCTTAGTCTCATGCTTTTCCTACACTACACTAAGCGTTACTACACTACACTGCACCGACGTGGGATGTCAACGTTCCTCCACTAGAAGTCTAGTGTACATAATCGATCTCAACCTGCACCTGAATGGTCGCCCTACAAGCCATGGAAGCGCCACCAAGCCGTGAACGGGCTACCGTCGTCCAGCCGCCACTTGGCGTGGATGCCGTG
Organism: Podospora appendiculata; assembly: GCA_033675105.1. Lineage (NCBI taxonomy): Eukaryota > Fungi > Ascomycota > Sordariomycetes > Sordariales > Podosporaceae > Podospora > Podospora appendiculata. The sequence continues at coordinate 510,265 of JAULSO010000007.1, read as the reverse complement.
CACATCTGTCAGTGGCTGGACGACAACACAATGTTCACGAGTCAGCAAGGGCGATGCGATGCGATGCATGGGGAGGCCATCAAATCATCAATTGTCGTCTCACACCGCCCGCGCCCGCCCGCCTGCTTGCCGTTGAAAAAGAAGCATGCTCAACGGCTGGCCTCCTTTCTCCCCTCACCGCCCTAACCTCACTCCGTCGACTTTATCATCGTAGCCTCCCTACGGCAGGTGAGGTACTTACGCACAGCTTTCTGTCAGCCTTCAGCTTCAGCCACACAGGGCTACCGCATCATCTCATCTCAGACGCCATTGGATGCGCCCCTGTCTATTTTGGAAGAAGTTTCTCTGTCTCTCTGCATGCTGGACTCTATGGTGTTTAGAGTATGAGAAATAATGACACACAGCCAGCGTGGGATGAGACGGGATGGCGTGGCATGTCGGGATATCAACCATCACCCGTCCTATATCCCATCCAATCTATGTCCCGCGCTGCTTGAAATTGGTCCCGGAGGAAGGAGCCGCGAACAAATCAACACCTCCATCCGCCCTCTCTCCCTCAATACGCATCGACCTCCAGCTCCTCGCTAGGTCGCATCACAGGAGCATCACATCTCCCTCATCCCGCATTCCGCCATCTCATTAGTCCTTCTCGGCGATAGCCTGTAATCTCTCCTCTATCTCCTCTTCCGTCAGCGTCCTGAAACCAGCGTGCGTGCCCTCCTGGCCGTCCGCCCGCGGGCCGCCCACGATGCCAATCTCAATCTCGGTCTTCTTGAAGTCCATGCTGAGCACTGTGCTGAGCGTGGTGATGGCCAGCTCCACCACGTCCTTCCAGTCACCCTCTGCGCAGTCCTTGTTCTTCAGCTTCTTTTCGAGGTGGTTCAGAGCCTCCTGCTGCTTGGGTCCCGCTGCAGTGCCCTTGTATCCGATAAAGTAACCGGCGGGGTCGCACTTGAACAGCTGCGGGCCCAGCTCCGAGTCGAGCGATATGAGTGTGGTCGCTACTCCATACGGTCTCATGTAGGCCTGATGTCCATCGGTACGTGTCAGCCCATCATCTATCCATCCCGCGATATGCAGCCCTACCCGGGGGCTGAGCTCTGGGTGCTGCGGAATCTTACCCGCTGAGTGTACACCTGGCTAATGTTTGCAAGCCGCTTGGCCAGGGCGTCGGATGGCATCTCGTAGCCGTACTTGTATCTGAAGTCTGCCGCCTCTGACTGGGCGCGCTGTGAGAAGGCCCGCGCGTCTGCGATGGAGCCAGTCATGACGCAGCCAACTGACGGCGAGATCTGGAAGATGTGTGACACCGACGAGGGGTCGATGAGCTTGTCCTGGTGGTGGCAAAACGGCGGTCAGGTCTGTCTCGTCCGGTGTATACTAAATCCCGAGAGAATGGGAGCTCTGTACTCACCGGCACCTTCTTCTGCGACAGGACTACGGCGCAGTCCTTGCCTCGAACACCAATCGACATGATGTTCGCGGCTGTGATGGCCTTGAAAGCATACTCTGTAAAAAGGGCCAAGCGTCAGCATCGCTATGGCTCGCAAAGACCCGCTACGGGGTCGCAAAGGGCATCGCTTTTGCAAGCCACATCGATATCCATTTTCCCATTCGCTGTGTAATCGGGCCGGGGCGCGGGGGAAAGGGGCGGCCGCCAGCCTCGATATGCGGTGGTAGTGGTCGCGGTCGGTCTGGCTGCTAGAACGTACCGACTTGGTACAATCTTCCCTGCTCCGAGAAGATTGTAATGTGTCTATCGTAGCCAGCGCTGCCTGGTGCAAATAGTCAGCCATATTGTTCTTATCTCAGTGTTCGTTCCAGATCGTGCATCGTGGCGCATGATGCATGGTCGGGAGCTCGAAGGGTTGGGTTGGGTTGGAGGGTCTAATGAGCGACCTGGAGCGGAGCCACCGCCTGCGCTGGAGCTGGCTGAAAGCTGACCTACCCGACATGTTGAAGGACCTGAAGTAAGTTGGACGGCGGAGGTGATGTGTGGTTATTGGGGGATGCAAATGGAAATGGATCGCGATCGATTCAAAAGACGACGACGTGGTGCGTTTGGTTTGTTGCTCTCGGAAGAGTGGTGGTGGTGGTGGTGCTGGTGGTGCGTGTTTGTCAGAGCGGGCGGGCGGGCAGGCAGGCGGCAGGAGAGCTTCGTTGTTGGGTTGGGTCAGTTCAGGGAAGCTCCACGAGGCGATCGACGCGTTGCTCCGGTTTGCCTGGAGAAGGCTGAGAGACGGCTGCTGCTGGCTGGCAGGGAAGCGCACGGAGCACAAGCTGGAAGCTATGGATTGCCTTAGGTAAAGTCTGTGCCTCAGAAGTTAGGTGTTAGGGAGTTATGACGAAGTGACAGACAGTGGAAGCCTCAGGCAACAAACGCCCAGACTATTGATTTGGGGTGGAGCCAGACAGTCTGAGCTTCCAGCATTCAAAGTGCAGCTCATAATTGCCCACAATGTCCGTCCTCTTATCGGGGTAAAGCATCCCTGCCTTTGGGCGCCGATAAGGTCTGGCGGGCAGAAATTTGCTGCAAAGTGGTTGGAATTGGCCCGAAAAGAAGCAGCAAAGACGCCCAATCGACGAGAGGAGCAGCACCCAATCCGACAATTGACGAGGAAGACGACAGCAGGAAAAGCAAGGTCTTGGCTGCATTACATTCCGACCGGGCGATCTAAATTCTGGTGTCTTGCGTGTGTCCAGTCGGTGCATCCAATCCATCCCGCCGCCGTCCAACCACTACACAGCACCGCACCACATCGCATCGCATCCATCCAACCATCATCCGTCCCGTGTGTCGACCCTTCTCCTCCACTTCCACCTACCACCTACCGACCTATTTTCTCCCTTTCCCTCTCTCCCTCCTCTCTCTCCCTTCGCCATGTCCGTAGCCCGAGTTCCCGCCTGGAAGCGATTGGGCCTCAAGCTCAAGGGACCTGGATCCGGCGAAGACCAACCGGCCTCTAGCCCCAGCAGCACCACCACCACCACCACCACCACCCAGCCGCCCAATGTTCACCCGTCTCGTGTAATCGGCGCCGACGCCCTCAAACGAAAGCAGTCCAACCAGCAGCAGCAGCAGGAGACCCCCAACAAGCGCTTCCGCCGCGACGACAACTTTGGAGCCCCCGACCAGTCTTTCCGGAGAAACGACTACAACAACTTCAACTCCAAATCCGTCTCCTTTACCGAAGACACCAAGGTCGACGACGCCGCCGCCGCCCCAGCCAAGAAGAAGCCCAAGAAGCCCAAGAAGAAGAAGGTTCCCAAGGAACCCTCGGCCAACGAGACCCCCGCCAAGGCCGACTTCAGCCTCGAGCCCGCCCTCGCCTACCTGCGCCAGTGGCACACGGCCCGCGACGCGTGGAAGTTCAACAAGAACCACCAGACCCTGCTCATCAAGTACCTCTTCGACGCCTCCAAGGTACCCTCGTCCGACATCTCGGTCTTCTACACCTACATCCGCGACCTCAAGGGCGCCGTGCGGTCGCGGCTGCGCGAGACGGCCACCGAGGTCAAGAAGAAGGACATGGAGCAGGGCGCAGCCGCGAGCTTCCCGGCCACGGTGGCGCTGGAGGACAAGCAGGCCAAGCAGACGCAGTACGACACCGTCATCTCCGAGTTCATTGCCGAGCAGCGCGAGCGCCAGGTGACGGGCGCGACGGGGTCGACCGTCAACGCCAACGGCAAGCGCAGCTTCGACGAGGTCGAGTTTGTGCTCCGCACCGCCGATCCCGAGATCAAGCAGCGGTTGCTGAAGCGCATCCGCGCCGAGATGGTGCTGGAAGAGCTCTCGGACAGCGAGAGCACAACGTCGACGGACACCACCATGACTACGACAACAAGGTCCTCCGCCGACGACGAGCAGGAGATCGTGCACCCGAGGGCGGCGGCGGCGGCGGCGGCAGCAGCAGCAGCACCCGCGACTAGGTCGACCGACGGATCACAACCCACCAAGCGCCGCAGGCTAAGGAATGTCCGGACGGAGATCGACAGCAGCTCGGACTCGGACTCATCCGATAGCGACTCGTGCGAGAGCAGCTCGAGCGATTCGGACGACGACGAGGATGAGGACGAGGAGATGACGTCAATACCCGCGGGCGCGGCCGCCGAGACATCAAGCAGCTCGTCTTCGTCGTCGTCCTCGTCGTCCTCCGAGGCGGAAGACGCCAGCGAACCGGGGAGCGACGAGAGCGGTGACGACAGTGACGATGAATGAGATAGAACTGGGTTGGATAGAAGTACGGATGTAAGAGATCAATCACTAGAATAAATACGGGGCCATGTGGTGTTGCGAATCAAAAACAACAGTTGGAACTGGGCAATCAGTCAGTTGAGTTACACGAGAAGGACTATTGTACGAACAATATGAAGCCGCCGCCGGCCCTGAGTTGAGTGAAGACTTCCAAAGTCACACATGCTCGCAGGGGTAACTAAATAAAATGCCCAGCTAGAATCCCCAAAAACAGCATGGGCAAGTAATCACAACCATCAACCAATCCATCCAATTCATCCGTTTTCGTCCACCACTAGCCTGTCGGGATTTACTCACATCTTTTGCCATCCATGGTTTTCCCATCATTCCTGCGAAGACACAAAATGCAAATAACGCTGCTCTGACTTTGGGCCGTCGTAAATTCGTGATACAAACAAAGCTCGTAAAGAAGCAGAAGAGAATAAATATGCCAAGTAATTTACGCAAAACAAAAAAAAACATAAAAAAAAGCAATGGCTGTTGCTTCTGCTGCCGCCTCCCACCCGCCGCCGTCCATATTGACATTCGGCAATCTATGTATTCGTCTTTCGAGACTAGAAAAAAAAAACAGATTAACCTCACCCTTTCCATAGACCAAGAGTATAAATGTGTGTGAGTGCATCTAAAACAGCGCCGTGGTCATCTGCCAGACATGGTAAAGTCGACCGACGTATAAAAAAGGAAAAGAAAAAAACCAGAGGGGGGGAAACCAAAGGGGGGGAAATGTTCAAAACTCCAAAAATATCATGCCAAAAAAGCAAGTAAACCACCCATCCCCCCCTCCCCCCCAAATGAACAGATAAAACCTCAAAAGAGCAATAATCCCTCCCTTCCTCCCAGCGGCTGCTTTTTGAGCCGATCCGTATTCATCATCTCGTGATGCTGCCTGCCGAATGCATGCGGCAAAACGATGCAAGGAAAAAAAACCCCAAAAAACCACAAAAACACACTGCCTCCCATCCATCCATCCATCCATTGCCCGGCCAGCCCCGTATAAACCAAGCAATGCCGTTCCAACCCAAGCCTCTCCGACCGCGGCGTAACCATTATCTCATTAATCTCCCTCCTCCCCGCTTCTCACGAACCAAACCTCGCCCCTTGCGCGCTAGCAGCCTCAAGCAAGGTCCCGACCTCGAGCAGACCGATGCACTCGCCATTCTCCATGACGGCAATGACAGAGTGCTCAGTGCACCCGACCTCTCCCTCGCCCTCGCCTTGCTCCTCTGTGCCTCCCCTCACCCTCAGCGCGCTGCGAATCCACTCCGCCGCGCTCCGCACCGTCGTGTTCGCCGCAATCGAGATATAGTCGCTCTTACTCGTGACCATCCACCCGAGCTCGTGCACGCACCGGACAAGGTCCGCCGAGCTCAGCCTGCGGATCTGACTGGGCGAGACCACGCCCCCGCCGCTGCGCTTAAGACCTACCCACCCCGAGGGCGACGCGTAGCCCGCGCGGAGGACATCGGCGCCCGTCGTCGTGGTGCTCGGCGCGGGGTCTATATAGGCGACCTCATCTAGCGGGACGGCGAGGTGCCGGACTGTGTCCTCGTGGGGTCTGCGAAGGGCAGCACCAATGGCGCCGCCGGGGTGGTTCTTTGCGAAGACGGAGGCGACGCTGGGGTGGAGTTCCTGGGAGGCGACGATGGCGAGGGCGTCGCCGATGGTGATGGCGACGGTGGTGGAGGTCGTGGGGGCGGAGACGCCGAACGATTTGGTCTCGGGCTCGTGGATGGGCGCCGGCAAGAGGATGGTGTCGGGGCGGTAGCGGATCAGCTCGCACGTGTCGGGGCGGGTGTGCGAGGTGAGCAGGATCAGGGGCAGGGCCTTGTCGAGGTGCGGCAGGAGGGTGAGGAGCTCCGGGGTTTTCCCCGAGAAGGTGATGAGCAGGAGGGTGTCGTTGGGCCCGATCTGGCCCAGGTCGCCGTGCAGCGCCTCGGTCGGGTGCAGGAAGACTGCTTGGATGGCCAGGCTGTTGAACGTGGCCACGAGCTTCTTGGCGATGTGCCCCGACTTGCCCACGCCGATCACCACCAGCTTGCCGTGCCTGCCCTTGTCGCCCTGGCGCCGCGTAATCGCCTCGACGGCGCGGCTGAAGCCATCCCGCGCGGTGCGGTCGGTCGAGTAGAGCGCTGTGACGCACTGGAGGGCGGTGGTCTGGGTGTGGATGACGTGCACGGCGGTGCTGAGGCGCCCTTCGAGGGCGAGGAGCCGCTCGTCGCAAATCGCAATGGCGGGCTCGTCGAGCGACAGCCGCGTGATGGGCGAGCAGAGCTCGTCATCGGCCGGGGTGATGGGGGATGGTGGCGACGGTGGCGGTATGGCCGGAAAGGGCGGCTGGCTGATCAGGTACACCTCGCTGTTGTGGACGGGGCGCTGTTCAACCATTTTTGCCATTTACCGTGCTCTCCCTTCCCTCCTCGTGAAGGGGAAGCGAATCGGGGCGAGGGGGAGGGTGGTGGAGAGAGGGGAGGGAGGGAGGAGAGTAAGATCTATGGTGGGTCGGGGATCGGGAGACTTTCTCAGGGTTCCCGGGGCTTGTCTCTGTGGAGCTGTGGAGCCGGGTCAAGTTTTTGTTTATACAATGGCGTTATCCTGGGGGATGTCGGGTTTTGTCGGCCGATAAAGGGGGCGGGATGAGATGCCCAGGGAACTTTTGTGACGATGATGTTCGGTAACTCCTCAGCTTTGTCCCTGGCCGTTACGGTCATACAAAGACAGGGCTTGTTGGCCTGTCCGAGACTCAACAGGAGAACGCAGGTGAATCCCGCATTTTCCGGCTGGCCGATATTATCAGGAGGTTGCTTTGCCAGAGACAGGCGTGGGTGGGAGAGGTGTAGGATTGTTGAGTACACTTTTGTCTGCGTGCTTGGCTTCAGTCCTGCAAGCGTTAATTGTCAGTCGCTGATGAATACTGAGGACGGGTGTCGATGACCGCAGAGTGTGTTCCAAAAAAGTCAATGCAACAAGAGATGGGGCCAGGGAAACCCATGTGAAATACTCAGGCTGAGCAGAAATGGGAGCGATGGCCGAGAGCAACAATGATATAACCATCTAAACTTGCCATCGCGATGGAACCCACGGGGTAGGTAGGGGTTGACAGGTGTGTCCATCCGTACCTATTTCTCTTTGCCTGCAGAGAAAGCCGATCTTCCAGGGTCCAATCTCAACCAAACATCGGCATCTGCGCCGAATGGCCATGGAACGCTAAAGCAAGGGGGCTAGACGGTTGGTTGCCTGGCAAGCCTGGCTCTCCTCCGCTTTGTCTTGCGGATTCTCAAATCGATATCAAGTGTGATCTCCACTGCCACGGTGAAAGATAGATTAGGTCGACCATCCACCACAAACCTAAGCAGCCAATGGAAGAGGCTGTCGGTGATGAATCATGGATGGCGGGGTCTACACATTTGAACGCGGTCAAGACGGTATGGGTGGCCATTGCACCACAACTCCTGCAAGCATGTTTAGCATATGTAAGTAGGTCCCTATGCGAACGGGTCGACGTGGGTTTGCTTTGGGGCCGTGGCAGCTTAGAGCTGGAGCAAACCTGCCGTCCACCTTCCAGGTTGCGTGATTGCTGTCCCTGAGCTTGCCATCGAGTTAGGAGGCAGTAGACAAAGCCTGTCCATGTCTGATCTCCCAGTTCTCAGTCGCTATCCCGAGTCTACAGATACCCACCGTACCTAGACACCATCCTAGGTAAAGCAGGCAGCCGGTCATCCCACAATGGATAGGCGGTGACTGAAGCTCGGTGTTGCAACCATTGTCGGTGACTCGACGGTTCGGCAGTCTCGGTATCCCTTTCTTTCTTGCTCTCTCTCTCTTCTCTTGCAGAGAGAAAATTGCTCGTCCGGGGGTGTCATCTCATGCATCCTGAGGAGGACTTGGGAGAGGTGGCGACTGGGGGGTCCTATTCCCTGCCGAGGGTGGGAGAGGAGACAGAGACGGCAGGTCGCGGGCGCAATTCGAGACGAAGCGAAACGAGATGTTACGGCTTTCTAAACGCCGAGATCTGAGCCGGTTGGGTGTTGGAAATCGGAACTAACCGTAATAAGATTCGAGGCATTTTGATGCTTGACTTGTTCATGTTTGCTTCTTGGGGGCTTGGGTTCGCTGGCTTGGCTTGGCTGGGCTTGTGGTAAAGGATGTCGTGCAGTGCAGCGGCTCTTTTTGGGAACTTTGAACTGGACATGGGAGGAGACAAACCATCCGCGCCTTCACACCTTCATTCAGCAGCAGGCGCGAGGCAGATTCCGCAAAATGACGTCCAATGCAACTGCCATGAGTATCGAAAGAGACATCTTGAAGGCACAGGGCCAATGAAACGGGAATTGATCACGGCCATGACCATTTCTTTCTGCCGTTGGACCAGCCGAGGACGGAAATGAGCAGTTGCCATATTTCCTTCAACTGCTGTGACTTCCAGATTCCATTGTGTGTGCTGGGAAGGAGTGAGCCGATCTCCAGCCCCCAGATCCCTTCAGGCAGCACGCTGGTCCTGGTCTGTAGCGGCGTAGCGGAAAGGGAAAGAGCCCGGCTGCCGTGCAGATGTCCTTTCCTGGCAGGCTTGACGGGACCTCCCTCCCAAGCTAAATTTGTACAGATCGATGGCCGATGCAGTTGCAGGTTCCTGCCAAGAACTGATTTCCAAGCATCCATCTTATCTCTGAGTCGACCGGGAAGAGTCACACAGCTGATCGGCCAGCGGGATTGGCTCCCCAAGCTCTCGGATGCATCTTGTCGATTATTATGGGCTCTCAGGCAGCAAGTGCAGGAACTTTCGAAGGCGATTTTCTTAGCAGCATTCGCGTCATCGTGGGGTTTGCATGCCCTGTGTTTCCATGTGACATTTCACGCTGTCAAGCGTCGAAGTTAGGATTAGACGCGTGCATCTAGCCTGAAGAGATGAATTGTTCTCGCGGATTGCCGTGGAAAACCGACTTTCGATCCGACGGATGGGGCCATGGCACTCGTTTCAGAGAAATCCGATTCACTCGACAGCAAGTAGACTCAAGTTTCAGAATCATTCCATTACTGGCGGGCTAGATGCATTTCGTCTTGCTGTCAAACCATCGCAGGATCAGGGACACCATCGCCTCTTCTCCATAGCTCGACCCGAGAGCCAAGCGTATAGTGAAAAAGTTGGAAGGCATCAAAAATTCCGACCGGAACGGCCCCGAAGGACAATTCATAACGGCTAGCACCACGATGTGCAATGCAGGCTCTCCGTTATACTATAAGGTGTTCATGATCTCCTTATAATCGATCAAGGTAAGTATGAAGAAGAAAAGAGAAAAGAAAAAATAAGAAGTGCGGAGGGGAGGCAGAATTATATAGGGAACTGCAGTGGTCTGTGCACGCCTGCCTGCAAAATTCGAGTCCCACAGTAAAGTGGTGGCGGGGGGTGCGAGGGGCCTCCGTTCGTCATGGTTTGGTCACGTCCCGCTGTTTCCTGGGACTGCCGAGCAGTCACGCAAGTACGGGGTATCCCGCATCGCGTTCCGGTGGTCGATTTTTATCGGCATCGCTATCGTGGAACTTCTCGATTCTTGGTGTCGGTTGAGTGATCCCCACTGCGTGTGCACGACGGATTCGAGGCCGTACGTTTCGTCCGTTGAAAAGGTCGGTCCGGCGCCATGATGTCCTGGAGTTTCTAGCGACAACCCTAACCCTGCTTGTTCTCCTAGTGTCTTATCGAGCGCTTATCGGGTCAGAGGTCGAATTCGCGGGGCGGTTTGGCGGGCTCGCTGTCAGGCGTCGGATTTTGCTGGATGACGGGGGCGTTTTGGCGGCGTTCGAGTTGCAAAATGTTCTCGAATTCCCACTCGTTTTCCTTCTCCTAGGACACCCCCAACAATTCACGTCGTCGAATTTTTGATCTTCACTCTTTCTCCTCCATCGCCGTGTCACGTCCACTCAACATCATGCCCGACCAAATATCCGTCCTCTTTGTCTGCCTCGGCAACATCTGCCGCTCGACCATGGCGGAGGGTGTCTTCCAGTCGATGGCCAAGAAGGCGCCGTACAAGGGCCACGTCGCAAAGATCGATTCCTGCGGAACTGGTAAGGCGAGATATCTATCGGTAGGTCAGTCGGTCAGGCGGGGGAGCTAACCGCCCCATCTCGTAGGAGGCTACCACATCGGAGACGACCCCGATGACCGGACCATGGCGACGCTCAAGGAGCACGGCATCACCGACTATGTGCACGCCGCGCGCAAGGTCAACGCGTCCGACTTTGACAAGTTCGACTACATCTTCGCCATGGACCGGGCCAACCTCTCGGACCTCCAGCGCATGCAGCAGCGGAAACCCAACAGCAAGGCCAAGGTCATGCTTTTTGGCGAGTATTCCGGGATGGGGGCCTCCGAGGTCATCAGCGACCCCTATTATGGCGGCAGACAGGGCTTCCAGAAGGCGTATGAGCAGGCGACTCGCTTCTCCAAGAACTTTCTGATGGACGTGTTTCCAGATGTCCAGGGCGGGGAGGAGGCCTGATTTGGAGCTGGTGTTAGAAGGGGGGCGTTTTGGCGCATGGATTGGCTGATAGACATGCGGGTGCGTTGTCTCTCTCTGGAGGGTGTTTTTTGGTGATTTATCCAACTAGACTAGTTGACCGTCGATGCCGTGCTGGAATGTTCGCTTGGGTCCTACCCACATATTCATATCCGCGATTTCGACATGGCTGGAAGCGTGGGAAACGGAGATGGGGCAGCACACAACTTGGCAAAAGGATCTCACGACCATGGTTCAACCGTCTTATACATGTCCTAGGCACCCGGGCTGCTGCCTCTGAGGGCTCCTGTGCATCGTATATCCCACCATAGGAGCCCGGAAGATGTCACAAATCCTGGTACTGCTGCCTCGGCCGTACCCACCTGCCGACGGCGGTCTGGACTGTGGCACGGCGACGGGCCGACAGCGATGACGGCCGTGTTTCACGGCCGCATGAGGGTCGGAAATGCATCGGGGCGTCAGCCCTACGGCCAAGGCACGGCCAGGGCAGACAAGATCAGTTGCAACCCGTGCCTGGCATGACATTGGCCAGGCCAAGCTACTAGTCGGACGGATTGCAATGAGCTTTCAGTGGACCCGCGTCGCTCCTCGTCCAATGTACATGCACGGATTGGATGGAGAAAGGGGTCCTGGGTTTGCGACGGTCTAATTCAATTGCCGGCAAACCTCCATGGAGGCATGGACGACGAGCAGGGGCATTTCTGTGCTTCTCTGTTCCGCCCCGAGTCTGACGTCGGCATAAAAAGAAGCCGTGGACTGCTCGACTCAGCCCCGTCCCCTATGATAGAGGTGGCGCTTTGATTCGTTAGGTTGCAACGCGAATAATAGGTGGGATCCAATGGATTTGGATGCGAATTGAACCCAAATTTGGCGCCATGCTACGGGTTAGACTTGGGTGCTGTCCTGAGTCCTGACGCCCCGATCCAAGAGGATGGATGGATGCCGCGAGGGAGGGGTTGCAAATAGCTCTTATCTCTTGGTATATTAGTGCTGTTATTTTTGAAGCAGTCGTGCTTGCCTGTCGGTTGTATCACCCTGAAGGGGCCCGAGGATGTGGATTGAAATGAACTATGGACTTGTCGCGCGCGTAATGAAGCAGAATTGGAGGTTCGCTGCAGATCGGGCAAGTCCACGGACGGGAAGGGGCGGGCGGGGAGTGTGTGGAACAAGTATCGTTGCGTGGGGATTCTACTGTGGAGTGACATGCACACTGGGCTGCAACCGGGCGATCCCCAGTGGTCAACGGCGGCAGGCACGCAGGCGACGGCGTGGATTATGGATGGGATGCAGCTTCCGCCCCCAAGACGCCCAAGCTCGCGCAAAGCTTCGCTGTCATTCGCTGCGCCAGCCCAGTGGCAATCCAGTGTTACCATGCTGAAGCCTGAAGAGGACGGACTGACTGCGAATTTGCAGGTTGGGGTAAGTGCCAGGCGTGAAGCAGGCATGGAGTGAGGATCCCATCCTCCGTTGGTCGCCTCAGCCCCTCCGCGCTCCACGCTCCACGCTGCACGAGTCCAGGCAGGCTGGCTCCTTGTTGTCGACCGTCGTCTCCTTTCTTTCTTTCTTCCTCCCTTGCTTTCATTCATGTCCAGCTTGTCGCCTTTTCGGGTCAGTTAAATACCATTCAGCCTTTGTCTGTCGCCCCCAGCGTTCCGTCCTCGCAACACGAGAACGACAATCGCATCTCTTATATATCCTTTGCTATAGCACGAAGCCAGGATACCTACCGCCGCACGGGTTCTGGAAGACGCAACGCTTATCTGGGCTGCCCCTCGTTTTGGACCTCGACCTCAACGTGCTCAGCTGCTTGTCAGCGCCTCCACTCGTCCCGCATCTGCTGCATTTGGGACACGGCGCCGTTTCCACCTTACACCATCGCCAGGCCCGAACTCGAACTCAAACGCAAACGGATACCCCAAACCTGCAAATATGGCCGACCTCCAGGGACGCAAGGTCTTCAAGGTCTTCAACCAGGACTTCATTGTCGACGACCGGTACACGGTCACCAAGGAGCTAGGCCAGGGAGCCTACGGCATTGTCTGGTACGTGGACGCGGGCGGGCTGCCCCTGCTGCCTTCTTGCTTTACTCCTCGTTTTTGCGACCCAGGTTGTCCTGGTCAGCGCCAGGGGAAAGTGGGAGGTCAAGACAGCCAAAGGCAATGCTAACCACCATGGCAATGCCAACAGCGCCGCCGTCAACAACACCACCAACGAAGGTGTCGCCATCAAGAAGGTCACCAATGTCTTTAGCAAAAAGATTCTGGCCAAGCGCGCCTTGCGCGAGATCAAGCTGTTGCAGCACTTCAGGGGCCATCGAAACGTAAGCTCAGCCCAGCCCGGCCCAGCCCCCCACCTTCAGTCCAGCCAAGCGCCCAGTCCGGTTGTCACCACCATCGTCGTCGTCGCCGTCGCCGCCGTTGTCTTCGTCTTTGTCGCTGCAATTTTTCATGCTGACCAGCTCTGGCCGTGGGTAGATTACCTGTCTGTATGATATGGATATTCCCAGACCTGACAACTTCAACGAAACCTATCTCTACGAGGGTAAGTTTGCTTCCTGAGGTTGCGCAGCCTCCGCCTCTGAGAGGGAGCCCGACACTAACAGCAGCCGTCTGCACACAGAGTTGATGGAATGCGATCTCGCTGCTATCATTCGCTCGGGCCAACCCCTGACCGATGCCCACTTTCAGTCCTTCATCTACCAGATCCTCTGCGGCCTCAAGTACATCCACTCCGCAAACGTCTTGCACCGTGATCTCAAACCCGGCAACCTGCTCGTCAATGCCGACTGCGAGCTCAAGATTTGCGATTTCGGTTTGGCGCGAGGCTTCTCTGTTGATCCGGAAGAGAATGCCGGATACATGACCGAGTACGTCGCCACGAGATGGTACCGAGCGCCCGAAATCATGTTGAGCTTCCAAAACTATACCAAAGCTAGTACGTTGATTCCTCAGCCCTGTTTTGCGTTTACACCATCAACCAACTGACAATATTCGTTTCCAGTCGACGTGTGGTCTGTCGGATGCATCCTCGCCGAGCTTCTCGGTGGCCGCCCCTTCTTCAAGGGCAGAGATTACGTCGACCAACTGAACCAAATCCTGCACATCCTCGGCACTCCTAACGAGGAGACGCTTTCGCGCATTGGATCGCCCAGAGCGCAAGAATATGTGCGCAACCTGCCCTTCATGCCCAAGAAGGCCTTCCCGCAGCTTTTCCCCAACGCGAACCCCGACGCTCTGGATCTCCTCGACCGCATGCTGGCTTTCGACCCCTCAAGTCGGATTAGTGTCGAGACCGCCCTGGAACACCCGTACCTGTCCATCTGGCACGACGCCAGCGACGAGCCAGACTGCCCCACCACCTTCAACTTCGACTTCGAGGTTGTCGAGGAGGTGCCCGAGATGCGCAAGATGATCCTGGACGAGGTCTTCAGGTTCAGACAGCAGGTTCGGACCGTGCCCGGCCAGGCAGGCCTCATTGCTCCTGGGCAAGGGCAGCCCGGCCAGGTGCCCATACCCAATGCCGCCGGGCACGAGTGGACGGCCCAGGACCCGCGGCCACAGGAGTACATCGGCCAGCAGCAGATGGGCGGGCTCGAGGCTGAGCTGGGCGGTAGATAGAGAGATCCCCACCCTCAGCTGGCGAGCCTTGATGGCCTGGATATGAGTGGCGCACGAGCCGAACAATGTGTTTCCCCGTCGTTTCCAGTTCTTGTGCGTTCCGGTTCTTCTCAATTGCAAAGCTGGTGATTCACAACAGAGTGGGCACCCCTCTAGAAGAAGCCTTGAGAGCAGCAAAGGGTGAGGCCAAGCAAGAGTACATGGACGAAGTGGGTCAAGACGCACATATGCACGATGTTATCAACCGTGTCACAGGGAGATGTTCGATATATCATTAAAGGCGAGGGAGCTGTGGAAGTTTAGGCACGAGAATATGAGCAAGTTTACTTAGGATGAAGTTATAGGGATGCTAGAAGGCATGTTGCTCCCCCTACCTCCCTGGTAAGAAGGAGAGGCAGGGGGAGGAGGGTAGGAAAGGGAGGGGGGTCCGACTTTTCCCGGCTAGTCCTTTTTCGTTGTCATTCCTTTTGACTATGTGGGCTGGCCGTCCGGGGGGTTTGGTTTGCACTTGGATATGACACCAGTTGTGAGGGAGGCCGAGAATTGGATATTGTTGTTCTACCATCTCAAGCGGGGCGGAGGGGGTGCGCCGGGGTAGTTTGCGTCAAATATTTTGGAGACTGTTCTAGGTTTTTCATACCTGCCTGTCTGGCTATCCATCTGGATGGGGATGGGTTACGGGTGTAGTTGGCGTGGTAATTCTTGTTGATCTCGTGGTTATGTCGCTTTTCTTTTTCGTCTGTTCTTGCTCTTTTTTATTGTCCCGCAGAAGTAGCAAAAAAGCGGGATGATAGCGATTTGAAAAAGGGGTAGCTTCAAAGGATTGTTTTGTCTCGTGTGGGGTATTTGCAGTGTGAGTTGTGATTCGGGATTGCGTGAGGGAAGAGGAGATGTGGGAGGTAGTCTTGGCGATGGAGGTTGTTTTCGGGCAACGTGTTGTTGGATGTTTTCTAGGTTGGGATTGAGACTTACTTTGTCTATTAGGTCTATCTACCTCATCTGTTTTATCGCTACTAATCAATACAATCTTTCCACAGGTAGTTAACGCGTGGAGTTGTTGGCCTAACTTCTGTTGCGCGGTACAGTTCACGGGAAAATCGGGTGTGTCTAGGCGAGTGAGGAGGAAGTTAATGTGTTCAATTCATCTCTGAGGTATCTCTTCTATGGTTTCACCACCACTGTCGACCCGGATGACAGCGGGGACAATTTCCCAACGTCCCTCGATAGTTATCTGTCTATTTTCCCTTCCCCTTTTCTCCTCTTTTTTTCTTGCCCTGACCAGAACGCCGCGCAATGCAAAACAAAACAAGGATGCGCCTCCCCATATTCCCATATCCCATACACACCACAACACACACAGATAAGAGAGAGAGAAATGGTATCTTGACTGGAGGCCTTTTTACGGTGTTTATTTCCTTTTTTGTTTATTTTGGATAGATCTCCTTGCCACGTTTTGCTCGCTCACTCACTCCGCGCCCCCAAACATCAAGCTGTCCACCATGCCGGTTGTTATGATGGCCATTTGGGCCTTCTCGACCTCCTTGGAGACCTTGCCCCACAGCATCTGGAACTGCTCGGCCAAGTCGGCGCTGCCGCCAACGTACTCGCTGTAGATGTCGAGCAGGTGGAAGGCGACGTCGACGCAGACGCTCACGTACCGCGGGTCCGACATGTACTTGCCGACCCACTTGAGCAGGGGCAGCACGGTGACCTCGTCGCGACCTTCGAGCGCCTCGCGGAGGGCGGAGCGGTGGCGGAGCGCGACGAGCACCGTCAGGGCCGTTACGGGCTGGTACTCGGGGCCCGACATGTCGATGACCTCGTCGAGGGCCGCGCCGTAGCGGCCCTCGCGGAAATCGCGCTGCCACGGCTTGAGCTTGATGCGGCGCTTGCGGCCGCCGGTCGAGTTGGTGGCCTCAGTCGGGATGATGACGTCCACGTTCTCGCCTAGCAGCGCCATGGACTTATTCGACAGGGCCTTGCGCTTGCGCTTGGCCTTCTGCAGGTCTAGCTTCTCTAGGGCCTCGGGACCGATGTCGCGGGCGGCCTCCTCGGCGGCACGGGCGCGGACCTTGTCGGCGACGGCGCCCGAGAGGCGGGTGCGCAGCGAGAGCACGCCCGACTGCAGGCCCACGGCCAGGTGGCGGTCTTCCTGGGTCGAGCCGGTCGGGATGACGGAGAGCGAGAGGATGGGGCTGGGGTATTTAGAGCCCGACACGACGTTCCAGCCGGCGGTTTCGAAGACCTTGACGTGGCCGTCGAGACTGCCGCTGACGACGCGGCGACCGTTGGAGGCGAGGGCGAGCGACGTGACGGTCTTCTGGTGGTTGGTGATGAGGCGGAGGGGCTTGGCGGCGACGAGGTCGAGCACGGAGATGGCGTTGCCGGCGGCGGCGAGGAGGGTGGTGCCCGAGGCGAGCGGGAGCACGGCCTCGACGGGGTCGGCGTGCTTGAAGGTCAGCACGGAGCCGCCGGGGGCACGGGCGTCCCAGATGCGGACTGTCTCGTCGTAGGAGCCCGACACGAGGATGTTGCTGTTGCCGCCGGGCATGAAGGCGCCGCAGCGCACGTAGTCCGAGTGGCCCGTGAACATGCGGCTGGGGTTGTTGGACGGCAGGTCCCACAGGCGCACCGTCTTGTCGTCACTGGCGCTCATCAGCACCGTCAGGTCGGTTGGCGACCACTTGGTCACCCACACGGGCTGCTTGTGCAGGTGCCATGTCTTGAGGATCACGGCCCGCGTGCCGCCGCCCACGTCAAACACCTGCATCTTTCCCGAATCCTCGCCGGCCACCAGCACACGCCCGTCCGCCCGGATCTCGCCGCAGTGGGCCTCGCTGTCGAAGCGGCCGATGGTCTTGAGCGGCTCGCGCTTGCGTATTGAGAAGATTTCGACGCGGGGGCCCGATGTGACGGCGAAGAGGTCGTTGGCCTTGACGGCGGCCACAAGCGAGTTGGACGTCGTGGCGCCCGACGCGGACGGGAAGCTGATGTGCGAGATGGGCCATGACGCCGTCGACGTGTGCGACTTCTGGTTCTTGAACGACTTCCAGTACCGCTGCTCGGCCGTGACGGGGCTGGGCCCCGAGGGCAGCTTCAGTTGCGCGAGGGGAACCACTTGTGCAGCCATGGTGGGCGGCGGGGTTTTGTCGTGGCTTCTTTTGCGGTTGCTACTGCTGGTGCCGCTGCTGTGGTGGACTGGCAACTAGGACGGGAAAAAAAAGGCGATAATGGTTCGCAGATTTCGAGATTCGAGATTTGGAGATTCCAGCCTTCTGCTGGCTGGTTGGCTGTTTTGCCTGTTGCTCCTGCGCCTGGCTTGTGCTTTGCGCTGCACTCTGATTTTTTTTTGGGGCCAGTGCAACCCACCCACGTCCACGTCCCACCGATCGGCACCCCTGCTCGCGCGCCAAGAGTTCAGGTCGTTCGCCCCACCTTGGTTTGGCGCCCTGCTGTTTAAACTTTATGTGCGGGTTGTCAAGGTACCTTACGATATCGGCCTGTGCAATCAGTCTGGTCTTGCCTAAGCTCCCAAGTTCACTTCCAACCTTCCAACGAATTTTATCCATCTGAATGCCCTCTATCCACCCAATTTGGCTTCTGGAAGTTACAACCGTGCACAGACCAGGTATGCCCTGCGTATATACATCACTGCCGTCAACTGGATGAAGTTGCTTGAACACATGCCGGGACACAGTGACACCTCACACGGGCTCGCGGTCAACTAGGAATGATCCCATCCTGCCGTCACTCCCGCCGCGGCAGATCACCAAAGGGATCCATATCTGGCGGTTCCGCCTGTTCGACGCTCCGGACGAAACGAACTGACTACACTTACATGGCCGACCACGTGGGACGGGGGAAGGAACAGGGGCAAAGGGAATGGCATGGGGGCTGGTGGGCGCAATCTCCGTCGCCGTCTCAGCTGCTTTGTGATACCGACCTCAACCACGGACTCGAGACGAGCTCATTTCCAGCCAAGGTTCGGATGCCTGGGCAGTCGTGTGCGATGGATCCCAAAATGACGGGGATTTCTTATATTTGGCCACCTCCTTACACAGCACACCCCACAGGAGCTTCCGGATGGATTTGGTGGCGCTATGCTTTGGACACGACGTTGTTATCTGTTTGCTTTTGTTATCCAATCTCTGGGATTTCCATCTCAAGCTCACGTAGCGCCGAGACGAGACTGCCATATCCTGTACCGGCAGCTGATCTGGGTTCTGGAGGCGTCATAAAGTTCCTCGTGTTTCTCGGCTGATAGCCGGCCCTGTGTTTTCCACCGGTGAACCTTTTTCCCTTTGTATGTCTGGTTTGGCGGAACCCGGCCCGCTGGATAAGGCTTGAATGCACTCCTGTGCCCGTCAGACCTAGGTGGCTACGTGTACCGAAGGCTCTCAATTTTAACAACTATGAGCTAAAACCCCTGCCCCCGCAATTTCCACCCACTTTTCGCACCCACCATTGTTGCTTGAGCCAGTTACCAGAGGGAGTGACCCTGCTCAGTGGCGCTTTAAGGTTGTGACGATCAAAGCGCTCGCTTGAGCGGAGCCTGTGTTCGCTTTCTTTGGGTTTAGCTCATAGTTGTTAAATTTGAGAGCCTTCGGTAGGTACCAACTTGCCGACGAGAAGGCGCTTGTCATATGTCTCTTCATCCTAAAATTCAGAGCGAGAAAACTACAGTCCCCGTACCTAGGTATCTCATAGACCTTGGGTACCGTAGGTATCGTCAGCACCAGGGGATATCGGCTGTGGAGTATCAAGAAGGGGACGGATGCCGACTATCATGGCCTGGTGATTTTAGTGCGGTGTGGTCATCCCGGCACCTAATGAAAGCTTCGTTGCCATTTCAAGGACGTGTTTCGCGAGGTATTTAAGGCACAAATTTTCACCTAAATTTGTCAAAATCTCCATTCCATTCTCCTCGTTATAAGATGGAAATAGCTGCACAAGGCACGCTGCTAATTACATAGGTCAGGTACCTTAATTAGCCAAAACATCGGATCGCCTTTGACGACCTTAACTTGTCCTATACGGGTTGGGCTACCAACCAGCTCTCACTGGAGCCCAGGCGGCAGGTAGGGCGCGGGCGCGCTGACCCCATGGATGATCCAATTGGAGGTGCATTCGGTTGCCACTCGCTCCTCCTCTTTGTGACTCCAGGCTGACTCTGCTGGCTCTTTCCATGCCATCAAGCAACGATTCGATTGGCTGGCTCTTTCCAGGCTCGACTGCAGTTGGCGGGCACACCCTCGCACTGAGCACCTCCCCGGATCCCGGTCGACACCTCAGTCGGCAGGACCTCAGGCAGTCACAAACGACGAGCGACTCTTCGGTCTGGATTACCTCAAACGCCTCCGCGACTTCCCTATTCCTACAGAGAATTGTCCGAATTTCTGTCTCGGCCTCCGCTCGTCCTCTCCCCGAGTTAGGAGCGGGCCAAAGATCAGGTAGCCTCCCTAGCCCCTGCCGCATTGATGATGGTTCGTTCAGCACTGCTGGACCTTCCTGGGCACCTTCCCGGACATTCTTCAAGTCTGCCATCTTCCTCCTCCTCCTGCTCCTTCCCGCTTCTGCTTTCCCCCCTTCGACTTGTTCTCGTCCCATATCTGACCAAAAACCAAGAACGACAGGCAGGCGCCCTGGCAGCAGGCCATCTCGATCCTTCTTCCTGCCCCGCCCAGCGAACGCCCTCTACCTATATTTAGAGCCCCGAATCGGCCATCCGCTCCCCGTTCCCGGCCGTTTGTTGCTGCTGGTCCTCATGGTGCGTGTCTCCGTTGCAGACGGCGTTGAGAAAAGGAAAGCGATAGCGCAGAAACACCAGCTCACACGGTTCTTCAATCGGCCAGTCTTGCGACACCCCGGCGATCAGTTGTTCCGGGTGAGAGGACCATGCCGGCGCAAACCCCGTCCGGGGATGGAGTCGCGTCATCCAACGCCACAGCCAACACCTTCCTCAAAACCCGCCAGCCATCATGGATGATAGGCACAAAGACCGCGACTACTCGCTCGATTGCCCCCCGACAGGTTGTCGCGCAGGCCCTGCAGCCGCAGTAAGAACTTATCCCCTCGTCCCCCTCCTCCGTCCTTCTAGCCGCAGCTAGTATCCACCTGTTCTGGTCCAAGGTATCATCCTTGACCGATTTGTGTTCTGTCGGACAAACGACTGAGATTCGGACTGAACTTTTTTGCGTACAAGGCCCGTCCCAAGCGTCCTTCCTTCGCCTGCTCCCAGCGATGAGCCGAGTCCCGCCATGTCGAATCCCCATGACAGCCCGAACACGCATCCCGCCTCCCTGCCCGAAGCGCAGACGATGCCTCCCTCGGCACCTGCATCGACGGCAGCGTTCCCGATATCAGACTCTCGCTTTGTGTACGACCTAACGTCTAGTCCTACCACGGCCTCTCAGGAGCCCCCCAGAACAGGCGGCAGCAATGGCGCCCCCGCGGCAGCCCCCGTCTCCCAACCTCAGTCGCCATATTTAAGCAACCCGCAATTTCGTCACCACTCTTCAAACGGGACGACGATAGCCTCTCCGACCTTCCATCCTGTCCGATCCACGCCCCTAACGACCCCCGATCCAAACTCTCACCCAGTTGGCACCGCCGCACAGGGACAAGCAGCGATGCAAGCTAATCACCATCCCGGTGGCGACAAGAGCCTGCTATCAACTGCCCCAAATGGGGGATCTCCCGCGCCTAAGCGGCGCCGGACAGAGTGCGTCTTCTTCCAGTATATTTCCTTTCTTTTTTGCTAACGATATCTAGCGCGATTACTTCCAGTGGCCAACTTCCTGTGGTACTCAAGTATTCGTCGTTCATCCCCAAGATCGACCAGCACATCCACGCTTGTGGTGGAGAGCAGGGCTTTACAAATGACATCGAGAGGCCTCGGATGCAGCTGCTGAGGGAAGCATGCGTTAGGGAGGATGATTTCTTCCTTGCACTGCATCAGATCTACTGTTTGTGGTCCGAAAAGCCACATCACATCTATCAGCTTCTCCACAAACACCAGCCAGCGCCGACAATCGATGGAGCGTTCGCAATTATCGAGACTGTTCTCAAAAGGAATCAAGATGTGGCACCAAGACATTTGACTTTCTTCGCCAATTTTCCCGACTCGCTCCAGCAGCTATTGCATCAAGGGCCAACGTACCCCTACGAGTCGGCTATCAACCGGGTCGCGCGGTTTCTTTCCAAGCTCCCCAGAAACTTCAACAGTCTTACGCAACTGTCGCTGAACCGAAGATATCCCTACCTGGTGGATGAGCTTCTTGATCGGCTGGCATGTTACTCTCCTGTCTTACAGATGATATTCTTTACTGCTTCTCGGAGGAGACTGGGGGTGCCCGATGGACCCCTCGGTAGCCAAATAGAGCATGCCTTTCGCGAGGATCAAAAGAACCATCGCAGCGAGACAACCGGGATCCAAGTCTTGACCCCCTATTCACATCCTCAAGACATAGAAAAACGCAACGCCAGCTTGATCAAGTTCTACAAGACAATCATTGCCAAGGCAACATCCCAGCCTCGAAGCACGCACTCACCAGTCCCCCCTCATGTCCCATCACCATCTACAGCCCAGGTGTCAAATTTTCCTGTCATGCCCTCGCCCAGCTCACAATACCGACCGCAATCTGCATCATTTGGCGGCCAGGTCTCCCAAAGCGCACCCATGTATCAACCGGCTTCTGCATCGTACTCCCCAACAAGCCCCATGCCCCCTGCCCTTGCCGCTCCCGCCTCGCAGGCTCAACAGCAGCCGCAGAATAGTGCCTCTCCGACGGGATCGGCTCAATATACACAACGTCAAGGTCTGAACCCCCCGGTGCCTATGCAATACATATTACAAAGTAATATGCCAGGGTATCAGTCGTTCGAACATGGGCCCGGTCAACCGGCCGTGCAGGGGCAGCAGCAACAACAGATGGGTAACGTAGTGCACAGCCAGTGGGCACAACAGCAGCAACAGCAGCAACAGCAGCAACAACAACAACAGCAGCAGCAGCAACAGATGAATATTGAGCATCAGCTGCAACAACTGCAACAGCTTCAGCAACTTCAGCAGCAAGGCCAACATCCGCACCATCGTGCTCAACAATCAAATCATCTGACACAGCGACAGCTTCAGCAGCAGATGCAGATGCACCTTCAGTTGTCCCATCCTGAACTCCCACAGCAGCAATGGAATCCGAATATCGCAGCTGGTAATATATCGCCGCAGGGCGGCCACCTGGCTGCACCGCAAATACAGCGACCGATGATCCCCACTCAACAACAGGTGGCTCAATCTGGAGTTACCTTCCCTTCCCTCTCCTTCCCATCCATCGGGAACGGGTCACCTGCGGTGCCTATCAATATGGGTTCATCAAGGGCCCGCCAAGCTAGTCAAGCAACCCCGACAACACGGCAGATTGAGCAGAACGTATACCAGCGCCACATGGCGGGGAGAGCCAAGGATCCCCTTCTCCCGGTCAAGGGTTATTCAATTCCACGGCCAGAATGGCCATATGACCCCATGGACAAGAAGGCCATCGCGATGTCTCTCCACCAAGCTGCTGCTCGTAGCCCAAAACGGGCGGTGCAGAATCCATCTGAACGATTCTACCAGGCCGTGAAAGCGTTGCCGGTTGCCCCCACTCTCGTTGTTCCCAAGAGTATGCTGCAAACCTTCTGCTTCCAGGTGACCAGCGAGCAATTTAACCAGGCGTCGATGGCCAGGACGAAGAACGGCGACCTTCTACCATTGGTCGAGCACATGAGCGGCTCACTCCGGTGGAGGCTGCGATGCTGCGCTGTTCCCAAACCAAACGAGCTTTTTACCGAAGAGCAGTGGGCAACCGCGGATATGAGCTGGCCACCAACTATCTTCGCCCAGTTCAACGGACTGACTCTCACCATTCGACGAAAAACGCATAATGGCAAAGACCTTCCTGCTGAGCTCACTGATCTCATTATTGTGGGCAACAACACCCTCACGGTTTCCATTCCTGACCTGCGCAGAGAGAACGATACCCGTCGCTTCCTGGCAGTAGAGTTAGTAGAAACGCTCAGCCACACGGATATTATCGACCTTGTCTGGGCCAGAGGTGTCTTGCCCGATGGCGACACCCTGCTGACTATCAAGAAGCGCCTGGATGGACCGGTTGGCGACGACGATATCTCGGTCGAGACGCCCCATATGTCGATCAACCTTGCAGACCCTTTTAGCTCCGTCATCTTCAAGGTGCCGGCGCGGGGTGCCAAGTGCACCCACATGGAGTGCTTTGACCTGGAAAACTGGCTGGACACTAGGCCTGCCAAGCTTGCTTCGAATTGTCCTCATGGGCAGGTAGAGTGTGACTGCCCAAGTCGGGCTGAGCCGTCGAATCCCGACAAATGGCGGTGTCCGATCTGCATGAAAGACGCGAGGCCATATAGCCTAGTGATTGACGGCTTCTTGCTGAAGGTTCGGGAGCAGCTCGAGGCCGAGAACAAGCTGCACGCCAAGTCTATGCTGGTAAAGGCAGATGGGTCGTGGTCAGCTGTTCTCGAATCAGATGACGACGTCGGTAGTGACGACGACGAATTCCCACCTATAACGAGACTCAAGAAGCCGGCCGCCGGTGTGCCTCCACCTTTGGTAGCAGCAGGAAGAAGATCCGAGGTCGAGGTCATCGAACTCGATTGATGATGAGAGTTTGTCGGGTTCATATTATTTCCTTGTTTTGCGTTTGGGCTTGTGATATTTGATCAAGGCGTGGCTTGGTAAATTGGCATTTGCGTGCGTTTCCTTTCAATGATATCCAAAGCTGGCTCTTTATTTTATTTTGGGCGAAACGAACGAGACAGCAGCTGCGGCAGCAGCAGCAACAAGGGTGTTTACACCCCTAGGCGTTCGGAGGACTGGAGATCGTTGAATTTCTAAAGTTAATTTTGTTTTGCCTTTTTACGATGTCACAATAGGGCGGGCAGGGTTGGATCAAGATGAATGACGAGGGGATCATGTCGGGTGTATTTGTTCGGCGCGCATTCGTCGGTTTGTAGGAGTGCTGATAGGGGCGTACGTAGATAGAAAGGGGCGATGGGTCGATAGATGGAGTGCTTAGCCGGGCATGGGGGGGTCTGAACAGCCGTGATCTTCCCACTCACCCTCTAAGCCACTCAACAGATAAGCCGCCTACGGGGCTCTAAGCGGCTTACAGGCTAGGAGCCGCTCGAACCTGGAAGCCGCTCGTAAAAGAAATTGTTGGAAAAAAAGAAATAATCCGAAGTCGGCTACGGGTAAGTTGGTGATGCCTTCCTTCCCAGACAACTACCTACCATATAAAAAAGAGTAACCACCCACCAATTTAATTAAATAGCTAAATAGTCACAGGCTTATATTCCTACAAGCTAAGTAGTTAGTTCAATACTAAACTTTTGCTCCTTTTTCTTCCTACTTCTGTTCTTTTTTGCGTGTTCTTTTACTGCCCTCTCTGGGGGCTCATCTAGGTAGTCGGCTTATGAGCGGCTCCCAAAATGAGCCGCCCCCAACCCTTGAACTGGCCATACACGGCTTTTAGGGGTTCGAACGGCTCAGCTAATTAAGCCGCTGTATAATAAGAAGTCAGAACTGTTTGGTTCATACCTCCAAGCCGTTGTCACGAACCACAGGGGTGGGGGCATCCAAACCTCCAGGACCAATCAGGCCCCAGCCAATCAGGGAGGACCCGGGGTCGGTCCATCGGGTCTGAGTCAGGACCCGGAGCGCAACCTCACGGGTCCTCATGTTGCACTTTCTATATAACGAGTAGGGTCTGACGGCATTAGGCCTCAGACCAGTATTCAATATAAGTTCTTAGGCATTCATTGCATAATCGAGAGAACTATCCCTTTGCTCCGTGGTTACATACACCCCCTTGCACTTACCTTTTGACCCCTACCGTCTCTAGGACCCCTTTGGTTCTCCTGATCGTAACAGCCGTAGCCCTACCGCATTCAGTAGTGGGAATGCCCTGGTAAGTGGATGCCGGGCATTGTGGTACATAGGGGTGGTAAATACGTGGGTAGGAATGGGCAATGCCACGGAAGGAAATGAAGACAAGCAATCTCGAAAGTAGAAGATGGGATCAAGCGAAAGGTTCTAAACGTACCTATTTAATACTGATGAGATGTGATGGATGATGCATGTCCCTCTGTGATAATTACCCCCAGTCCTAATCAACTCACAAGCAGCAATGAAATAATTAAGTGTTAAGGGCTGTGCCTGGGGGTAAAATAATTGGCCTTATTAGGCCTATGTGGAGAAACTTTGGCGATAAAAGCACGAGACTGACGAGTGAAGGAAGAAAGTGTAGTAGCAGCGCAGCAGAAATGTATGCGTACCTAGGGGCTTGACGGGGAATCTCTAGTTGAACTGTTGTGCTTGCGAGGGTCTCTGCTGGTGCATGGTTTCAGTTTCCCGCTGACTTGTGATCGACAGAGGTGGAGATGCATGTGTCTATCCACTCTAGAGTGGAAAACGGAATACAAGACAAGCTTTGCGGTTATAAACAAAGCAAAGGTCAGGTATTCTCAAAGGCGGCTGGTGGGGTTTCAATGAATGAGTGGTTATATTCACTGCGGGGAACACATCTCTCCATGGATGTTGGTTCACAGTTGTGTACATACCGACTTATTTAGCGGTTTTAATACTTCGAGGTAATTAATTATCAGACCGATTGACATTATGGTGTGCCGACAACACTGCAATGGACGCGGTGGTGTATTACTACCTGACCTGATGGACATATGGATCGGTAAATGTTGTGATGCCGAAGGTTGATGTTTTTATAGAATCAATAGCTATATGACTAACGTTAGAGCGAATCTAGTTTAACTATGTAGTAGTAACAGTAACGTTAGTAGTAGTAGTTTTAGTAGTAGGTACTTAGATAAGTTAGGGGATAATTACTATCAAGGAGTCATTCCTATACAGGGAAGTCAAATGCCCAACTCTGCCCCCGGATGCCGACAACCCGGTCCGATAGGAAGAAAAGGGACTGGGGGCAATGGGAAGACCAATGGCGCCGCCGGCGTCGACGGTTGGGCCGCGCGGAGAGTTTGGATTGGCCATGACGCTGATTCGTTGATCCGGTGGGTTTCGACAAAGACGCGTCCCCCTAGCTGGGAGGCTCGGAAGAATTATGCAGAAAAGCGGAGGCTGATTTATGCCGGTTTTGGTATTGATAATCAAATGGATGGTGACATTGATAATTAGGAGCCGACCACTCACTCACTCGCTCCAAACCCGCGGGATGTTTGTGGTGCGGTGGGCGGCGGTATCTTTGTCTCGGCACGTATGTCTTGGCGGCTGTATGCGAACACAACTGAAGTACCTGGGTCGACTGATTATTGGTTGAAAGTTTGGGAGAAACATGAAAATATGCCCATTATATCCGGAGTTGTGTAATTGCATAAGTTGTTAACTCCGTCGTAGGATCGGGATGTCGCAATAGGAGGGGTTGATAGCAGGGAGCAGCGACGAAGTGAAGTGATATAAAGACCGCAGCCAGGGAACGCTGCGTGGGGTAACTAGATGGACAGGTAGATACCGAGGCTGTAATAACTCGTAATTTGTTTCTTTGTCTTCCTCACTAGACGGAATATCAGAAGCTTTCGTCCACAACCATACAACGCGCAGCAAACAGAAACCCAACCCAAGACATACAGCCTGAGACAGACAGACAGGCACAATGTCGCTGGCAGACTTCCCCTCCACGTACCGCGCCTACCGGCGCACAGGCGGGCCGGTGCCGCGCACGATCGAGCAGACGACCGAGACGCTCCAGCGGGCGCTGGGGCCGCACGACGTGCTGCTCAAGATCCGGGCCGTCTCGCTCAACTTCCGTGACGTGGGCATCCTGCACGGGCGGTACCCGGCGCCGTACATCGAGACGGGCATCGTGGCGTCGGACGCGGCCGCCGAGGTCGCCGCGGTCGGGCCCGCCGTCGACGGGTTTGTCGTCGGCGACCGCGTGTCGGTGCAGTTTGATTCCCTGAACCTGACGGGCGAGGAGTTTGACGAGGGCCATTCCGGGCTGGGCGGGGATGTGGATGGTGTGTTGAGGGAGTGGGCTGTGCTTGAGGATAAGTTCCTTGTGCACCTGCCGAAGCATTTGAGCTGGGAGGAGGTGAGTTTTGTGCCGTGCTGTGCTGAGGAGAAGGGGGGTTGGCTGACCTTTGGGTGGTTTATTAGGGATCGACGATTGCGTGTGCGGGCGTCACGGCCTGGACGGCGCTGCATGCGCCCAAGTCTTTCCGACCTGGCACGAGTGTGCTGCTCCAGGGTAAGCAGCAACCCAGCCCCTAACCACCTTGAAGCAAATCCGTGATGGGTTGGCTAGTCTATTAACACCAGGACAACAGGAACCGGCGGGGTGAGCATGTTCGCGCTGCTGATCGCGCTCGCGGCGGGCATCACGCCCATCATCTCGTCGTCGTCCGACGCCAAGCTCGCGGCCATCCAGAAGCTCGCGCCGCCCGGCGCCATCCTGGGCTACAACTACAGGACGGAGCCCGACCAGGCGGCCGCCGTCCAGCGCCTGACGGGCGGCAAGGGCGTCGCCATCGTGCTCAACAACACGGGCGTCGGCAGCTTCCTGGCCGACCTGGGCTCGCTGCGCGCCCGCGCCGGTGTCGTCAGCGTCGTGGGGTTCCTGGACGGCGCCAAGGCGGATTATCACCCGAGCGAGCTGCTGGCGGGACTACTGGGGAAGACGGCGAGCATCGAGTGAGTCCCTCTTTCGGTCTTTGATTTCTCTGATGTCCGGTGACGAGGATACTAATCATGACTGCTGCAAATAACTAGGGGCATCATCCTGGGCTCCAAGCTCCAGTTCGAGGAGCTCAACCGCTTCATCGAGGAGAAGCAGGTCCGCCTCCAGCCGCTGGTCGACCGCGTGTTTGAGTTTGACGAATCCAAGGCCGCGTTTGACTATCTGTACTCGGGAAAGCACGTCGGCAAGATTGTGATCAAGGTTCAGTAGGTAGTTGATTAGTCAAGTTTTCCGATTCTTGTAAGTCAGGTAATTAATATAGGTGTGATGTCCTGTGTGTGGGTATCGATCATGGCTCGGCTTTATATGCTTGCTCTTCCCATGCTGTTCTATGTCTGGTTTGATGCCGTCTAGTAGTGTATAGGATCCGATTATGGTGCGCCTGCTCCATCCGTATGTTCTCTCTGGGGGTTGATGTTAGCTTGGTATTGTTCGTGCAAGAGAGATGAGAAGAGCACATACCCTGAGATCCGTCCCTAATTTCACACCACTGCTTCCCTCCCGTCTAAATGCCCGAAAGTAAAGCAAAGCAATTCAACTCATAATTTCGCCTTGAGAAAGATAAACAACGCATCCGCCTTCGCCAGCTCCTCCCCCTTCTCGCTCGTGATCACGGACTCGTAGAAGTGCTTCCTCCCCTCGACCTTGATCGGCCGCGCCGTGACCATGATGGTGGACGGCGTGCGGACGGGCGCGAAGAACTTTGTGTTGAGATAGGCCGTCATGATGGTGTTGTTGGGCATCAGGCCGCGCTGCTTGTTGATGGCCGGGAGCTGGCCCATGACCTCGTCGAGGATGGTCATGACGATGCCGCCGTGGCAGATGCCGGGCCAGCCATTGACCATGGGCCCGAGGCTGAGGAAGGCGCCGATCTCCTCCACCAGCTGGGACGGGTCCGCGGGCCGCGTGTAGAAGGTGACGAAGGCGGCCATGGCGTCCTTGGTGTTGAGCGACTGCGAGACCAGCGCATCCGTGAACCGCGGCTTGAGCTCCCGGCTGATGGACTGGTGCGCCACCACGTTGGGCTTGGAGAGGTGCGCCGCGCACCACGGGATCGCCTGGAAGTGCGCGAGCTCTGCGGCCGCCGCCGCGGCGGGGTCGTGCGGGATGGCGCCGGCTTCGCTCATTTTGAGACTCCTTTTTTTTCTTTCTTTCTTTCGAGGTTATTCTTTTCTTGTGGAGGCGTTGGTTTGGGCCTGATTTGGCGGGCTGGAACGGGCGTTGCTGCTGTCAATTATGATTGATTTTCCAACGGTTCCATGGCCGTGGTGACGGGACGGAGCGTTGAAGATACACAGAATCTCGATTGCGGCGCGCTCGCTCGGCATGGAGACGCTCAACCGGTGGGTGGGTGGGTTTTGCCGAGGTACACAGTAACAGGCGCTGGATGCCAATTACAGGTACTGCAATCAGTTGCTCGCTGACACAGAGGTCACATCACATCTGACAATCGTCGATAATAGGATCAAAAACAAAAATCCCGGAGATTGATAGAGGGTGCGTTTCGTGTCATTGGCCGTTTCACATTTCGACGTTGTAGTAATGCAGGGTGGAGTTCCAAAGAAGTAGAATGGGCTGCATCCTTCAAGGTTCTTTCCTTCCATGGAGTCGTGTCGGTGCCTGGATTTCTCCAACACCTACCCCAATTCGCATCGGTCCGCCCTCGGTGACCGCGACTTGGGAAGGGGCTAAGAAGGATGGAAGTGTCTGCACCTTTACTGAAGCCATGCCTAATTACCTCAAGTGCAATTTCCCAACAAACCATCGCTGTCCCTGGTGGTATCGCGAATAACCTCAACAGACGTCATCCGGGGCATCCGACCTCCGGACTCCAAAGCCAAGACTCCCCAATCCAAACCTCGGCACGCTCCAGGCGACACATCCAATTGGCTAGCCCAAGGGAACATCCATGCACCGTCAGCACCGATAAGCCCCCAAACGCCTTATCGGGGCGTTTGCCTCGGTCCATTAGTCCAAACCTGCATTATTCATCAGCGACGAAAGAGAACCTAGAAAAAAATGTTGGCCACCAAACAACCCTGAACAGGCCTGCCTGCCTGCCCTGCTTTCAGTCTTGCCCGGACCCGCCCCCTGTCTCATATGTAAATGCCGTACCCCGTCGTCGGCGCCGCCTCTCCCCTCCTCGCCAAGTGCGGCAGTACACTCTTTTGCTTCTTGCGCAACGTGCCTCTCTGGATTGTCGTCATTGTTGTCTTCCTCCTCGGCGCCCTGCGACAGACGCTCCTGCCCGCCCACCGTCGCGACACCCCGGAACGCGTGGACGAGATTGAGACAGACAGAGGGGCCGCTGACCCGAAGAAGTCGCATTGAACGAACCTTTCTTTCCAGAATCAGAAAAGGATACGAAAAACCGCAAAGATGGCCGTCGGAACGCTCGCCCTCTTCTACCCGGTCTTCCTGCCCGCGAGCGCCGCAGCTGTCGCCTACGCCGGCCACCGCGCGTCCCTGGTCGACTGGCCGGTGGTGCTGCGGGAGTTCCTCACGGGGCCCGGCCGGACCAGCCGGATCCTGCTGGTGACCTTTCTCGTGCTGAACTGGAAGAGTCTCCCGCTCGCCTGGACGGTACGTCTTTACCCCCCCTCCTCCTCCTCCCCTCCCTCCCTCGAACCTCCACAAACCAAACCTAACCCGTCGTCATTCTACAGGTCCGCATCTTCCACGCCTTCGCCTACCACGTCCTGCGCAGGCCCAAGCACCTGCCCCCGCGCTCGCTCTTCCACTACTCCATCACGTCGTCACGCACCTCGCTCCTCGAGACGGACTACAACATGCACAAGTCCAACTCGACCTACTTCGCGGACCTGGACGTGTCGCGCTCGCACCTGGTCACGCACCTCCTGGGCCCCGCGATGCCGACGGTGGCGGCCAACGCCAAGAACCAGCTCGTGCGCGACAAGGACGGCAACCTGGTCTCGGGCTCGTTCGGCATCGGCCTGGGCGCCGTCTTCTGCTCGTTCCGCAAGGAGATCGCCCCGCTGCAGGGCTACGAGATGTGGAGCCGCGTGCTGGCATGGGACCGCAAGTGGCTGTACATTGTCACGCACTTTGTCGTCAAGGGCAAGGTCCGCCCGACCGGCTGGGATGGTCGCAAGATGGGTCCGACGCGGGTCAAGGTTCAGAAGGCCGACGGCTCCGGGGACGTCGTCGAGGACTGGTCCAAGTATGTCATTGCTACCGCGATCAGCAAGTACGTGTTCAAGCTCGGCCGGTTCACGGTTCACCCGGCGATTGTCGTCGGCGCCAACGGGCTGCTGCCCGACAGGCCTGCGGAGGGCTGGACCGGCGGCGAGAGCGGGACCGGCACGCCCGACGAGGTTATCGAGGGCGAGACTGCAGAGGGGGAATGGGACTGGCGGGCGGTCGAGCGGGAGAGGAGGAGGGGCATGGAGTTTGCTGAACACTTTGCCGCGCTGGACGGGACGAATAACCTGTTTGATGGCGGGGAGGATAGCGCGATTGGGCGGTTCCCGATCGGTTGAGGTGTTCTTGGGATGGCGGCGCATTGCATTGCATGCATGGAGCGAGGATTTGCATCCGGTACCTAGAGGGCTGGGGTTGTTTTGGGGTGCTGGGTTGTAAATATAGAGTAGAGTAGAGCTGGTACCGGGAGAGATGGGGTGCATGTCACATTTCGAGGATTGAGCGCGGTGTGCTTCGTTTGACATATTGTCTTTACCACGTTGTTTCGTCATTGATGGACAGGGTACTTGAAGCTTGTTGTTGTATTGTATGCCTGCCTGATTCTGTGCGAACTGGTTGGATGGATGGGGAAGCGTGCTTTGGCTTTGGCTAGCTTGAAGTCCATACATACGTTCTGGACTGTAAGGACCTCACTCCGTCTCGTGTGCTGCAACTTTCAAGTATCTGACCCATCTTGCTGTATCTTCTCGTCTCTATCCTCCTCGTAGTATAGCCTCACCATCGTCTAGTGTGGGAATAGACTCTTGCAATGACTTCGGTGGTAATGCCGCCGGGGGCATCCGCTGGACCAGCACTCCGGTCCCTCCATACATACTGTGCTAGAGCTCGGCGGTAATTAGGGGCGTACACGTAGTGATCAAGTTTAGTATGATAATTCGACGGCTCTGGTAGGAGTTATGGTGGGACCGTATCGTGGTGAAAGTTATGCGCTGGGTGAGGAATCTTAGCGCGCAGGCCGAGGATCGGAAGCGGTCGTCAGGACTCAGGTCAATCTGGACGACCATCAGGGGTGATGACTCGTTTGCTGCTGTGAGGCTTTTTGAGGTTGCCTGGTACTGTACAGTATTTGTGGTTGTACACAACTGTGCAATTGCAGTACTGGTGAGATTTGTTCACATCTTGGTACTGCCTACCAGCTCTATGCCATCCGCAAGGTATTGCAAGCTGGACAGTTGCTTTCATGGTGCGAAAAACCTTCCATGGAACGGTCTCGATGTTTGGACCAACCAGGCAGCGGGCCAAGCTGGTGGGAATGCTGGCAGCTGTCCGGGCGGCTTTTTACACAGTGGCCTACTGCGGGCGACAGGGATCACCTTAGGGGTCTTGGTGCGCAGCGCCCCGCCTGTCAGTCGTGCAGCCGCGCATGCATGGCATCGTTCGTCCGTCCACCCATCCCCGGCCATAGTCAACATCAGAACGCGATACCGAACCTTTGTTGCAAGTCCCTCAATACCTGCTTGTCTCCATTGACATATCTCACTCCCGAATACATCGCCGAAAAGCAGTGGGAACCAATCAGAATATCATCGTGCAATAATGCGTCATCTTGCAACTGGTCCGTTCTCTCTATGGCATCGATGCCTCTATGGGGTCTGATCTGTCGTCCCCTACCTACCAAAACTCTTCGTCCCCCCATTCACCTGCCCTTCAACCCGGGTGTCTAACGTACAGATACCAAATACATGAAAAACCCGAACGAGTAAGAGAAAGAAAGAAATAACAGTAAAAGGGCAAAAAGCTACGCGGCGCTGGTGAGAAAAATGGTACAACCGACCTGTACCTGCCGAACCCAAAGAAAGCCAACTCCCCGCAAAGCCCAAACACGCGAAACGAAACAATACAACAAAAAGCCCAAGCCTAGGTCTGACCGAGGCCAAGCTTGTAATTCGCCAGCACCTCGTTGCCGACCTCGATGGCCTCCTGCCTGCTCACGCGGCTGCATACTAGCATATGCGCGACATACGTGCGCGCGCCGTCCGTGTACATCTCGATCCTGCTGCCGGGGCGGACGTAGTCGACGGCGATGACAATGTGCTTGGCCAGATCGGGCCGGCGGAGCTTGAGCTCGTCGGACGGCGACATGCGGCTGTCGAGCACGGTGCCGGCGGCGGGCGCGGGGATGTAGACGAGGCGCGACCAGTACTGCGCGCCGGGGCTGCGGCTGCTGGCGCCGCCGCCCGTCGCGTGGCTGAACGGCTGCGCGACCATGCGCAGCCGCTCGTGGTCGTCCACGGCGGCTAGCATCCGCACGGCGAAGTAGTCGACGCCGTATGTGTGGCGGGAGGGCACGCTCACGCGGTAGCCCGGCGGGCGCGCGTTGATCTCGAGAAGCCTGCACACGGGCCGCTCGGGCGGCGGCGCGGCTTTGGGCACGAGGTCGATGATCCCCGGGCTGATCTCGCGGTACTCGCAGCTCGAGTTGACCATGCGCGCCTCAACATGGAAGATGCCCGTGTCGAAACCGAGCTTGACGAGGATGTCGCGCAGGGTCGACTTGGCGATCTCTTGCTCGTAGGCGGGGAGTGCCGAGGGGAGGGTGAGTGCTTCGGGCGAGAAGGTGTCGTGGACAGTGGCGTTGTTGGCGTCGGCTTGGCATGGTTGCTCGTCGGCGATTTCGCAGAAGAGGATCTCGCCTTTGAGGAGCACAAAGTTGACGTCGATCTCGGGGCCGTCGAAGAAGGGCTCGATGACGGCCGAGCTGCCGTGGCGCTTGGTGGCTTTCTCGACGGCCAGGGCGAGGTCCCGGGGGTCGCTGACTTTCGAGACGCACTCGGAGCTCCATCCCTTGGTTGGTTTGACGATGACAGGGTAGGTCGGGGTGAAGATGGGCTGCTTGCTGTCGGCGCTCACCATGAGGAGAGCGTTGAGCTCGTGGACGCTGCTTACTCGGGCGGTGTGTCCTGGCGAGTCTTGGAGGAGGCGAGAGTGGTATTTGTCGACAGCGACCTCGAATGCCGACACGGGACATGTTGGCAGGCCTATGGCCTCGGCGACGGTGGCCACGGTGACGAAGAAGTTGTCAGAGAGAGTGAAGATGCCGTGGATCGGGAGCGGGTACGCGTTCAGGGACTTGATGATGCGGTTCACCACGCCGGCGTCCTCGGTCATGTCGGTGGGGAGGAATGCCTCGCGGCAGCGTTTGTTGTTGGCCGTGCTTGGCTGCAACCAGTGTCCTGGCTCGTCGATGATGACGAGGTCCAGGCCCAGGGCCCTGGCGGCGTTGTAGACGGGACTGCCGGTGTTCATGTCAGGACGGCCCCGGACGAGGGCGACTCTCTTGCGCGGGATGGGCTCCCGAGTAAGCCATTGGGTGTTGTTGAGCCGGTCTGCGAGCTCCCGGCTCACGCCCTCCATATGCTCCCCGACGGCGGAGATGGACATGTTGGTGCTGAGATCGCCCCAATGGATGATGGCTGCGGCGTTCTCGACGCAGTTCTTCATGCTGCCGCCCCGTGAGCTAAGCGAAGCAGGCGAGATGGCTGTGTACTTTGCAAGCGGCGCCAGACGCTCCTTACAAGTGATGATCCAGTATGGGCAGTCTTGGAGTCTGGTGTCAAAGAACTTGACCCGACTCATGTAGCCATCTATTGTCGAGAAGATGAGCGTGAAGTTGGAGACACCATCTGAGGTGCCCCAAACAGATGGAATAAGGCCTTGTTCTTCGAGAGCGCCAAAGAAGCAGTCGGCAGAGCCCGGTGGCGGCGGGCCGTTTGTTGGCCTTGCATCTGGGTGATCCATGTATGGTTTCCTGGCCGCCCGGCGAATCCCGGGCGGGGAAGGCATGACGACCACATTGACGATGAAGAAGAGGTCGTTGAGCGGAACGACGTCCCAGAAGTAGGAACGGCAGTAATCGTCTACACTCGCTCCGCCGTCAGCCGCTGGGAAAGCCGGGACATGTGCCGTGGTTCGCTTAGACTTACTCCTGCAGTAGTGCTCCCGGCGTGGTGATTGGCAGACGTGGGAGATGTGGTGATGGGACGAGGTCGCCGCGGGCGCGCTTTTACGGGCCAAAAAGCCGGGGGTTGATGCGACGGTTGCCATGAGGTCTGTCGAGAGCTGCCGACCGACGGGTTGGTGATGGAGCCGCGTGCAGAGTTGGTGCGGTCAGGCGACGGTTGTGTTCTGTAGAGCTTGTCGAAAGAGGAGAGAGAGTCGACGATCAGCAGAAGAGAAGGGAGAAGCGGTGGATATGGGGGTGCGCTCGTGCGAGGAGAGATGTGGATTCGGACACGGATGCGTGGCAGACGTGGGGAGTGTCCTTCATCAATGCCAGTTTGACGGTGTGTGCGTGTGTGCGCGTGTGTGCGACTGGCCTCGAGGCAAACCAACCCCAACACTTTGGGGCAGAGGTAATATGGCAAAGCAGACCAGGGTACACGGTGCAACCTCACGAGAACAGAGAACCGAGAGAGTGTTTTTAATTTTTTGTTCTTGTCTTGGACGCAGGGAAGAAAAAGAAGGCAATCACCAAGAACCAGCCGGCATGGAAGCTAGACGAAGTCATGCTGCGGGAGCTCACTCACCGCTCCGGGGGGAGGAGAGTGGGATCTAATATCGGAGACCCGCATGACAGGATGAATGGAGGCATGGTTGAGGACCCTCATGGCCGACGAGAACCCTGACGGCTGGGAATCTGCTCGTTGTATTTCGGCTCGGTTCGTTTCGTCCGGTCTGGCAGTCTGCGAGTCTCCTGCACACGGTCAAGAAGCGTCGAAGGAAACAGATCGGGTGCTGTCGGGAGCTGAGTGGCTGTTGCCCGTAGCCTATCTGTCACTGCCGAACACTCCTGCAGTCTAACAAGAGGGAGGTGCCGCCAAAGGACGCGGACGTGCGCACCTTGAGGCTTGATGGATCCCCGTTCGAACCAAACCATGGATTGGTCGATGGACACGGGTGGGCTCCAAATCAGATGATCTGATAACGGTTGGCCTCCTTCCCATCTCTCTCAAACCCCACAGGGAAATCACAACCGGGTCCACTAGTGCATTTTACCCCTGGCGCCCCTGTCTGCAGGAGACGGTAAGAGCGAATGCAGGGCCGTTCCTGCCGCCGGCCTGAGAATTGAAAGGGAGAGAGAGGCAAGGCCGCGAGAGAGCGAGAACGGCCCCAAATTTTTGCTCGAGGGTCGAGAACCCCACGCAACCCCATCATGGATGCTCCATCGACGTTACGCGACGAGAACCTTGACGACCCGCAAAACACCCGCAAAAAGCTGAGGAACGCAACAACGAACGGTCAGGCGGGCGGGCGAACCAGAGGAGAAATGGAGATGACCCAGCTGCCACTGCCAGGACACCTGCCCAGGCTGTCCCTGGCGGAGTTTGCTAAGATTGGGGGCAGTGATGACCAATTTGACACTGCCAGTTGATTGCCGCGGGAAGTCAATCCAAGTGTGAGAAAAATCAATCGCGGACGGAGAGGGGTGGGATGGAGCTGGGCGCGCAGAGATGCAGATTCCCAAGACTCCCCCGTCACTCCCACACATGCTGCCGGTTGCCTTTCCCTTGACTTGCAGGTTCACACAAGGTACCCGTTGCCAGGCCCTGTCTGCACTCCCGCACTCTGCGCTACACGACGCCCAGCGACTTACGTACCTTCCAGGTTGCCTCTCACAGTGCGCCGAGACGGGTCCATCGACGCTTATGCATATCGCCAGCCACCAAATCGCTTAGACTTGGACATTTTGGACATCCCCCATCCCATCCTCCATATAGACCAGGCTAGCCGTGGGCATTGATCATCTCGTCTCTCTCCCATCCTTCTCGATCCCGAGTTTGCTATCCTTGTCGGCCTTTTCCTACTCGACTGCGTCACCCTCTCCGCCGTCGAGCTTCGACCTTTTGACCTCAGCAGACATCAGACCCGGACTTATCGTTGCTGCAGTGGTAGTTGTCAGGTGCTATCCTTGCGCCCACGCATGCTGCTGCTTGACGTCCTCCTTTTTTGGCAAGACACGATCAAACAAGATCTCTGACCCATCCCCTCACCAAGCACGCCACTGGGACCGGCCTGTCCGCCGTACAGCTTGTTCGGTTCGGTATAAATGCTCAAGATGACTTCCTTCTTTTCATTTCTGGGCCTTAGGAAGTCAAAGTCGAAGCTCATAAAACCTTGTCACTGTGACTCCCGACGTTCTCACGACTCTATCGCCATCATCGAAAAGTCCGAAGTGCTTTGCGCTCAGATCGAGGCTGAGGGGGCAAACATGGGGGCGGTTCAGCAAATCGTCCAGACGATTATCGACACCCACTCAGCGCTGGTGAAGCTTCCAGACCTCAACCCGGGCGACAGCATCAACAAGCTCCTGGGGAACCTTGTATCAGTGTGCTCCGAGATTCACGACCAAGCAACGGTCGATAAAGTATGAGGCCGCGAGAGCAATCATGATTATATCTTCGGAGGGAGGCTAACCATGTTGTCAGGTCCTTGAGAGCGCTCGCGTAAAAGCCGTGCTCCCCTCGCTGCGGAAGATTTGCGCAAAGTCGGAATCATGTCTCGAGTCTCACTGGGCACGGAAGATCGTCCAGGGCAACGGACCCGAGCAAGTCATCAGCCTCCTGCGAAACTTCCCCTATTACGAAAACTACGAGGAGCTCGCACGTCTGGAGCTCTGCGCCATCCTCTCGGCGACCAAGTCGGCGCCCAAGAAGATTGCATTCATAGGATCCGGGCCGCTCCCGCTGACCTCCCTCTGTCTCTTGCGCGCACTGAAGAACGTGGCCCTGGTGAACGAGATGTCGTCCCCCACCCGCGAGACCTTTGAAGAGCCCGAGGCGACGGTGCTAAACATTGACTGCGACAAGGAGGCCATCCACATCTCGACGGGTCTGATCAAGGCGCTGGGCATCCCGGGCGAGGGGATGGAGTTCTCGTGCGCGGACGCAACCTCTCCGGGCCTGGGCCTGAAGGAGTTTGACGTCGTCTATGTCGCGGCCCTGGTGGGAGTCTCCCAGGTGGAGAAGGAGGAGATTCTGAAGAATGTGGCGCTCAAGATGCGCAAGGGAGCGCTTATGGTTGTGCGCAGCGCCTGGGGCCTGCGCACCTGCTTATACCCCGAGGTGGACATCACGACGCAGAAGCTCCTGCAGTGTCTGGAGCCGTGTGTCGTAGTGCACCCGATGGGTCAGGTGGTGAACTCTGTAATTGTGGCCAAAGTCAGGGGTTAAAATTTGTCTCGGCCTGGTCTCGGGGGTTGGTTACTTTGATGGCCCGGATGGCGGATACTTGCTAGGTTTTGGACGGACTTGGAGTTTGGAATATCCTTCGCTGAGGTAGCTGCGAAACTGGTTTATTCATGGGAGTAATTGTTTCGTATCATAGATTCTTTCAGTTGCATTGGTATATGATCTATAGTCACTTGCATATCTCTGGGAAACGTCGTCAGGATGAATAGACAAAGCTGGGTGCCTAGGTAGGTGTAGCCTTAATTAAGCTGGAAACACGCTCAATTGGGGGTTAGCTGACGCTTGAACTGGATCTACTCGGAGCCTGACAAATACGTGGCATAGACGATGAACCACGAGTAAATAAAGTCTGAGTTGGATTACCAGTGGGTACATGGCTCTGGATAAAAGGATGGAAATGATTGGGCCTTCCTCCTGATAGGTCGCAGACTAATATCGAGATCCTTCATGCGGGTCGATGTGCGCTAACCACGTCGAAGTGACATGACTGGCATTGGGAATGTCTATAAATGTCACGCTGTTAGCCTCGTGATCGCCGCCACCCGACTTGATAATAAATAAAATGACCCGTCACACCATCGCCTCATTTCTCGCTGGGACCTCGGAAACATTTCAGCACAAAGTGCATACTGCCTCGACAATCATATGGAGGCGCAAGCTGCACGATACTCCCGCCACCACACGAGATCCTTTTTTTCACCGATTGGTCTGCAGACGAGCATCTTTGGATCGTTCCGGCCCTGCGCGCATGGCCTGCGAGATCACCACCCAAGCCTCCTCAGACAGCGACAGTATTGGTCCTAGGTGGCTAGGTCAGCAACAACGAATCTGCTGTCTGCACACGGTGGCGTTGCCAGCCACGAGCACACTTTCTGCTTGTGATACGAGCAGCAATTGGAAGTAACGTAGTGTAGCAGCCCTCCAGCTGCTCTCCTTCACTGCTCGCCCAGTGGCTTGCCATTGCCCAACCCTTTTTGCTTGCGGCTCCATTCCAATGACAGGATCATACCACCTGGTGCCTCTGCACTGCCAGGAAACATCATACCATGGACCGGTCTCTGCACTCCACTCCATGTCACTGCCTGCCATGGGATCTATTCTTGGCTGGCTG
This sequence comes from Podospora appendiculata, assembly GCA_033675105.1. Classification (NCBI taxonomy): domain Eukaryota; kingdom Fungi; phylum Ascomycota; class Sordariomycetes; order Sordariales; family Podosporaceae; genus Podospora; species Podospora appendiculata. The sequence continues at coordinate 470,580 of JAULSO010000007.1, read as the reverse complement.
CCTCCGAGGCTCGGGCCGCATCATGTTACTTGGACCGCGACTACATGTATTTAATCACCCCGAAGACTCCAAGAGGAGACAAGCCCGGAACGACTCAAGACCCAACAAAACATCAGCACACACAAATATCACAACATTGAACTGAACTCAAGCGAAACCCAAAGCTTGAATCATCCCAAGCCAACAACCAAACTAAACAAGATGATCACAAAAGCCATCATCCTCCCCCTCCTCCTCGCAATCCCCTCCCTGGCCCTCCCCGCCCCGGAACCGGTCCCCTGCCGCCGCGGCGACCCCCTCGACCCGCGCGGGTGCCTGGCCTTCGAACTGCAGCCCTCGGCCATCGTAGTCCACGACGTATGGTGGGCGGGCCAGAACGTCTGCAACCCGGGCACCTGCAAGGTGACCAAGTCGCCCACCTCGGGCGGCCACGACCTGACCACCATGTTCACCTTCACCTACCCGGCCGCCGTCGCGAACCGGCAATGCTGGCTGGAATTCTCCGTGCCCGCGGGCGCGTCGGTGTCCGCCGGCGCCAAGGTCGACGTCTTTCGCCAGTGGCGGCCCGTCAGCGCGTGTCCGTCCCAGGGGAATAACCGGGACGTGCAGCTGGGCAAAATGGTCGTCGGCGCTGCCGGTGGCAGGGCGACGTGGGAGGCGACGTATAACTCGTACCTGACGGCGAAAGGACCGTGTGCGGCGCCTGGCACGGTCGAGGGGATTGAGATTGTGGCTGTGGGTGATGCTGAGGAGGTGCTCTGGCAGCAGGGCGCTGGGGTGGGGGTTAAGGTTGTTTATGCTTAACTACCTAGTATAGGGGCCTGGTGGGGTGGATGAGAGTTATGGGATGGAAAGGGGGGAGTGGAATAAGGTGCATGGGAAGGGTTCATCGTGGGTATGGGAATGGAAAATGAGGGGGGGTAGGAGTTTGGGTTCATTGTTAGGGGCGTTTGTTTACTTTGTCTTGTGTATTATTGTACAGTGTTCCGGGACGGCAGCTTTGATTTTGAGGCGAAGGTGAAGAGGCTGGCCTTTTCCAAGCCTTGGTCGTGTATTAACAACAATTCATCTTATTACATAGTAGGCTCTGCTGATCTTGTCCTCTGGTGTCAAGCGGAATTTTGCTTTCTATTTACTGCACTGCTCTATTACTGTCATGAACACACTTTTCGATGCTGGCGGGGAATAAGTCAGATATCTGCATCACCCGGCATTTAGGTATTCAAAAAATTAATGAGATTGCTTCAAACGGTCAACCTCTTCCCTCGTTCAGGACGCCAGCTGCATGTGCGCGTACGACATCTAGTCGACAAACAGAAACTGGCCGGCAACCGCGCCCACAATCACGAGCAAGAGCGTCGTGTACTTGTTTGTGAACTTGTACAGCACCACGAGCGCCAGGATGTACAAAACAGCCGCCGGGCCGACCTGGGCAGTCGCCGCGATGGCTTCCCCCACAGATTTCTCTTTGAATCTGTCCAACGAGCCCTCGACACTGGCCTTGAGGATCTGCATCGCGATGACGGCTATCACGCCGATGACAGAGCCGCACAGGCCGTCGAAGAAGCTGGCCAAAAACTGTTTCCCAGGAGATCAAACGGTTAGCCATAGCACATTCAGAGCTTGCAACAATGAGATGCGGGAACGAGCAAGTGAGACGGAGCTAATTATCAGCACACACCCGATTCCGAACCAGCTTCTCCAACAGCTCATGCCCAGCAACCGTAAACATAAAACACGGAAAAAACATCCCCAGGGTAATAACCAGCGCGCCCGCAAACGCGATCCCAAGCGCGCCGCCGGGGTCAGCCAGGTACGCGCCCTGGAAGCCGACAAAGGTGGCAAAACACAACCAGCGGCGCGGGCAGGATATTCCCGACGGCGATGGCATCGAGAAACACGCGCTGCGGCAGCCAGGCACCCATGAGCACGGCCTCAACCTGCACGAACGGGATGGCCGTGTAGGCGCCGCCGAACGAGAGCGAGCCAGCCACGAGCCCGAGGATGAACAGATTGATCAGCGAAGGGGTCTTGGCGATACCCAGGGCTAATGAGACGGGCGATGGTATGCCCTTGTAGACTACGTATAGTGCGTAGCCGATGTGTTGGGTCGTGAAGAGGAGGGCGGCGGGGAGGAAGAGGCGGCGGGTGGTGAGGGTGTAGAGGACCCCGTAGAGGCCCAGGGAGATGAAACTAGACAAGTTAGTAGAGGCGGGTTGGTTGTTAGTTTAGTTTGGGGGGTTTTTGGTTGAATGGGCACGTGGGATGGGAGACGGACATGTTGATGCGCAGGGCCATGTTGATCGCGGTGCAGACGGCTGCGATGACGAGAAACGGGTCGATCTTGCTGCTGTTGTGCTTTCTCACCGAATGGTCGGCGATCTTGTGCGTAGCTCGGAGGATCTGCAGCTGGGTCAGAAGGAATGAATGACCTTCAGCCATGTCAAACCCAGCGAATCCAACACGCCAGGAAAAATCCCCGACCTCAACGTACCATGGCCGCGACAATAGGCTGCAGCGCCCGGAACGAGGCATTAAAGTACCTGTTCTCGAACCCGGCCAGCGAGTACAGGTAGCTGGCCAGGAGCATCAGCACAAAGCCCGGCAGCGCAAAGGCGACGCCCGCGACGATGCCGCCGACCCGCCCCGCCGACAAGCAGCCAAAGAACATGCACAGCTCCGCGGCCTCGGGCCCTGGTAGGATCTGGTAGACGGCGAAGACGCGCTGGAACCGCGCGAGCGTGATCCACTGGTCCTGCACCACCAGCTTGTCCTTGATCAGCGCGATCTGCGCCACCGGCCCGCCCCAGGCGAACAGGCCGAAGTTGTAGAAGAAGAACCAGAAGAGGCGTGGGTATGACATTTTTGGGACATTGGTGTTGTCGCTGAGGCCTCGGTCGTCTGAGTTTGGGGAGGGAGAGGTGGTGTCTGGGGTTGGGTCCTGGGGGTCATGTTGGGTGACCTCGACTTCGGGGTGTTTGTTTTGGGACTCTACATCTGTCTGTTTCTCTGACATGCCCACCGCCGTTGGTTCTGATCCTGGCGCCATCAAGTGGGATCAATATGTCGAGGCTTTTGAGGATTCGCGTGTTGAGGAAGATGCGACTTCATATTGGCGGGCGTGGTTTCGTGTTTGATATAGGTCTATATCACTTTGGCTCCTTGATGGAAACATGGATTGATGGAAACATGGGTTGATGGACGGACAGCAGACTCTCCATTGGCCAGCTCGTCTCTCATTCAGCTCTTGCCCAGAAGTGCGAAAGCGTGGCAGGGTCGATGGACGGACAGGAGAGCTCCAATTGGTCTGCAATTGAATCCTCGAAGAAAGCCACTGAGGTAGTTGCAGCTCCTCCTGCTTGAGGAAGGGTACACTAGCACAATCTTAGCATAGGCCGACGAATCACTGTCGAAGTTCCAGGTTGCTTTTGGGGCGTGGAGCGGGAGAGTCCAGACCACTGGCAGATAAAGCGGACCTTCCCGTTCACAAACAAGGGAAGGAGCAGTGGACGGACAGGCTCGTTGTGATTGGCGGAGAGGCCATTCCCCTCAAGTTCTCGCGATTGCTTCCCCGTTTCTTTCTTTGTTGTCTGAAATCTACGTCCCATCCGCTATACCCTAGCAAAAATGACAAGTTTGACAGAAGCCCGCAAGAAGACCAGTGATGGACCCCACCACATACCCCCCCTACAATCCATGTCTGTAAGTGTGCTTTCTCTATCACTGGTCCTGGCACTACCAGGTACCGTAGCAACCCCATGAAACATCCGTGGCCCATTGTTCCTGACATGTTCAAGTCCGCACACAGGACGTGTGTGACGGCTGACAAAAGCTCCCAGCACCAAAAGCCGCAAACCTCCAACAGCGACACAAAGACGCTGCGCTTGACCGAAAACAAGCGTCGCTACCGGGCCCGCCGAAAGGAGTACATATCCGATCTCGAAACCAAGCTGGCAGAAGCGCGAGCGCAAGGCGTGCAGGCAACAAAGGAGGTGCAGCTAGCCGCACAACAGGTCGTCCTCGAGAACGGACGACTCCGCGGCCTTCTTCAGTTGGTGGGCTTCACTGATGCCGAGATTGACGGCTGGCGGGCCGGGTGTGACGTTCATGGAGGTGATGATTTGAACGCGTCAAGTTGCGATCAACAGTTGCATCTGCAGGTAACGCAAAAGGCTCAACAATGTGCCACCGCACTCGCAGCCTCACATTGCCAGGGGTCCGCCGATCGAAAATGCATGACGGCGCCGGGCGACTCGGAGGTTGCCAGTGAAAACAAGAAGGGGCCGGTTCAGATGACAGACAAATTGGACTACGCATCGACAAACGATGGGAGCAGACCCAAGGCCTTCTATCCATCACCGAACTCTGAAGCAGAAACAACTAATCCATTACCCACTACCGGCGTGGTAACAACGAGGAGAGAAGACGATGGTCCGGTCTTGGAGGCGGAGAATACTCGTAGCAGCCACACCTCCCGCAACGACAACTTGAACCGGCAGACCGTCCCTTCGTGCAAGATCCTCACCCGACTTGCCGAGAACCCAGCCGCCGACATCACGCAGGTTCCAATCACTTCAACTCCGAATCGAGACGAGGAAGAAAATCAGGATGCTGACGCACCGCACGGAGAAGACGGTATCAAGTGCAGGAAGGCATACGACATGCTGATACAGTACGCCACAACCGAGGAGAAGATGGATACAGTCGCGCGCGTGTTGGAAAGCGGCTGCACGGAGAACGGGAAGGGTGGGTGTGCTGTCAGGTCAAAGATCATTTTGCAGGCTCTCGATGACATCTGCGGGTAGCTGCCCTATTCTTCCCGACATGGAGTATGCCTGGACGTTTTGTTCAGAAGACGCTTTCAAGACTTCCCCGCTTCCTTCTATGTCTTTCTCAATATCACTCTGCCGCAACGGCTCGGGCCAGCCGGGCGATGCAAGGTACCGGACAAGTCCCGGCGCCAAGTTCTATCCCCGACTTGAACCGGGCTATTATCCCATTAATTACACGAGAGCCGCCCCTGGACCCGGAACTTCCAATTGGACACACCTCCAAGGAGATTATGGCTTCTCTATACACCTTGTCTTGGAATTTGTTGCTCATGAACCCCGCACAGTTGTGATCAGGCAGTGGTGGATTGCCGTTCAACTGTGGGGACGAGAGATCTCATAAGTAGATGCAGAGGGACGTGATCGAACCATAGCTCAACCCGACCCCTAATCCAAGCCAAACACCACAGCCCCATACCCGGCCGACTTCCTGACCCATCAAAATGATTCCAACCTTCACCCTCTCGCTGCTCGCCCTCAGCGGCACTGCCCTGGCCCTGCCAACCACCCCCTCCGCCGACGGCTGCACCCGCGCGGTCCTCAAAGCCCACACCGAGACCTACCTCGCCGCCCAAGCCGCCGGAAACCCGTCCCTCCTGCTGGCCATCGCCTCTCCAAACCTAACCTACTACGAAGACGGCGCGCTCCGCGACCCGAAATCCAAGCTCAGCACCCTGACCACCCCGCTCCCCGTCTCCCACAACCGCAGCATCCTCGACACGACCCAGTGCGCCACCTTCACCGAGCTGATCAGCGCGCCCGCGACCACCAACAACGCGACCCACCGCGTGATCGGCACCCAGCTCCGCTTCGACCCGTCGACCCTCGCCCTCGTGAAAGTCGAGTCCCTCGTCACGCAACAGGGCGACTGGGCCTTCAACGCAACGCAGACGCTCCGCTACGCAGCCGCCGAGGATGGCCAATGGGGTGAAATCGCAGTCGCGGCGCGGGACTCGCGCGCCGTGATCCAGGCCGCCGCCGACGCGTATCTGGACCTGTTCAACAACGCGTCCGTGGTGGTGCCCTGGGGCACGCCGTGCCACCGCCTCGAGGGCGGCTGGTACACGGGCAACGGGTCCGCGACGGACAGTTGCAATGTTGGCGTGCCGAGCGGCGTGTCGATTACGCATAGAAGATATGTCATTGACGAGGTGCTGGGCGTCGTGGATGCGCTGGTTGCGTTTGCCACGCGGCCGGACTCGCATGAGTTTCGGGTCGAGGGAGGCAAGATTCGGTTTGTGGTGAGTCTTTGGCGCGAACTGATTACCTGAATTATGGCGTTCTGGGTGTGCGTGATGTGATGGGGCATGGCTAATCTTGTGGATCGATAGCATACGTTGACGATTATGCGCAATATCACGCAGTGATGATGAGGGGGTTTAGGGGAGGGGATGAAGTGGAGTTGTCGGGGGTAGTAAACAAACAAAAGGAGAAAAGGGGACGGTTCAATGTGGTAACAAGTGACCCAAATAGTGAAATGATTTTGCCAGTGCCAAGGTACTTCGAGCAAAATGAATTTCTTCAGCAACAAACGAGGACAGGACAGTGTAGTTGAAGGCCTGTAGAGCTAGTAACAAGCACGCACTCCCGGTAATCTTTGTGTATTATTCTGCCTTAGCATGAACTGCCGGTAGACGCCCTTTCAGTTTGCTTTACTCACCCCTATTCAAGTAACCAAACTAAAATGCATCGCGTCTCCATAATTAAAACTTCCTCCAACGTAATTGACATGGAATTCATCTTGGATTGATGCTCTTCTAGGACGGTCGCCCATTGATTATTAATTGATGCGGCACGACAGAAACAAATGAACGTCTGCTACCACCATGACCCTGCCCATTATCTCCGAGACGATTGCATATCTGCGATCATGAACTGCCGTGATTCCCCATTTCAACATACGGGGTCTGACAGAAAAATGAATGCCAACCTCGCATCAGCTTTGCGAAAACGCTTTCCACCCTCGCAACGTCCTTATCTGTCCATATTTTCAGCCGGCAAAGCAGTGGCTCAAAGACAACCCGACGGAGCGCCGGTAGCCGCGGGCAACACTCCAGAACAAACTCCTCCAAGATCATTACTAAGTTGAGCGAGTTGCTACAACTCGAACCCGTACTACGGGTAGTCGGTCTGTCTTCGTCGACGCTACTTATCCCGATGTCGTCATGCTCCTCAATGAGATGAAGCCTGGCGAGGTTCAGGGGGAGATCAAGCCACTTGACTGCCGCAATCATGCGATCTTGGTTCTCCACGACGCTGGACGTGCCCTCATCAAAAGTGCGGAAGTCGCCAAAGAGAGCGCGCAGAGGGACCTTGAGCGACGAGAGGTTGTGGAACGCCGATAGGTGTGTAAGTCGCTTCTCTGGCCCAAACCGCAAGGGGTGGAACTGCAGGGTGCAGTGCTGCTGGTCACCATAGGGAATCACGGAGTCGACCTCACTTGTATGTGTGCATCTAAAAGCATTGCAGCAGACGGTTGGGATCTCGAGAGATTCGAGGGTATTTGCCACGCTGCGCAGGACAGTGTTCCAGTAGTTGTTCTCCCCAGGCAGGATACGGCTGTCGAATGGACTACAGACCCTAAGTGTACGCAGATTGGTGGCATTGGATAGCCAACAGAAGAGGCCGTCAAACGTAAAGGTCGCGGCGTCAACATCGCCCGCCAGCCTCAGATGGTGAATATTCCCTATATACATACTATCAGACGCGCCAAACCAAGCAGCCATATAGTAGGACGCCTCACCCGTCAGGCCATGTATATCCCAAGTGGTGACCTCGCCCAGCGCAAGGAGAGGCCGGTACTCGCGGTGGTTAGCGCGCTCGGGGAGGAAGTTTTCCGCCATGACTTCCACCTCGGAGATGCGTGCGTCTAGCTCGAGCTCGTTCAGCACTGGGCAAGGGGTAAGACCGTCTTTTCTCGCCGCAGTCATGGCTTGCACTGAGGCGACGAGGTAGAGATACTGCTCGTCGCCGGGAGGCGGGATCCAGAGTTTCAGTGTCTTCAGACAGGGAGTCAGGCAGATCAGGGCGAGGAAGATCGTCTGGACGAGTTCTTGTTGCTGGAGCGGGCCTAGGGCTCTTTCTGAGTTGGATCGAGGGCGTAGTAGCTTTTGGTATCGCTGGAGGCATTCTGTGTTTGGAAAACAGGCTGCGGTTAAAGCCGGTAGAGCGCGACCGAGGGAGGAAGCCATGCTCAATGTCTCGTCATCGTTTATCCCATCGTTCAGTCGAAATAGAGGCTGAATGCTGCGCACGTATCTCGCGTTTTCGGCAGACAGAGTTAAGCAGGATAGGAGTTTTGCCATGGTCGGCACGTCTGGGATCAGGATGTTCCCGTAGAGGCTGCGCTTGACTGCCGCGGAGATGAAACGGGATGTAAGCGCGAGATGGCGGAGATCGTGCTGTGGGGTCTGGTAGTGGGCGGTGAAAGGGGTGTACGAGGGGACTCGACTGTAGCCCGGCCAGCGGTGGTGTTTCCATCTTTGGTCGAATTCTTGAAGGGGGGCGAGGGATTGGCAAATGCGTTCTCTTATTTCCTCGGGGAGGCGTTCGATGGGAGCCGGTTGCGTTGATATAATTCCAACGTGGCGAGCTTTGCGGTTAGAAGTCTCCCCATGGAGAACCGAGATATTCTGCATCTTGCAGGAGAGCTGGAAGCTGCGAGTGTGGTAGACTGGATGGACTGGGAAGGGGAGCTCATGATAGCGTACTTTCTTGTATGATCTTCCGAGGTAAGAAAGTTGTATTTATACACTATTAGACTCCGAAAACTGTTGGTCACTTGGTACTAGATATATAATAGGCTCAAGGCATGCCGTGGGGTGAATACTAGGCAGCTTGAGTGAAAATAAGAATGAGTAATTAAGTTACAGTTACATCGCTGATGGGAGATCAGACGACTGCTAAACGTGACACTTGCTAGCTTGTCATCAAGGATCTGACCCACACGTTCACTAATATACGGGTATCATTACCCATGAATAGGAAGAGACGAGAAACCTTGGCACAATTATGGTAGGATTCAAGGACCATTCTGTAACTGTTACGTATTGACTTGCAACGAGTCGCGGAGCTATGATGAGATGTGTTCGGTAGCTGCGAAACCTAGAATCTGAGCTTCGTGAGAGAGGTGCAGGGTTGGAAGCTCGATCGAATTCCTCGGCGCAAAGAATGTGAGACTGTAAATTTAGGTAATTGAATCAACCCAGTCGTCCGCGGATGTTTAAGCTCATGGAGTTCATTGCCTGGCGACACGCGTGAAACCTCAAGTTGGCACCAGTGAGAATTAAGCGCAGAGAGCCATGTTTAATTTACACCATGCTACCCAGTCCCCCTTCTGAGCCTTCGTATCAATGGAACCTTACACATATTGTCCTAACGTTACATTACCAGGTATTAATTATTTCCAATACCCCACCTCACCTGTCTAACCTATTCGTGGATCCCCTCTCAGGCCACGTCGGACGACCAAGAACTGCTCTATCATCTGCTCGCACTCGCTCCCTGCGTCCCTCGCGGTCCAGGGGCATCATATTCGAGCGCGTATAGCCCGCCGGGTTACCCTTCGGGTGATACATGACCCCGTGGATGGTCCCGTTCTGGTCCGTGACGGCCCGCGCCGCTCCAGGGTCGTTGGGAGGCTCGCGCCATCTCGCCTCGTAGTTCCTCTTGTCGTTCGGATGCGGCTTCTTCTTGATGTTTTTCAGCTTGGCCGGCTCCGCGGCGTAGTTGAAGTTCGACGCGAACGGCGGCGGCTGGTCGAGATTCTTGATGGGGTACTCGTGCAGGGTGGTCGCGCCCTTAGTTTCCCAGGCCTTGAAGTTGGTGGTGGGGTTCGTCCGCGGGCCCTCCTGGTTTCTGTAGGGCTTGGGAAACTTGCCGGGTTCCTGCCGGAGAGGCGGCGGTGGTGCGTTTTTGACCGCCCGCGCGACGTTTTTGTGGGGGATGTTGGACTCCTGTATGTTGTATTGCTGGAGAAGGTGTTGGTAAAGCTGTCATAATCAAGACAGGAAAAGGCAGCAAACAAAGCTTACGAGATCGTTAGCTCGGTTTAGAGAATTCACGCGCTCATTGCGCCGATAATCGGATCGTCCGCTAGGTGCAACGGCGTGAGCTGGAGTGGCATGGCTAGCGCCTGCGCTTCGTGAGGAACCGCAGCCCATATTGCAGATATTATCGGCGTTCTCTCGAATGGCAATGGATCGAAATGTGCTGTATATCTGAGATGCTTCAACACCCGGTCAAGAAAGTATCACAGAAATATTGCTGGTTGATCGCAAGCAAAACGCGATCTTTCCTACTGGAAGATCCCATTTGTATTTATCATGCCGATCGCATTTCCAAACTGGCGGGCACCATGGTTGGCATGGCCCTTCAGCTGTTGGTTTCAGGTTGTGGCATTCGCGCTTTCTCGGCTGTCGTTGCGGACCTGAAGGCGCTTGCTGAGGCTTCCCTGGCGCTTTCAATGCGCGGACGCGGACGAATGAGTTGACGGTCGGCGACCCAGCGCTGTGGTTTGGCGCTGATGTCGGACAGATCTGCACATAACGTCAAATTCCCACTGTGCGGTATGCACGGAAGTGAGACTCTCGCATCTAAAATTGTACACCTGTCAGCACCTGCGGGGACTTGTGAAGCGGGCCGGCCGCGAAAATAACCGCCGGCCCAGGCTCACGAGGCGCAGCGCTTAGGCGGGGTTAAGGCCAACCGCCAAACGACCAGCGGGCGCAGTGAATCTCCGCGGTTAATATGCCTCGCAGTATACTTGATCTTAAGACACTTGATCCTTGACATAGCTGGCGCTGGATTCTTTTATCCAAGCTTGTTGTTCACATCGTTTCACTCCAAGTGGCCCCCCTGCCTTCATCTCTTGCCCAGCTTTCTCAAGTAACCTTCCGCGTGGACGAACGTTTTGGTTCGGATTTCTCAATCTTCTCAGCCCTCTTCCCGTTTCCCGCGACGCAATGTCGAGCCCTACAAAAGACACCGAGGAGCCAGAATGGCTGAAGTTGCTCCAAGAGCATGCCAATTTTGATGATAAAAATATTACCTGCATCATCGAAACGATACTCATACGGTACCTGCTTTCGAACGACGAAGAAGCCGCTGCCACCACAGCCACCAAGTACGATGCTATCTACAGCGAGGTGTACGAGCCTAACTTCAATGGATATGCCGGGACAAAGAAGGGGTGGTCAGGGTACCTCAGCCTTTTTTATGGCACATTATTCAGGATTGTCGACCTCATCCCATATGATGACCCGACGCAGGACAAGATTGTGAAGCTCGTTGTTGAGCTCAAAAAGCTGCCCACTCACGCGTGCAAAATTTGGAATGTGAGTTATCCATGGTGGCTCTTGTCGTCAATGCCACTGATCGGAGCCTGTGTACTGACCAGTAACGCGCTGTTGCTCAGAAAGCCGAGTTTGAATGGGTTGATAGTCTGGTATGGGCACGAGAGCCAATTCTTGCATGGGAACTCCTCAAACAGGAGGAAATGTACCCACGTGAGTCTTCGTAACTATTGAGCCGGCCCAGCGATCATGATCGTGCCGAAAGTCTCCAGAACACTCTTAGCTCACCATAACATCTGTTGCATGCACAGCACACGACGAAGGCCTCGACTGGTCCGACCCGAGCGAGGTCCACGATTACGAGGAAGGCGCGACAGCCTGGGTGAACTACCACGCTTTCGCTGCGCGCTGCGTCGCTGCCGGGCTGAACTCGGGCTTCAAGCACCGCTTCGACAACCCCGCCATGGCCATCGCCCTCGGCCTCGACGCAGACTACCGCCCAGCGTACAAGAAGCTAGACTGCCACGTGATGGCCGCTACGCAGTACCTGACCATCGCCGCGGATGTCATTGACGCCGAATGCGTGCGCAAGCAGCTCCCCCCTAACCGTCACCATGACTGGACTGGCTGGGCAGACGGGAAGGGACCTGCTGTCTGGAAGCGATGGGGGGATCGATTGAAGGAGATTGCAGAGGCGATCGAAGGCGGCGGGGAGCTTGGATTCAGGCTTCAGGACAAGAACAAGGAAGTGGTGAAGGACTTGGTGATGAGGGCGAGGCAGAAGATGGTTGCCCTGGAGCCAGAGCTGTTTGCGGAGAAGAAAACGGAGGCGGAAGAGTGATGCTCCAATGGGGATATTGTTGTCGCTTTAAACACCTAGGAAGCCAGCGCCGGCACGGGCTCGATTGATGCACGGCGCATTTGTGGTAGTGAGGTAGAAGGCGGAACTGCTTGTTCTCGTTTGGTAGTGGAATAACGGGATAATTCTTGCACATCTGATATCCACAGGTGGGTGCCTGTTCGGTACCTGATGCAGGTGTCATTGAATGGACGGGCGCTCCTTCCCTCTTCGCCTTGCATGTTGTTCTTTCCGTTCCGAATAGCTTCATTGAGCATCAGCCAATCATGCATGGCCTTTGTCTCATCTTGGGCCCACGATGCAGAGATTTCGCTTTCCCAACTTTGCACCCTGCACCAACAGGTGGTGCAATGATGTCAAAAAGGCCTGGGAGTGAATGAAATGCCATCGGATGGGATGCGATGCCGACATGACATTTCCCACCGGCACAGAGAAAGGCAGATGACAGCAGGTCACGGTGTGTTTGATACCAGCCTCACCATAGGTTTGACGTCAAAGCATAAAAGCAAGAGGAAGGCCTACCGACTCCCGTAATCAGGTCAGAAATGTTTAGAGGTGGGGAGAGGGAAATGTATCATGCAAACTCCTATCAACCATGTGATAACCTGAGGGGGGCGACGCGTCCGACGACGTGGAACTTCACACAATGTCCGAGTCCGAGATCTCGAGAAGCAAAGAAAAGGCCCGACGGGGTCTTGGCTTCTTCTCCTGCCTACTCGAACCGCCAAAAGAGGAAACAATTCTCATGGGATCGCTCATACCCGTAAAGCAACCCCCACCCGTCAACAGAAGCCCTCGCATCTCCCGGCGCGAACCAATGATGCTCTCCATTGAAGATAGGATAAGCTCGACCAGCACAAAAGCACATGCAGCCCCCGGGCCCAGACGCGGCTAAAATGATAGCTGCCGTGTCACCACCACGCCCAGAATGACGGTACTGCAAGCGGTTCCCGTCGCCGCTGATAAGGTTTATTGCCCAGCAGCTGGGAGCGGGCCACTGGGTCGCGTTCGGGTAACGGGTATTGACGTTGCGTGGGCGTGGGATATAACAGCGTGAGGTGTAAGACTCGGGTCGTCGGGAGCGGGATGGAATTGGAGGCACGCGATGGGTCTGGGAGACTTTGATAAGGGGTGGAAGTTGGGGGTTGTAGAGTGCATGAGACATTTTGGTCGCTCTTGGTTCGTCATCTCAGGGTGGAGCTGTGCTGCTGGTCTAACTTGAGTGGGTGCTGGGGATTATCGATATATGGCTGGGTTACTGTTCTCGCGGTCGTGAGTGAGTCTGTCTCGAGCCTTCAAAGTCGGGGGAGGTACCAGGGCAGGATTTTACAGTGTTTTTGTGCCTGCAGTACCGTCAGTCTGCTCGGAATCCCAGGTTTCTATTCGCACGTATCTCCACAGCAAGCAAGGATGAGGGTCCCAATCCTTCTCTGGCTCTCCCTGGCCATGAGCTGTCTGGCCGATCCGTCGCCTCCACCCCTGACGTTCCTCTACGCCGTGAACCTGACGTTCAATGGCGCCGGCACTCTCAACATTGGCCAGACAGCCATGGGACGTCGCGTAGCCTACCCCATCTCCGGGGGATCATTTTCGGGTCCGATGATGAGTGGTCAGTTCTGTTTCTCTGGTCCCCCCTTCTGGAAGCAGCACAGCCACAACGATCTCTAAAACTTCCGTTCACTTGTCGTGTGCACAGGCGTCGCGTTATACGGCCTCGACTGGGGCCTCAACGACAACCGCGGCGTGTTCCGCGAGGATACCATATACTACCTCTACACCAACGACAGCGCCATCATCATGGTGCGGGCGATTGGCATCGGGCCCAACGTGCACCACACCTTTGAGACAAGCGCCGCCAAATACATGTGGCTCAACAATGTTGTTGCCTATGCTGGCAGTCGCTACGTGGCAGGCGCGGTGGGTTTGGATGTGTGGCAGGTGTGTTTCTCATCTCCTTATCCTTGGGCCCGTGCTGCTCGTCTCCGTCTCTGACTTGGTTGGATGGAAAGTTGGGAGCGGTTTCTGGCACACCATCGCAAACAAACGGGACCCGTGATGGACGTCGGCGAGCTGTGGACGACCATGGAGGGGGCGACAAGTGAGGGGGTGTGGATGGTTTGGTTCGACTGGAGAAGACTTGGGGGTGGTTCTGCATGGTAACGGGAAGGGCCATCGCCGAGAGAAGTACTTGAGAACAAAAAAATGCCTGGAAATATAGTCGGAAGAAAGGGTCGCAATCGCGCACGCTTGTGTTCTGTACGGTTGGACGGTTTCAGTTCATTGTGACCTTGCTGCGTCCCGTTCAAGCTCCTCCCGCACCCGCGCATCACAAACTCCAGGGTAAGAACAGTTGCACCCGATTTTGTCTCCCCGTCTTGTCGTGCGCATTGTGATGGAATACCGACCCTCTCGCTGCACCGTCTGCCCATCGATAACATCGGTCCTGCGACTTTTTATCCCATGCGTGTAGCCATAGCGCGAGGGGCCCGTCATGAGGAGGAGCGACCTGCTGGGGAGAAGCACCTCCCACGAGGAAAGGTCTTCTTCCGGGGCACCGTCTTGACTTGATTGATTTGTTGATTCCGTCGAAGGAGAAGCCATTGGTGATCCATTCGCCCCCGGCACGGGTGTGTGCGTCTGACAGGCAGTAATCTCAGTCTCCGACGACAAGAGCGACCGTTTCGGCAACCTCATCTTCCGCGCATCATTCGAGCCGCACTTCTTGAACACCATCGGCACAGAGCTGCCAAACGACACACTGTACAGCTCCTCGTCAAACATCGAGTGCGTATCCACGTGCGGCGGGATGCCCGATCCCGGCGGGTAATACTGCACGGTAAACTGGTCCGGGAGATTGGTCTGGATGGGCAGCCGGGGCAAGAGGGCGGCGATGTACGCGGGTAGCGGGGTGAAGTGCGTGTCGGACGCGCCAAAGGTGGTGTAGTCGAAATGGTAGCCAAAATGCTGGCTCAGGCGCTTCTTGCCGCCGGTTCGCGGGTCGGCGGCGTGGAAGGCGGCTACCATCGTCGCTTCCTCCGACTCGGACAAAAAGTGGTGGATAAGGGTGAGGCCGAGGTCCTCCCATCTCTGGATTTTGGGGTTGGCGCGGTCGGTGACTGGCGCGGGTGTTTGTTTGGCGGCCATCGTGACTGCTGAGGGTATATGACTGGCAGTGACTGAGAGCTGGCGCTCGGATTAAGAGATTCGTTAATTTGGTTCGTGAATCAGCCGAGGTGAGGGTCCGCGCTGAAAAGTTCAGGTTGGCACTGATTCGATTATGTCAGCAGGCTGTTCTCGGGTTAGGGATAAAGCAGCCGGAGGAGAAAAGGGGCGACGACTGGTCTTGGCGGACAGAACAGTCCGTCTCGACGAAGGCGCAAACAGTGAGAGTAGCGAGCCTGTCGCGAGGTACTTCCAATATATGAAATGTATAAAATCCTTGTTATGATGTTTCGCATCTGGATTTTCTTCCAGGTGTATTTGCCGACCGATTTTCTTTTTTGGCAAACGTTGGTCATGCATTGGCGAGTTTCGTTCGCCAAGCGACCATATGTCGTGAAAGATGAGCCTTGAGATATGTTGTTTCTGATCAAAAGTTGGCAAGGGAATATGGGCTGCAGCGTGGGTTCTGGCTGTTTGCCACCTTGATACCTGCAGCTGTCTGTGCCGGCGACGTAATTATCGTCTCTTTTGGTTCGTTCAAACAATTGCATCAATCCAAGTAACGCAACGATGACCTCTTGCAAAATCTTGGCCTAGGTATCCAACACCATCGAGTGGGGTTTGCAACAATTAATTGTCATGATGTGCATCGTCTGAACTGTTGTTGCGTTTCAAGCTTGGTAACATCGACATCTACAGCTTCTACGAACTCAGACCACTAGGCGCAATGAGAAAGCCAGTGGTTGAGAGGCACTCTGCTTTGCTAAATCTCCCGAGCGAGATCGAGCAGATCGGGCTCGAGGCGATCATCGCCAGATGTGCAAGCCACCTGACCGCTTCGACTTCATCTACGAGACCATTGCCCAGCGCATTATCGCCATCATGAATCGTCAGGTTGAGCGCGGTAGGAACAGCCCAAAACAACATAAGGAACTAGCGACGGAGGAGCCCATGACTGACAAGGCAGAGAAAAAATTCAAGCTACCTCAATGAGATGACCAACAGCTTCGCAGATCGCCACATGGAGCACGTCACGAGCTTGCTCGCTCAGCTTCGAGTAAGCAACACTCAAAACCCAAGTCCGATGGAAGACGGTGTTGGCTTTGCCTCTTCCAGCTTCGCCGCGGTTCCGCCACTTTCATCGACCGGCACATTCTTTACGGCCGGTTCCACGTCCTTCAATGTGAACCAAGACTACGAATTCGGCCCGCCTCTAAACGGACCCAGCATACCCCTGAACGGACTGGGCGACATGCTGAAATCGCTCCCACTTCCCAAGGTCAAGATCTGCGTGGAGACCATCCAGGCCATCATGAAACGCGTGTCATCACTCAACGAGATCCTCGTTCAAGCGGAGCGCCAAAACAGTGTCCGAAACACGAGCAAAAACATCGAGGAGAGAATAAACTCCGCCCTCGAGGCTGAGAGAGAGAAGCACACGGCCGAGATGCGCGCCTTGTGGGAAGAAAACATAGCTCTCAAGAACTGTATCCAGAGGCAGGAGATGGGAACGAGGGGGAGGGATGCAGATGCACTCGACGTCGAATTTGATGATTTACTCGTCGAGAACACTCAGACGGACAAAGTCAATCCGTTTACAGTCGGTAACGAGTCACTCTGTGTTGCCTCAACACTTTCTAATCCATCTACTACAAAGAGTAAGCGTGTTCTTTTTTCAGCCCCAATTGAACTTGATCGGTGCTACTGGCAAAACTAATAACCCATTGCAGGACGGCGGTCACAATCGCCAAAAATAACAACACAGAACTCACCAATCCAAGAGCAAAGTACTTCCCTAGACACCAGCCGTACGTTCACGCTACCTTTGCCATATTTTCTAGTGAGCAATGCCCCACCGCAGCCAAGACTAAGGCCGGCTGGGTTCGGGGAACGCTGGGTTACCGGGATGAGCCACAGCAGCCCCCAAAATCTCAGCTATGATGGGGGACGGAACTCGAAACCCCGTCAATTTCTTAGACGGGACTCCGGCGGCCAAATATTGTCGATCAACCGGCTCAGATCAGAGGAGATATTGCAAAGTCTGCAAAGCGCACTTGTGTTGGGGGAGGAGTTGTTGGGGAAACAAGCGGAGTGAATGGGTACCTAGGCGTGAAATTTGCGTTTGCGGGAAGCCTTCGCGGTTGCGCTGGTTTGTCTTTGCTTTCTTCTTTTTCTTTAAAAAAAAAGATATCGCTTCTTCGGGGGGTGCGCGTGTTCAGACAACACAGTAAATGACCACGACACAGTTATCTTGATTAGTTACAAAGTACGAAACGCCTTCCATCCAGTGGTGACTGCGTCGAGTTACCAATCAGTAGAGATGATACGTTAGCGACATTGAACAAGGCTCTTGTCTCCAAGTGGCTGGAAAACAAAAAATACCTACATACATAGGCACCAAACCCCCATTTAAATATCAGCTGATTAGCAGCATACTCGTCAATGAGCTGACCGGCAAAAAAAGAAAACTACTCCCCTAATGGGAGACAAAAGATTTGCATCAAGAGGGAATCGAACCCCCCCCTCAACCTTGGAAGGGTTGAATCCTAACCACTAGACCATTGATGCTGTGGATGCTTATTTGATGCAGAGTTACGCCGCAAAGTTTGCTTATGTCGTACTGCGGGGGCTCGGTAGCGCGGGTAGGTTTGTCTCTCCACAATACATCTCCACCGCCTCCTGAATCCTCCACGATTAAATAAGCGATGAATATCCACCTATGCACGGCATCGTGATTGAAGCTAGCTTTACTATCTTGGCTTTGGGTGTTTTAGAACAAGCGAGAACGACATATCAGATGGTCGAAAATTTGGAGCGTGATTGGAAGTTTTGTTTATCGAGCCCCTGAATGAACCTCGGGTTTTACTCTGCTATTTAAACTGAATCTTTTCCAACTAAAGGTAACGTTACTTGTTCAAGCCAAATTAATTTCCCGAAAGTCCACTGCACAGGAATACCGAAGGACATATTATAACCTCCTAACTTAACGTTACCAGCTATAGAAATTTCGCAGTACTAACACCATCGCGATCAACCTGCGCTTCCATCCATAGTGGCTGACCATTTAATTACTGGCAGAATCGACTGTGCGCTACCACAACTCGAGAATAGCCACGATGCACTGCATTCAAACGAATTAAACGACAAGACTTGGACTCTACGGGATGCACAGATCACATCTCCATGAAGCACATGCACAAATACCTTTAACAACCACTGAACCCAACCGCGACGACATGAAACCACGAGTGACCGTGTGTGCGTGTCTATTTCTCTCAAGCTCCCAGACTACCGACATGTACAACTACCACCGAGGTAAGGCAGCAGTCGCACAGCCCTCCCGACAGCTAGCTAGCTATATACGTTTCGTCTCCCAGATCCATCCAGTATCAACAGAAGAACCCCCCAACATCCCCTAGATACAACCTCGACACCCGTCTCAGCTTGCCACCGGCAGTAACAGAAGTCCTGGCCAGCCGCTTAGGCGAAGCTGGCGCGGTACTGGTTGTAGAAGCTGTACATGCGGGTCTTCTGCCCGGCGGTGAACTCGGTGTAGCAGGTGCTGTGTTTTTCTTTTGTCAGTATTCGCTTTCTCTCGACTTTCATGTTCAGGCTTCAGGGATGGGTTGGGGGCCAGAGGTACTCACTCGTACGAGTAGTCCATGTAGTTGTGGATGGGGTCGAGGCCGGTGGCCGAGGGGCACGAGTCGCGGCCGGTGGGGCAGCCGCTGGAGGCGCTGGCCTGGGCGGGGGTGTCGGACACCGAGTCGCCGGTGCCGGTGCAGCCGCCCTGGAAGGTGTGGTAGAGCCCGAACCAGTGGCCGACCTCGTGGGTGACGGTGTAGCCGAGGTTGTAGTTGGTCGCGGACCCGCCGGGCAGGCTGGTGAAGAGGATGCTGCAGCCGTCGAGGTAAAAGTTGTTGGACCCCACCGCCGCCGTGGTCGGGAAGTAGCAGTAGCCCAGGTTGCCGCCGATGGCCTTCTGGAAGTAGATGTTGAGCGACCGGTAGGTGCCCTTGCGCAGCGCCTTCTTCATGGCCAGCTCCGCGCCGTCCGATGCCCAGCTCGTGTTGATGGTCCGGTCTGTGCCCTTGAGGACGAAGGCGATCCCGTGCGGGGCGTACGCCGAGTTCATGACCGCCAGCTGGTTGGTGAGCATGGTGTCCTGTGATCACAATTTCGAAGCTGGTTAGTCTTGCGGTTTCTTTTTCTTTCTTTCTTTTTTGGCTGGAGATGGGGATGGGATATTGGGGGGCTTGTTGGGGGCGTCTTACGGTGACATAGCCGTCAGTCAGCGCGGTGGAGGCAGCGACGACGTGGAAGTAGACGTCGATGGTGATGGTGGCCTGGGTGGTGAAGTTGCCCGAGGCGGCAAAGGCAGCCTCCTTCTCGGCAAAGGCCTTGGAGATTGCCATGTGCTCCTTGCTGGGGGCGGCGGTGCCGCAGCCAAACGGCTTCTCCACAGCGGCAGCGAAGACGCTGGAGGCGAGCATCGCCACCAAGGCGAAGGGGGAGAAGTGCATGATGGACGGTTGAAGCTGGCTGATCAGGCAGGCGATGAGAGTGCTGACTTGTCTGGGTCCAAGGGGCTCGAGAGAATGCACGACTTGGTCTGGCGAGAACAAGAACTCACCAGGAATCGAGGGGATGTCGTGCCTTTTATGGAATAAAACTGCTACTGTTGTTGTTGTTGTTGTTGTTGCTGCTGCTGAGCATGTACGGATGGTATACCAAGACGCCTGGCAGCTTATGGAAGGTCAACGGATCTTCGGCCGTCCCCCCTTGGTTGCCATGCTACTATTTGCGTGGTACAGGTCAGATGCGACCATATAACCTTCCCGATCGGCTTCTAGATTCATTTTCGTGTGGTATCAAAGATCCAATGTTCGCATTAGGTCATCTCGGGAGTGACCATTCAACTTCCCACGGTCTAGATAAACGCCTGTGGCTGAGTGTAGGTGGAGGACCGAAACTCAGGGGTATGGCAATGGGACCACGATACCTGGGGATGGATCGAGAACGGCTCCTTTCAGCGTATGCGCCATGGTAACGCAGGATAGGGAGAGCGCAACGTTTGGTTGCCACATTCCAGCTGCCCGATGCGCCTCTGTTGGATATGGTGCCGAGGCAGGCCACCCACGGCGACTCTATGGAAGGGGAAAGGGGGGGTGTTCGTCGGGTGTAGGACCCCTGTGGTTCAACGACAGCCAATGGCCGTTGTCTAGCGGTAGTTGGAGAGCCAAGCATCGGGTGCCGATCTGATGCCAAGACATCGCCTCCGTGGAAGCCGGCGAAGGAGCATCTACCTGACCTGGCCCAGGTGTTATTCGGTTATCCCTGTCAAGGTTCCTCTGGGCGAGGCGCCGTCCAACTACAAGGGCTGCAATCTCCCAGCTGGTGGTCCGTGAGTTTTTTGTGTTTACGGATGGGGAAATTGGGGCTCTGGCTTATCGTGAACAGCAGTCTACCATCTGTTTGCCCACAAACCAACGTCCGATCAAGGCTTCTGGGGGGTGCGTGGTTCTGTTCAGGGGTGCGACACGGCAGAGAACCTCCCTAATTGGGCAGTTGCCAAGCCCTACGGCGATCGACGCCCAGATAAGGGGGCTGGGCGCTCCGTTGCCAAGAGAAACAAAAGGGGTTTTTAGGCAGGACCTTAGGAGTCGTCTCGCAAAACAGGGTCGCATTGCTCCCCTAGCCTCCATGTATACCAGGTGGCTCTGGCAAAACATGGGACTTGCGCTATTTAGATCGATATCTCGATGCACCCCATTATACCCCACGGCGCCATCACCCCCAAATCCTTCCCGCCCGTTGCATGGATGTTGGATTCGTCATTGGCGATTGCTTGTTATTTGTTGAACCAGCCGGCCAAGACGCGCATGGATCAAAGGAGCAACCCGGTTTCAATGACCACCTCAGAGGCCGCTCCGGGTAGAACTGTGGAGGCAAACCATGCTCGAAGCCTGCCCTGTTTACTTGCCCCAGCAAGCCACTCGAGGCGATCACTTGGGTTCCTGCAAGGTAGTCAGCCAAGCCACGGACTTGGGCCCTGATGGAGAAGCTGGAAGCACTGCAGACCCATATATCAGCATCTCTCGCCTGTGTATCTAAATCGTTCCCTATGGCAGTCTTGGGTTACCTTGCGCTCTCTCCACCGCTTCATATTCAAAGATACAATGGCTGGCAACTCTCGGTCTGGGCAAAACATACCATCACGCGACACGCGCAGCCAAGGGACTAGTAGATAAGGTAAAGAGAACGGGATCTACGGGAGGGACGACCCTTGTGGCTAATGCGGTTTGCCAGGTGTGCTTTTGGGGGGTTCTAGCTAGTCCTCTCGTTCGCATTAGATCTACATGCAGCCTAGCTGCCGCTGCCCGACAACATCCAAGTTCTAGACACTGCAAGCGCTACGACAGCGCTATCTCTTTGCGTCTATGCTTCGATTAACTGAATATTGATCCACCCATGACGCTGTGGCGTCCAAGGTGGCAGCATCGCACATTCTTGGCGACTTCAATGTGGAAGCTGAAGTCTTGCCCTTTCTTGGACAACGCATGTTGGTCAGGTCGTTTCTCTTCTGATGACCATAATTCGTGACACAATCTTGATATCTCGCCACTTTACCATGGTCTTGGCACTTCTTGCCCCACGGAGTTGAGTTTCCTTCCAGGCTGTTATTGACGCTTGTCAACACACTTGCCATCAAAGGACAGGAAGTCTACCTACCCACGCAGACAGGAATGTGAAGGAACGTGGGGTTGAGGGAAGCTGAAGAGGCAAACGTGAAGAGGCTAGAACACTTGAAAGTTAGCCTCACTTCAAACAAGGAAGGAATTTGCGACACGCAGAACGTCTCGCTGTGCTGGGTTGGTATCTCGCTCATGAAAGACCGACCGGCGGCGGGGACAACGAGAACATACTCGAAGCTGAGACCGGACCAACCGAGCCATGCGGCCTGGTTGCTCCTGTATGCGCCGAGCTCCGTGCGTACCGGCAGCGCCTTGGAGCAGCGATTCGGGATTCACAGGCTCGAGGGAGTAGATGACGAGCCCCCGAGTGGAATGGCGCCCCACGCCAATGGAGGCGGAGGACCTGAACCGACATAGATTATTGTTGGAGATCCTGGTTCTCCTAGCACGAGGTTATATACGGCCCAAACTCGAATGCAAAGTCAAACCCAGGCGAGTCTTAGGTGGCTCCTGGTAGATACTGTGTGATTGAGCTGTGTTCAATGTCCTCAGGGGGAAAAACAAAACCCCTTGTTTGGTCCGAGGCAAATATCGCTTTTCCTATGAAGCTTGACGAGTATTTCTCTTATATCTGAAGTTCTTTGTGCCACTCTTTCACCGCATGATCGCATTTTGCGTGCAAGGTTCCAATCTTGACATAAACCAGGCAACTACCAGGTACAGCACGTAGGTCTACGTTGTCGATCCTCGGTGAGCTGACAATGGGCAACAATACTTTTTCATGGTAAAGAGCATAGATGTCAAAACAGTCTCTGTGTACGAATACAACTGTAGTAGCTGGTAACAATAGCTAGCTATTGACCTGCTTGATGCCCTCCCCCGTCTCGCCCTTCCCACTGGCACGCGGCGCGGCGCGTGCAGCACACGCGGGACGTGTTCAAATCACTTTGTCACGGCGCCAACCTAGGACAAGGTAAATGGAACTTGTTGTTCTATGAAGAAGGGAAAGATAATGTCTCTGCCCTTGAGGTCTCTCCTCTATATATGGGGTGCCCTGTGGGTCGGCCCTGATTCGCCGGCAAGGCGGGTCCTCATGCCAGCCTTGTGGTACGGTGACATCACTGCTGGAAGTTGCCATGCACCTTTAATATCCTCTTTCAAGTTCACCATCTCCATGAATTCCGCACGTAATTCATATACCAGGCCTTGCAAATCAATCTTTGTCGGCCCCCGAAACGAGAGAGACCTCACCTCCCGCGGGCCTTCCCCCGGAGTCGTGACCACGTCGGTCTCGACCACGCAAAGCCAGTCCCCTGTGTTGAATACACTGTTTGCCTTTGGGACAACAGCCGTGGGTCCACTGGCGCGCAGCTCTGCCTCGAGGCGCGTCATCAAGGATTCTGATTCCGATTCCGGATCGCGGTTCGCCGCTTCTCGCAGGTCTGGGCCCCTTGGTACGATGGGGAGGAAGGGCTCGCCGAGAAATACGATATTGTTGGAGCGGAGACGGTGGTAGTACACTGCAGTATCTTTGGGCAAGCTCTGTGTTTGAAAGCGTCTGGATTCCAAGACGATCGGGAACGCGAGCAAGTCGTGGGCACGGTTGAAGGGGAGAATGGCGTGCGCCGGGTTGGGATGTCGACGGCCGCCGGGGCGCACCACGCAGCGGATGGGGAGGGCGTCGGGGAACCGCCGGCGCACCTCGCCGTTGGACTCTCTGCATGCGAGTAGCAAGGGGCGTAGATGGCCTCTCCGGTCGATGAGCCACTCGGTGTTGGCGAACATGACCACCGGCGCCGGCCGCCGCGCAGGGTCCGGGCTGACGTCGACGTAGAAGGCCAGCGAGATCGTGCGGTTCATAATGTCTGTCCAGATGGCGTGCTCCCATATCTGAGACCGGATTTTGGCAGGGAGGGACATGAACTTTGGGAACGTGGGGCCGACGCGCCGCAGCTTGAATCCCATGGGGAGCACTTGAGGGATCGTCATGGGAGTCGTTGCCGTGAGCTGATCTAGCCAATTACGGAAGGGAAGGCCAAACGCCGAGCTAACAATAATAGGGACAGGGTTTTTGTCGGACGGGGGCGGGGGCCAGGCCCGACTGAGGCGCTCAGCCATGGTTTCGGTTCAGCGTGGTTTTGCGTTGCGAGATGCGTGGTAGGGCGAAAACGCGTCGTTGGTTGCGAGGATGATGGAAGATTTTGGGGACGAGAATTGAAACGGATGTCGGGAACTGGAGAGGGGGAACACAGATTTGAGAAGCAAGAGCCCTAGACCTAATAGCCGGTAAGGTTTGTATTGCCGACACCGATGCTCGCACGCCGAAGGCAGGTGACGGGACCTCAACATTTACAATTCAGCTCGTGCCGACGAACAACCCGGCCGCGAGATATTGAACCTTGATCTCCATGTAAGATCTGCGGAGAGATAGCTGGTATAGCACAGCTTCTACCTACCTAGGTAACTAAAGTACCAAAGGCAGAAGTCGTTGTCACTGTATAACGTTAATCGTCCTTTCAACTGACAAATGCAAAGTTAACTGCCGAGGTACCTGACTTATTTACGGGTTGCTACACCCAAAGGCACCTCAGCTTCCATCAGCCCCAAAGCCATTACCGTTGTCACAACGGCATACTTAGACCGACAGCCAAGACTAGGTACCTAGGTAGGTAGCCCTACATGAGCCCAAAGAACTTCATGACCGACTCGCCCTGAAACGGCGGGATATGCGGCCCATTCTGCACCTCATACCCGACCAGCTGCGTCCCATCGCCATACACAATCTTCTTCCACCCCTTGATCGGATCATCCGTGACATTCTTGGCCCACGTGAGCCCCAGGACATTGCTCCACTGGCTCAGCTGCGCGCCCAGCAGCGAGATGTACACGGCCGTGTCGGACGTGCCGTGCACGATCATCATGCGCGTGCGCTGCGTGCCGTTATACCCCGGATCGCACCCCCGCGCAAGATCCCCCCACTGCTGCGCCGTGAACCGCTCGGCCTTTTGCCCGTGCGGACAGCTCTGGTCGGTCGACATGGGCGTCGACATGGTCGCGCCGGCCCAGCAGCCCGCAGGGACGCCCGAGTAGGACGCCGCGGCGTTGAACACGTCCGGGTAGGTGGCCGCCAGCACGTTGGCGACCATGGCGCCGGACGAGCCGCCGACGGCAAACACCTTTGTCGGGTCCGAGGTCGGGAACGTCTTGAGAGCCCAGGTTACCTGGCCGACGAGGGACTGGGAGTCGCCGCCGCCGTTGTGGGTGAGGGACTTGGACGAGAAGCAGTCCCAGCAGTTCATGCCGCCTTCGGGGTTCGAGGTCGGGTAGAGCACGATGAAGCCGAGCTTGTCGGCGAACGTGTTCAGGCCCGTCATTTGCATGTACTGCGAGCCGGAGCCGCCGCAGGGGTGGAGCTGGAGGGGAGGGAGGTTGGTTAGAGAGAGTACTTGTTGGCTTGCTTGGTGGGAGACTTACGGCGAGGACGATGGCGGGGTTGGCGGCGAGCTTGTCGGGCGTGTAGACGAGCATCGCGGGCAGCTTGGATGGGTTGTCGCCCCAGTTGGAGACTTGCTGTGTCTTGCCGGCTTGGATGGATGGGGCGAACAAGGCTAGCATCGCCAGGGAGGCGCGAGCCATGGCGTAGAGGGACGGCATGGTCGTGCGGCAGTTGGTATGCGGTCAGGATGAAAGTGCAAAAGTGATGCTTGAGACTGGTTAAAGATACTAATGATTGAGTGAGAAGAAAAGTACGGCTGGCCTGGAGAGAGCCTTATAAGGCCTATCAAGCTCCGACACGAAAGAGGGGATACCCATCATGAATACGATTACGACTCAACAATGAGTGCCTATTACTGCTTGAGATTGGCGTTATAGAGACACCGGAGTTGGAGAATATTAGGGCAAGCACACGGCCGCACCCGCTCCGAGGGCAGCCCGCCCGAATGCTGGAATCGGGACTCGCGATCCGCGCTAGGGTATAGGCAACGTACAGCTGCGCAAGGACCTAGTTTCAGATTGGGCTAGACGGGGTGCGTAAAAGGAGCCTTGCGCTCCAAATGAGGCTGCGACGAGATATTACCACCGCCTATTTCGGAGAGTCTCGTGTTCTTGTTCCTGAACCGCCCACCCCAGCTTGGCAATCCATTTACACGGGCAGCTGTGATAGGCTCTGGACCGGTCACGGTGTCAGTTCTAACGACCGAAACATCGGGAGTCGAGTCGGGAGTTGGGGTCGCATGTCATGTGGAGAAGCGCACTGGTAACATCATGATCAGGCTGAACTGGCATGGAAGCCGGTGTGTTCACGTTGACGATGAAGAGCCTGGTTGTGATCGGCTTCAGTTTTGAGCAGCCGCTCTCAACTTTGAATATGAGCCCCGCAACCATTTGATCGAGATGATAACCGCTCAGAGACAGCAAAGTTGATTCGGGAATAGAATGGTACCGGGCAATGGCTGGGACCAGCACAAAAGACACTTGCTGAGAGTAGCGTTTCGGGTGTCCAAGCGTCTTTTCGAGGAAGCCTTTTACCTCATGTCGTGCTTGCTGGTCCCCGAGACAAGTCATGTGCTACCGTTCGGGTGCTTGTTGAACAGGACATGTCTCGTTGCGTCCGTGTTTACACCAGCAGGGTTAGTTCCCGACCTGTCAAACCAAAGTCCCGTCACTCATCACGTCACGGCGACCTCGCCCAGCCAAAAATCACACGAGCCTAAGGTAGAGATGGCAGGTAATGATGCGACGTAATTCAATACTACCTCACCGAAACGCCCAGGTCATACGCCCGCACTCCTCGAATGCAGCCTCTCGAACCCAAAATTCCACACCTCGGCCCGGCGGGGTCCATCCGACGACTCCTTCAAGCCCACATGCTGAAAGACACTCGGCTCGAGCGCCCACTTGACCAAACCCTTATCATCCGCGTAGCCCTCCAGGATCTGGTCCCCGGCAAAGTGGTACGGCGGGTCCCGCAGCAGCGCCTGGAAGCCCTCCAGCTGCCGTTGCGGAAACACCAAGCCCTGCGCGCAGCACCCATACCGCGGCATCTCCCGCACACCCGCGCCGTTGGCAAACACCGCCGACAGCGGATTCAGCCGGTTGACCGACAGCCGGCCGGCCAGGAAATACAGCACGATCAGCGCGGGCATCCACAGCCCGAACACGAGCGCCGCCGCCATGGTATACCGCGACACATCCACCCCACCACCGCCACTACCACCACCGGACCCAGCCTTGCGCCAGACCGCCCACCGCCGCCGCCGACGCAGCGTCTCGAGAAACGCAAGCAGCACCACGACATACACGAGCACGATAGTCTCGGCGTACGTCAGCCACTCCTCGCTGTTCCAGCCCATGAAGATCTCCGAGTAGAACAGCCGGAGATAAATCCAGTCGCGTCCCGTGCGCGCGGCCTGCTGCTCCACATACGGCAGCGCCTTGCGCAGCCGCGCGAACCACGCGCGCGAGGCCACGATGTCGTCCTCCACCAGCGCAAAGTAGCGCGCCCCGCGGTTGCGGCACGCCTCGACGAGCGCCGAGTGGTCCAGGCGCATGTTCTCGACGCGGCCGGGGCCGCGCGGCTGGCCGTCGTGGAGGTTGAGCGGGATGGTGTGGTAGATGGTGGAGGTGTTGGCGGTTGGTGGGGGGGTCCCGTAGAGGAGGATCTCGTCGGCGAGGGTCTCGAGCCAGGCGGCGCCGTAGGCAAAGTGCTTCTCGGGCATGCGGTCGGCGAGGAGGACGACAATGTGGATGGAAGCGCGCTCGGGAGGGGTCAGATTGTCGGTCAGGGTGGCGAGGGTGTAGGCGAGGAAGGACTCGGTCGTGCGGTTGACGCTGGGGATGCCGATGCAGAGGAGGTTGTTGTCGGCTGCGGGGGTTGGTGTTGTCGTCGGGGCCGGCTTGGGGGGCACGTGGGAGAGGAAGACGTCGGCCTCGGCGGCGCGCAGGCGCGAGAAGCGCTGCTCGTAGGCGCGGTCGGCATTGTAGAAGAGCGAGGACGGGTCGTCGTACGACGTGAAGTAGCTCGTCGCGAAGAGCAGCCCCCAGATCAGCCAGAACACGGCATTGACGCGACTCACGAGCATGGCGGGCTGGTCGGCGTGGGTTGTGACGACATGGCGGGGACTGCGGAGACTGCGGACTGTCGGTCGTGACGATGACGCGCGGCAGTGGTGGTGTGGTGTTGCTGTGGTGGTCGGGATTGAAAAAGTTTTGAGGGGGACAATGTGGCCGAGCTGGTCGGGTCGGGAAGGCGCTCTCTGCTTTGCAAGGATGGCATGGCATCGGCTGCTGCAGCCTGCTGACCTGGCAGATGTCAAGGATGGCAATTTCTGGGCTGAGCCAATCAGGGACATGGACGGGGTCATCCCTGCAATGCCATGCGGCGCGGGAACTTTTTGGAAGGCATGTCTGGGAAGTTTTCGACAGGGAAAGATTCAAGGGGACGAAACCACAACGACTGACCAAAAACATGCATCGGAAAGATCAAGCCCACCAGAGACATGCATTTTGAAGTTGTCCCATGGTGTCGGATTTACTGATGCTTATGCACGTCATTTGCTCCTTCACTGCTGCGTTCTCGAGAGAGGACAGAACATATCCGGTATACGTCTTGTGGTTCTGTTTGCAAATAAGTTCAATGGCAATCCCAACAATGCTAGCCATATCACACAATCTCAACCTTCTGTTGTTTCCTTTCAGGCGCGTGGCTGCACAAGGTCAGAAGTCGAATAGGAAAGACCGTGCATGCAAGTAGTGCTCCTATTGGCTGACATTTCATTGAACTTGTTGACAACAAATAGGGGCATCATCTTGCACGAGAAAACAAAAAGGGCGACAAGGCCTGTGGTGGTCGAACCTGGTAGCGTTAAACGAGATTGTCAATAGACCTCCATTCACATGTTAGCCAAAGAAAATTTGGATCCCGGGCCCCAACCGTTATTTTCAGCCTCATGCAACGCTTCTTTGTCCCGGCTTTACGGTTCCGGGTTCCGCACGGACAAAAGATCCCAGACACTTCCATTTCTAGAAGCAATAGAAGTTGTCTGACCCACCATCCGCAACCCTGCACATGGCAAGTTTTTTTTCTTGTGACTCAGATACGGTTCGACAGGCTCGATTCCGTTCTTGTGCCCAAATGCAGTGCTCTAGCCTTGTGAGAGCTGTCAGAAATTAATCTTGTTTCTGTGCCGCATGGGGCATCTTGTCCAGGGGTTTGTTTCAACATACAGGCCCCGTTATCAACCAGATCAAGGCGGTAACCTGGTAACCTGTGGATTCTTTGATTGCAAATGTGATAGGGGGACGAATCGAAGACGCGCAGTCCGCTTCGTCGACAACGCAACGGCCGGGTAGAGGCCCATGTCCTCCATGTGCCGGAATGTCCGAGACAAGTCTGGTTTTCTGCCAATGTCTGTGCAGATCAGGTCTTTGTCAGGGGCCCATGTGCGAATTGCCGTCCGTACCCGGCTTCAATGGAGCTGAGCTTTCATATAAGCCCGTCGCGACCTCAGGCTCTCTCTGCCTTGAGCCTCATTGTCAACATCAATATCACGGCATTTTAATTCCAACTTCACGCTCGTCGCTCATTCATCGTTCCTCTCGTCACACTGAATCATCTTGCGGATATCACGGCAACGGACCTAAAATCATCAACCCCAACTCCGAACCTCGCACCCTTCCAGCGCCGAAACACATCGTGTATTGTCCAGCAGGCTTGATCTTGGGGTTTGGACTGATTCCTCACCCGTTCCTTGCGAAAGATAAGAACATGGCCGTCATATTGTGCCAACATAGCGGCCGTGGCGGGTCATTTCCTCTTGGCAGGAATGGGAAGAGGGGGGGCTATGAGAAGCCCCCCGCGCCGAAACCGACGACGGGGAGCGGCAACAAATAGGCGGATGGGCACAACAGGTACGCCAACACTTCAATCAACTGAGGTGCTCATTTCGTCCACTAACACGAACACACGCAGTTCAAAACAAGAAACCCCTTTCCTGTTGACGCCGAGAATAATCCCAGCTGTAGACCAGCTGTCGAGACGGGAGGAAGGAAAAAAAACCATTGGGTGGATAGCGCTGAAGTTTGAAATCATTACCGTGGACACGGAGGGTAAATTGGGCTTTCATTTGTCAGGCGGTGGATAGATAAATAGACGGAGGCGTTGAGCGTTCTCCCATTCTTCACATTAGAACAAAACGAGTTGCAAAGCAATAGACGCATGGGCCCCACAACCGGCCACCCCCAACAACCGGCCACGTATCCCCACACCGCTTTTCCATCCACCACGAACTTCAACATTACACAACTTGTTCAATCCTAGGCCAAAATAGCCCATCTTTTGATTCATGACTGTCAGGGAAGAGGTTATTCAGAGCGCAATCGCCGACGTGCGCAGTGGTCTTTCTTGCAGAGCGGCGGCGAAAAAATGGGGCGTATCCCGATCTACCCTCGGCGACCGGCTCCACGGCGCGCAACCACAACAACAGTCCAAAGAAGCCATGCAAAGGCTCTCCCCTACGCAGGAGAGCTTCCTAGCCGACTGGTGCCTCAACGAAGAGGCTGCAGGGCGCGCGCCTACGCGTAAGCAGGTCATGGCCTTCGGCGAAGCCATACTGCACGAAGGCGGCGATACTTTTCCATTGGGAGCCCGTTGGCTCGACCGCTTCCTACGCCGCAACCCACGCGTTATGACAAAGAACTCGAGTCTCCTGGAATCAGCCCGAGCCCGCGGTTCTACCCGTGAGGCTTACAATGATTTCTTTGACCGTTTGGAGGCTCAAATTGCGTCAAAGAACATCCTCCCTGCCAACAAGTCGGGCAAATCGCTAGACAGGAAGAAGGCCGAAATAGCCGCTTTGAGGCGTCAGATCCAGTATTTGGCGAACTGAACTAGAGGCCACAAAGCCACGCACGAAGAAGAGGGTCAAAGAGGGTGCAAATGACCAAATTTGTGTGTATTCCCGACATCATCGCCGCCCAGGAAGCGAGCCAACAAGCCCCCAAGCGAAGGAAGAAGGCCACGGCGGCTAGGGAGGTGCACGTAGTAGAAGAAGCCCAGCGAATGTTACAAAATGGTCTTGAATGCATACACGTGGCCTTGGACAATTGAGCTTGCTTTTTTTTGTATAGAAATCTAGCCTGTTTGCGATGTTGTGTGCATTTTGTTGTGTGGGTATGATGGTGGTGATGGTGGCCGATTGTGGGGGGTGGCCGGTTGTGGGGTCCAACCTTCTAATATACCAGGCTCACCAGGCGACATGCTCTGGTTCTTAATTACCAGCAACTAACTTTATTGTCACAGTCTCTCTCAATTCCTTCCAGGTTCGCTTTGCATATGACCCAATCCAGAACCGTATGCCGTGCCGTACATGGACTTCAGCTGCTCGGTGCTACTTCTGCTATGAACATGCACACACCTGCACCTCTGCACCCGCGTCGTGGCATGCCATGCAGTGTAACGTGATTGAACCAATCCCCATCGTCTTGCCGGCACCGATTTAGATGCGTGCCGCTCCGTCCCGTCGACCCATGGATGTCGTCATGCTTCCCGTGGCCAAATCGAGCCCACGTCCCGTCAAGACTCTCGTTCAGAGTGGAGATGCTCGGTCTGCCGTTTTCAAAGTTGCACTTGATAGCTTCATTGGAGGACGTGTCAACGGCCGTTGAAAGATTTTGTGA
This sequence comes from Podospora appendiculata, assembly GCA_033675105.1. Taxonomy (NCBI): domain Eukaryota; kingdom Fungi; phylum Ascomycota; class Sordariomycetes; order Sordariales; family Podosporaceae; genus Podospora; species Podospora appendiculata. The sequence goes on along the minus strand of JAULSO010000007.1, from coordinate 439,064 downwards.
TGGACTTAAACCTCTTACTTGCAGCTAAGCAAGTAATTACCGTTCCATCCGAGCCAAGGGACAGAACTGGTATTGCAAAAGGGCGTGAGGTAGTCATCACCAATCAAGGCGCAGTCTTGGCTACCTGGTACGGAATGTAGAAGTACCAAAAGGTTCAAGTTGCAGATGGCTTGGCATGGAGGTGAGTAATAGCCCTTTGAGATAACACCAAAAGAACCTGCTCCTTACCTACCTGGTACATATCCTAGTTCTAGTATGATGGACATTCAAGCGATTCTCGATGCCTTATTGTGATCTGAACCTTGATTTGCAAGTCCCGTGAATAACGCACAATGTCCCTCGCTCTGCCTCATATCCTCACATGTGTGCTTCTATGCGCTCTCATCGCCCTCCTTACGCCAGCACACGCAGCGATCATCTCCGCACTCCCATCTCAACCTCCTCCACAAAATTCCCTTCGAGAAACCAACGCCACAATCAACACCAATAGCCTCTTCAGCAACAACAACAACAACAACAACTATGACATCCCAGACTCGTACAGCGAGGGCACCCTCCGCGGCTCGCTCATCCTCTACAACGGGCGCATCCACACCATGGACGAGCACAACACCGTCGCCAGCGTAGTCGCCATCGACGACGGCAAGATCGTCTACGTCGGCAACCGGTCCTCGGACGCAGGAGCCCGCTTCCTCTCTACCGCCACCACCACCACCACCACAAAACCCCGCAGAATCAACCTCCACGGGCGCATGGCCGTCCCCGGCCTCATCGACTGCCACAACCACATCGTGCTCCTCGGCAACCGTCCGGGCTACCACACCCCGCTCGAGAACGCGTACAGCATCGCCGACGCGCTATCCACACTCACCTCCCGCGCGACCGCCGTCCCCGCCGGCGAGTTCATCACGACCATCGGCGGCTTCCACCCGAACCAATTCACCGAGCGCCGGCTCCCGACCCTGGCCGAGCTCGACGCCGCCCTCCCGCACCACCCCGTCTTCATAAGCTACGGCTTCACCGGGCCAGCGGTCACCAACACCCTGGGCAAAACCTTCTTCTCAGCCGTCACCCCGACCCCGCTCATTGCCGCCAACGGGTCCATCCCCCTGGGAACCGCCAACGGCGCGGCCCTGCTCGCCCTCCGCGCGCTGACCACCCCGTCCTCTTCCCGCCGCAGCGTCCAAGCCGCCATGGCCTACGCGGCCTCCCTCGGCGTGACAACCCACCTCGACCAAGGCGCCTTCCCAGCCACGCACACGCCGTCCGACGGCGCAGCCAACGCCGACCTGTACACCATGCACACCCCCTGGCTCTCCACCTACGCCTCCTTCCTCGGGATAATCCGGCTGCGCATCAACTTTCTCTCGCTCGACACCGACACGTCAACACCGTCCCTCACCAACCGGCTGCTCAACACCTTCCCCCTCTTCGGCAACGCCATGGTCCGCACCGGCGCGGTAGGCGAGTTCGTCACAGCCGACTACGCAGGCGGGGACGTCTTCTCCGCCGCAGCAGCGAAGATCGCGACCGCAGGCTGGCGGCTGGAAGTCCACTCGCTGACCGAGACCGACTACCAGACGCAAATCGAAACATTCGAATCCATCCACGCGACTACAACACCACTGACAGCCCTGCGGTGGGTGGTCGCGCACGTGCCGTATATTACGACATCCTACCTGGCACGCCTCAAGGCCCTCGGCGGGGGTGTCAACCTCTCCGGCTGGCTGTACCTCGCCGGCAGCGGCAACGCGACACACCCTGCCGGCCCGCCGTTCCGACGGATTCTGGACAGCGGGATACACGCGGGCTTTGGCGGCGACGGGGCGAATATCGCGCCGCTGAATCCGTGGGTGCATATCTACTACGCCGTCACGGGGCGGAATGCACGCGGCGAGCTGGTTAACTCTGGGCAGGGGATCGGGAGGCACGAGGCGCTGGAGTTGTATACGAGGCGGAACACGTGGTTCTTGGGCGGGGCGGATGAGGGGATGCTTGGGGTTGTTGAGGAGGGGAGGCTGGGGGATGTGGTGGTGCTGAGTGAGGATTATTTTGCGGTCGAGGAGGAGGGGTTGAGGGGGTTGAGGAGTGTGTTGACGGTTGTTGGGGGGGTGGTTGTGCATGATGAGGGGGTTTTGTAGGCACGGGCGGCGAGGAGGGGGTGATCGGGGGCACGGGGAAAAGGGGTGTTTTGTTTTGGGTGGGGACTTTTACGGTGACCGGGTGAGGCCAGACTCTGTCGACGTAGGTTATGTTGCGTACTTGCCTTCGAGTAGAGATAGTGGAACGTGTTCCGGAAGAGAATCATAAAACGAGCTTCGAGCCCTGGCGGTCACTTGACTGTGATGCGATCGATCAGGGTACCAACACCCTTAATCAACCTGTAGAGTCATGCTGGCAACAGATGCGTGAGGCGAGCGCCATAGAGGATTTGGACACGCATCGACATTCCAGATACCATTTCTGGGTCGCGCGAATGCCGGTTTGAATTGATTGTTGATACCCCGGTCATTATTGCGGTTCACACTTGCAGTTTGTCGTTTTTAATGTTCAAGTTGTTTGCGTGGCGTGGTCGACATAGGCACTCACATGTGCATAACGTTACTAGGAATGTAATTCAGGGGCTGTTAGTCAGAAACTGAAGCCAAGAACTTTGGATTTGATCCGGTGAGTTAACTACCTATGCTACGCCACTGGTTGCACTCCTGGTAAAGAATAAAGCGACGCGATTGCTATTGGTACTTGATCTTGCCAAAGCCAAAACCTAGAATGCCTGGCTACAAAGTCAAACCCATTCGACACTTTGAAGGCGTCACCCCCACTACACAAACTACCAAGGTATACATCGACAAAGAAACCACGGCATCGTGGAATTGTAACATTGCTCAGACTAGCACCTGAACAAACCTAGAATGACAACAGATCCTAAACCCGACATCCATGTACGCCACGCCATTCTAGTCTACACTATTCCAGAACCCGTGACCCGTTTTGTGCCCGTGCCTTGAGCCCATAAACCACACCACGAGTAGAAGCCCCATATGTAAGTACTGCCCTTAACCCTAAGGTTCATACCACGACACCCAAGCCCCTTCACCCAAGCGAGTGCCCCCGCCCCAGATACACCTCCTCGGGCGCGGTGAGCCCGACAACCGACTCGCCGTCCAGCGACATCTTGCTGGTGCTGGTCACCGTGACGTCGACCGTCTTGGTTATTGCCCCCGGGGACGCGCCCGACTTCTCGCGCGACGACTCAAACAGCGACAGCTGGCGGTCCATGTCGTTCTCCATGTCCTGGATGATCTCGCGGTGGGTGCGCAGCCGCGACAGCTGGTGCGAGCCCGTGTGCTTGCCGCCGCCGCCGCCGCCGCCGCCGCCGCCGCCGCCGCCGCGGTGGGTGATGGTCCTGGCGACCGTCACGCGCGTGATGAAGTTGGAGACCGAGCGTGGGAAGAACTTGGCCAGGAGCGGGCGCATGGGCGGCACCGACACGCAGACGATGCAGAGGGAGCATTCGATTATGGTCCAGTTCAGGGGCGAGACGAGGTAGTCTTTGTGTGGGTTAGTGTTAGTGAGGGACCGGCGGCATGATGGCATGGGGATGTCTGCACGGTGGGTTGGGGCTTACATGTCACGTCGATGCCGTACATGTCGCGCAGGGTGACGATGCGGATGACGCTTGCGATGAAGGCGCTGAGGTGGTGTTAGTACATATGAGCAGGTTGGATCGAGACTTGGGGAAACCAACATAAACCCGACCCCAAACAGCAGACAGATCAGCAGCCGTTGCCTCATAGGCAGGTTGAGCGACCAAAAGTACGGCAGCGGGGCCATGACGAGGATAAAGTCAATGACGATGTTGACGGCGGCGGTGCCGTACAAGAAATCGACAAACGGAAAGCACCGGCTGTCGGCAATGGTAAAGTCCCAGGCGGCCCGCACGGGAGTGCACTGGAAGATGGTGGCGAAGATGGCGCTGAGCCCGAGCCCCGTCACCATGACTGCCGTCCCGAGGAGGATGCGGCGGAGCAGCTGGTGCGGGAAGATGCGCAGGTACGACGTGATGATGGACAGCTTGGTGAAGGCGGTGGCGGCGGCGTAGAAGACGTGGGTGACGTACATGAGCTGGACGCAGTGCTTGAGCATGTCCATCATGTTGTCGAACGGCCGCGGCAGGTTCCACACGTGCATGCCCAGCCCGTACCGCGTCGCCACCAGCGCCGTCGCCGCCGACACGAGCGTGAAGAGGGCGGCGAAGACGATGAGGATGTCGTCGACGAAGAAGTGCCGCGTCAGGAAGGCCCGCGTGAAGATGCGCAGCGACACCACCACCCCGATCACCACGCTGAAGGTCAGGTTGACCTGCCAGATGGCCGGCGCCAGCGTCGACTTGTCGCTGAAGTCGTACTGCGCGATGTCGCCCGCGCTCGGGATCACCGGGTTACCAGCGCGCTGGGCGTGGCGTAGCATTGCTCATGCTGGTGCCTACCTGTGTTGGCGACGTGTGTCCGTCTCGGTTAGGTGGTCACGTAAGTACCGATTTATTTCTGTGATGCTTCTGTCTGTCTGTTTAAGTTGTTGGTGATGTCTGAATGACTGACTGTCTGACCGTCTGTCACTGCTGTGCCCACTTCAAGTGTCAGTGGTAAGTAGTGTCGGGTGGGGGGACTGGAGGTGGGGGATTGAGACACCCAAACGACGGCGGACAGACTGACAAGCCAGGACATGCCAGACGACATGGACGTGTAGGGCAGAGGGAGACGGACGGAAGTATCTCCCCACGAGCATGGGCCTAATTAAACTCATCATGCCTCAACCCACGGATGGCGATCACCGGGACGGGCTGGCGGGTCGACAGTCTGGTAGCGACTGCCCGCTCTGACCTTGTCAGGCCATGGCAGGGCATGGCTCCCATCAGTCCTGGGGTTTGTCTCGCACGCACTGCCTCCCCCTACCCTCGATACCAGGTACGGGCTGCTACCGAACGAGCAATGGTTTCGTCCAGGACGCAAGACAGGACAGGATTCCTCAGGCTTCCCCGAGTGCAGTGCCTGCATGATTTATTGACCTCGACCAGGGGGGGGGGGGGGGGGGTCAACCACCCGCCAGTGCCCCTGGCTGCAGGTTGACAGATGTGCCCCTGGTCTTGATTGGCCGAGCCAGCAGACCTGGCGCACCCCAAGGAGCTGGGAACGTGAACCATGCGCGCTCGGTCCCTCGCTGTTCTTCAGCTCGACCACACGGGCCCGTCTCTCCGCCGGCTGGATCCGTGGTAGCGCGGTCCCCTTCTGGGCTGGGAGGCTTGTTTTGTTATCTTTGTCAGTATTCCCGATTCCCGAAGGCTGCGGACGCCCGAGCTGAGACATTTGCAGGCAGGCGGGCTTTGGCGCTAAAACGTCTGGGGGGGGGGGGGGGGGGGGGGGTTGGAGGTGTCACTGAATTGGATCGTTCTGGATTCACGCTGCCAAAGCTCGATTGACCGGGGAGTGAGGAGCTGGTTCTTGGTAGTGTGCATCGGGAGGATGGGTCAATGGGAAGCGTGGAAGGGAGATGGGCGAATTGATTGTCATGCTGGTAGACGAAATGTTGCAACACCGGCTTCCAGACTAATTATGTCTGCACCGTGTCGTGAAGTTTTGGGAAACGCGTCAAAAAAAAGAGGTGACATTCAACCAACGTGGCCGACCATTGGAGTTCAGCCGTAAACACGTCCAGCCCACTGGGTCGTCTCGAATTCAATGGGTGCATGCGTGGTTCTAGATCGTAAACATGGTTGCATGGTTGCAGAGAATGGACGTGCAGGGAGATTACGCGATGTAGAGGAAACAGGCTAAACTCGAGACGAGGTCCAGAAATAGACATTGCGCGGCTGGGTTCAAATGGTGTTCACGGTTTGTGATTAATTGATGTGCGAGACTGAGATGCGTATAAAGGACGCCATTAAGTTCAGCCCAGTCCCGGCTTGAAAGTGAAAGAGGAAAAAGGGGCGTCAGGAAGGTAAACAGATTTTCTTAGTCCCGCGAAACACGTGAGGTCGGGAGGAATTGTGGGAACTGTCGGATCAATGGGGTTCTTGAAGAACAGACAAACTTTCCGATACAATTAATTAGTCTTCATCAGCCAGGTGGATGGAGGCAGTCTGAGCGCTTTTCAAGCGAACTTTTGTCCAAAAGAGGTCACGTGGTCCGGTGGGGGAAATGAAGTACAGACCACACAATAGCCGATCCATACGGTTTAGTTACCGTACTAAGAAGAGGCAACTGGAAGTCATTCGGTTCAATCAAACTAAAATACGACTCTAATATCAAACAGCACTGGCAAAAGACGGAAGAACAACACACAAAACAAAGCCCAGCGAACAGAAACAAACCAACGAGACAACAGCACCCACACCCAAGTTAATCTCCCTACCCTAAGGTAAGTTCCTACCCTCAACTGTAATACTCGACCAACCAAGAACGCAGATCCCCAACGGTCGGAAACTCGAGAAACAGACTCCCGTTGACGGTGATGCCGAGCTGCTCGCGGAACTTCTCGGCAATGACCAGGCTCATGAGGCTGTCGACGCCGAGGTTGGAAAAGGCCGCGTCGTCGTGGAGTTCGGACGGCTCGATGCCCGCCTCGGCGGCCACCATGGCCATGGCCTTGGCCGCCGTGGTGTTGTCGTTGTCTGAGGAAGCGGCGGCGGTGGCGGTGGCGGTGGCGGTGGCGGTGGCAGCCGGGGCAGCTTCTGCTTTTGCTGGCTTTGGTTTTGGCTGAGAAGGTGCTGCCGCTGTTACTTTCACCGCGACTGGTTTATTTGCAGCAGGAGCGGGGGCAGGAGCAGGTGCCGTCTTGACCTCCACGAGCTTAACAACAGCAAGTGCACCCCCGCCCCCCTCCGCCGGATTCTTGACATCCACCGCCGAAAAGAAGCGATTCAGCAACACCCGCGGATACCGCCGAAACTTGATCGCCCTCATCACACCCACAATCTCCTCCTCCCCCTCCCCAGCGAGGATATACACGTCCCCAAAGTACACCGCCGGGTCCTCCGCCGTGGGAATCATCTTCACATACGAAGTATACCGCCCGCCCGCGACCAGCGGCCTGGCAAGCTTAAGCGACCCCCACCCGGGTGTTACGCAGAAGTTACTCGCCGTGTCGATCGCGGACGAGACGTTCATGACGAACCCCGCGATGTGGCACAGGCTGTCGATGAAGAAGGGCGGGATGGTGTATGTCCCGCTTCCTGCTGCTGCTGCTGCTGCTGTCGGGAGGGTTACGTGCGCAAAGGCCTCGAGGTCGTGCAGGATCACGCTCTGCATGCCGCGGTACTTGGGCGCGTAGTCGACTAGGTTGGCCGCGAAGAGCGTGTAGGCCATGGCGTGCGAGAGGCGGCTTGCGACGCCGGCATTCGCGAGGGATGTGAGGGCTGCGATGCGGGATTGGAGGAGGTGCAGGGTCGGGGACCAGGACGAGAGTGATGTTGCCGCGGGTGTGAGGTGTAGCTGTGCCGTTGCGATCGGGTCCGGCGAGGAGAGGGAGAGCCCGTCGTTTGTTAGCGTGTGCCATTCGATGGTGCATGGGGAGGCGGTGATGTCGGGTGTGGTGATGGTGATTTGGATGAGTTGCGGGACAGAGGTGTTTTTCTGAGCGACAAGGCCTTCGACGACGACCAGGTTGGCGATGTCCATGTCGAGAACTGTGGTCGGGGTTGTCGGGGTGAGTTTGGAGACGAGGTATTTGCCGAGGGTGTAGACTATGTCGGCGTGGATGGACTGCATTTTGAACGGTGGGGTTAGTGGTGGGGGGGGGGGGGGGGGGGGGGGGATGGATGGAAAAGGGTTTGTTTGTTTGTTCAGATACGTACCGAGGTGACGACCCCCGCGCCATTCATCTTGTGGCCCCACGCCGCGGCCAGGAACTCCTCCTGCATCATGTCTGAGTGCACCACCACGCGGCCGGCCGGTCCGGAAAACGCCTCCTCGACAACCCGATGAACCAGCGACGTCCGCAGGTTAGATATCGGCGCAGCTGGACGTGGTGCTGCCGCCGCGGCCTTCTTCTCGGCGTCGTAAAAGGTGTTTCCCTTGGTCAGCGCCCAGTCGCCGTTGTACTGGATCCAGTGGTTCTTGTCGTTCCACGCGTACGTGGGCAGGTCCAGCAGGCGCAGCGCCGGCTCGAATGGGCGGTGGAGCTCGGTCCAGCTGATGGGCACTCCCGCGGTGTGGAGTGTCGCCAGGCTCTGAGAGAGCGTCACCCAGTTGTCTTCGCCGCGGCGCAGAGAGGGCGCCGCCGCGTTGACCGACGGCAGAATCGACCGCGCGAAGCCCAGACAGACGGGGTGCGGGCCAATCTCGATCCAGACGTGCGTCTCGTCTACGGTCGAGATGCTGTGCGCGTTCTTGATGGCGGCCAGGAAGTCGACTGTTTCGCGCGTGGCACGGCGGATATACGTCGCGTTGATGGATTTCTCGTCAAAGATGACTTTGCCTAGGAGTGGGGAGATGATGGGCAGACTAGGGGGCTGGAACAAGGCGCCTGTGCGGGCTGTTTCCTCCAGCTCGTCGAGGATGGGGTCCGTCTGCGCCGAGTGGAAGGCAAACGCCACGTCGAGATGGAAGCATTTCACGCCCGCGGTCTCGAGTGTCGTCGCCAGTGCCGTCATCTCATCCACCGTCCCGCTGAGTACCGTGTCCTTGGGCCCGTTGATGCACGCAACCTCGAACGGCGTCCCCTGGGCTTTGGTCTGCACGTCCTCCAGCGACGCGCGGACGGCGAGCATCTTGTGCGTGCCGACCTGGCACCTCTTCTCCAGCAGGGCGGCGCGCTGGCCCACGAGGAAGATGGTGTCGGCGGCCGAGAGCACGCCAGCCACGTGCAGGGCCGCGTACTCGCCCAGGCTGTGGCCGACCACCACGTCGGGCTTGACCCCCAGCGACTCCCAGTACTTAGCCAGCGCCATCTCGGTGCACACGAGCGCCAGCTGCGTCGTGGTTGGCGAGTGGGCGTGGTCGTGCGGGTGGCTGCCGTCGATGGCTGGGATGATGGACGGGAAGCCCTGGGCTTGGCAGAGCGAGTCGAGGTGAAGCAGCGGGGAGCGGAAGGCGGGCGAGTCGCGGAAGAGCTCGAGGTTCATCGACCGGTGGGAGGCTCCCTGGCCGGTGAAGGCAAAGATAATGGGCGGCACGCCGGAGGAGGGGATAGGGGTCTGGGCGTCGGCGGATTGGAGGTGGGAAGTCAGTTGCTTCTTCAGGTGGGCGATGTCGGATGTGGCCACGGCGACGCGGTAGTTGTGCTGGTAACGGCGGGCGGTCGTGGTGTAGGCCAGGTCGGGAAGGGACACGTCTGGGTGGCTGTCGAGGTACGTGCTGAGGCGTTGCAGGTTGCCCTTGAGGGAAAACTTGGTCTTGGCGGAGACGGCAACAACGTGGCTGGAACGGGGGTCTGCCGCTGCGTCTTGGCCGTTGGTTGAATCAGTGCGGAGTGGTGCTTCCTCGATCACGATGCTCGTGTTTCCGCCAGCGGCACTGAAGTTGTTGACGACAGCGATTCTCTTTTTTCCAGCCACGCGCGGCCATGCTGTCTTCTGATAGGGGATGTGCAGATTCCGGTCAGCCAGCTCCTTGGGGCTGGGGAAGCCCGGGTTGATTATTCCCGTCTTGATGCCCACATGCCGCGGGATGGCCTCCTTGTCGAGCATGAGCAGCACCTTGAGCAAGGCCGTCGTCCCCGCCACGGCTTCACCGTGTCCGAAGTTGGACTTCACCGCACCGATGTGCAGCGGCTGCTTGGGGCTGCGGCGCTTGGTGGGAGTGAGTGGCGCAAAGACCTCGCTGACCGAGATGATCTCCTGCGTGTCGCCCGCCTGGGTCCCCGTGCCGTGCATTTCCACATAGCTGACGTCCAGCGGGTCAACTGCTGCTTGGTCCAGGATCTGCTTGGTGAGAAAGGCCTGATGGCCGGCGTGCGGGTAGGTGATGGAGATGGCCTCGGCCGAGTGGTTGGTGCCGGCGGCGAGGATGACGCCGAGGATGTTGTCGTTGTCGGCTTCGGCGTCTTCCAGCCTCTTCAAAATCACCGAGGCAACGCCATCAGCCCGACAGTATCCGTCGGCCTCGCTGTCCCAGGTCTTGCATGCGTTGGCCGTCTTGGAGAGGAAGTGGCCGTTGCTCAGGCCGGCGAAGGCGTCCGAGTTGGTCAGCACGTTCATCCCGCCCGCCACAGCCATGTCCGTGTCGCCGTTCCAGAGCGAGTTGCACGCCACCTGTGTTTTGGGGCTGCTGTCAGTGATGTAAAACAAAGGAGTCAGGGGCTGGGGTCCGTGCTTACATGAATGGTGGCCAACCCCGACGAACAAGCAGTGTCGACGCTGTAACTGGGCCCCGAGAATTTGAAAAAGTAATTGATGCGCCCTGGGCCAAAAGCCCGGCAGCCTCCAGTGATGAAGTAGGTACCGATCTCCTGCGCGGTGTTGACCTCGCGATAGTCGTCGCTGGCCTGGCCGTAGAAGGTGCCGATGCGATGCAGGTCCGTGGACGGCGTCCGGTTCGCAACATACCCCGACCGCTCCAGCGCTTCATACGCCGTGACGAGAGCTAGTCTCTGCATGGGGTCGGTCTGCAGCGCCTCGCGCGGCGACATGTTGAAGAAGGACGCGTCAAACAGGCCGGGCTCGTCGATGAAGCAGCCGTAGGGCGTCAGGCTCGTGTTGACCCGCTTGCCTGTCGGGTCGTAGTGCGTGTCGACGTCGAACCTGTCGGCAGGGATCTTGCGATGGACGTCTAGGCCTTGGTCCAGCACTTCCCAGAACTTTTCCGTGTCGGTGGCGCCCCCGGGCATGCGGCACGCCATGCCCACGATGGCGATCTTGGCCTGCCGAGCACCTCGGGGCCCTTGCGGCGGCGTATCCGGCTTGGTGATCCATGGCACCACGTCTTTGGTCCGTGTCTTGAACTGGCCCGACTCCGAGTTGAGTGCCTCGACCAGGTCGCGGACGGGCAGGGAGGTGCGGAAGCTGAGCACGAGGTACTCGGAGACGGCGACGCCTCTGGCTCGCTGCACGATGCCCTGCACGACATTGTCCCATTGGATGGGCTTGGTGAGGATTTCTTCCACGATGCTGTGGAACAGGCCGCTGGCGGTCTTGGCAGGGAAGGGCCTGCCGGTGCTGGTGGAGAAGACTGGCACGCGCGGCGTGAGCTTGGCATCGAGAGCGTCGAGGGAGCTGGTCTGGACCACGCTGTCGATGTGGTGCTTGCTGTAGATGTGCTCGGCGTGGCATAGGCCTCCGAACACCGGGAGGTGAATGGACTTGCGGTCGCGGAAGAAGTCGGACACGAGGAAGAGGTGCTTTAGTCGCGCTGGCGGGCCGCTCACGGTGACTGATGTGCGGCTGAGGGCGCTGATAAAGATCTTGCTTGGTTCGGGGATATTCTGGAGCGTCATCAATGTCAGCGAGTCGATGTTTCAATGGTACTTTACCTATCCTTGGTTGGCCAGGTATTATTGCTGAGCAGGGACACAACTGACCTCGGCGCTGTGTATAGCATCAAGCTCATGCTGAACCTCCGCAACAGAGGCATCTGGAACCACATAGGCCCAGCTGTCTCCCGGGCCCTCGCTATCAACTGGGCGGGGCTGCAGGTTCTGCGAAACTTCGTCGACGACAACGCCGAGTCTGAAGGCGATACGAATGACTTCTGCAGCAGCACGGGGTACGTCGGCCAGGGTGGGAGAAAGCGAGACGGCAGCGGTGGACAAGAGACCAGTGCCCAGGCCGGCGAGGCACGCATCCACGTTGTGGAAGTCGTATGTGTCATCCGTTGTGTTCTCGTAGTATCTACCACCGAGCGACCAATGGGTCAGAAAACGATGTCTATGACTTCCATGTTTATGTTGCATCCAGTTTATTGGATGTCAAGACTCACCCAATGAATGTCGCCAACTGCACAGCACACAGAAGCATTCCGTCGACAGACCCCCCTAGAGGGCCACTTCGAAGCTCCGCATGGTCCGCGAGGTTGAAAATGGTCTCAAAGGGCGGAACGAGAGCTCTCAACGTTGCAGGTAACAAGCGTACTTCCTCACGAACGGCCAGGGTGGCCTCCTGGATGAAGTTGGCCAGCGAAGGGTGTCGCCTGTCTTTGCTGTGGGCATAGAGCCGACGGAAGAGACCGGTGAGATCGTCATGCGGGAACTCGTTGCCGAAGTAGCCCAGCTTCATTTTCCCAGGCTCGATCAGTGACTCGGTTGTTGAGGGCGTCGAAGTCGTGGTGTACAGCTGGTCCGCGTTGGCCTGAGCCTGGGTCCCGATCCATTCGGCCATGTTGACGTTCATGAGTATCGTGAAGGGGTGGAGCATGAGAGACTCGGGTTGTCTGAAATCTTATGGGAAGAAACAGCTATGCAACATCAAGGGATTGGGTCTTTAAGTGTGGAGCTGGAAGGAAGACCGGGATCAGGCAAGCAAGCCAGACAGTTGTGACTGTGGTGCCAAGAAGCGTGCAGTTTCTCCCACTCCGTGATCACGCCGGTCACCAGTATTTTGCGGGTCAGTGCCCGGTATGTTGTCACTTTAGGTATGAAACCCCGACACCAAAGGGCCATTTGGTTTGAATGAGACGCCCCGGGACAAACTCCAATCACGACCGATGTCGGTCTTCGGTCTGGGTCCAGAAGCCTCTCAGCTGAACCGGGCCGTAGGATCCAAGGGGCTGATACTCGGCGACCTGGGCAAGGCTGCTCCGGGCTGGATATCTGTGGGCTGACCCGATTCCCGATCGGGAGGTACTCTGCGCGCAGACCCAGGAATTGGCCCGGACCTGTTGGGCCTTATCTCTCGGCGCAAAAGGGGTGCCTAGGTCTAGATCCGCAATCCTCCAGCCTATCTCCCATGATGGTAGGAGGGTGTTCTTCAGGCTTGACCATCCGTCTTTCAAATCCTCCAGGTCTATCAGGGCAGCACATCTTTAGAATATCCTCGCCGTCACTGTTATTAGGCCTTTTTCTCGACCAGAAAGTTTACATCACAGTCTAGATTGACATACCACCCCAATCCCCGAGTAAAGACTACGACAGCTTTGTCAGTGAGTCGTTTAGCCCCTTCAACATGGCTCCGGGCGTGGGAGGCTACAAGCAAATCAACAAGGCTCTCAACATCTGTGCCTTTGAAGAGTATCTTGAAAGCCAGCAGGCCTGTCTGCCAAAGCTGTTGGACGTCGAGCAAGTCAGCCCACGAGTGATCCGAATCCTCGGCCAGAATCCTGGGAAGGCAAGCTACACTCTCTCGTTCCACCCCCAAGCACTGCACCCAATGATCAACTAGTAATCCGGCTTCAGAATATTAACAGTGCATCTCTGCTGTATAGTTCACGCTCCAAGGCACAAACACCTACATCGTCGGCACCGGGCCGGAGCGCCTCATGATCGACACAGGCCAAGGCATCGCCGACTGGGCCTCGCTCGTCGCCCAGACGCTCTCCAACGAGCAATTCGCCCTCTCCCACGTCCTCCTCACGCACTGGCACGGCGACCACACCGGCGGCGTCCCGGACCTCATCAACCTCTACCCGCAGCTCGCGCCGTGCATCTACAAGCACACGCCCAGCAAGACCCAGCAGCCCATCGCGGACGGGCAAATCTTCCGCGTCGAAGGCGCCACCGTCCGCGCGGTGCACACCCCCGGCCACTCGCACGACCACGTGTGCTTCGTGCTCGAGGAGGAACACGCCATGTTCACGGGCGACAATGTGCTCGGCCACGGCACCGCCGCCGTCGAGCACCTGGGCACCTGGATGGAGACGCTGCGGCGCATGCAGGCGCACGGCTGTACGACCGGGTACCCAGCCCACGGCGCCGTGAATACGGACCTGCGGGCCAAGATCGCGGGTGAGCTGGCGGGCAAGATGCGTCGCGAGCGGCAGGCGCTGCAGGCGCTGCAGAAGAGCAAGGCTGGCGCGGGGGGGAGGGGGAGGGGCAGGCTCACGGTCAAGGAGCTGGTTACGGTTGTGTATGGGGATCAGATGGATGGCGGGGTTAGAGAGCTCGCGCTGGAGCCGTTTATGGACGAAGTGCTGCGGAAGCTGGCCGAAGATGGGATGGTCGGGTATGAAATCAAGGGCGGCGCCAAGAAGTGGTTTGCTGTTGTTTAGAAGTCAGTCGTATCAGGGGTTTGCTTGGGGGGGGATACGGATAACAGCGGCAAGGATGGCCTTTTTGGATGTAAGTAGCGTGATTTCCAGGTCAGAGTTAGTGCAAACAACCATGTGATTTTGATTGTCTCAACTAGAGTTATTGCTTTGTCTGTGTTTCTCACTTGTGGTTGATTGAAGAAAAGAGGACAACAATGGCTTTGAACAAAGAATTCCCTCCAAGCCTTTTCATTTCTCATGTGCCCTTTTTGAAATATGTGCATTGTTTTCTTCCATTGTTTGTGCTCATTTGATATCAACACTCCGCTTTACTCTTCATTACTACGTCCTTGACCAGTGGAGACTTTTACGTAGGATAATGACAACTGAACTAAGGTACCTGAGTTACGAATCACTATGCTCGGCACTAGAACTAAAAGTTTGCTTCCCTGGTAAAGAAATAGAGTGCGTGCAATTTACGCTCGCGTCGATCGGAGCCAATGGAAGACCCCGTTACACCAAGACTGGCTCCAAGTAAGGAAAGTGTCGCTCAGATGAAACATAGTCTATAGGTAGTCGATGTATGACAGAGAAAGTGAAAAAAAGGGACACATTCAGCAGCCACAAGACTACGGGCTATTGATCTGGTTTGAATTCATCCGTGTAAACTTCCAGGTTGCTATTGCTCATCCAATCCCACAACAACACACCTGCGTAGACGCGGCGCCGTAATTACCTAGTCCCCCGCATGTAACTCCGACAAGTGTCGGGACAATTCCCCACATCTCACCCCTGGCAACCGTGCGTGCCCCGACCCCCTTTATCCCGAACCCACCACACCCAAGGTACACTACACCCCGCCCCCCAGACGTTACCCCCGGATCTCACCCAAGAGCGCAGTAAAGCCCAGATATACCCCGAATAGCGGCGCCAGCGACCGCGCCACATGCAGCCAGGCCCACCGCACAAGCAACCCGCGGACAATACCCAGCGGCGCGGGCTCGGAACTCGACGACGCCGCGGCGGCTTCGAGACTAAACAGGGTATCGTTGGTCGGCACCATGACCAGCCACGTGAAGGGGACCATGGATAGGGTCGACGCCGCCGCGAGAATGTACCGAGACGAGCGCTGGGTCTCAGTCTTGCGTGTGCGGAGCGTTGCGGCGAGCCCGTAGAGCGCGCAGGTCGCGATGCACAGGCCCGGGAGGTAGATGTGGCCGTAGTGGTAGAGGCGCGCCCACTGGCGGAGGAGGAGGCCTGTGTCGGGGGTGGTGTTGGTGTCGAGGAGGACGGGGATGACGAAGGCGGAGAGGCTTGTCATTGCGCCTGTTTGTGCCGAGTTAACGGTCTATTCGACTGTGCGGATGGCATGGACAAGGGAGACGACTGACCCGAGAGGAATGCACCCGAGACCACGGCCGTCGCGGGCACGCGGATATTCGGTGCTGCGGATAGGGTTGCTGCTTTGGTGAGTTTGGTTGCCATAGTGGCTGAAGGAGTTGCGGGCGAATTGGGTGGTTTGGTGACTTGGTCCCTTTCTCCCGTCCGGTGTCGAGATAGTTCGAGTTATACATGTCGTGGTTCTTGGCAAGGCGGTCGTCTCTCGGACTAATACGCTGGTCAAGATACAACCAACTCGGAACATGAACAAGTCCCGGAATTTCGGATTCCGCAACGGTACCGTTAGTTGGTGCTATGGAATGACCTCCGTTTCGTGCAATTTAGGTGAAATCTCTAGGAGCGAGAATCGGCTCTTGTGTTTTCCCTCTGTAAGGCCGTACGCTACATCGTTGTGAACAATTGATTTTCTTTTAGGCACAATTCCGCCTAACCATGGTAACCACTGAAGCCACAGCATCTCACCAGCCCTGCACCATGACCGAGTCATTCAAGGAACCAGATGTCCCTGAGCTGCCCAGCTCGACAGCAGACAAGTACCTCTGTCTCACAATCTGCGGCTACCGCAAGCCGGGCATGAGCGAGGAGGACTACCGCAACCACATGGTGAACGTGTCTGCCCCGCTGACCAAGGGGCTCATGGTCAAGTACGGCGTCAAGCGTTGGACGCAGGTGAGCAACAAATACCAATCATGTCTTTGCAGTAATACAATGCTGGTCTTGCTGTGTTCTGACCGCACTTTTGTCTGCACGTAGATCCACAACCCAGTGGCCACCCGCGCCCTGATGAGCCAGCTGTTTGACCCGCAGATGGCCAACATTGCCGACTTTGACTGCTTCAGCCAGGTCGTGTTCAAGAGCCTGGAGGACTACAAGCGCATGAAGCAGGATCCGTGGTACAAGGAGCATCTCGTGGGCGACCATGAGAAGTTTGCCGATACCAAGAGAAGCATGTGAGTTTGCGTCTTTGTTGATCTGGTCAAGTAGACAGTTGTTGACGAAAGTAGGATGACGATAGGATGGATTGAGGAGTTCGTGAGGGACGGCGAGGTAGTTGATGGGTTTAAGGATGGCTAGTTGGTTCCAGTTTTGAGTTGTCGGTTAAAGAGGCTAGAGTGTCGGTTCCTAGCGTGTCCCGGGTTGCTTAATTGGCCATATCTGATGCTACTTGGTTCTGTGGGGAGGGACCAGTGCGGCGCTCTGCATACCTGCCTGGTACCTACTGGATCGTTCCAGCGTGAGTTGTTCTGAAGACGTTGGAAATAGTACAACATTCTATCACAAACTGGCTTTGATGTTTAGAAAGAAGATCAACAGTTCAAATCATAGAAAGTCGACGGAAGTGGAGAAGTGTATTTTGCACCCGCAGTCGTTCTAATCATGTCCCTGCTAGTATTCACATTGTTCTCATAAAAGAGTTGAGTTGAAGAGAACTACAAACGCAGCTTTGGCGCTTCCAGCATTGAGATGCACGGAAAAACGTGTAATTGACGTGTGGAATAATGATTTATCCTGTTCCACACTTTGCCACCCTACCACACCAACACAGCTCACACGTACCTAGGGAACAGGTACTTAGTTCAGTTACTTCTCCCAGATACCCTCGACCTTGTCCCACATGGGCGCAAACCCAGCGCCCCAAACCCACTTCTTCTCGCCCTCCACATACAGCACCGTAGAATCATAGCACACCTGCGCAAGCTTGAGCCACATGTCTCCCCTCACAGGCAAGAAGCCAGCCTCCCCCTCCGAGTCATTCTCAAACGGCAGCGTGGCCTCCTCGCCATTCTTGACCGCGCGCACAAACTTAGCAACGTGCCCATCATCATGATGCCGGTTCAGCGCCTGGTACAGCTCGGACCAGCCCATGCCCTTGCTCAGCGTCGGCCGATACTCGCCCAGATTCCCCTCGCGCAGCGCGGGCGCGGCGCTGGCGGCGTACCACACGAGGTCGAGCCGCGTCTTCCACTCGACGAGGCGCGCCTTGTCCTCGAGCCGGATCCACGGCTGGCGGTTCAGCGCGGTGATGAACAGCGAGCTGGTCACGCAGTGCATGAGGAAGAAGTCAATCTTGTGCGCCTTGCCCGGCTTGTACGCCGTCGCGGCGCACACCCACGCCGCGCAGCTGATCATCTCGGCTGTCGCGCGCTCCACGGCCTCCTCGGTCGGCTGCACCTGGAACTGCGCGGCGACCTTGACTATGTCGTCCATGGCGCGACCTAGCACGCCGTCGCGGACTTTCCACGGTCCGTCGGGGAGCCGCGCCGCGGTGCGGATGGTCTCGGTCGCGCGCACCTCGCGGTAGATGTCCATGAGCGGCTTGGGAGGGACGGTCCCGGTCTGCGCGAGCGTCTCGGCGCGTTGGAAGAAGACGTCGATGTACATGGGGTCGTGGCTGGCGGCCTGGGCGAGGCCCTCGGCCACCAGGCTGGGGAGTGCGAACTCGACGCCGAATCCCATGTGGATGATGGGGTGGTACAGGCCCTCGAACAGCTGCGCCAGCATGAAGTCGGCCAGCGGCGTGCGGGCGAAGCACTGCTCGTTGACCACGGCCTGCCAGTCGCCGTCGCGGGCGGCGATCTGCTGCTTGAAGAAGGCGAGGAAGTTGGGGTACTGGTCGAGGATCTGCATGTGCGCGCGGAACGTGGCCGGGTCGGCCATGGCGGCGACGGTCTGGTCGTCGACGGGCGGCATGGGCCGCTGGATGGCCTCGCCGTCGTCGTAGGCGCGCCGCAGCTCCTGCGGGCCGCCGCCCATGGCCAGCGTGCTCAGGATCGCGTGCGGGATGTGGTTGTGCCCGGCCACGTTGCGGAAATACATGTGCCACTTCTCGTGGTTCTTCTCCAGGAGGTGGTTGGCCGCCTCGGCTGAGCCCGAGGGGTTGGCGTCGATGCGCGCCAGGCCGACGGGCTCGGAGGGGAGGTGGAAGTTTGATGTTGATGTGGCTGCCATTGTGACGATGTGGAGGTGATGATGCCACGCGGGGATGCACTGGGGTGTTTTGGTACTAGTAGGTACTGGTGAATGAGTGAAGAGGTTGTCTTCAGAGCTGGTAACTACCTGAAGCTCTGGTTCTTGTTGTCCTTGTTAGTTTTGCATTTAATAACATCAACGAGGATGGTGCGTGTAGAGCCAGTGCCTCATATGGCATAGTATTACCGAGTCCATGGAGCCTTGGCTAAGTCTACTTCGCCGACGGATGGCCAACTGCGCCTTCTACGGTGCTCAGCGTTCGGACTAAATCGGGAAGGAATAGGACATGCTGTGCCAATGGGGAATCCGGGCTGTGATTCGACTCGCCCATATACCAAGGTACTTGATCTTTTGTCCGTGGCGCATTACCCCGATGGGGAGAGGGGGGGGGGGGGGGGGGGGGGGGGGGGGGGGGGGGGCAGGGGGTGATAAATGCGGACTAATAAGCCCGAGTTGTGTTGCAGCCAACTTGTTCGGGCTCCAGTTGGGACGGCTTCCGGCGCCCCAGCAGGTCCAGAGGGGTCCATGAAGTTGGAGAAGACAACAAATAAATTGAGAAAAGGAGTGGCAGTCGGCGGGTCACTCATGTGCTGATACGGTGTAGCTGCGAGTCATTGTTGATTGCCTCCGAGTGTATGTACGCACCCCTGAGTCTCAACTCTAGCCCCCGAATGAGCTAGTGAACCAAAACGATGTCATTGGAGATTTGTATCAACGCCAAGGAGCTCTGCATGAGTTGAATATTGCGAGGCGCAACGCAGACATAGCTACTAGTCTAGGTCAGGTAGCCAGATTTGGTAGAATTTCATTGCGCCTTCATACACCGACCAACCCTACCTGCGGGAGTCGTCTTGTCGAGTTATCTACCATGAGTGCGCACGCGAGTGAGTGTAATTCACTCTTGTGTCCCCGATTAAACAAAATGTGTGTGTGTCTGAATCCATTATATCACACTCGGAAAAGAAAAGGGCAGTCATGCTCATCTGCAATAGTACCATTACATGCATATGTTCGTACTTGACATCTATTGGCATGTTGAAGACTCGGACCCTCCCATGTTTGATTTTTAGACGTCTTGATTACAACGTTGAGCCTGTGAGAATTCAGTTCTCAACAAACACATTTCATCTCTTTTAGTTAATGCGGTGGAAATCGATAATTAAGAGGCGGTGGATTCGGGATCAATCACGTGGTACAGAGACAGTTGAAAACACTCTCAATGTTCACGGGCTAACAAGATGGAATCCATGAATGTTGGGCATTCTCTCCCCTGATATAGGTCACCTACGATTTGCTAGATATCTTACATATCGTTCTTACATATCGTGAGCAAGATGCTGTATGTCGAGAACTTGTGAACATGGCCCCAACAACGCCCGGCGCAGACCAACGCATCAAACTAGAAAAGGAGAATATACGGAGTCACTAGATGACGCGGGGGCCGGAATTTCACCATGGAACACGTCGGAATGAGATTTCTGGTTTCTAGCGATGCAGATGGTGTAATTAAAAGGTTAACCCCTTCCTAGAAGTTCTTTGATATTGTTCAAGTCAACCCTTTTTATTCTCAGGCTCACGCTACTACTCAACGCTGGCTATAAACTGCCAGCTGAGTTGCACTTGATGTGTGCAGCACGTGGCGTCCGCCTTTCTACTTTACAGCTTGATCTAGAGTCTGATAAGCCTAAATATTTGTTACAGCAGGCCCACGCCTCCTCTGCCGCCCTTCATGTACTTTACACATGTGCATTCGTGTATACGGTATACCCGGGTAACACCTGGTAGGCACCACAGCTAGCTCTGCCGCAGCATGTGAATAATCTCGGCAGACAGGGCACTCAGACTCTTGCGCAAGTCGCTCTCAACCCGGTCCAACGTCCCGGCCGAGAACGGCGCAGTCCCCGTCACCATCTCCCCCTCCGCCTCCACCTGTCCCTGGCCCCAAAGATTCATGACCATTCCCGCTTCCCGACCACTCTCCCCCCTAGACCCTTTGAGTCTCGGCGACAGCTGCTTGACCAGTCTCTGCACTCTATGCAGCTCGCTCAGCACCAGCTGCGCCGCCATCCTGCCACGACCATGTCTGTCTGCATCCCCTGCGGACGAGGACACCCTCTCGGCTTCGCCCGCCGCTCGGTGAGACTGCGTCCGCGCCGCGGTGGCGTACCGCTCCAGGATCTTGAGCACGATCATCGAGGACAGCGTGAGAAGAAAACTGTCGTGCACGCAGGCGGGGCATGCGATCATGCGATTGACGGTCTCGATGCCCTGCTTGTTCTCCAGCAAGACCGTCCGCGCAGATATGTCGCTGGTTGGGTTCGAGATGGCTATGCTGTCTGGACTGCCGTTGGCCGTGGGCGGGTTTGACTGTGTTGAGACGAGCGACTGGAGCAGATCGAGGGCCTGCATTACGCAGCCGCATGTCGTGGATGTGGTGGACGGGGCCATGCTGGGTTTCCATGGTGAATGGAGGGAGTGGGAGGAGACCGTGGTTGGAGCTTCTGGCGATCCTGCCGCGGTGCTGGTTTGTGAAGACTTGGTGGCGGGCATTAGGAGGGATCCAATGTCACTATCCCGGGTGCTGTGGGGGATGGTGCCCCTGTCCACCATCTCGGGCATCCCAAAGGGCGAGTCCATGCCCGAGATGATGAAGTCCATGTCGTGCATCTCGGAGCTGAAATCGCCTAGTTCTGGGAACATCATGTTCTCCTCCAAGACGGAAAACGCATCTGACGAGTCTGGGCCAAACAGGTTGTCTAGCTTGGGGGAGGTCGAGATGCTCAGGCCGGGGTGCGAGCCCATGTAGCTGCTGCCACCACGGGAGAGTGAGGCGGGTGGAGTTGGGCTTCCCGGAAAGAAGTTGGCGCCAACCGCGTGCTGCGGCAACACCTGAATTGTGTCGTTGTCCTTTGAGACGCCATTGTTGTTTTCCTCATTGTCAAGCTCGGCGGCTGAATGGGCGTCACGGTTGGACTTGGAGTTGGAGCTGTTGCCCGATGTGGTTCTGGACAGCCGGTTGGAGCTCGACTCGCTCTCACGCCTGCGCCCAGGGCGTCTGGTGAAGAAGTACTGACAGCTGATACCGCGGCTCTCGCACCGTGAGCATGCCGGCTTCTCCTTGGGACATTTGACCTTGGACACGGCACAGGCATGGCAGCTGTCGCGGAGCTTGGAGTTGCCGGTGCCCGTCGTGGTGCCACGTGTCGACGTCGTCTGGTTGTGCGAGTACGGTGCCCAACCACCTTGTGGATTGCTGCTGTCCGTGTCGGCCATTGTTGTCTGGTGTATCAGGCTGCAATAAGACGGCGAGCGGGTCAAGTTCCCGATGTTGCAGTTCCCAGATCGAGCTCACGGCGTGCTACACTGCCAGCCAGATGCAGTGGACAGTGCA
Source organism: Podospora appendiculata (assembly GCA_033675105.1). Classification (NCBI taxonomy): domain Eukaryota; kingdom Fungi; phylum Ascomycota; class Sordariomycetes; order Sordariales; family Podosporaceae; genus Podospora; species Podospora appendiculata. Next base: position 417,188 of record JAULSO010000007.1, on the reverse strand, counting down.
GTGACGTGCTTGAAGTAAATTAAATGCGTTTCCTGGATCTTACCGAAGACGAAGGGCGGATAATGGGATACCATTGGCCAATAAGATGAAGACTGGTCTGGTTCCAATGCTCGTCAACGGGCAGTAACACAGGGTAGGTTGGTAAGTAGGTCCCGTGGAACGGAGGTGAGTTTGGAGGGGAATAAACATCAGAGACATCAACTGGAGCTGCTTGCTCACCGTGATATACGAGAAGAGAATGCCATTATAACAGTACCTGACTCGGCCGATTCCCAACAGCTGATTTTCCTTATCGAAGGATGGAAACAGCATGTGGAGGGGCGGCGTTCACCAGTCAGACGGACCGATCTAGGAAAGGTTGGCAGGCTGACCAATTTTCCTCGCTCTCGTTTGTTTCTTGTCAATATTGCTCTGCTCTCGTGTCAATGGCATGCAGTGCTTCTTCTCGTGAAGGACGACCAACCCTGGGAGCTGTGGAGCGAGGTCAAGCAGTGCCTGCCCAGCTTCGCATCAAACAATGCTCGGGATTGCACCTTGATGTTGCATTCTTGGCGGCTTGGCGGCAATCCTTTAATGCACTCGTGTACCTACACGTCGTATATCCGCGTGTGAGAGACTGAGAGCCGTACATGGATGGGTGGATGGATGTCAGACTGAAGGCCGGGTAGGGGCACATGGATGCAACCCAAGGCGCCAAGCCGTTGGGTCAGTCCTTTGTGTGGTTTGTCTAGAATACTAAGCTTCCGCCAATGGTGTGCCAAGAATGCTTGTTACCTGTATACTATTCTCCGCTCGGATTGTTCTATTGTCCGGGTCGTCAGGGGGGGCCTTCCCGTCCGTCCCCCACTGCACGATCAACGGGGCGGCGGCACGTTGGTGCCATCGCCACCACTGGCTTGCTGACTGGGGGTCCGGGGGAGGGGAGGGGGGGTCCTTGCTATCTGATCTCCGGGATGCTTTGATATATTACACGTGTTATCAATGATCCTGATTACCGAAGAGGGCAACTTGAAGCTGATTGGCTTTGGTCCCTTCTTTCTTAACACTGCGTCTGGGGTTCAGTTCTTTGTAAATACTTCCACATCTGGGTCATGTTTTACACTCAGGCTCTTTCATATCAGCGCTGTTTTTGAAACAGTGGAAGACGCTAGTTTAATTACATGGGTGCGAGCTTCTCAAAATCTTTCACCGTGACTCTCATGCACCACTGATCTGTTGAATGGATTTCCAAGTTGTAGCTGGAATGCACAAAAGGCAATACTGATAAGTGTCTGGTTGCATACACTAGGCACGGTAGAGGCACCTTATGCACGGGTCGCATGCATCCACGGTGGGAATATCCCCCGATTCTCGCGAGTTCCTCGCAAATTCCAATCGTGGCCACTTTGCGCGATGTGGTCTTCTGTTCACAGGCTATATATAGGCAGTGAAAATGGGTTTGTTGGCTGCTTTGTGCTCTCTTACTGGGACTTCAGCACCTATACTTGACAGTTTGACTCGAATCTGTCAAGCCACTCGGATCGCAACTAAACCCCGACACCAGGTAATGCCACTGCAGTGAGCTACGCCGCGAACAATGGACAGAAACGCACAACTCGAGTGCAATACTGAGCGGTTGGCCTCTGCTGTCAAGACATTTATTCAGCATGATCGTGGGACTCGGAACGAAGGTTCAGAGCCGACCACCGGCACCACCAATCCTACCCCTGATGCGCATCGAGAGCTGAGGAAGTCCAAAGCCATGATCCTCTCCAGTCTGGCCGCAATCAGGACACTGATGCTTGACCCATCCGACCTTTTACAGCATATTGCCACCCAGGTCTGTTCCTCGTGCATGGTGCAACATACTGTTTACAGTAAATAGTACCTACATCAGGTAATTAGCTGACCCGATGGCTGTGTGCTGTGATAGGTCGAGATTCTCGCCTGTCTCGAGTGGCTGGCCGAGTTCCAGATTCTCGCATGCATTCCACCCGAGGGTAGCGTGCCCATCGAGGACCTGGCCGACTTGGCAGGCGTTCCAGCTGGGCAGCTCGGCCGCATTGTTCGATTGATGGCCACAACGGGCTTCCTCCGAGAGCTGGAGGCAGGCTCTGTGTCACATACCCCGCTGTCAGCACACTTCATCCCGGGCCAGGGCCTACTGGATGCCACCATGTTCATGGCCGAGTTGGTCGCTCCCACGGCGCTGCAGATGCCGTCAGCAACACAGCGCTTTGGGGCCTCGAGAAGTGCCAACGAGACGGCGTACAACCTGGCGCACCACACGACCCGGCCCTTCCACGCAGCGCAGCGAGAACGGGCCAAGCTGAGCCGCCAATGGTCAGCTTATCTGTCGCACGCCGCAGGGCTGCATGACGAGGACGACATTGTCGACGTCTTTTCCCAGCTCAACTGGAACAACCTGGGGAGCGCTTCCATCGTCGAGGTAGGTAACATGCAGTGAAGGCCCTGCACCGATTATTGATCCCTCAGTCAGGCACCTGCATTAGTAAATCGGCTAACAAGTATTTTATGGACACCGTCTCTTTGCAGGTGAACGCGCAGTCGACCTCCCTGGCCCAGGCGCTCGCCAAACGGTTCCCGAACCTGCATCTGGTGGTGCAGCTTGGCACCAACAGCGCAAACCGTATCCGACCAACAGAACGGGACCGAGACAGGGACCGGGACTTGAACATGAACGATGCCCACATGCAGCTCGAGGCAGGCCTGCTTACGTCCAGCTCCAGCTCCACTGGCAGCTCCGAGTCGATGGCGAGCTCTGCCAGCTCGCGCATCTCGGTGACGTACCGCGCCGCGGGCATGCCGCAGCCAGTGACGGACGCTGCCGTCTACATCTTGCACCTCCCCCTCTCCGGGGTCTCGACCTCCCCGAGAAGCGCGCCTGCGGGGTCTCTGGGCTCGGCGACAGCCCGCGCCGAGCTGCAGGACTATCTCAGCGTGCTCCACGCCAACGGCGGCATCATGCTTGTCCTGACGACCCGGCTGCTCCCCGAGCCGGGCAGCCTCGCCAGTCCCGACGTCGAGGCCGTGGCGCGCGCACGCGACCTCAGCATGCTGCAGCTAGCCAACGAGGGCGAGACCGAGATGTCGGACCTGCTAGCTGTGATCGACTCGGTCAAGGACAGCATGGGGAGGCTGGTGGTCACCAATCAGCTCCGGTCGACCAACAACCTCATCATCGCGCTAGCCCTCAAGTATCAAACCTATGCATAAGTATCAGGTAAGAGCCTTTTTCATTTGTTCCGAGCTCCCCGATCTCCTCCCCGACCCTGCGACGTGCCGATCGGTGGCGTCGCGCTACTAACGGACCCAGGTTGGTTGACAACCTCCCAGTCTCCGAAACGGGCCGAAACTGACTGGACACAGCGGGTATGGGACCCGGCCCCTGAGATCCCGGGATGTGGCACGAACGGTCCAAACGAGCGAGGCATTGCTTGGATTGCACCTATGTCCCGCCGCCAGTCCATTAAGCACGCCACATGTAATCCCATTCACAGCACAGGCTTGCCCAAGCGAGTCAGTCCACATACTACATCCATCCCCTGACTTACACCCACCAACCCGCAACCCCCCACATCCCTCACCCCCCACCCCCCACCCCCCATGGAAACCAACGGCACCATCTTCGCCCAGGACGACAAGTTCTGGGCCAACTACGTCAAAGGCCGCCCACAGCCTCCCGCCTCCCTCTTCGACCGCATCTTCAACTACCACGCTTCCCACGGCGGCTCCTTCACGACCGCCCACGACGTCGGCGCCGGCAACGGCGTCTACGCACAGCGCCTCCGCTCCAGGTTCCCCCACGTCATCGTCTCAGACATCGTGCCCGAGAACATCACCCTCGCCCAGAGGCTCCTCCCCGCCGACAATGGCTTCACCTTCCGCGCGGCCGCCCTGGCCGACGTATCCGACATCCCCCCGGCGACCGTCGACATGGTCTTCGCCATGAACATGATGCACTTCCCGGACCCGCAAGACACCGCCATGCGCGCCGTAGCCCACCAGCTCCGTCCAGGAGGCACATTCGCCGCGGCCCTCTTCGGCCCAGCCCGCTTCCGCTCCCAGGCACTTCAAGATCTCTGGTCCCGCATCAGCCACCAGGGCGGGCGCGAGCTGCTTGCCCGCGCCGACGACCAGGCCCAGACCATCCGGATCATGGCGCGCACGCAGGGGGCATATAACGTCGCGCCGCTCGACCCGGATTTATTCCTCCCCGGTGCCCTGCGCGTGCATCTCAACACGGCCGACGGCGGGATTCAGGGGATGTTACCCCCCGAGGAGGCGCATCGGGACGTGGAGGGGTCGTTTACGGGGCAGGGGGATGTCGAGGTGTGGGAGGAGGAGATGGATGGGTGGAGCTTTGAGACGGATTTGGAGGGCGTGAAGGAGCATTTTGGGTCGTTCCCGTTTGTGTCAAAGTTTCCCGAGGCGTTGCGGGGGTTGTTTGAGGAGCTTGAGGGGTTGAGGGGGCAGGGCCCGTTTGGGGGGTATTTTCCCGTCACGATCATTTTGGCTACGCGGCGTTGAGGGTGCTGTCAATAGATGAACGGGGACTAAGTTGCTTTGATTACCTGACCTGACCTATACATAGATTGAATTACTAACTCAATTTTGACTGCGGCATGGTTGCGAGTTTACACGGTTGGTGCCAGGCTGGATTGCTTAGACTGCCAGTGATCTGGTTACAAACGACGCCCCTTGAGTTGTTGCTCTTTGCTCGAGCTTTTCGTACTACTAGGTAGGTACCTTACTACTGACCAACATTTCTGCAGCTCTGTACCAAACTTTAATTCACAAATTTCACTCATGGTAGACTCTGCCCCGTAATATTAACACTGCTGCAGGAAATGGATCCGGAGGGCCGCACAATACAACCCCAGAAATCCCAATTCCAAACCCGGAATGGAAATCATGGCAAATACCAGGGCTGGAGCTGGCTCGGTTCCCGATCCGGCTTCAGCCTTTTCAGTCAGCTGGCAATCCTCCCGCCCAACAAGAAACTCTGACCCAATATTCATGCTGCACTACCACCTTCGCATAGGTGGTGTAACCAACATTAATCCTCTGCAAACTACCTGCCTGCCTTGTTTGTAAGTTTGCTCGTAACTGTGCTCCTTCCGTCCAACCCTTAAGGGAGGGTGGCTGCAGCACTAGTGCTGACTAGAGGTACATTCAACCTGACTACATTCAACTAGCTAGGCCAACAACCGTCCGACAGGTTGCGCGTGGGGGGTTCGAGACTGGACTGTCCCGTTCGACATCCCTGGCAATCATCTCAGATTGGCCGATCTGCGCTAAAATCTGGGGGCGTCGGGAAGGATTTCGGGCTTGTCGATCGAGCGATGGAGAAATGCCCCGGCATCCGGGTCACGGGGCTGAGCAACACTTGTTGTCTATTCTCCCGCACGGCACATATCCAAACGACCTAGGCGCTGACAGAGGCGCTGATTGGATGAGATAGAGCAGATGGACAATGAGGCTATTCGCTAGATATCAATGGGCTTGTCAGTCTTTTTCAAAGGAGTTCAAGTTGTAAACAAATCAAGAACTTGATTATTATCAACCCATTAGCTAAGAATTTCTGACACATTGTCACTCGGTCCGTTGAAGACAATTCCAACCCGTAAATTCATTCACCAGCATGTCTGCAACCGCGCCAGTTCAAGCCGCCACACTCGACAAGTTCCTCGCGGCATGGAAGAGCCAGAACGCGGAGGAAACGGTGGCTCTATGGTCCGACGACTTCAAGCAGCGACTCCTACCCCTATCGCTGGGCATGCCAGTCAAGATGCGCGCCGAGGCCGAGGTGGTGAATGCAAAGCTGATAGAGAACTTGACGAATTGGAAGGTTCGCCGACTGCTTCATTTGTTTACGTTCAGTTTACCCCTTTTTCTCCCGGCCCGATCGGCAACGCTAACACCCGAGACACATAGCTCAACATCAGAGAAATTGTCCACGACGCCCCCCGGAGCACGGCGGCTGTCTATGCGACATCGCTGGCTGACACGCCGTTGCCGGGCGAGAAGTGGACCAACGAATACGCAATCTTTGTCTCCTTCACCGAGGACGGGACCAAGATTAGCAGGCTCGAGGAAATGGTCGACACGGCCTTCTACAGGGATCTCTTTCCCAAGTTCCAGAAGTATTTGGCTACGCATGGGGGTCGCCAGGAAGAAGGTTCGGCGTAGGATTTGAGTCCGCTGGCTGTCTTGAAAATGGCTGAAGTATTGGATGGAGGGCGACTTCCAGGTTGTTGATATCATCATGGCCCGTGAAACCACATAAGTCCCCTTTTTGAGTTTCTTTTATTTGAGCCTCGAAATTATTAGACGGACCCATGTAAAACGTCGACTCCTGTCCCATTAAGACATCATCGGGTGTGAATACCGCATATCCCAGTAGCAACGTCACCGCCGTTAGCCGTTAATTACCCCTTTGCCCCGAGCCTCCTTGAATCGCATATATTTCTCATGTTCCACGTCACTGGTGGCTCAACATGCCTCCCAGATGGCCTACGTGGATCGCAGCGAGATCCACTCCATCACAACACAACCCTTCACCCTTCTCCAAACGCAACCTCGCTCCAACCCCTGCACGCAACCGCTCCATCACGTGTACCAGCCCGAATTCTGTGCGTGCAACCAACAAACCCGGCCGTCTTCCCAAATCCTTCTTGGACTCCGGCAGGCCTCACCAACACACCGCAACATGAGCAACATCACACCCACCACCTACGCGGTGCTCGGCTCGACCGGCAACTGCGGCACCGCCCTCATCGAGATCCTCCTCCAGAAGCCCAACGCGCGCATCAACGCCTACTGCCGCAACCGATCCAAACTCCACCGCCTCCTCCCCACCGCCGCGGACGACAAGCGCATCGCCATCTTCGAAGGCAACATCGCCGACACCGCCCTCCTCGCCTCCTGCATTCGCGGCTGCCTTGCCGTCTTCCTCTGCGTGTCGACCAACGACAACATCCCAGGCTGCCGCCTCGCCCAAGACACCGCATCCGCCGTCATCCACGCCCTGCAATCCACCCCTTCCACAAACACCCTGGCACCGCCAAAACTCATCCTCCTCTCCTCCGGCACCATCGACGCAAACTTCTCGCGGCACGTCCCCTTCCTCCTGCAACCGATCCTCCTGCGCTCCGCCTCGCACGTCTACCGCGACCTGCTCGAGGCGGAGCGCCTGCTGCGCGCGCAGGAGCCCTGGCTGACGACCGTCTACGTCAAGCCGGGGGCGCTGTCGGTCGACGTGCGCCGCGGCCACGCACTCAGCCTGACGGACCAGGACAGCCCCGTCTCGTATCTCGACCTGGCGGCCGCCATGGTCGACGTGGCGGACGACGCCGAGGGCCGCTGGGATGGCAAGAATGTGAGCGTCGTGAATACGCATGGGGCTGCCAAGTTCCCGACGGGTACGCCGTGGTGCATTCTCATGGGGCTGTTGAGGCATTTCTTCCCGTTTTTGCACGGGTATTTGCCTGCTAATACGGGGCCGTGAGGGGGAAGTTGGAAGTTTTGAAGGCTTCGTATTAGTATGCGTACGGAGGTGGTTGTCAATTCTTGTGACGTGTACGGGGTTATCATTCCTCATTTTGACCCTGTTAGCATCGTAATTATATAACGTTAAGTACAATTGGAAGCATAAGGTAGGAGACATGACAGAATTGTGAACGTTTTGTTTCAGTTATCTTCAAGTATGTAAGGTATAATTAGCCTCTAGAGCGAATTAGCTCTAGGGCATCAAAGCTTACTGTATTTTCATCTCATTATACCTTGGCTGTTACTACAAAGTTTGAGGGCGCCCAATAGTACGCGGATGAAGGTTGAGTTGAAACAAGGGTAAACTTTTGATAAGCGTAGACTTTGTGTCACGGGAAAGTATAAGCATATCTCCTGGACCTTCCTCTTCTCGAACGCGCAGTTTACTCGTACTGGCATAGTTAAACGTTCTGATAACGTTAAACTTAGACTTTATATCACGGGAAAGTATAAGCACGTCTTTCAAACCTTTCATTTCTCTAACGCGCTGATTGGCGGTATGAAACAGGCAAACTATATCTACTGTTTACCTCGAGTCTTTCACACCCTCAATTAATCGTGCAGAAATATTCACAACGCGTTAGGTTTTGCCCGGGTCAGAATTGCACTCTGTCCAATCAGTCCGTATTTGCGACTTGTGTCAATCTATGCACTACTTCGTGCATGTATTAATTGGTACCAGACCAACACAACAGCCATTGTCAGATACGAAGACCAAATCTTTGTATACTGAATACCCGAGTTACCTGAGGCATACTTCGTCAACTTGACTCATGCAGTCATCCATCCCACTACGTACCAGGTAGACAGCCACGAAATTGCCGGATGAGGCGCAGCGTTTGGTCTGACTACCTCTTATCTCCCGATTTCCGGTACCTAGTTCTCTCCTGCCGCGATGCGGAGAAATACACATATGTGTAATATCTGATTTCTTAACTCCGGGCGTGTTCACTGCGCGAGATCGAACGTGCCGAGGTGCCGAAAAGTCGGGAACCCCGAGTGATGATTACCTGGAAGCGCTGCGGAAGAAAAACCTCCCAGATTTCTGTTGCACACAGATATCGAATCCGTTGAAACTTCTCCTCTTTCATTTCAAACGTAGCCCACTTTCCTTTCCCTCCCCCGTATCGAAGTATTTGAGAATCCAGATACGATGCCCGCACCGAGCGAAATCCAAGCGGCGACGCTGGAAAAGTTCATCAAGGGGTGGGCCGGATGGACACCCGACGGCTTTCTGTCCACGTGGTCAAGCACCTGCACCCAAACAACACTGCCGTTCAGTTCCGATGTGCCGCCTCGCACGCGTTCGCATGTCGAACACCTATTCCCCATCCTGATGTCTGTCCTTAGCAACTTTGAGGTGCGTGGCGACGTCATTTGACTTTTCCTGTGTTTCAATGACCTACTAACACAGGGAGTGCAGATGACCGTGCACAACGTTGTCCACGACACTGCCCATGGCAAGGCCGTCATCTATGCCCTCACAAAGGCAGACACGCCCTGGGGGCCGTACAAGAACGAGCACGCTTTGTTCCTGTGGTTTGATGAGAGCGGAACCGAGGTGGACAGGATTGAGGAGATGTTTGATGCGCTGGTCATGAAGGAGTTTCTCCCAAAGATACAGGAGCATGTGGCTCGACAGAAGGCAGAGGCGGAGGCGAAAGCCCAGGCAGTGTAAATAGTACAGTAAGTTTATAGCGATTATGACGGGATTCGTCTGAGAGACGGTGCAGAATGATTGAGTTGTTCGTGATGAACATACTGCATGTGTCCTAAGACTTCTACACTTTCATCTAAACTGACTTTCATTGTGCTGAGTCTCATTACGTGAAAGCTTAATTGCCTGTATCTCAGGACCTTCGACCGTGGAAACGGTGATTGAACCTGAATTACATTTTGACTTTGATGAAGCAATCAATCACAACTACTACCGAGGCCTTGGCGAGTCACAGGCTCACAGCGAACACAAATTTGTGGAGCACATATTCTAATTACCTGGTACCTGGGTACTTGACTAAAGGCTACATGTAACGAATGTTTACTAAAGCCTTTACTCTTGATGTCAGCCCTTGACTCTATAATATTTTACTAAGGTCCCTATCGATCAGTTCAAATTTGTCGACTGCAATGGCGCTTCGTACCAACTACCTGGCACTTAGACCCAATTACTAAGTTGGCAAACAGACTATGTCCGACACTGAATTCTTTCAAGCTCTGCAGTTCCAGGTTGGCAACCGAAGACCTGGCGGCCACTCGTTCCCTTGTCTTCCCAATTCCCTTTGCGCCGGATCGGAAGCCGGTCTCTGTATGAAAAGTCCCGTAGCGCTATGCTATTCTCACGCGGAGGAGAAAGGATCGACTCGAGCATACTATCCCGTCCGTCTGACAGGTCGGGACTCGGGCCCCCGGTCGGGATTGGAGTTGGCGCCGTAAGCCACCCGCAGTTTTCAACCGATACCTGCATCCTACTCGGGACATTGCTTCTCAAATGTCCGAACCTCGATTCCGATCTGCTGCAAGGATGCAGAGATTGATGGTGAGAATGAGGAGATCCTACAGCTCTGACGCTTGACTATAGTACAAATAACGAGTCCACATGTAATTAATCAGAAACAAGAGGAAGAAAGACATACTTGTGCACCACGCAACTGGGGATCCTGAACCCAGTCTGCTTGTCTCCACGAGCCCAACGCCTCTGCCATCCGCGCCACTCGCCTTTGGTCTCTCCAAGATGGATTTCACTTCCAAATTCAACACAACTCTGCCAGAAACTGGAGATGCCTTCATCCAGTCGCCAGTCACACTCGGCTTGACTGCCGTGGTGGTCGCCTTCTTCAGTCTCTTGGCCTTTGTGTCGTATGCACCCAAGGTCCACAAGCAAGCGCCGGCGTTCACGTCCGACACGCTGCCAATCCTCGGCTCGACGGGATTCACTACCCGACAATGGTGGGAGACTCTTCAATACCCCAGCGGATGACTTCAACTAAGCGGTGGTAACTCGTGTCTAGGTCATTCTGGAAGGGCGCATCGGCAGAGTCCAAGACGGGCAACTTTAGCTTCTGGCTGGGCAACCGCCACGTCGTCGGCATCACCGGGCCTGCTGCGCGCAAGATGTTCTTCGACCATCCCGACCTCGACTTTGTCAGCGGCGCCATCATCCTGCCCTTTGGCGTGCACTTCTGGCCGCCGATCCACGAGATCTTCCGGCCCGGCTTCCACAACGGCCGCAGCAACACCTTCTTCCTCCGCCGCCTGCTGGAGCTGATGAAGTCGGAGCAGCTGAACAAGTACCTGCCCGATCTCCTCAAGGACGCACGCACCAGCTTCGAAGACCTCATGGTCAACAACCCGTCGGGCGTCACCAAGCCCCCCGAGATATGGCGCACCGTGTTCAAGCAGAACTGCCGCCTGGTCTTCACGGACGAAGTCGCCGACAACCCGGAGCTGTTCAAGAGCGTGTCCGACAACGTCGACACACTCCTGCACACCTTCAGCCACTACAACGTGCCGTTCCCCTGGCTCCCGTCGCCGTCGTATCTGCGCCGGCGCATGGCCCGTCGCGGGATCGTCAACCTCGTCAGCAACGTGGTCAACAAGCGCCTTGCCAACGGCGCGCAGCGCAAGGACGACCCCGTGCAGATCCTGATCGAGAACAAGGACAGGAAGGACTACATCATCGAGTTCTTTGTCAGTGCGCTCTTCATCTCCACCACCAACGCGCACGTCATGGCGGGCCAGATGCTCAACATCATGGCCATCCACACCGACTGGCAGGACAAGATCTACAGCGAGATCAAGGCCGCGGCAGAGAAGCACGCCGCGGGCCCTAGTAACAGGACGGTCGTGGACAAGCTCGCGTCGCTGCCGCTCGAGGCCTGGGAGAACTCGTTCCCGACGCTGGATCTGTGCCTGAAGGAGGCCATCCGCATGTGGACCTCCTTCTCGGTCACGCGGCTGAACTTGTCGGCGAACTCGATCCCGATCCCGGGGTCGGACGAGGTCGTGCCCGGCAACACGTTTGTCATCTACAACTCGACCGAGGTCAACTTCAGCGAGGAGCTGTACCCGAACCCGACCAAGTTCGACCCGGAGCGCTTCCTCGAGGGCCGCGAGGAGTTCAAGAAGGAGACGTACGGTTGTAAGTCCTTCTCCTTTCGCTTATAAGTCGTTGCATTTCATTAGTCGACTTCCGCTAACTTATCCTCTCTCACAGTCCTCGGCTGGGGCCAGGGCAAGCACCCCTGCGCCGGCATCCGCTGGGCCAAGCTGCAGCAGACCATCATCGTGGTCTACGCGCTGGCCATGTACAAGTGGAGCAGCTGCGACGAGAACGGCGAGCCCGACCCGTATGCCATGCACCGGCGCGAGCTGGACTCGAAGCGCAGCTTCGTCCTGCCGCCCGCCTACAGCAAGCTGGAGCCAAGAGAGTAGGTCTGAGGCGGGGCTTGGGCTGTCGGGTGGTGTGCACGGGAGCTGGGAAGCGTGGCCTATGACTTCTATCGGATGCTTGCCAGTTGGAGATTGAAGTGGTCTTCATCGTGCAAGCTTAAGGGGGTACCTGCGTCAGCTTATCAAACACGCGCAAGGTAGAAAATCACTTTTGTGTACCTACTTCTACCAATGCCCAGACGGCGTGACGTGGAGCAGGCTGGCCGATTAGCCCGTCATGGTGGGAGGTAAATACACTAACGTTATCCAAACTAGAAGCTTGATCTGTATCGTGCTTCAGTACCAACCCGGAAGCTTAACGTACAGCTTTAATCAAAATAGCAAGGTAACTCAACTTCTCCATTGTACCAGTATGCTCTGCTAGTGCTCACCTTGACTTTCCTTCTTACATAAAACGCTAGCCCTTGTTCTCAGAACAGCAGCACTTTAAGTTGGATTGGGCAAAAGCTTTGATGTACATAACGGTGTGAGGGCCAGGTGACCGTATCCGCTAATACAGTTGCACTGCTCAACATCTCAATGTCTTTGCTTTTCAACTAGACTTCATTGTTCAGGCACAGCACTTGAATTTCTCAGACCGACCACAGTGCAGACTACTGCAAGCATCAATGTAGCGATTCATGAGGTACCAGGTAGAAATTGAGAACTTGAATACACGGTGGTCTAACAGCCGTTTGTAATTCTCTTTCACTGTTCGTCAAATTGCAGGTTCAATGATTTCCAACTAGCACCTGATCCTCCTCAAGACTACGTAGCCCAGCCGGGTCAAGAAACACCCATCTACATCCGACACACCACACAAAGCAACCTAGGTACCTAAGGTACCTAACCCACGCTCACACCAGGCAAGTTCCTCACAGCACCAACCCAATCGTCAAAAACGCCTTGTCCGCCCGCACCCTCCCCTCCAACGCAATCAACTCATCCACATCCCAATTTGCCCACACAAACCGCCCACTGAGAAACCGACTCTCCTCGCCGGCCAACCAGACCGCAAAATCCCCCGGCAGGCTCAAGTCATCCCACACCACCTCATCCCGCTTGAACCCGCCGCTCCCACTAGCCGCAGTCCAGAACGCGCCCGGATGCATCGAAAACAACCGCACATCATCCTCTTCTCCACCCTCGGTGATCATCATCTCGGCCGCGAAGTGCTGCAGGACCTGCGCGGCCGCGGCTTTGCTCGCGCCGTACCCCGCGCGGCGCGTGCCCTGCACCTGTGCGGCGGCGGAGGAGATGCTGATGAGTGTTTTTCTGCCTCCCTCCGGGGTGGGAAGGGCGAGGTACGCCTGCGTGAGAGTAAAGGTTGTGAGCGTGTTGACGGCAAAGGCGGATTGGACGTCGGTTGCGGGAAGGTCCGTGGCGGGGAGGCGCGGGTGGATTGTCGCGGCGGAGAGGACGAGGACGTCGATGGTTTGCAGGGAGGTGAAGATCGAGGTCATGCTGGTCGTGTCGGTGATGTCGGCGGCGAAGGTGAGGATTTGGACATCTGGGTAGGTTGTTGACAGGGAGGCCTTTGCGGATGCCAGGGTGCTCGGCGTGCGGCTGACCAGCGCGATGCGGGCGACCCCCGTGGAGGCAAAGGCGTGCGCGATGCTTAGGCCGATGCCGCTTGCGCCGCCGGTGATGAGGATCGTTTTCCCCGTCGCGCGGAAGGTGTCGTGTGTTGAGATGCGCGGGTAGGTTGTCGAGTGGAACGTTGGCGTGGGGCGCGGGAGGGCGTGGAAGATGGACATGGTGGATGATTGTGTTCAAGTTGTTTGTGTGGGGAAATTGTTGGTGGAGGTTTTGTTGATAAACTTAGATCAATGTGTGAATAGTGGCAAAAGAGACGCAGCTACGGATCCAAGTGTATTGAGCAGTTTGTGGATAGTACGTTTCGGTGCCTACCAGGTAATACCTCAGGAAAAGTACAGACATCGCAAGATGCTGATGATGTCCATGTCGTATTCCCTCGATATAAACAGGTACTCTACACCGAAACCTTCTTCTCTGAGCGACCTAATAATTCTAGACCGGCTTGCAGTACTGAACATGCTTGTTACCGTAGCTACCCCCCTTGTCAAAGTTGGGGTGAAAACAACCGATCACTCGACTCATGGTTGTTCCGATGCCAGCGACGGATGACCGAGAAAAGCAGTGAAGTCCGGGCCGGTGTAATTGAGAACTCGGCGTATTTCCCAGTCCTCGGGGTATATACGGAATCCGCTGGCCAGTCAGCTTTGTCCCGGTGATTGATATCCCTGTCCATGTTAAGAGCGTTCTCGGTCGTTGAACCGCATCTGCCCCCCCCGCGAACGTGCCTTTTTCCTCAAAGCGCTAGATTTCTTTACTACCAGGTAATTACCTGGTAATCATTGGCGCATTGGGGCTGGCTCACCAGTCCAATCTGATGCTGCGGTTGCAGATGTTGGAAGAAATTTTATTCAGAAGACTGCACCCATGTCACAGAAAACAGTGAAGTCAAAAATGTCCGTAAGCTGAGTCGAGATTGAGTTTTCCCGTCTGTCTAGTTCCCTCCCAAAAATGCTGCGCTGACCCTTATAGATCTCGCGGTGGGTATTATATATGGTTACAACGAATCCAAGTCCTAAACTCCAGTCCCGAGCGCCATATGATCCCCCGCCAGCAATCCATAATGTAGTACATGCCGTAATTATGATGAGATACCAAAGACGATGCAACCCCTCACCTCAAAGCGAGGGGGCTCTCTAATACCATTCGTCGCTGCTGGGAAATAACTAATCCGACGCCGCGCCAACCTGCTTCTCCTCGTCCTTGACCTTGCCCGCATCGACGTCCTCGGCAGGCTTCTCAGCCTTGACCTCGCCCTTCTTGGTACTTCTCCACTCCAGGCACGCGGCCCCGAGAACGCTGAGACAGGTCGGGATCAGGCCGACGACAAACACCTTGCGCAGCGACTCGTTGTAAGCAATCAGCGCCACATCCTGAAACTGCGCGGGGATGGACTCGAGCAGCGAAGTGACGCCCATCGAGGTGACGAGACTAGCATCAAAGCCTGGGATCACGGCGGACAGACGCTCCATGAGCTGGTTACTGAGCACGTTCTGCCCGACCGAGACAAAGATGGTGGCGCCGAGCAGGCCGGCGAACAGGTTCAGTGCGAATCCCATGGGCACGTCGTCCTTGGGCAGGCTCGTCTGGATCGCGAGGTTGGGCACCTGAAAGCACCAGCCGAAGCCGATGCCGTAGATGATCTGGTAGCCGATCCATTTGCCCTCCGACGTGTCGACCTCGAGCGTCGTGAGAAGCCCGGCCCCGATAGACATGAGGCAGGTGCCGGCGATGGCAAACTGGGTGTAGTAGCCGACCTTTTGGGTGGTCAGGCCGCCTGAGATGGACCCCAGGATGGACGAGATCATGAGCGGCAGGGTCCGGATGCCGGACTGCACGGCCGAGACGCCCGTCACGGTCTGGAACCAGATCGGGAGGAAGTAGACTGGTTGGGGTTAGCTGCCACGTTTGGATGAGTGATTGCGCAGGGTATGGTGACGGTGGTACGTACTGACGATGTAGTTGCCGCAATTGACGAGAACGGCTTGCCAGAGACCAGCAACAACACTTCGGTTTTTGAACAGCCGGGGAGGGATGGTCGCGGTCGCGGGGAGCAGCACTTGCACAACAGCGAAAGCGCCGAGCAAGACTCCCGCCAAGACAAAAAGTGCGATGATTCGCGCATTGCCCCACTGAACAATGTTAGTTGAGCTGGACAATCCACCACGAAAACGACGAGTCGGGGACAGATTAAATGGCGACTTACGGCGTAGGTCTGGCCACCCCACTGAAGCGCCAGCAGCAGGCAGATAACACCGGGCGCCACAAGAGCTGTTCCCGGGAAATCAAGCTGTGCGAGCTTCTTCTTCAGCGGCTGGCTGGCCTTCGTACGGGGCGGGATGTGCAGGAAGAAGTAAAGAGCCAGCAGCGCCAGACCACCGATGGGGAGGTTGATGTAAAAGTTCCATCGCCACGTCACATTCGTCGTGAAGGCACCGCCAATGATGGGACCGGTAATCGAGGAGATGCCCATGACGGCGCCGAACATTCCCTGTATCTTGGGGCGCTTGTGCAGGGGGATCACGTAGAGAATAGTGGTGATCTGGACACGGCTGTTAGCGATGACCCCGGTTCCGAGTCCGGGGATGATGATGGACTTACGGTGCCGGCAAAAATACCAGCAGCCCCAATGCCAGAGAAGGCTCGCCCTAGGATGAAGGCCACAGAGTTTGGTGCCGCGCCACAGAGGGCTGAGGAGGCCTCGAAGATGACAATGCTGGTGACCAGCACGCCCTTGACGGAAAAGAAGGTGTAGAGCTTGCCGAACAGCAGCTGCAGCGCGCAGCACGTAAGTAGGTAGGCGCTTCCATACCAGCCGACGTCTTGGAACGAGTTGAAGTCGTTGGTGATTTGGGGGATGGCCTGGTGAGGACAAGTCAGTTCTTGTTATTTATCATGTCAAATAACTTGCAGTGCAGGAACTGCAGCATACCGTTGCAATGACGGTTCGGTCGAGGGCGACAAGAAACATGGTCATGAGGATCGAGACCATCAGAAGCACCGTCATGGTGGTCGATCGCTTGACCGGCATTGGCTCGTCGGGATCGGTGGGCGTGTCTGCAGCCTTGGCGGCGCCGTCCTGCGAGGTCTTGCTGGCGTCGGTCACGGTGCCCGCCATCTCGGAGGCGTCCTCGGGTGCCGGCTTGGCGCCCTGTAGCGCCGTTGAGGTTTTGGAGTTGGAGTCCATGGCTGTGACTGTGTCTTGGCGAGATACTGTCATGTCCAGAACAAGAACGAGGGAGCGTAAAGAAAGAGAACGTGCAGCTGGTGTATTTATTAGCGTCGCCAATTTATCCCGGAGGACGACATGATGTCACGAAGAAAACGAAAATAAGAGGATCGATCTGCAGGAGCAATTTCCAACTGCATAAGGCAGATCCAGATCGGAAACAGAGGTCGTGAAAGTGTCGAGTGAATCACTTCGTCGGACGTTGGAAAAGGCCGGGCTTGGCAGGGTGCAGTCGCTGCAGCGTGTTTTTGGCTGACTGTCAATACCAGGTACTAAATTGCTGTCCCTAGCGTCCGTGCTTAGCTCGGGGATTAGAAAAGTCCAGCTGAGGTCAGCTCGGGGCCGAGCGTCCAGGCTGCCTTTGTCGTGGTTAGCCCGCCTCAAAACCAAAATGAATGCCCCGCGACGGGTCGGCTCGCCCATTGCCCGAACATGACTCCTGCCTGCCTCCTCTACACCACCCCGTAGCTTGCCGGCCCTACCTACCTGACCTACCTTACCCAGTACTTGCAACAGAACAGCCAAGCCGGCAGACTTCGGACCATTTTTTGCGTAGTCGGTGGTCGTCAGGTCAGGCACAATGTCCAACTCGACAGCAGCCCCAACCCAGGCCACACTGGCACTCCCAGCCCCGAACAGGCTTTCATTGGCAGATCACACTCCAGCAGGTGCCTTGGGGCAGGAACAGCAGGTATTACACGTACTGCGCACACAATTGCACAAACTGCCCGGGCCTCCACAGGCACAAACACGCCTCACTAGACACAAAGATGACCACCTCATAATCAACAGCAATTAGTACTCACAGTTGGGGACACAGGAACACCAAACACCCACCCCCACGGCAGGGAAACCGTTACAACCACCACCAGCCGCAAGGACAAAGGGACCGGCACCATCCTCCTCTTCCTCCTCGTCCAAGCCACAGCGCATCCTGGCCTGCGTGCTGTGCCAGCAGCGCAAGGTAAAGTGCGACCGCAAGTTCCCCTGCGCCAACTGCGTGCGGGCGGGCGTGCATTGCGTGCCCGCCAACACGCTGGGCCCGCGTCCACGCCGTCGCCGCTTCCCCGAGCGCGAGCTGCTTGGCCGTCTCGGGCACTACGAGTCGCTGCTGCAGCAGCACAACATCCGCTTTGAGCCCCTGCATCCTCCCGCCCCCAACAGCGTCAGTGCCAGTGCCAGTGCCAGTGCCAGTGCCGAGCATCATGCCGGCGGCCGCGCCTCGTCGGGGTCGGTGGTCTCTGGGGACGATCACCATGCACATTCCGAAGTGACGGGGGAGAATTCGAAAGAGGTTGGCAAGTCGAAAGATGCAGTGTATGGTTTCATGTTTCTCATCTCTGATGTTTGCTTCTCAACTGGCTGTCGCGGAGTGGATGGGAACTTGGCGTTGTGATGAACTAACCTTTGATTTGTGCACGTACTAGGGACCTGTGGCAAGCCATAAGTCGAGTGGTACGTAAACATGACCCCTAATTCATGCACAACGCACCTCGCCTCATGTAATTCGTCCCCTGGTACTGACATGGGTTGGGGGCCCAAGACACTCGATCCCGAGGATGACGAGGAAGACGACGACAGCGAGGGAGACGGTATTGACGACGACGATCCCAGCGTCAACTTCTTCACCGACAGCCAAAACAGGCATCGCCGCCACCGCGACGCCGTCGTCAAGCAGGCGTGGGCCAAGCGGTTCCAGAAGGACGGCAGCGAGCAGTCCAGCAGCCCCGCCAACAGCCCGGCCAGCAACCGATCCGACGACCAGGCAAACGACCATCTCCTGTTCGGCTCGTCCGGGGCCAATGTTGACCTGTCCGTCCTCCACCCGGGCCAAGCACAGATCTTCCGGCTGTGGCAGGTGTACCTCGACAATGTCAACCCGCTGCTCAAGATCACGCACACCCCTACCCTGCAGTCGCGCATCATCGATGCCGCCAGCGACATCACCAACATCAGCCCCTCGTTTGAAGCGCTCATGTTCAGCATCTACTGCATCTCCACCGTCAGTCTTGCCGAGGACCAGTGTCGCGCCTTGTTCCACTCGCCCAAGAAAGACCTCCTGTCAGGTTTTCAATCTGCGTGCCAGCAGGCTCTCCGAAAGTGCAGCGCCTGGCGGTCCAGCGACCTCGACGGCGTGACTGCCCTCTACATCTACCTGGTAATTATGCCACCAACTACCCAAAACTGATTCTGTTCCCCATGCTAATCCCATACCTCAGGTCTCAGTCCGGCCGCAAACCGACCCGCGGTCCCTCTCCTGCATGCTCGGCATCGCCATCCGCATTGCCCAGCGCCTAGGCATGCACAGCGAGGCCAGCTACGCCAACCTGACAGCCCTAGAAGGTGAGATGCGCCGGCGCCTCTGGTGGTCTCTCGTCATCTTCGATCACCGCATCTGCGAGCTGTCCGACTACAAGACCACGACCCTCCTCCCGACCTGGGACTGCCGCACGCCGCGCAACATCAACGACTTTGAGATCCGCTCCAACAAGAGCACGCCCGCCATCCACGGCTACCCGACCGAGGCTCTCTTCGCCGTCGTGCGCAGCGAAGTAGCCGACTTCATCCGCCACAGCGCGTTCCACCTCAACTTCGTCAACCCGCGTCTCAACAGCCTGGCGCAACCCAAAACCACCCCCGCCGACACCGACTCCGAACCACCCTCCCTTCCGCCCAGCGAACTCCTCGCCTTGGAGCGGCTCATCGAAGACAAACACCTCGCCTTTTGCAACACCTTGGACCCGCTCCACTTCATGACCATCTGGACCACCCGCAGCACGCTCGCGCGCAACAGACTAATGGAGCACTACTCACGGCACTCAACCCTCACGCTCCGCCCAACCGACGCGCAGCGCCTCGCCGCCGTCTCGTACGCGCTGCGCATGCTCGAGAGCGACACGACACTACGCACCTCCCCGCTCGCGCGCGGGTACCTCTGGTTCGTCGACTTCCACTTCCCCGCGCTGGCGTATCTGCACCTGCTCAACGGGCTGCGCAAGCGGCCTGGCGAGGACCACGCGACGACCGCCTGGGAGGTCATGAGCGAGAACTACGCGGCGCTGGCGGCAAGGCCGCGGGCGAATGCCGATGAGCAGGGCGGCGTGGATCGGATCTTTGTGGCGTTTTCGAGGGTCGTGTTTCAGGCGTGGGAGGCGCGGGAGGCGCTTATACGGGAGAAAGGGGGGATGGCGGAGGCCGTGCCGGGAATCGTGCAGGGGCTGAGGAATAAGATGGCCTCGATGTGCGGTGATGTGGGGGGGTCAGGGTTTGGGTTTGCGGGTGAAGAGCAGGGTGCTGGTGGGGGGATGGGCAGTGGTGGCTCGGATGGGTCGGGGGCGAATACTAATATGGTATCGAATATGCCGATGGAGGTGGGCGGTAGCGGCGGCGGGCAGAGCTTTGCCGGCATGGCCCCCGGTGGTGTGGGGTATTACCCCGAGATGCCCGGGCAGGCGGGCATGATGGATGTGGATATGGACCAGTTCTGGACCGAGATGGACTGGCGGTTGATGAACACGCAGGGGCAGTGAGGTGGTGAATGCGGTGGCGGGTGGTGAGTTTGTTCTGGCTACCCGTATGTAATGTGTGATGACATATAGATTGGCGGGAAGAAGCGTGGGTGCAAACATGGAGTTGAGATTTGCTTGGCAGGGCTGGCAACGCATACCGACCGCACATGTATTTAGTAATCATCTGTAGTTATTTCACCACTCAGCATCGAGACGAGCTCGGTACAATTAAATACCCCTATCTTTAGTTGTGATCCAGCCCGATACGGGGTCCGGTTCCGCTGTGCTGACAAGCATCTTGTCCGAGGCCCGAAGCTACTGTAGCCCTCAACATGCCGTGACAACAAAGTACCTGACAAATATCCCGATTGGTCGCCCGCATAAATGCTTTCCGAGGTGAAAGACTGACTCTCCACGGGTTAACAATTCAAGGCTACAGTTAGGACCGAGCGGAGGGCTCACCGCAGCATATAGCAGTGGTAGTTGGATCACGGATTAGTACAACTAGAGTAATTAATAGCTCGGTTTACCAGTGATCACAGCCAACGCGAGTTTGCTGGCCGATGCATGCTTCATATGCCCGCTCGTTCTACTAACATCCAACCAGAAGCACTTGACTCCACACCAACAATCAACCAACCAACCAAACAACAATCATAAGACACCCTGAAATACATAACCAAACCACGTACTCATCATGCCCGAAACAAACGGTCAAAAACCATTCTTCGCCCTCGGCGACCCGCACGAGTTCGACCCGGAAAAATGGTCCTCCCCCTCCAACACGCTCCTCCTCCCAACCCGCGCCCCGCCCACCAACACCAAAGTCCTCATCATCGGCGCCGGCTTCGCGGGCCTCACCGCAGCCCTCGAGTGCTGGCGCAAGGGCCACACGGTCGTTGGGATCCTGGACCGCAACGCCGGGCCCAACTACAGCGGCGACCTGATCATCATCCAGCCGTCCGCGCTCGCGGTGCTGCGCCACTGGCCGCAGATGGCGCGCGAGCTCGAGGACGACAAGGTCACGGCCGGCACGTGGTATTACCGCCATGACGGGGAGCTGATCGACGGGCCTGCTACGCCGGGGTTTAATTCCCCTGAGTCGGTGGCGGAGAGGGGGGATGGGTTTCCTTATGTTGGCGCTGTGCAGATACGCAAGAGGTTTTATGTGATGCTGTTGAGGATGGTGGCGAGGGTGGGGTTGCGGGTTGAGTATGGGATGCGGGTGGAGAGGTATTGGGAGAGGGAGGACGGGGCGGGGGTTGCGCTCGTTGGTGGGGAGGAGCGGACGGGGGATGTTGGTGAGTTTGTTTTGTTTTGTTTATGTTGTTCAGGGGTTGTGACGGTGGTGCTAACTGTGGGATACTTACCTGGTAGTCGTGGCGGCAGACGGGTTCCGATCGCCCTCGGAGCTGCTCATCGCCGGCGAGTACGCGCCCACCCAGTCCAGCGGCATGTCGGTCTACCGCACCGCCTACCCGGCACACCTCGCCATGGCCAACGACGCCGTCCGCGCGCGCTGGCAGGGGAAACACACGTACGAGTTCTGGATGGGTGCCGGCATGCACATCGGGCTGTACCTCTCCGACGACATCGTGGCCTTTGGCTTCACGCCGCGGGACGAGTTCCTCGACGCCGACAAGGTCGCGCACGAGTCGTGGGATCCGGACGTTGATCCAGCTGAGGTCATTGAGGTCCTGCGCCGCGCAAAGGGCGGTGACGGGAATGGAGCCAACTTCTGGCATCCCGTCATCGAGGCCCTCGTGCGCACCGCCCCGCGCGGCAACCTGATACATTGGCCGCTGCTCTGGCGCAACCTGCGCCGCGAGTGGGTGTCGACGACCGGCCGCGTGGTGCAGATCGGCGACGCCGCGCACTCGACCGTCCCCTCGTCGGCTGCGGGGGGCACGCTCGCGCTCGAGGACGCCATCACACTTGCTTCTTGTCTGCAGCTCGGCACCGTCCCCATGGCCACGCGCATATACAACCTCCTCCGCTACGAGCGAGCCAGCTGCACGCAGAAGATGGCGTTCGTCAACGCGCAGACGCTCAGCGCCACGACCAACTGGGAGGCCATGAAGAAAGACCCGACCAAGGTGCACCTGCGCTATCCCAAGTGGCTTTTCCGCCACGACCCGGAGACGTATGTCTATGAGAAGTACGGCCAGGCGTTTGCGCACCTGGTGGAGGGAGCGGCGTTTCAGAATACGAATATCCCGCCAGGTCATCGGTTTGTTCACTGGACGCTTGAGGAGATCCACGAGCAGATTGCAAAGGGGAAGAGGGTTGAGGATTTGTTGGATGGGGACTGGTCGTAAGTTTGTCGCCGGGAAGGTTTTGTGACTTTTGTCACTGGTCTGGTGCTTCGAATTATTTGCTAGAGAAATGATGAAAGGGGAAAGGCCTTATTTCACCTTGATCAAGGATGAAGGGAGTTGCCGATGATGATTATCTAGACTAGCAGCCAATGAATGTCGATGGATCTTGATTGATCTGTAGCTACAACAATTGGTCCGTCAACTCCATCACGGCCAATGGCATATTCTCGAATGCTTGCTGACATAACAGTCAATTTGTGTGGCCAAAGTGTTCCGAACTTTCAGTTATAAACGGTTCAGCTCTAGGTAACACAGGTTTTCAATCGCGGGCTTCTTCCGAGGTCACAATAACATCACCCCAATTCCTCCCCATCAACCTTTTTCGGCATTGAGGGCAACGCTTCCCCCTCATCGACCGCCGCCCTCAAAGCCTACCAGGTAACACAAGGTACCCAAGCTGGAAATCCTCCCTTGTGAAAAACCTGAAAATGCCCCCCTTCGAGATTACAGTTCAACTGCCCCGCATGGTTTCCACGTCCACAGACGGACGCAAAGGAGGCAAATTCTTCCGAGAGGGCACCATCACAATCACCTTCTTCACCGCCGAGCAGGCCGCGGCATACTCCAACATCGTCAAGGACTGCCCCGTCATCGTCATTTTCAAGCTAGACTTTCGCCTCACCGGCCGACGCGTTTCCTTCCGGCTGCCCTCGAGCGTAACCGAGGTCGGCTCCCATGACGAGGGCTTGCTCCTCTTTAAATTCGACGACGCACAGCTCGTCGAGATGTGGAGGGACAACCTGGTGCTGTGGAGGCCCTATGCGCCGAACCCCACCAGAGTGCTTTGCATCCAGTCGCATTGGGCTTCTTCGAAAACGCTGGACACGTTCTTGGAGCGCAACAAAGGGCCGCAGATGCCTGAGTTGTTTGATGTAATACCGGTTTTGGAGGTGGATTAACTCTTGCACGTGTTTAGTGAAAGAATTATGGGTTGGCTTACTGGGCTCTTAGGCACCGGCGTATTCATGTATGATGAGCGAGGGTCAACTTGAAGTGCTACTGGAGAATTAAACATAATAACTATTCCCTTCCGGTCTACTGTAGTTATCTTCAAAAATCAAACCCCTTCCAACTCAACACAATAACTGCTCGATACGTTGTCCGAATCGTTATATTTCCCCGTGTCATACACGCATCGCCGCGATTGACCTCATCCGGACGACCCCCAGAGCCCGGCGAGTTGCTCAACCCAACAAACACGACGAGAACGGCCTCATACGCCACAGTCCCCGACAACACGTCCATGGGCTTCTCCAGGAGCAACGCAATGACGAAGCCAAACACAACCACACAGACCGTCGTCGAGACCAAACACGTGTGTAGCGTGTTGTGGAGCATCATGAGCCACATGGGCCCGACGAGAAATACGCCGCCGAGGAAGGCCATGACAATGCGCTCCCGAAAACTCTTGATCCACGACTTGGACATGTTTTCATTGCGGGTCCCGCCGATGGGCTGGCTGTCCTCTTCCCACGGGCCGACGACGGGAACCAGTTTCCCTGCTTACTCCCATTCCCTTTCGTACTCGATCCCCAACACCTTCATACCTCGGAAGATGACAGTCATCGATGAATCTCTTCCCCGTCACGAGGAACGGGTCCCGCCGAAGCTGGCTGCACTTAGTCATGTAGTCGTAGTCTTGCAGTGCCTTTGCTGTGACGGGGGGGTCAGTGAACATGACTAGGTAGGTATCTCAGTACCAGGTACTTACCTGATAGAATGGAAGGGGAGACTCACTATATTCTTGGAGATCGTTCTCCCAGCCCTCCGGGTCCGTCTTGCTCTGGTACGTTATTTTCAGGACATGCTTGACCAGCTTGGACTGCAATTTCCGCAGACGCGCTCGCTGCAGCTCGGCGAGATTAATCCTGAAGCCCTTTTTTGTTTCATTCCTCTGCCAAAAGCCTTCTTCCTTGTCCTTCTCTGCCCGCGCATCTCTGATGGATCTTGCCCAGTTGCGAATGTTGAACAATTTGAAGAACAAACTCGGTTCCTGGAGTTTGATGGGATTCAGGAGCTTGTGGTGACGGATGATCCAATTAGTGTTGTCCTGTGGCAGGGGCCGTTTCTTGTTCCGAGGATCGGAGGTTGCTGGTATTCGTTTGGGTTCGTCCTGTCCTTTCGGTTCATTCTTTTCTTTTGGTTCGTTCTTTTCCTTGGATGTTGAGTCAGCTGGAGAAGATTCATTTGGTCATAAAGAAGAAAGCCTAGGCGCAGTTAGAGACGAGACGTCGCCCGTTCGTATGAAGGTCTCGTTTCATCCGTAATCGGATAGGTCGGAATTCTATAGCCTCGATATCCTGGCCGGTCTACAGTCACGGATATTGCCAAGTCATATGAACCCTCCAGCCGCCCATCCAACTGTCATTGACATATGCCTCTTCGGCAGCCTGGCCGGTTGTCCCCGAAAACAGGACCCCCAGCTTATACGTCCATCGTTCCTAGTCGAAACCAAGATTGCTCTGGTCCATAAGAGCCGACGATCAATGCCTTCAGTGTTGGTACGGGAGGAGATAGTCAGGTAGTAGTGAGTTATTGGAGCAAGCCGTCATTTACGGCATTCGTCATATGATGCTTGAAGCCACGTCAGACATCACCGGCCACGGTTTTCAGCCTCTTGACGTAATACAATCAGCAGCCTATGATGTAAAGATGCATGAGTCAAGAAACTAGGCCTGCTTTGGTCTCCATTTGCTGAAGGTTCCGCGTCAACCTGGTCTGGACCAATAGAACACGACCAACTGACTGGAGATACGAAGCTGGCTGCGCCCAACGCGGAAGTGGATGTTGTGACAGCAGACCACTCGTTCGAGTCTTAAATAACGCAGTGTATTACCACAGTACTATGTATCCCACCCCCCCCCCCCCCCCCCACGGCGAATTTCTCAAAGCTCGTGATCACATCTTTTAACCCTCGTGGCTGACTTTTTCTCTGCCTATGTTGTTTTTCAAGATCGCAGACACCAAATCTTTTGGTATCTAAGCAAACCCCTTTCGCTTGCCATGGCTATGCGTTCAAACACTGGCACCTTCAAACTCACAGCCCACATGCCCGTCATATCCCTCCCGACTCACGGCTATCTCACAATCACCTTCCCCGACATTGGCCTAGCGAATTCCTACTACTGGATTGTCGAATATGCCTTGGTTAAATCTGGTAACGCGAACTTGGACGTCATACTGGAAGGCCGAAATGTGTCATTCCGTCTTCTATCGAGATTGAAGGAGATTGAAATCAACAACCTGGGGGCCCATGGCGTGTGGTTTACGTTCAGCGATGAGGCCTCCGCAAAGCAGTGGGAGGAAGACCTTGTGCTGTGGACTTCATCCGAATCGGATCCTTGCAAGCTCTTCATCAGCGCCTAGTAGTGGGCTTCAGATACCGAATTGTGTCAGCGGCTTTTGTCGCATACTGATCGAGTACCGAAGAAGAGAGAGGACACGCCGGAAGGATTAGCGGAACCGAAGTAAAGGTCCCCTCTGAGCAATTTCAGGCCCGCCAAATTCTGGGGGCGAGGAGGGGCGGTTGAAGCTTCCTCGCTCTAGTCGTACAAGTTTCTTCTTGCATCAACGTATAGGGGACTGAATCCTACTAAGGGGGCATTGTAGGAAAGGTACTTCAAGTTGATGGGATTTCAGTTAAGCCAAGTTGAACACGCCAGGGACCGGGCATATATCAGATAGTCCAAGTTTCTGAGCACAGTGGCGCAGTTCTCAGCAAGGTAGTAGTTTCGTCGGGACAGCCTAAATTTGATTGCAGTGCGCGGCCTCACATCTGCCCTAAATTCCAAGAACAATGCTAGCCACCATAATAGACAGTACCACATCGGCAAACAGTCCCTAAGATGACACCTCACGCCGCGCCTCCGTCCAGAGTGATGACCTTGCCATTGACCCACTCCGCCTCCTTGCCAGCCAAGAACGCAACAACCCTCGCAATGTCCTCGGGGTACCCGTTCCTGTGCAGCGGCGACGCAAACGCCGCCATCTGCTGCCGCTCCTCGGGGGTGTACTTGTCCCCGCCGGGGATATAATGCTGCGAGACGGCGTGGAACATGTCGGTCACGGTCCCGCCGGGGGCCACGGCGTTGACCGTGATCTTCTTGTCGCCGCAGTCCTTGGCAAAGATGCGCACGAACGAGTCGACGGCGCCCTTGGAGCCCGAGTAGAGCGAGTGCTTGGGCACGCTGAAGTCCTTGGCCGTGTTGGACGAGGTGAGGATGATGCGGCCGCCGCCGTCGGCCGGCAGGTGGCGGTAGGCCTCGCGCGCGACGAAGAACTGGCCGCGCGTGTTAAGGCTGAAGACGCGGTCGAACTCGTCCTCGGTCACGTCCTTGAGGTGGCCGAAGCTGACCACGCCCGAGTTGCTCACGGCAATGTCCAGCCGGCCAAAGTGCGCCACCGCGTCGTCAAACAGCTTGGCCGTCTGTGGCACCTGGCGCACGTCGGCCTGCAGCGCGATCGCGTCGCTGCCGAAGCTCTTGATCTCCGCCACCACCTTCTCGGCGTGCTCGGCCGAGTTGGCGTAGTTGACCACGACCTTGGCGCCCAGCCGGCCCAGCTGGATCGCGATAGCCGCGCCGATGCCGCGCCCGGAGCCTGTAACCAGCGCGACTTTGCCGTCGAGGCGGCCGGGAATGTAGGGAGTTGTCATGGTGTGGTTGGGTTTGTAGCCGTAGGTTGTTGTGTTGGGTTGTAGCCTGTGATGTCGCCGTGATCCGGTCGATGCGTCGTGGTGGTTCAAACTTTGTTTTTATTTCTCTTGACTCACTGGCTGGAACAGGGACACCCAATCCCATCACACAAAAGCACGTCATCAGGGTCGTGAAACAATGCCGCGGGAATTTTGCAGCGACAATCCCAATCTGTCCGAGCCCCGTCCCGGCGCATTCGGTCCATCGTCTCGGGCTCGGGTCGGTGCAGTAAGCTTCGGGGTTCGGCACATTGAAAAGGGGCCCGCCACACGGGGCAATTTGATGCGTCTCCAATTGACCGGTCACATCCGAGTGAAATACCGAAATATCGGAATGATCGTTTCTCTTTTTTTATCGTGACGCGCTGCCAGTAAAGCAGTCCTATGTCGGTAGGTATCCATGCACGATTAGTGTAGAGTAGAAAAAGGTTTCCCATCAAGATTCATCACCCACCGATTTCCAAATTGGAGTCTGGTCAGTTCCCCGAATTTCATTTCCCACTGTGCCAACCTCGCGTTCTTCCGCCAAGGAAAAGAGGGACAAGATGTGGAAAAGCGTTCAGAAATCCCCGTTAGCAGAAGGTCAGCTAGACAAGCCACTCACTCCTCTTTCTTATCTGAATACGCTGACTTACCACATGGTTGCAGACATCATAAGCTGCCAAGGAGCAATCTTTGAATGGGCCGAGAGTTTCGACACCAAGGACTGGGACCGTCTCGCGAAATGCATCGCACCGACGCTCTATGTGCGTCTCGCTTGCGTTGATCCAAAGCCCTACCACGCATCGCAACGACTAACTCTTTCTCTCCAGATCGACTACCGCACAGTAATGGGCCAGCTCTGGCCCTCGATGCCGGCCGCGCAATTCGTCGCCATCGCCTCCGACAGCAAGTTCCTGGGTAACGCGCGCATCAAGACGCAGCATCTCATTGGCGCGGGGCGCTGGGTCCAGAACGCCGACGGCGACATCACAGGCTATCATCAGATGCGTGTGGCACACCAGAAGTACAAGGATGACGGGTTGACCGAGGTCTTGTATCAGGGACACGCGCATGGAAAGGCGACGGTCCAGTATCGGAGGGTTGAGGGCGAGTGGAAGTTTGCGGGTCTTGAGCCGGATATCAGGTGGTCTGAGCATGATTATGACAAGATTTTCCAGCAGGAGGAGTAGGGCTCGTTCGTGTTTGTAGAGTGGCACCTTGGTTACTTGTATCGTATTATCGGATTATCTGACAAGGAGGTTTGGCCATCACCGACAAGGCGGCTCTATTTCCATGTCCATATCAGACCCGCTTCAAGACCGAGTGTCTGTGAGGCACGATACACCCTATATGTATCACCGCAGCTGGTTGCTTGTCTCGCGCTGGCACGGTATCAGGCTTTGACAGCTGCGGGACAAACTCTGGACATGTAACAGACGCACCACACCCAGCCCCAGTAGCTTCAAATTTGTACCGACAACAGAATCTCCCGCCAAGCCTGAAACAAGGCAAGCCATCGTGGCTCAGCTGGAGTGTCATCACCATCTCCAGGGCAGGCCGCAGCACCCAATGGCACGGCGCAGCTCGGTTCGTCGAGCACAACGGCACTTTGAATATCAATATCCAAAGGAAATGCCGAAGCCGATGCCGTGTTCCAGACATTAATCATGCTTTTCGATGTCGTGATATGTTTTGAATCGTTCCTTTCGTGCGCAAGGCCCCTCCTCAAACAGGCGCCGGCTGGGGGTTGTTGCCGACCGTCTTATAGAGCTCTCTGAGCTCGAACGCCTCGTGGCCACCTTCGGGCACCTCCCCTATGACCCTCGCGGGCTGGCCGGCGACGATGCTGAAGCTCGGGATCACCATGTTGGGGGGCACGACTGTGTCGTCGAGGATGCGCACGTAGTCTTTGATGATTGCGAATTCTCCAATGGCCACCTTTGCGCCGATATGGACGTAGTTGCCGACCGTGGCGGCCTGGACAACAGATCCGGGGCCGACGAAGACGTGGTCGCCTAATCGAAGGGGCATGTAGGTGAAGAGGCTGCCAACACCAGACTTGTTAGTGATTGCCCATGCCCATATATTTGCTGGGTGGCGTTGAAACGGGGATGGGTGTTGGAACCCTACCCTTTGTACAAACGCCCCGGCGGGCGCAGACAGCACCCTCTGCTGAGGAAACAATAGCGACCGATGGCAACAGCCGTGTTGTTCGGGGCCGCGCCACTCGAGGACGGAGAGGGCTGCAGGGTGCGCACGAGATCGCCCCGGATCATGGCCTCGGGCATGATGACTGTCTTGCCGCCAAGCATGATGTTCTGGGTGCCGACCAGCGTGGCTTTGCGAGCCACCTTGTTGCCCGTGTCCTAGAGCATGACCGCCACGTCAGCAGGAGCTCGTCGAAGCAATCCGCCTCGATGCCTCGGAAGGCCCTTACGGTCTCGATGTATTCTCCTCTCGGGGGTCGTCGTGACATCTTGGCGGTCGGTGGGGCGGACGCTGGGAGTTTGCGGTTTGTGGGTATTACTGTGGACGACGCGGTTGTCAGGGAGAGAATGCCGGTGCTTGGGGGAGACGCGACGTTCCATTCACGCTCGGACCCACCCCACTTCCCAGCGCTTCCCTTACTCCACTTCTCCACTTCTCCACTTTCAAGCATGGGTTGCCAAGAGCAAGGTGTTAGTGTCAGAAGTGCTGCAAAATCAGGGTCAACGCAGTGAGTGCAAAAGTGTGATGTATTGCTCTGCCCAGGCCTGAATTCCCCCGTGGGTCCGGCCCAGCGTTCAGTGCCCAAATGGCGGTAAAAAGTGGGCTGTAGCTGGGGTCCAGCCAGACGCCTTCAGGGGCCCTGTTGTGGCTACCCCTGAACCTTCCGTAATTCTGACACGAAGTGCTACCTGCGGTTTGGAGGAAGGGTCTGTGCTTGCAGAGATAAGAAAGGAACGTGGAATTGGCAAATTGGCATGGAAGCTACCTGTAGCAAATGTGGAAGGAGGCAACTGTGACCAGACTCGAAGTTCATACGAAATCACCCATCATGCTCAGGCTTTCCTGCCAAATCAACCCTCGACCTGACCTTCACCCATCTCCTGAGGCAGGTGCGGGTCAGAGTTGCACGTAAGTACCGTTCCTTCCTTGATAAAAGACAAGCCAGGCTTCCAACGCCTAACGTCGCAAATAGCGATTTCTCAGATCACAACGGACGATTTACCTTGAGAAATAGAAGAGTCGCCTTGTGCTTTCTCGCGATCATAGCATGATGCACGGGACGACAAGGCGGGGTCTGAATCATTCCCTCCGTCTACATCTAAATGCTCTCCAACAGGCTATCGCTGCAAAAATATGGTCCTTCTGCTTTCACTCTCGCCCTCGGTTTCGACCTATCCAGTCTTGGTCCAAACTGCTTCGTCATACTCGTCTATCAATGCAACATACTTCTCGCCAGCAGACGCCCAACCACGAACACCCTCGGCGAGCGCCAGGCTCTCCATGCTCGTGTCGCCCACGCTCAGCAAGTAGTCGGAAAACCAAGCAGTCGCTCTGCTTCCACGGCCACGCGAAGATCCTGCTTGACCGTCAGACAAAGATGGGAAAGGGGAGTCGCTGAGCATGCTGAAAGACCCACCGCAGTACCAGATAACTTTTTTTAGGCCGGCAGCCTTGAAAATGCCATAGATGACGGGCAGTGTCGGGTACAAACTTTGGGCCGGCAGGTTGATGGACCCCCGGATGGTGCCGCCCTAACACGGTTCAATCAATGACTTCGCACACGATGCGTTGAACTCGGAAAGTCCAGTCTTCGGGTCAGAAAAAACTGGCAGGAAGCGCCTTACCTCAAAGTCGTTCCTTCGAAGATCCACCAGCACAAAATCCCTCGCATCTTCCGACTTGCCGTCCAGGTTCTGGAGCATCGCCAGCACCTCCTCCCGCGAGATGGTGACGACCTCACTCTGCGCTGCGGGGTATGCTGCGTACCATGGTGCTGGCGTAGTGGCGCTTTTGACTTCTGTGGACGCCATGGTGATGACAACTTCGTCTATTGCGCTTGAGGTTTGTTATTGAACCAAATAGCTTCTGGGGAGCTTGATCGTTACAGCTGATACTATCCAGAGAGAGAAGGGGGTCCAGAAGTTACGCAGCTAGCTCAACAGCTCATAGGAAGAGTGTGTCACTCCCTGCATTTGATTGGCTGTCTTACAGGTCATCCACTTCGCACAATGGGGACGACAAATTCCACGACCTCTTTCTTTTAGCTGCGTTACGAACACGCGAACTGAACTGTCGAAAGTTAGCTTCTCTATGGCTCTGGCACACGCAAATTCTTTGTTATTATACTAAACATCTCGACATCCAAGGCAGGGGCCATAGTTTTCGAGGCATGCAGGTATTGCATTCTCAGAAGGCAACGACAAGAATGACCAACCATCTCGACCAACAACGTGTCGCTTCCGTGGAAGAAAGTCGATGCCTAAAAGTCGTGGTGGAAATCGGGATGACATGCAGTCGATGCCTAAAAGTCGTGGTGGAAATCGGGATGACATGCAGTCGTCGGCCGTGGGGTGCAATCTAACATATGCATAACACCGACACTGGAGATGAAGCATGGGCAGAGCTATATAGCCAGCGGCAAATGAGTATGTGGTCCAGCAAGTCGGCAACCCGCGGGAAAGTGAAGTGCGATGAGGATATCATATAAAACGATGGAAACAAAAACCAAAAACAGACCGGACTCATCCACAACAAGTTCTTTGAACACTTCGCTCGAATCTAGTACGTCAACCCCACCCCCCTGAATGAAAATGCGTCTCTCCCCCTCCCACCTCCCAGCAACAACCCTCGCCCTCCTCCTCCCACTCACAAACGCCGAATGTATCCGCGCCGCGCTCCTCGAAACCGTCGACGAGTACCTCCAGGGGCTAAGCATGGGCCAAGCGGGGCTCCTCCAAAACATCGCTGACGACTTCCTCAATGTCGAGAACAACAAAACCATCCCAATCATCACCGGGATCATCGGCAACATTCTCAAAATCGACTACAACCACACCATCGTCGACCTTGTCTCTTGTGCAACCTTTACCGAGCTCGTCTCCTCGCGCTCGGAAAAGCCCTGGGTCATCGGCACGCAGATCCGCCACCACCCGGTCGACAACACCGTCTACCTGATCGATAGCGTCGTCTCCACCACGGGCGACTGGTTCTTCAACGCGTCCAAGACGCTGCACTACATGCAGAACGAGTCCTGGGCGCCGCTGGGCAAGCCTGAGTCAAGACAGACGCTCCTCACTGCGGCTGACGCGTATCTGGACATGTGGACCAACGCGACGGCCGAGGCCGCCGTGCCGTTGGACACCCCGTGCGACCGCCTCGAGGGCTCCGCGTACACGGGCCAGGGCCTGTCGAATGATACCTGCCGTTTGAATGTGCCGACAAATCATACCCAGAAGCCGAATTCAGGGCGCAGGTATGTGGTCGACGAGTCGGTCGGGGCGGTAAGCGTGTTGTGCGTGTTTGAACACATGAGCCCCGATGCGGCGGATAGTCATTTATTTAGGCTGGAAGGGGGGAAGCTGAGGTTTGTGCATACCATTACCAAGATGAGCAGCGCGGGGCTGGGGGATCCATATCCTCCGCGAGGAGGGAGTATCAGAGGGCCAGCATAGGGGGCCGACGTCAGTTCAGGTCGTGAGGAGTACGCCCCTTTTGCGATTATGGGGACATTTATTCAAATGTTTTGCCGGGACTTGCAATTTTGTTTCTTAAAGAGGTAGGATAGCTGAAGTCGATGATCTTGTGAGACGTGCTGGCTCCTTTCCCTTGTCTCCGCGCTCCTAAAATGTGGGTTGTGGCGGTTCTTGCTCTTTGTTCAGACGCCACAATGGCATTGTTTCTTCACAATGGCGTTATTCCTCAGGACATCCTAGTCTTCAGTACAAAAGGGTATCCTGGACGTTGATGTTTTATGCAGCTTTTATGCATGAGAGACTGTTGGATGTACGAGGCCAGTGTCAATTGAGTCCTCGGATATGCTTCCTCAAGGATATAAACGCCATTTCACAACCATATGGACTTGACCATGATCCTTACCCAACCAACCAAAGCTCTAGTTTTGAATCCCCTCAGCTTCTGACACTCATCGAATCTAATAAGTGAAAGAACTTTGAGGCCTCGCTAACACAGAGTTTTAGAATCATCACAACAGACACTATGGAGCCTGCTCTGCCCCCCGGAGTGCGCTTCGCAAAGCCCGACGACATCCTGCGCCTCGGCATAGTCAGCTTCGAATCCTTCATCGGAACGGACTGCTTCGACTGGATGTGGATCGATCCCAACGAGTTCCCTCGCGATGTGCTTGCTTCCGAGATCGCAGTCTGGGAGGATGTGCTGGTAAAAGGCGAGGAGCTGCTCCTCGTCATCGAAGACGACTACTACCCGGACGAGAACTCCAAGACCAGCGCCGTGATTGATGTCTCGGGTATTGACTGGCAAGCGCCCCAGCCGGGCGAAAAGGTAATCGTCGGTGCGATCAGCTTCGAGCCCAACCGCAGATCTCCTCGTGTAGCTAACCACTGCCAGACGACCGACCTCAGCGAGTACCCCGACGCGCCCGCGGTTGAGCTCCTCGCACTCGACGCGGACCATTACGCCCAACTGCTGGACTCCATCAAGGAGCACAAGAAGCGTCTCGGCTTCGAGAACGGGTTCAACATAGAGCTGCTCGTTGTCCACCCGGCCTACCACCGCCGCGGCCACGCGCGCACGCTCGTCAAGTGGATGCAGGACCTTGCGCGCATCGACCAGGTCACTGTCTATGTTGCTGCCGACGGCAAGTCGGAGGAGTTCTATGCGCGATTGGGATTCGAGGTGATCGAGCGCCTGGAGATACCCGGCGACGAGATCACTCCGGAGGGCTGCAGGGTCATCATGATGCAATGGCTTCCCGGCGAGCCGTGAGCGCAAGTGACTTGAGCAGAAATCGTTCAGGTAACGTTACGTCTTGGCTTTGATATTTTGATTTGCCTTTTGTCTTTCTACGAACGACTAACCAATAAAAGGTATTGTTTTCTTTCTTTTCAACGTCTACATCCCAATTTTACCCTCGATTTCCAATGACCATGTAAGTTCCCCCCTTTTCCGCCCCATGACTTTCAGTTGCCCCATTCTGTCTCTCATTTCTATCTTCAGGTAATGCCGCTTTCCGAACAAGGTACTACCACATTTACCAAATCTATCTCATGCTGTTCTGCGAGTATTTGAGTAACACAACTTAATGCCGATGAATGAGGCTGCAAACAAAGTGCCAGATTCAAAACACAACGGTGATGAGTCTCGAAACTCGATTGCGGTTTGAGCCAAAAGGATAACGGATAATATAAAATTCAAGCCCTGGATGGAACATTGAACTTGAGCCTAGATGATGGTTTGCTTTGTTCAAATTCACTGGCATTGTTCCAAAACAGTCACTCTTTTCGCCGCTGCTTCGGCATCAGTCGCCAAACTGTGTCAACATACATACCTCAGGTATCTTACCTACCTGAGGTACCTGCAGGTGTGGACTCAATTGCTGGCTTCGTTCCCGCCTGAGCGACAACGTGAAGTTGGCTACCGGGTAGTTCTTTATTTGTTTCGCAACATTCGATATCGCAGATTCACGCCTGAAAGCGATATTAGGGTAGGGGTATCTCAGCTTCATTACCAACTACCACAAAATTTTTGCCTCCAGATACATCATTAATAAAGTAAAAGGACATTACCCCCCACCCACCCGTGCGGGCGTTGCAATCAACCCTGCTTCGCCGCCGGCGCAGGCGTATGCATCTCGTAGGCCTCGACACCCGTGGCGCTGCGGGACTCGATGTCGATCTCGTCGACGCGGTATATCCTGCCGGTCGACGACATGGCGAGGATCATGCCGCGGTCGCTGTCGCTGCCGTCGTTGCCGCCCCGGTCCGACTTGATGACGGTGCTGTGGCTCTCGTACTTGGACCCGCCGGCGTTTCCCGGTCCGTTGACGCCGCTGTGCTCGTCGGTCTTCAGGTAGTAGCGGCGCGCGGACGAGCGGGCGTCCTTGAAGAGCACGCGCATGGTCGGGATCGACGCGGCCATGATGGTCACGGCGATTTCGGTCGTGTCCCAGATGCTGAGGTGTGCTGCGTCATCTGTGTGTGGGTGTTGGTTAATTAGTTGACTTATATGTTTGCAGTGGGGAAAAGGGATATGGAGCATGGGTAGGTACTGACAGGAGTCGCCGGTGGCGAGCCGGTTTAGTTGAGAGGTTTTGATTGATGACATTATGCCGGCGCTGCGCGAGGTTAGAGACGCCGAGATTGACAGGGAAACGGGCAACAGGGGAGACGTACACAATGCCCATGCTCATGGCAATGCCCACGCCGATCTT
Organism: Podospora appendiculata; assembly: GCA_033675105.1. Lineage (NCBI taxonomy): Eukaryota > Fungi > Ascomycota > Sordariomycetes > Sordariales > Podosporaceae > Podospora > Podospora appendiculata. The sequence continues at coordinate 381,427 of JAULSO010000007.1, read as the reverse complement.
TTCCTTGTTCCTCATCTGCAGTTTCCAGATGATGGGCCAAGGCAGAAGCGCCAGGATAAAGTCACATGCGGCAGAGTACCCTGCGCACAAACTGTCAGTCCGGAGTCCCGCACGTGGTGCATGTACGAGTGTAGGAGGACATACCGCCAGAGACGTAGCCAATGTTGACAATAACCGAGAGATCCAGACACGTGCCCTGGACGGTCATGTCCCAGCTCTTCTGCACGGGCGAGCAGCCGACCCAGCTAATCATGGCGTTGAGGCCCATGGACACATTTAGCGACACGATGATGAACCACAGGAACCACCTCATCCAGCCCTCACCGATTCGCAGCATGGTGATGGCAAAGGCCGTCTTGCTCCACGCCGCCGCGGTGATGGTGAAGGTCGTTCTCGTCATCATCAGTATCATGAAGCTGCTGCTCTGCCCGATGATGGGGCCGTCGTCCCACGGGTGGTGACCATAACGTCTCGCGACCATGGCCGAGAGGAGCGACGAGTCGATTAGATGGGCGACCTGTAGTAGTCGGCGCACATATTAGCATGATCCCACTGGAAGTTGGATACGTTGTAACAGCGACGGCGCGTACCCATGATGCTATCAGCAACCAATCATCCCACCACAGGCCACGGTGTCCAATGTGTTTGCAGTAGATCCGGAGAGCGAGGAAGGCGGCGGCGGCGACCAGGAGCGCCCAGGTCACGCCGAGCAGCTCGGGGCCGGCGCTGCTGTGGTCGAGCAGCGAGAGATCGACATCGCCGCCGCCGAGGCCGGGCGGTGAAGGGCCGGAGAGGTCTGGGGGACCGGGTGCCATGACCAACAATCGCGGTCTGGTTCAGTCAGTTTTTTTGAGTCGTCGATGTGTCACGAAGAGGGACGGGATCCCGAAACCGTGAACATGACGCAGAAGCAGAAGCAGCCCGACGCAGCGAAACGGCGCGGGATGAGGGACCTGGGCGGAATAAATACCACGGTGCCACAATATCCGCCTCCAGCCAGCCAACCAGCTACCCTAGGCGTTCATGCTTCCGACACACAGACAGACAGACTAACAGACTCAATGACAGGCATAGCAGCAGGGGTAGACGAAACTTGAACCGTCCAAGCGTGCGTCCAAACTGGTTGCACACACGGACGCACACGGCACAAGTACCTACACTACCTGGCTGGGCATGTCTGCCCGCCCGGAAATCATGAGAGAGCGATTGAGTTGCATTCGCTTTGGTCAGGTCCACGGAACCCGGCCTCGTGGGTGGAAGCAACGTCGTTTGCGGGGGCTGGCTGGGGGGAAGGGGGCCCGAGCAGAAAAATGAACATGAAGAGCGAGTGCGAGTGCCATGCGAGGAGATTCCCGCTGCGGTTTAGCTCCAGAGGGCAGGATGGAGGGCAGGATGAATGACAGGAGTTAGCGCGAGATTTCCTCACCGGCAGTCATTGGTGGCCTTGTTCGTGACGGGCGGATGCACGGCGGACTGAGCGCGCTCTCGGACGTTCGTTTATCACAGCACATCTGACAGCCCGGAACGAGAGGGGCTGCCACTGGATGGCTGGCTGGACCTGGCCATTTGCGATGGCGGGTCGTGCGGTTTGGGCATGACTGTTTGTTGACTTATTGGCTTCGTAGGAGTTGGCGGGGCGACGGTATTCTCGACTAAAGGAATTTGTCTAACAATTTAACGACCGAGTTCCTGGCCTCAAAACAAAGGAACTACTCGATCATTGGATACTGACCTCTACTGAGCACCTGCTACCACGGTAGCCACCTTAGATAGTGAACGTTCCTAGTGGTGTGGTTCTAAGGAATGCTCAGTCGTACGAAGGGCATGGCCAAACGATTTCGTTGTGAGTTGATGACATTATGCCGATGCATCCAACCCAAGGCTCGGATATAAACGCAATCATGCAAAAGCTGGTGCCTGGTATATGCCATGGTGTGGTGAAATTTCCTGGTTGTTTCTGTATAGAAATACAGGGCGTAGACCTATAACCTCCTCCTGGTTCAATGGTCTTTGAGTAACACAGTGCTAAGGTAACCACATATACACCGACGGCTGTCCATCCGGCCCCCAACCAGCTGCACCTTGAACTGCACCGGACACTCAGCCCCCTCTGCACTGGATATATGTAGCTCCGACAGGGGTTTCGACCCAACAGACAACACCGCCTCAAATGAGGGCATTGGTCAACGACGTCACTAATGTAATAGACGAACCAGTCGGGCTCCCGGCACAAACAGCTGACGTGAGGACGGCTCCCCGAGGCTTGCTTGTGTAACGTGAACTTCAACCGGGTGTAGGCTATGGCCAGGGTAACTGCCGCGTCAAGCTTTAGCCCAGGCTGCCCTGACATGACCTAAAATGACCTGACATGCATCTCCCGCAGCTTGGGGGTTTTCTCCCCGCGTTCCGTGGAAAGCTTGTCTCTTTTCTCCCCGCCATCCATCCCGTGGTTGCCTGCCCGATTTGCCTTGCTTGGCTATTCTTCTGACCAAAACCATCAAGTCGGCTTCAAGTTTTGCGTACATGGACATGTAGCTCTCACGAGATTTTTCTCCTCTGGCCGATTATGCTAGCTATGCATCCCAGCATGGACATGGTTCTGGGCTTTTCGATCATTGTGAGTCTCTCTGTCTGATCATTTGGTCCTTGTTGAAGACGGGACTTCGACTTCCATGTTCCCCTTACCATGTCCCGACTCGGATTCTGCGTGCAGCCAGGAAGGGTACTTGTAGCTAAAAGAGAACCTAGTACTTCTTGCTTGTAGTGTATCTCAGGTCCAGATGCTGGAAAGACCCAACGTCCAAGTTCTTCCAGACCCAGCCCGCGCACATCCCCACGTACTCGGCGCACCGAATCCAACAATCCCTCCAATATGCCGACTCGCTAAACACATCACGTCCGTCGCAAGGGCGTAGAAGACAGCCGCCCGAACTCTGCGTCGGCGTCCCTTCGGTGCAGAGAGACGGCATCTCGTACCTGAAGCCGACGCTGGGCTCTCTCCAGCACGGCCTAAGCGAAGACGAGCGAGCGGGTCTCCACTTCGTCGTGCTCCTTGCCCATCTCGACCAGAAGGAGCACCAGGACTTTGGCCAGCCATGGCTACAGAGTATGGCTGACGGCCTCCCATCGTATGCCGACGATGCGGGACGGCTGCATCTGGCTCAGATCATGCAGCACAACCAGACCCACGGCACCAAGTCCAAGTTTGACTACTCGATCGTGATGGAAGAGTGCACAAAGACAGGCGCCCCGTATATATTGATGGTGGAAGATGACGTCGTCTTTCTGGACGGATGGCGGCATCGGACCATGGACGCGCTGGACGATGCCGCCGCCAAGTCTCGGGAAACAAAAGGGGCAGGCTGTAAGTATTAGTGCTAGGAGTTGCTTCTGAGCTAACCGAGGACTTGAACCGGCCAGTCCTCTACCTCCGGCTCTTCTACTACGAGGGCCTGCTCGGCTGGAACGCACAGTCCTGGCCACGCTACCTCGGCGCATCCCTGGCCACCGCAGCCAGTGTGCTATGTGTCCTGCTCCTGACCCGACGACTCGTGCCCACGGCGCGTCTGCACCTCACCCGGTCCGCCCTGCTCCTCATCACCCTCGTCTTCACCCCGCTCCTAATCCTCCTCTTCTTTGCCGCGGGCGCCAACTGCGTGCTCCCTCGGCCCGCGGGCGTGCACTTGATGCCCGAGAACGCCTGCTGCGGCCAGGGGCTGGTATTCCCGCGCGCGACAGTGACAGAAAAGCTCCTGCCGTATTTTCGTGCCAATATCTGGTCTGAGGTGCCAACCGACAGCTTCGTCGAGGCGTACGCGGATCAGACGGGCGGGTTGCGGTGGGCGCTGACGCCTGTGGTGATGCAGCATATCGGGGGCAAGAGCAGCCACGGCGCAGCTAGGTCGAGGGACTCGTATGTGTATGGCGATCTGACGCTGACCCCGCCGAGCGTCATTTGGAACTTTGCCTTTGAGGGCAATGAAGCGCGCGCGTTGGGGGAGGAGAAGGAGCGTCTAGTTGAAGGAAGTAGGTAGTACTTGCATGTAGATATTAGGGGATCAGATGAAGATGGAAATAAGGGGGGGATGAAACATGACATTGGTGTATTGTTGGTGGTTGGAACTTGTCGATGGAGTCAACCATGTCGGTCACTGCAATTAGTCGTGTATGCCAATGGTATTGCCTACGTGGTTCTACTTACCAGCGAATATCTCCGACGGAGTGGTGTGGGAAATAACGTCAAGAAATGGCACTGCATGTTCCCGTGCCACTCCTTTCCATCTGAAACCGACATGAAAAACGTGCGCCTCAGCGTTGCATATCTGTATGCATACGTCACCCGCATCCTTCACCACACCCTCCTGTCCTGCACCACCTCGTCGGCCTCAGGTCGATTTCGTATTCACGACAGTCCAAGAAGTAATAACCTGGTAATCAACGGTTTCGCCCTTCGTCATCCACAGCCCTTATTCCCACTCCAACCAGCAAACAAACAACCAACCAAACAACCGAACGAAAAGCAAACCAACTCCAACCTTAAACTCCATGTCAGGAAGGAACTCTCTCCCTCCGACAACACCATGACCAGCAAACCACCCCCCCGCGACATGCAGCTCACCTCATTCCCCATCTTCCCCAACCTCCCCCCCGAGCTCCGGCTCAGAGTCTGGGAGCTCTTACTCTCGCGCCCGCGCATCATCAAAGTGCGCCTGCGCAACCGGCAGCTCATGGACGGACTGCTCGCGCGCCAGCCTCTCAACAGCGACCACTCCCCAACTCGTAACCGACCCCCCTCCCCGGCCCCCCTCCCGCGAGACCGAGCGCTATGGCGTCGTAGTCGACGGCTACCGGACCCTGAGCAAGCTCTTCCGCGTAAGCCGCGAAGCCCGAAACGCCGCGTCGGCCTTCTACCGCGTGCACCTCCCCTGCTTGCTGATCCGCGGCCGGACCCGGGCCCATCACACATCCGAAACCATGCAGCCGGGCACGCTCTACTTCAGCCCCGACCACGACTTCCTGCACATCACCAACGACACAGGCCAAGTCGCCGACTTCCTGCACGATCTCCGCGCCGTGCACGACCCGCGCGGGATCGGGCTTCTCAACCTCGCCGTCGACGGCAACGGGCTCACCGGCCCCGGCGGGCTGTGCGGTGTCGCGGCTGCGCATGTAACCCTCCCGCCTGACCACAGGGCCAGCTTGGTGGCGACACTGGCGCAGCTGCGCGCGGTCTTCTTCATGCACATCCAGCACACGGGCCGGCACGTCTTTGGATACCGCAGCGGCGCACCCACGGCTGAGAATATGCTCAACTTGTTCTTCCCCATCATATCCGTCGGGCCGCGCTTCGACAGGCTTCCGCGCGACCCCCGGCCTGCCTTAGCCGTCGATCTCAGAAGGGTGTTTATCAACATTGACCCAAGAGAGATGCTGCACGCATGGGACAGGCTATTTTTCGACCTGTTCGGCAACGGCGTGGTCGGGCCCCCGCAGGCGGAGTACAGGGTGCTGGTGGCGTTTGCGCCGCCGCAGGGCTTTGCCGTGTATGACCAGCGGGACGCAGATGAGTGGCTGCGCAGGGAGGAGCATATGTGGGTTACGGAGACGGGAGCGGAGACCGGGACAGCGACGGAGACGGCGTTTGGGTTCTGGTTGTTTTCCTGTCCAGGCGTTCGGGCCGCTGCCGAGGAGTCCGCGCGATGGGTTGCGCAGGGAGCCGCCGAGGGTGTTGGACTTGCGGGCGCATTGGCCTGAGTTGGGGGTTGTGAGTTTGTCATAGACGGGGGAGGGGGTTCCGCGTTTGCGGTCTGGTATGTCTCAGGTACCTACCATGCTGATTATGGAAGTCTGAATGAAATACTATTTACTAGTTTGCTCTCCATGATGGATGGCTGGTGGCACGTATGAGGTGTTGCGAGGTTACATGTACTTGTACCTGCCGTTTGCAAATTTCCTGACTGGGACCATTCTCAGTAGCTCAAGCCCAGCGCCCACAGCTGATATCATTGGTGGACAGGGGCCGGAATCCTTCGTAAAGATTCCGACTCAGAGTATAGGTAGGAACCTCATGTATCCCGGATTTTGGCAACCAGCAGCTGGCAGAGCCGTGTTGACCAAAGTGGCATGACCTCCTTGATTGCCTGGCACCCAGCCGGTTTCCGTATTCCTCAATTGAGGCGCCCAGTAGGAACAACAGAACGTCACCCCCACAGTTGAACCTCGATTGGACAAAGAACCACCAAGAATAATGAGCCTGTGCCGCTGGGTGTGTGTTTGTTGGCTCCAGTCAGTTATGGCGAGGCGAAGTTGTGTTAATTCACGCGAAACATGATGAACGCAACTAAGCTTTATGCCACCGCTTCGCCGCAATCCTAACCAGGTCGACGGGCGCTCTGCCGCATCCTACAGCCTCTCAACTTCTCTTCCATGACGTCTTCGAGTGGGCTTACTGCCACTCTGTGATTCTAGACCGGCAGTGTCCGGGCCTGGATGTTATTCCCCTCGAATCTTTTGACTTACCTAGGTACCCAATCAAGTAGGTGGCATCATGATTCCCAAGCCTCGGTATCGCTGCCGTGCCTGCCATTGCCAGACTCCGACGGGCCCGCGAGGCAAGAGTGTATCTCCATTCGAGGACTGGATTACGCACTGTCCAGCACATTCAAGTGGGTGCCTGGATGGAGGCGACTTGGACTCACTGTGTCTCGACTCACTCCCCCCCGGCGTGGCTATAGTAAGGTATTCTCTCGATGTGAACAGTTGACTGCCGGGAACATCATTGATAGAGCACTCACCAGATGATGATCTGCATAATTAGGACGTACCATGCGGCCCATGACTAGCAGCGCCGTTGCCCATGAGCCAGGGCTAGAGAGACGCGAAGGTTACCTGACAGGTACAAAACAGAACATCAGGAGTTACTTACTTGGACCTCCAACTCTCGGTTGTCCATCGGCTTCCTGACAAAACGCCTTGCCTACTTACCAAGTAGAAAGGCCAAGATGACGTTGGAGTCACGATGATCCCTAGTCCCTCAGTCCAGCTTTCCCAGTCATAATCACTACGACTGGGACGGACGGAAACCCGCAGCCAGTCAAAACATCCTCAGAGACACGGTTCCGCGACGTGCCAGTGATGTGTGTTTTGAACTCAAAACTGAGAGACACTGCTGTGCTGTATGATGGACTGAACGACAGACTGCGGCAATCAAAAGTGCTATATAAACCCAGTGATCCAGTCGTCCAACTTGCTTCCTTTTTCCTCCAAGTCATCCTCGCCATCAAGCCCTAAGAGAAGCAACAAGAAGGCCAAAACCCCAACCGTTTGCACTTCAAACTCGTAACCCCTTTTCCCAGTCACCAAGTCCACACTGTCAAATATGCATCCCGTCCATCTCCTCACCAGGCTCCTTGCGAGCAGCGCCGCTCTGGCCCTCGCCGTCCCCGTCCAGCCCGACATGGCCCCCAGCGCCAAACTAGTAGCCCGGGACTCGCCCTTCGCAGACCTGGACCTCCCAGCCGACTTCTGGGGCGCCATGGACAACTACTGCCGCAACGGCGTGTCCTCCAAGCGGCGTTCCGTCCCCAGGCATCTCTCCCAGCGCGGCAGCCCACCGGCCGGCTACCTCTACGTCTCGCCCGGCACCTCCGTCAGAGACTACGAGTCAACAACAACCTACGGCGCCTATACCGACGCGCTGGTAACCTGCATGGGCGTAGTCATCGTTGGCGACACGACCGACGGCGACGCGACCAGCAAGCACATGGCGCACTTCTACGCCGACGCCAACGCGCTCGACGCGCTATGGGGGACCGTCGCGAGCGAGGTCAGCGCGCAAGGGCTGGCCAACCTGCGCGGCTGGATCAGCCTGGCCGACCGCGCCGCCGTCCCGTCGGACCTCGACACCGGGTTAATGCTCGACGTCGAGAACAAGATGAAGGACCTCGTCGCGGGGCTCACGGGCCAGCCGGCTACCGTGCGCTATCATAATATGTTTGATGCGTCTGAAGGGGTCGAGGATGTTGGGAGTATGCAGTATAATAATGCCGACAAGTCGGTCTTGATTGATGGCGTTGTGGTTGAGTTTGGCACTTAGGGGGGGTTTGTTTGCAGCTCCCGACTGGACCATTTCTTTGCTGGTCGGGTGGTGTATTCGCGGTGGATGCGTGGAGATATATACACGTGCTATGCTGCTATAAACTGCCAAGTAATCACTCGTTGGTCAGCTCTAGGTGAATTCGGAAGAACAAAACAGTTGCCAGCGGAGAATATATGGCGTCAAGTAATAACGAGGACGCTCTTTCGGGAGGCAATTACATGTAGTACTGCACATGGCTACCAGGTAGTTTCCTAGATTTAGGTATTCACTAGCATTTCCAATACTACCTCAAATTACCTAGAGCACTGAATTTATATAGAGTTTGAGAGATAAATAAAGTCTCTTACTCCGGGGCACCCCCTTTCAACTTTTATGGTATTTTTGGCTCGGGGGCGCCCGTGAGTAATTTCATCGCCAGGGTTCAAGGTGAAGCAGCACACTCAGGGTTGCGGCCACGCACCTGCCGCGGAAGCGTCAGGTAGGAAACCCTAGGTCTAACCCATGTAAGCGTGAATCAAGTACTAGGTATTTACACGTGTACAGGAGGATAACTCCCATGCAAGCATCTTATAGGTGCCCTGGCCGGTTGATGCAGTGGTGACAATGCCAAGGAACGGATCTGGTCAAAACGGCGAGAGATTAACCCGTTTTTACCTTCAGTTCCGTGCTAATCAACTGGCATCCGGTGACTAAGGTCACCTGGAAGCAAGATAGCGGCACTATATAATACAGAGAGTACTATGATTAAATTCGGGATTGAGTTCAAGGGATCCAAAAGTATAAGTAGTCGGGTGACCAAAGTCCCTAATTAGGTGATTAACATGCCAGCAACCTGACCCGGCCTAGGTCAATTCCTGTAACTAGTAAGTACTGGAGGTGAGGATTTATGTCAAGCAAATAGCAAAAGCAAAGGGTTGAGCTCTGATGTATTCATTTCGTCATAGCCTACTCAAGTCATTCTAGAAGCATCCCCCTCTATAGAAGATGATGATGAGAAAGCCTTACAGCACACTTGTATATATGTAGAGAGAAAAGAAAAGAGAAAAGAAAAACAAACAGACCTCCACAACAAAAGAGACACAGTGTCCACTCCAAACCCCTCACCCCCCCCCCCCCCCCCCCCCCCCCCGATAACATGGCTATATGTAGATAAAAAAAAGACACCGATCTCCCCCACCTCCCCATTTTCACTTTTCACCCCCTTCCCCCCCCTCATTGCTCACGAATCAAAGATGGCGCCGTACGCAGGCACGCCCCGGCTCTCAAGCCCGTAAATCACCTTGCGCGTGACGCGCTGGTTGCTGATGACCACGACGGCGGGCTCCTCGCCCTCCTTGCCGAAGCCCTCGGCCTCGCAGACGCGGTAGACAATCTTGACCAGGTCGGGCCTCTTGCCGACGGCGGGCTTGCGCGTGTCGATGATGATGGCACGCGGGTCGGTGCGGTAGATGAGGTCGACGACGGCGCGGCCGTACGTCTCGAGCGGGGCGGGCGTCGACCACACGATGCGCACGGGATGCGTCGGGCTCTGCACGAACAGGCTCAGGCAGGGCGCGATTCCGGATCCCGTGGCCACCATGACGCACGGCTTGAACAGGCCGGCGACTCGCAGGATGCCGAACTGTGGCGTGCCGCGCGTGTAGATCTTGGTGGGCGGGTTGGCGATGATCTTGCGCGTCCAGTCGCCGGCCGAGGACACGTAGACGGAGAAGCCCTGCTTGTTGGTGTTGGGGTCCGTGTACGTGCTGAGGGTCGTGTTGCTGCTGCTGGTGTCGGAGAAGGGGGCCTGCGGCGCGGCGGTGGGGAACGGGACGACGCCGAACGCGTGAGTTTCCTTGAGGGGCGCGTCGGTCAGGCGGACGGCCTGGCCGTAGTAGACGTTGCGGTAGTCGAAGCTGAGCTTGACGCAGTGCGACGAGAGCACTTCGGCCTTCACATTGCGCAGCCGCATGCGCGTCCAGGGATAGACTACCAGCAGAGTGATGACCACCAGCATCCAGAAGCTGGGCGAGACGACCAGGGCGCTGCCGATGGAGGTCGACGACGCCGCGGCGGAATCGGCGGTCAGGAGCAGCGTCTGCGCCCAGAAGAGGAGAACGACCGACCAGCCCAGGAAGCGGTGAATGCCCTCGAACCAGTTGTGCATGACGATGCGCAGGTGCGGGTGCGCGAAGATGAGCATAGTGACGAGGAACGCCAGGATCGTGTAGCTAACAAAGTAGATGTAGCTGCGGAGGACGGTTACCGGCCCGGCGGTTTGGAAGTCGAGCGTGAGGAGAACCAGATAGGCGATGTACCATATAGTACCGGCGACGGCGCCGCCGCTGTGGATGCCGCCGTACGAGTAGATCTTAGCCACGAGCTTGCGCGCCCAGAAGGGCAGACTGTGAGACCATGAGCCAAACACCCAGAACAGCGCGTTGACCACGTGCTCATTGCGGACGACCAGGGCGGCGAGAAGGTTGGCAGTCGTGGCTGTGGCCGCTTGCGAAAAGGTGAAGAGGCGCCCGCCCGAGGTGACCGACTTGGCGATCAGAACGGCCAGGGCCGCCGCGTTGCCGAGGAAGACGAGGCAGAAGATACGACGATAGACGGAGCCAAAATTCCATCGCAGGTAGCGGTAGACTCGAGATCCAATTTTCGGAGGGAGAGGGGAGCTGTCCAGGCCGTGGTACTCGAAGGGATCGATCTCGGGGATGAGCGCCAGCTGGGCCTGTGCCTTCTTCTTCTGTGCGCTGACAAGGGACGAGGACGAAGTTGATTTAGAGAGCTTTCCCTCTTCCAGGTCGCGGGGGGAGGCGGGCTTCCGCTGACGGGCGTCCTGGAAAAAGGTCTTGGTTCGGTGCGTGCTGGACCCGTCGGGGCTGCCCGCAGATTCGTCCTCAGACTCGCAGTCAGACTGTTCGTCGACATCAGGGGTCTCGAGTGACCCGGGCGCGATGGGCTCGCTGACTGGGATCTGGGGTAGCCCCCGCTGATGATCGGCCGGTTGTACCATTGCCGGAGAGGCATCAAGTGGGCAGCTCTTTGAGGGCGACATGATATCTGTATGTGAGATGTTATAAGAGTCCGTGTTGGTCTAGAGCGATGGTTAGTACTATTGTGCCGTGGGGACGGATTATGAATAACACTCACCCGCAGACGGAGCAGAGATGAAGAGAACTAGCCGCTTGATCTTGTGTCACCGGGATACTATGTCCGGGCTATGCAATGATATAGCAGGGGCTATGAAAGGGCCGGTGGTGTATAGCGTGTCAAGCAATGAGGTCTCTTGGCCTTGCTGCTACACAGTGATGAAGGAGACGGGATGTAGGGGGACAGAAATAGTCTTATAGATTTGAGGTGAATGACCAACAAGGCAGAGATAGTAGAATCTTCACGAAGACCCGCTCCTGCCATATCGAGACAATGGCCAAGCTGATGCCACCAGTTCTCGATCACGACCCGGATTAGGAAAAGAAGAGCATGGTTGCATGCTCGGTGCTGGGATGGGAATAGTGTCATGAGATGGTGGTCGGGTACCATGGATAGGTAGTCGTCCCGGCATTCCTGGGACGCGACTATACCAAGAAACAACGAGCGGCATGGCAGTGCCAGTCCCAGATACCACGGCCACGACCACTACCCTGCCTGGTGGCTGCTGGATGCAACCCGTAAAAATCGACGTTCGTCCGAGAGGCACCACATCCCACCTGCCAATCTGCAAATAGTGACACAACGCCATGGGACGACAGGCAGATGGCTTGCTGTGGACTACAGGGGAATGAGGCAGGTTGCTCTCGGTTATCTGGACGAGCCGCATCGTGGCCGCCAGCAGCCAGCGGGCACATTCCCGGGGACCTGGGGGTTTGTTGACTTTCGGTGTAACAGGCAGGTTACATAGTACGTACTATCAAGGAGGCTGAAGTGGGCATCGAGGAGCATATCCAGGGGTACTCTCCTCCCATGTAAGATATTTCCAGACACGGCATAATCGGCATGTTGGCGGACAGGGCAGTGGGTCGGCTGCTCGCCAACCAATGTCGTGCCGCATTGATGGGGCGGGCTGGGACGAGAGCCGGGCGAAGACCTTGGCGTCTAGACCTATCATTCCGGCGGATCGTGTCCCCTGCAACGGACCCTTATTTGGGCATTGGGCTGCCTATCAGGGAGTCCAGATCGTGGTTCTGGAACTGCTCCGGAGAGAAGGGACTGGAGTGACGGATGTGGTCAGACGGGGAAATCGGGGCCTGTTTTCGCGCGGATGGAGGGAAACGGTGCGGCGTGACAGTTCCTGGTTTTGTTCGACCGTTGACGTCGCACCCCAGATAGGCTGTCAGCTTGCCACCGCTGCCATGCTGAGCACGTGGGGAGTGGTTTCACATGGGAAAGTCATCGTGGGATACCTCGATGGGCTGGGTATCGAGATGACTAAAACCCATCTCGCCTCCAGCGAGGTTGTATCTGGGCGACTTGGCTGCACTAGCGATGAGGTAGCTATGACGCCGACCAGCATGTCCCAGTGGTCCACGGTGGGATACGTGACAACCTGGAAGATAAGCCGACCGGGAGCTGCTCGCTGCTCCAGCGTATGGTGTGGACTGTGGGAGCAACGTCGGACTGGGTACCTGGTAGCAGGTGGGTGAGGTCAGGGGAGGAGAGGAGGTAGGGTTGCTGTAGATCGCTGCATGATGCAGTGCTAGGTACCACCACCAGGCAACCTGGTAGGTACCAGGTACCGTGAGGTGGTACCTTGGCCGGTCGGCGCCCTAACAGACCAGCTCAGGTAGCGCTGCCGTATGCACGTTGCGCCACTCGAAATACGTCCGTCCGATCTAGCGTTCCAAGATGGCTTGGCGTCAACGACAGAGGGAAACCCGAAATGGCAAGTACACCGTGAGGCGCCATATTGCGGGTTAGTACCGTGCTAAACGTGGAAACACATCCGACGACGTTGACAGATGGAGTGGGGGAGGCGGACGCGAAAGCGAGCGAGGGAGCAGTGGGGGGAGCCTCGAGGAGGGAGCTAACGAGGGTCGACGGATCCTCCCTTAGGACCTAAGATCGGATCCCGCAGATCGGCTGGTCATTGCTTCCGCCGATCAAGCCGCCGGCTGCCCAAGCTCTGGCAAGCTGCCCGCACTGGGCAAGCTGCGATTTCGATTGCGGTAGAGACTCCAGGTACCTGGCGAGCAGCCAATCAAGGGCAGCGCTTCGTTTGATCTCAGGCTGATGGCGGCGGCCGCTAAAATAAGCTCAAAGCTTAAAGGGCCGTCATCACTCAGATCCGACGGGAGCCTTGTTTGTTTTACAAATGGAGGGAGGGACGACCGCAGCACCGGATCCTCGCGAGTGCCGCTACCGTGGTTGCGCCAAGCAGGGGAATACGGGTTGTCGTTCCTTCCATTTACTGTGTGTCCTGTCCCACCTGCCGTACCTCCCCCAACACGATTTGTGTCTGCAAACCTGCACGCGAGGCCCAATCGACAACTGCTGGCACCAACCTTCTAGAATTCTTCCCTTCTATGCATAGGGTAGCAGTTCTGCCCACGGTAGATCTGCAGCAAGTGCTTCCTCGATTGTGATTCGTCCAAGCTCTTTGGAATTCTGACAGAGCAGCAATCGCTGGATCGGCTTTGAGTGCCATCGTACCTTCTTAGCTTGGTCGCTTCTCCGATAACCCAGTGCATCAATCGTCCAGTGTGAGTGAGGTACCTCGGTTCCGAAGGCGGGTTATTAATGGATCGCCCAAGCGGCCGCCGGCCCCTCAACGGCTGCGGTCGGAAACAATACATGGGAACTGTACTCCTGAGGCAAGGCAGCCCGACCCAGGATTGATTGGCTGGGCCACGCGCCAATCATCCCACGTGCAAGAACCCGTAGCGCCCGCCCCAAAAATACACGGGTTTCATTTCGCTTCTTCCATTTCGTCCCTTTTTTCCCTTCTTCCTCTTGCTCGGAACATGCCGTGGCAATCAAGATCCCGCTTCTGCCTTTCGACTGCGCAAAAAGAAGCTTCGGGTTGTTTGGCTGCCGGGAGGCTTTGAGTCGGATTTATTTTGGTTTCTTTGCTCTTCTTTTGACAAAACGGCATTGTGAATCGAAACAACAACAGACTCATAATATCCATTCATCGTTTGTTCTTTCTCTTTTTTTCCCATCATTTCCTGTTTCCTTTGCTGTTCTCTGCGCTATCACATGCCATTTTCGACCTTCTTGTTCTTCCCTGCTTCGGCTCATCGCAAAGCGACGGCTACGGGCGGTCTACTCGGAGATAAAGGTTATTTCAAATACCTACCAGCTTGGCTTATCGGCCTGTTATCGACTTGCATGCTTTCACCAAGACTTGCACCGCAACTGCACAATCGTCACCTCGGTTGAACCGCCTATCTAAGTAGGTCGCATTTGCAGGGCCCTCTTATTCTCCTCCACAGCTACGTGTAATCCATAGCGTACCAAGTAGCAGCCAAACGCGCAAGATAAGGTGCTTACCTTGCTACGGGTCACCTACATACCTTACCTTCATACTAACCAACCCAACCTAACCCTAACATGGCCAGAGCAGTACCCGACCCTGATCCTCCACCCCTTGCATACCAGGTCTCCTCCACGTGTGGTGTTGTTCGACCCCTTGACGCCGTTGACGTGCTTACCTCCCTTTTGTCCGGCAAGGCACTAACTCCAACTGAGATAGCAAGAAAGAAGTAAGCACCCAACTGCGCGCCAAGCTGGGATATGTGGCTGTCTTCCAGCTCTTCTCGGTACCACGGCTGGTAGCCTCCCTTGCTAACAGTCGTGGACCAATCCCGGCCCTACTAGCAGATATTTACGAGATGGGAATCTTGTGGTAAGCAGCGCGCACCAATACCATTGGACCCCGTTGAGTTCTGAACTGCATATGAAGTCACAATCCTACCTTAGCCAGTCCCTCGAGGCTCTAGTCTGCTATCTGTGCACAACTGTCAGATTTCATGAATTCTTCCGACGCGCAGAATCAGAGTAACATCCGCCCGTGACTGGGCTCCTGGCAGGGTACCTAGGTTAGGTAGGTTAGTAGCATTTGAGAATTTGTCATTATTAACATCGAACCTCTCGATTTGCTGGGACGCGGTCAAATTCCCATCTTCTTTTCCCATCTGCCACACACCTCACCGTCGGCACTCCCGTGCAAGAGCCTGACGGGTCCCCAGCGCTGGTCACCGAAAATTCTCACACGGGCCGATGTCATTCAAAAGTGGCAGGTCCCGGGCCAGCGGAGATCTGTAACGGGACGCCATCGGCGATAGCCCCAGTGTCTTCGAGACCCGCAGGCGTTGGGGGGGAGCATTTTGCTTACAATCGCCGTAGCGCGTGCTCGGCGACCACTGTCATTCTCGGGGACCAGAACCACAGATACTTCAATGACACCAGCTAGCGGCATACTGGTGGGAGATCACGCAAGCTTGGGATCCAGGGGGCATGTGTTTCGTTGCAGCATTATCGTGAGCTTGAAGGGACGACATGGTGATCCTGATCCAAACAAATCCAACAAGGGGCATTCATATCGCTTCTCGTAGAGCGAAAAAAAAACAGCTCAACCAACGGAGGCACATATCCTTTCGCCATCCATGGGATGCAAATCTTGATTTGAGCGTAATCATCGGTTTCCACGCAGTAACTACCTAGGTATTTTTGGCCGTGCCAGCAACCTGGTGTTCATCACCCGTCGCGAGCATCCAGATCTCTCGCCATCATCTTGGCACCTCACCGCTTTCTGTTGCTATATTCGAGTCCGACATTCACCAACTGCATCGATGAAACCAGCAAACGAACGGCAGGTGCCGCCTCGGACAGCGAATTGCGCCGCATCGCTCAGATGGCTTGTCCAATCCTCTCTGCGTACCCATGTATGTGTCCCAAACACGCCCCAGCTTGGTTAAGCCACAGGGTATGCGGCAATGAGGCGCTGCACGCTGCCGCTGACGACGACCACCACCACCAGACGTGTATAGGATCCGTCGTTATTAATTACGAGCTAGCTGCGTGTCCCGCCTGCTCTGCAACTTCTAAAACCAACGCGCCAAGATCTCAGTCTGGCATGCTAGGAGCCAAGCAATAATCCCCGTCCCGTCTTGTGCTAAGAAAGGCCCCGGGTGTTGGTAATGGTTAATTAGGTCCGCGTCCTAACCAAAGCCACGGGTCCGTGTGCTCGGCAGGTAGGTAAATAAGCTTGGCTACTGTACCGTTTGTTCCGCATCTTTTCCCAAGGATCATCCAGGTTGAGAAAAAAGAAAACATGGTCTGACGAGTTCTAGCAAAATTAGACTGGAACTTTCTCGGTTTCCCGCCCACCTAATTACCTGGTAATAGTTGAGCGCCCCAAAATTAGCTACGTGGGTATTGAAGGAGGCAGCCGATGGCGTCGCGCCTTTCGTCGAAATTCGAGAGATCCGGGTGGTCTCGCTCAGGGGGCATTTTCACGTCCCAAGGGTGAGGTGCGTGATCCTTACCCAAGCACGAGCAGATGAAGCAATATGCCCTGCTCTCATCCCTGGTGATGTCGTGATGGAATGGCGGCTTGTCACTCTGTATGGAGACATGGAGAGCCCAACAGTGGCGGCGTATTGATTATCCGCAAACCCCGGCTGCCAACAACCCGGACAGCTCAGGGATCGGCCCATGTTCTAGGGGCCCCGACCACGATCCTGGTTCGGGTAGCATGCGGTGGGAATGTTGCTTTCCGCGATGGGTTTGTTTTGGTCTCAGTTACTAATATTGACCAGGTTGGTTTTGGCTTTCAGCAGTATTAATTAGGTACCTACCTAATGAAAGTCAAAGTCAAAGAGCACTGGCGGTACGTGCGATTGTGTCAGCCGCTGGAAATGAACAAGTTTGGTGTCTAGGTACCTGACTTTCGGGCGCCGCTGTTACGAGCCGCGATTGCGCTCACGTCTCTTTCTTCTAGGTGCGATATTGCAGTTGTCTTGTAAATTGCAAATTTGGTTAGTGTTTTCGTTTACCATGCGTCTCTTTCTTAATTTACTTTACTTTCCCTGTGCGGCGAGAGGAGGTATCCCGTGGTCCAATGCACTCAACGGGTTTGGCCGTGGTTTCCTTCTCCATATGAGCAAGGCAAGGCCTTTTTTGCTGATCGCGACACAGATTACTCGAGAAGTAAAGTATGTAATTATGTGAAGAGTTGAAACTGACGTCAATGTATATGTTATCAAGGAAATCGTAAAAGAAAGAGAAACTAATACTGAAAGTGACATGGATGAAAGGCCGGAAGTGACGGTGTCTGATTTGAGGAAACGAAATATTGGAGTGATCATAAACCCCTGAGCATCAAAGGCACCCCCAAAAGACAAGAAAGCAACAGGTCATGAAAAGCCAGCTCAAAGTGCATAATGAAAACCGTAGACCTGGTAAGTCACCGCAATCCATCCCCCCTCGCAATATCCTCATCGGAGACACCGTCCTGGAGCTCGTCCAGGTACGTGTCAAACTTGGCCGCCACCTTGATGACGCGCTTCAGGTGTGCAAACTTCATCCTCTCCCCCTTGAACTGCGCCAGCTGCCTGGCGTTGGTGATGGAGTTTCGAATCTGCCTGCCGTTCATCTTGTAGTCGGCCAGCTCGTCGATGTAGCCCTCGATGTCGTCAAAGTTGATGGCTTGGTCGTTCAACTTCTTGAGGCGGTCGAGAAAGTTGCCCCAGATCTTGGTGCGCTGTGTCTTGTCGAGCTTCTCGTAGCGGAGGGAAAGCTGGATGCGAGATTTGAAGGCTTCGTTAAAGATGCCGACTCGGTTGGATGTGAGGATCAGGATCCCGTCGTAGTACACGAGCGTGCGGAGAAATAACGACACAAGCGCGTTGCGGGTGAGGTCGTTGAGGGATCGCTGCTCCAGGAAGACGTCGGCTTCGTCGAGCAGGACGACGCAGCCCCAGATATTGCCCAGGTGGAAGACGGATTCGAGGTATTTCTCGACCTCCGTTGGGTTGGTGCCAATGTCTCCGCAGGTGACTGGGTAGAGGGGCTTCTCTGCCATCTCCGCGACGCTTTCTGCAGTCAAGGTATTTCCTGTTCCGGGGCTGCCGTGGAGTAGCATGATGAGGCCGTTGCCTTTGTTTTGTATGAGGTCGGTACCTCTCTCGGCCTCGATTTGGTTAGTCACGAGTGCTTGGATCAGCGCTTTTGTCTCATCATCTACCACCAGATGGCTGAAGGCTTGCTTATTCCACGTCACATCTCGGATAAGATCAACTTCCAGATCAACTGCGTTTTCAATCATTTTAGCAACGAGGTATCAGCCGTGGCCGCGATGTTACGTACCCCATTTCTTTTTCCTTAGGTCGAACCTGGTAATCTGAGGTGGAAAGAGGTACATCTCTGGCTCAGATGGCGGCTCTTCTCTTTTCATGAGGGCTTGGTGCATCTTCTTTTTCGAAGGCTGGCGTTTGCCAGGATGCAGCTCGCGGTAGGTTTGGTAGTTAATCATGAATCTCTGGCCAGGCTGACCGGTTTCGTTAGCGAGGGAACGGTTCATCGCTGGTGGTGTGCTCGTTTCTTGGTAGCACTTACAGCATATGCCCCACCCATTGCGCTGCCAGTATCGTAAGCCGCAAGTCGTCTTCGCCGACAACTCCAAAATGTTTGGCCCCGTCGTTGGAGTTTGATGCGTATTTCATCCTTCGCAAATTGGAGGGGCACAACATCTAAATCGACGATGTTTACCTCTTCATCTGCTGAATTGGTTCGGAGCTTAATTGTCAGTGTTCTTCTCACCTTTGCAGAATGCTCCGTCATACTCATAAATCCATGCATCGGTTTTGAACGTCTGACCCTCTCCATTCTCTCCTTCTGGAGAGGCAGACGGGGCTGCGCTAAGGATGGAAAACCCAAGCGATGTCACTCGTTGCGTCTCGTCTCGTCTCCTTGACAGTATAGAGGTCTCTGAATTCTCTTCTGATGCCGATGGTTTCAGTTCGTCGTCTTTGGTAGGTGGGTGCAACTGAGCCCAGCTGGTGGGAACCAGGGCTGTTGGTGCGGGCTCCAACCACGAGTCAGAAAGGCCTGCGTGGACAAAGTTGTCTTTGACATGAACGAGGACATCACCGGGGCGAACGCGATAGCATATTGAGTTCAAACTAACGACACCCGCAGCAAACTGAGCTTGAGCCGTGCCGTAGGCAGAGCCGTAGTTGTCATCAATCCAAGCGGTTAAAACACTCCTGACACCGTTGGGCCGCTGGTGTCGGTGGCCCGAAGTGGCAAGGGAATTATCCCGATAGTGAAAATTATACCACCATAAGTATGGTGCCCGCATATCCGTCTCGAGGTTGAGGGGCATCGACTGTGACTTGAAAAACGCTTTGACAGCTTGGGTCATCTCGTCTGATACAAGGCGTATATTCTCCCTGATAGGCTCTGGGTTGGGGAGCTCCTCGCCCCGAAGTAGAGAGTCTTTGGCCGCGGCCTGCCCGTGATGCGAGGAAAAGTGTTTGTACACAACGAAAAGGAGGGATTGGCTGTAGCGAAGATATGCTTCATGGTCGATAACGAGGGAGGACGCCTGGGGAGCAAGATTATCGGCCGAAACATGCCAAGATGGCTGACCGAGATAAATGCTGTCTCCGGTACAGTAAAAGATCTTGAATCTGGACACGTCTCTCGACTCCTGTTGTTGTTATTGTTGTTGTTGCTTGAGTCGTGCGTTCTCGTTCTGCAATAATTCTATAGTTGCAAATCCGATTCGGTCGTGGCTTCAAGGCGGAGATTGGCCTCGTTGCTCTCTTGCAGGCCTCTGGAGCTTAAAACTGGTGGTCTTTCGCAGGCTCTGGGCAAGGCAGATGATGCGTTTTCGCCAGAAGATGGAACAATTCCATGTTAATAGCTTCCAGTCGTCACCATCGGCGAGCCTCCTCCAAGCTCCGCCGCAATCCCCACACCGGCCTCGCAATTCAGTTGAGTTGGAGGATGGGGAACCACTTCAGTTCTAGCCATCTTGGATGGTCTTTCACCAGGGGTCTCAGCATAGGGTGGGAAGAGATGAGGCGGCCGGTCCGTTGAAACCATGCCGTGCTTCCCTGGTTGAAGCTGCCGTTGTCGCGTCTTCTCCACCATTTGGTGCATCAAGAACGAACTGAGGGTCATCGGCAAGGACTGCTCGTCTTCTCGAAACCAAACGCCGGAATTCTGAACCGTTCCATTTCTTGCTTCCCTTAACTCTGCATCCCATCGTGGCATACTGTCTTGTACGGGTGGCCGTGGTGCTGTATTGGGGTTCATGTCTGTGTTTGTTTGGCGGGATGGGGGGCTCCGGTCCCTGTCGTTTGATGGATCCGCAAGCCACTGTGCTATTTCTGAATTGGGGACACTGGTAGATGCCTGCCGTCGACTGCGCGGCACTGGCAATGCATGGAGCTTATCAGTGGTCGAAGTCCCCGACGCGGTTTGATCCCTCGAAATTGTGAAGGGCGGAGCTGGAGATGGAACTTTGTTTTTGTTTTCGTCCCTATCTAGTCCACGGATACTGGCAGCCATCCATCCCAAAACACTAGAAACAGGTGTAGGTCTAGCTGCCATTCCGAGTCGGGTAGAGGGAGTTTGTGAACTGTAAACAACTTGCTTCTCGGGGGCAGAGTACCTAAACAGACGAAAGACCTGGTAATTACCAGGTACCTATCCTGTAGGAAGATGTGCCGAGGCGCAAGACGGTTGACACCTGAGTTTTGCGGAAGATTAAAAACAAGATATGTGAGTCAAATGGCAATTCCGAGTGACCGCCAACCTGCCAGCGTGGCAACCCCTCAGCCCCGGCCCTCTGCAGGATATTGGGGCTGTCGACAGCTTCATAGGTAAGTAGTGATTGGCCCGAAGGATTCCCGACGCGAACCCATGAGTGGCGGCTTGTTTTGGGCGCCTAGAGAAAGTCCACAGGTTTTGAACCAGGCGCAGGGGTCAAGGCAGAAGCCACGGCACCAGACATGGATCCAATCAACGCCTGCCTCCAGACTCCATGTCATCGTCCTCCGCAACCGCTTGAAATTAACGACGATAGCATAAACTGTGTAGTTTAGGACTGTATAGGGGACGGTTGTTGACAGGCCTGATCACGAGGCCTTTTTTGGGGGGGTGTGTACAGGAGTACCAGCCCAGAGTTGCCAGTCAACCCCAGCCTCCGCAGGAGTCGGTGCAGACCCTGGTGGGTGCCTAACCTTCGCAGGTTAGACTCTCGTCATTATTTGGAAGCGGTTGCGGTAATTAGGCAGCAAATCCTGGAACTGTCTTGTTTCTCCTATTTCTTACCATGTATCCAGCTGAGACCAGACCGGGAACCACACGTTATTTGCACATCCTTCTTCTCGTCGCAAACGGTTGCAACTTGGGTTCTAATTCGGCAGGACCTCGCAAATTAATGTTCCGTTCATCAACCTCATTAGAGCTCAGGGGCTGGTATGCCGCGGAAAATGTTGACGGTACGTTTAGCTGGGAGTTCGATCCCTCACACTCGGACCTATAGCACATGTAATTCCTTTTCCTCAACTGCGGTAGACCTCTCTATCACCATAAACGGCATGACGACAAGGGAATATTAATTATCTTGCTACCTACCTACCGGGTATCTTAGTTACTGCATTTGTTCCAGGTGTGGGAGCTCTCAATATCGCAGACCAGGCATTCCAGGCAACTGCCAAGCAGTTCCTCGGTTCCGTTACCCATGAAGATGCAGGCCGACTCATCGTCACCGACGCGGTTTCGATGCTTGACATTCACCAAATCGTCGAACGATCGATGATCAAATAAACTTCCAAAGGAAAATACCCAAAAGCGTTCAAATGGCTCCAAAGGTTCTCGTCGGGGGTGGTTTTCTATTCCAATGTTCTGAATGTCTCTGTTCAACACCACCCGGAGTACGTTTCGCTTGTTTGGGGAGCCATGAAATTTCTTTTCATCGTGTCTCGCACTCTTCCCAGGCATCTACCAAGTGTCCATGTCATCAGCCCTATAAGTCAGGTATCTAGATGCCTGATGGCCTAGGTGATTCAGAAGTATCAAACTAATAGACATGGGACCCTAGGGCGTCATTAACCACGAGGAGACTACGAAGCTGCTGGCAAAATCCCTCGCCCAAATTGCCGAGTGTATTGGAGGTTTGCATTTAACGTCCAATCTCTACCTAACACCGCAAATGACCGTGGTAGTGGAAGAGATGTACTCGCATATTCTAAAGTTTCTAATGAGAGCCCACAAATGGTACAGCGAGGGCAGAGTTAGTCATATCATTCACAGCATCACGCAACCAGTCCAGCTCAGATACAAGGACTTGCTCCAAGATATCAAGGATGCCTCGAAAAAGCTCGATCGCATTGCCAAAGGGGCTGGCCAGGCCGAGCTGCGCGGCATGCACCTTCAACTGGATGATTACACGACTAACGCTCGAGAAACTCGCACCGAGATTGCTCTGATAGCTTCCAAGGTGGAAGTCTCTCAGGCAAAAATAGAGGAGCTCATGGTAAAAATTTCTGGTAAGCTAGCAGGCTTTGTGATCCCACTCAAAACACCGTGAATTAGTTAACCAGAACAGCCCTCCACGCAATCCACTCCAAAGCGCTACTCAACACCGACCAACGCCTCTCAGACATTCAGCTCTCGAATATCCTAACACACCTATCCAACTTGCCACTAGACGACCCGATCAAGATCTACCAGCAGCACCTCTTCTTCAAGAAACGCCGTGCCGCCGGTCTGGCCTCCACAGCAACCATCAACGCCTTCTGGCTCTCGCCCAAACTCAAAACCTGGTCCTCGTCCCCGAAATCAACGCTGGCGGTGATCAAGGGCGGCTTCTCATCCAGGAAAGTCGTGCAAGACTTCTGCGTCGAGGCCATCGAGCAGCTCCAAAACACTGACATACCTGTGCTCTGGGCTCTGAATAGGACAAACTCTATCAACTCTAGCAACAACCCATTCTCCACCATCGACCTCCTGAAATATCTCACCCTCCAAGCCTTGCAGCACAACAAGGACCCCGGCACGGAGAAGACCATGGCCTGGCGCTGCGCACAGTTCCACCGCGCCACCACCCCGCAAGAATGGTTCGACCTGTTCCAGGCCGTCGTCAGCTCCTTCGGCCGCCAGGTCTACCTGGTCGTCGATCTCGAGACCGTCGACGTGGCTCTGCGCACACACGATGGGTTCAATCTCGTCTCGGCGATGATGAATGCTGTTGCCTCCGCCAGCGAGTCTACGATGCAGAAGGTCCTTGTCGCGATGTACCGCGCCTCGTCGTTTGGTTCTGTCGCCGGTGACGGCACGGTCTCTGAGGCGGCGGCTGTCGTGCCGGTCAAGGTCTCGGGACAGAGGAGGCAGCAGGCCAAGGGGATGCGGCGCGGGGTGAGTAAGAGGGTTTTGAGTGGGGTGGGGAGGGGGAGGGGTGGTTAGCGGGGGTAGTTGGAGTTATTGCGGTTGTTGATCTAGGATTCAGGGAGAAGGCCCACATGCAGTGCAGAGTGGCTAGGGGTTTGTTTACTTCCCCGAGTGTGGAGACCTCTAGTGACAATTTCTGCCGTTGAACCCTAACCCCCTTGACGACCATGTACCGAATGGCGCTTGATTTACCTCAACTCCTCATGACACAGGTACTCGAGGTAATTTCTCAAGACGTCGCTGTCTGTCTCTATGGTAGTTTTACTATCGCTAGACGGATGTCCAAGTTCCATTACAGTTCGTATACTTGATAATTCAGGTAGGTAGATAGGCCAGGCGGACATGACTGGATGCTCTGGGATGGTGAAGTACAAGCGGCCTGAGCACCCGACAGGAGAAGGCTGTCACGGCTGGCTGAAATAAGCAGAGAGACAATGCTGCAATAGACTTAATTCTATTACCATAATCTAAAGCTAAGGAAAAAAGAAGGAAAAAAAGGAAAGAAGGAAAGGTTCTGCCTGCAATTGCCATTTTGCGTGCGCTCAGAGTGGGTCCTGTGCTAACTCAGCAATAACTCATCAACCCCACTCTAGTCCCGCTGTGGCTGTGCGTGGCGCACGTGGCTTGTGCAGTGCCGTCCGGCCGGGCCGTGACAAAGGCAACTTGAAGTACATGTTTATGAGAGTAATCTTCTTCCGCGTGGAAGTACCGCCGTATCCAGCGGTTTCCTCCTTTGGAAATCGCTGCGTCTTTTCATACCTCAGGCCGCAAATCCACACCCCAACCTCGGCGGATCCTGCCTCAGGCTCTAACAAGTACGTATTTTTTTCTGCCGGCAGTGCTGTCCTGTGGTAGGGCGCGACTCCGGCGCTGATGGCTCAAGCAGTCCAGCGAGCTGGGATTGATGAGCTCAACCTATCGCATCGCACCATCCGATCCAAGCCCCCGCCTCGGTTCACGAGACCGCTCCGTCATCATGCCGCGCGCGAGGCTGCTAGCCGGAGGAATCGAGTTGAGCACTGAACAATCCCTTGGTCGCCACAGTAGCCAAGCTTTAGGGATGGAAATGATAACTAGATGGCCACGACGGGTCTAGCGGCCTCGGGCGGCAACCTCTTGCCTCTCTTCTACGGCGCTATCGAACCCCTTTACTTACCGCTCTATCTCAAAGTTGGTGGCCGTTGCGGTACGCACTTCATGCTAGAGGCGAAGTCGTCTGACTCGCTAGGGCCGATGCAGCGCCGGACTCGTGATGTGCTTGCGTGGAAAGGTCTGCGGTTGGCCCTTGCGGGCGGCGCTTCAGGAAGAGGATTGAAGCTTGGAAGATGCTAGAATATCCATCATCTATAAAACAACTCATCCTCCTGGAACCTTCTGGTGTCAAGCTAAAAAAAAAAAAATATAGAGGATGAAGTGAAAGAGATTTGAAACGTATTAAATAGTTCGCGAGAAGCCAATAGTGAAAACTCGTCCAGATGCACAGCCAATGGATATCATCTGCCCTTGGACGGCGGAACACCTCGGGCGGTATTCCGGTGGAACCCATAGCACATTCTTGCCATTACAGGTGATCCACGACTGGTCTGGTCCTAAGCTATATCCTTGCTTTGCTAGATCATCCGGCTGGGTTGCCTTTTCCATAGTGAGCCGCTGGCTATCCAGCGAGAAGGCAACTAACCGGACCGAGTCGCTGTGGCCCTCTAATGTCTGCAGGCATTGCCCTGAGGTGGGATCCCAGATCTTGAATGTGTTGTCGTACGAGCCTGACGTGAGCCGCTGGCTATCAGGCGAGAAGGCGACTGACCAAACCGAGCCGCCGTGGCCCTCTAATGTCTGCAGGCATTGCCCTGAGGTGGAATCCCAGATCTTGATTGTCTTGTCGCCCGAGCCTGACGCGAGCCGCCGGCTATCCGGCGAGAAGGTGACTGACCAAACCGAACCGCCGTGGCCCTCTAGTATCTGCAGGCATTGCCCTGAGGTGGGATCCCAGATCTTGATTGTCTTGTCGCCCGAGCCTGACGCGAGCCGCCGGCTATCCGGCGAGAAGACGACTGACAAAACATCGTCGCCGTGGCCCTCTAATGTCTGCAAGCATTGCCCTGAGAGCTGAGCTGGTCGAGGAAATCCCCACGCCACGGCGGCGTCAGCCCCTCGTGTCGGTAGTAGTAGCATTGTACCGTTGCCTCGGAGACGGGCAGCTGCAGTTTCAGGAGGCCTAGGGAGTCCTTGAGCACCTGGGCGATCTCCGAGGTCCACCAGTCCAGGTTGTTGTACAGCCCGTCCAGGGTCAGTTCTCGGAGCCGGTGAACCCTGTCAGAACCGGCTTTGCGTAGTAGGAGGCGCTCGTTGTTTTGTGACTGCGGCTTATCTGTGGCTTGCAGTTTTCTTTTTCAGTTGTTTTGTTGTTTTTCTAGTGCATGCGCAGGCACATGTTCACTATGGGGACTTACGTGCTTGGCCATGCATTCCACAAGCACGTCAATCCAGGCAAACCGGGCGGACGCCGCAATCTTTGGCGCGGTTTCCGGTTTGCCTCGAGCGCCATGATAGCGTCGCCGTATAGAGGAGGCTGGAAAGTGGATTGAGGGTGCTCGAGGACGGACTTGTCGCGTGGAGGTGTGTTCAGGGAGCGTACTGTAAAAGCGGAGAGTTCTTGAGGACGACGGGATGGTTGGGAGGTTCAGTAAGGTAGAAATTGGTTGCCAGAGGAGGAGGGAAAAGAATAAGAGAGAGCACTGCAGGCGGAATGAGCAGTGCCAGAAGCCCAGCTGTAATGCCGTGACCGAAGACGAGGGTGCTATGTGCACGTGCAGGCGGAACGAACGGTGCCAGAATCCAGAATTTCTTGACGACGACGCTGTTGTCGGGTGTGTTGGAGACGAGATTGGTCGCCTAGGCAGATAAAAAAGGAAGAAGCAAGCGGAGCGAGACGGATCAGCGCTGAGTCCTATTTATCTCGAGAACGAGGTTGCTGTTTAACGTCAATGATGTGGAAGAGGTTAGTAACGACGAGGGGTAGGAAAGACCGAGAAGATAGCTAGCGAGATTAACAGCACCAGACGCCCCGTCATTCTCGAGAAAGAGGTCCTGCTGGGGAAATTTTGCCGATTACGGGAGGAATTGGCCGTCAGGAAGGTTTTGAGTCGAGACAAAAGAGGCACATGCACATGCAGCGAACAAGATCATCAGCACCAAAAGCCCTACTTACCTGGTATCTTCTCGGGGACGAGGTTGTCGTGGGGCGCGTTAGGAACGGATTGAAGAAGAATTGGTCGCCACGAGGGCTAGAAAGACGAGAGAGCAAGTGGAACGAGCGGCGCCAGAGAGCTGTAGTCCACGTTTTCGCGAGGAAGCTGTCGCTGTGGGGAGCTTTTCTCGAGGATAAATAGGTCGGATAGGTCGAGGAAAGAGAGGCAAACGGCGGGATGGGCGTCGCCAAAAGCACAGTCGTTGCGAGGACGAGCTCGCTGCGCGGTGTTGAGGAAGGTTGAAGTGATCGCCGCGAGGGGTGGAGAAGTAAATTAGGGAGAAAACGAACCAAGAGCGCGAGAGGCTTTATGTTTTTAGGGGAGGGGAAAGGAGAAGAAAGCGAGCAACCTAAACGAGCCCGGCCAGGAGCCCCATTGTAGAGGACCAGGACAGCCAGGCACCTGCCTGATCTTGGGCAGGCGGTCAAGACGCGGGAGCTTCAACATTGAGATGGAATCTGAGGTAGCTGTGGCGGTCCCGCGCGGCCTCTATGTGGTGGTGTCTCGGTCGCCCTGTGTAGTGACCGGCTTGGACGGTTCGTCGGCGTTTGCAGACATGGAACACGATTGAGGCGCACCAAACTGAGATCAGACCGGCGCCCACACAAAGCCACTACACCTTCCAGCTCTTACTGTTTTGGGGGTGGATTGGCCCGTAACTGACAGCTCAACCACCACGGTGCCGGTCGAGCACGTACAAACGCAGGGAGTGAGGCTAGAGCTGGAAGGCTGGATGCGTGGAGGTTATCGGCCCTCCAGTTTGCTTGTCAAGAAGGCCAACTAGGATCTTGTCAATTGGGCAAAGAGCTGGAAAAGCCCAAGGAGTTTGCCCACTCCTTATGTTCAATCTGTCGAACGAAAAGATCAATGGCAAACAGGTGGAAACAAAGAGCATTGTCTTCCTGCGTGTGATTGACGATGGAACATGCATGTCTTAAGCTTGTTTTAGACAACTGCACAAAGCCGTCCACTGGAACCCGGACCAGCTGCGATAAAATTCTAGATCTTGCCAGGCCTCTTTGGATGGCGGGAGCGTACCCTTCAGTCCCCAACCTGAGAACCAGACATTGATCACTTTGATTATATCGTTCCAGAATTTAGACCAACTTGGTCCCGCTCAAAAAGTCGGTCACACGGGAGCTTCGTGTCTTCAACTTCTCGCACAGTAAATGGCCAGGTCTCCGGGCATCACTCAGACACTGCACGATTTTGTGGTCTCGTCAGCGTGGCCCCGGACGACAGACCGTCCC
This sequence comes from Podospora appendiculata, assembly GCA_033675105.1. Lineage (NCBI taxonomy): Eukaryota > Fungi > Ascomycota > Sordariomycetes > Sordariales > Podosporaceae > Podospora > Podospora appendiculata. The sequence continues at coordinate 353,444 of JAULSO010000007.1, read as the reverse complement.
ACGAGCAGACAGTTAATTACCTACCCACCCAGATCGTTTTTTCCAAAGCGAGACGAGACCACGCCGCAGATCAGCCTCACCCCTGACAGTAGGCACGCTGATGACGTTTTGCTCATCTCCCTGGTGTGTATCGCCGCAGGCCCAGCCTATTCCATACTCGACCTTCCCTTCAATGCTGCTGCGTTGGATCAATCGCGCCGTCATACGGACGGTGAGGAAGCATAATTAGAGGCCATTGTCGAGGAGATCGGCTTAATTGTCATTGACTTTGACCGTGCCAGCTTGTCAATGGTCAATAGGGCAGGCAGAATTTGAACGAGGTCTCTGAAGGGACATTTATCTCGATGACCCCGAGCTGTGATGCTACCAGGTTGTGATACCACAAGAGCCTCAAGTTCGGTGTATTCTCCACCCAGATACATTGAATGCCGCTGTTGGCAAATTAGAGGTCAAAATAAGAGTAGCCAGATCCTCGCTGCCCAGGCCACTTACTCCACTGAGGCACAGCCAGGGCACCTCATGGAGATCGCCCGCCCCCGCATGCCTCCGCGTCATGACCGCCTAAAGTTTCCCGCCCCCATCCTTGCCCGCATGGCGAGAGCTGCCGATGTCACAATTCAACCGTCTCCCGCCTCCCGCCTCCCGCCTCCCGGTGGCTCGGCAGCTGGTGGGGACGTGTTCAGTACGCCGTCGTACAAACTGAAACAACCGTCATCTCTCCGCATCCGTCTGCGCGGGGTGTCCCTACTTGCAATCGACATCTTCAGGACCCGGTTACTCTTTCATGTCATTTTATTCAAGTACCAGATCGGTACTAGTCAACGCGGCAAAGTCTACGTCTGTCCTCTCATTTCTCAACCGACTGAACTGATCTGATCTCCCTGAGGTCCCTGAGCTCCAAACAGTTCTACGCTTCCGTCACGAACAACCAGACAGATGCGAAGCGACTATCACTTACCATACATTCTACACCAACCGGTTGTCAGCAGCACCAAGACTCCACGTTGAAAAAACTTGAAAATGCCCGACGAACTCCCCCTCCCGACGCACCACAAAGCCCTGACCTACACCAACCCAGGGCACATCGCCATCGCGCTCACAACCGTCCCGACCCCTCGGCCGGGACCCGGCCAAGTACTCGTGCACATAACCCACTCGGGCGTCTGCAGCAGCGACCACGGTCTTCTAAAAGGCACGCTCGGCTTCCCGCCAACCCTCCACAACCAAGTAGGCGGCCACGAGGGCGTCGGCACCGTGGTCGCCATCGCCACGCCAAACCCGCTCCATGTCACCCTCGGCAGCCGCGTGGGCATCAAATGGGTCTCCTCCATCTGCCACGCCTGCGCCCCCTGCGCCGCCGGCCGCGATGCGCTCTGCACGAGTGTCAGGATCTCGGGGTACGGCGGCTGTCCGGGGACGTTCCAGCAGTATGTCCTCGCGCCGGCCGAGTACGTCACGCCCATCCCTGACGGGGTGGCAAGCGAGCTGGCTGCGCCGCTGCTGTGTGGCGGGGTGACGGTGTATGCTGGGCTGAAGAAGTCGGGCGCGGTTAAGGGGCAGTGGGTTGTTGTTCCTGGGGCGGGGGGCGGGTTGGGGCATTTGGCTGTGCAGATTGCCAGGGGGATGGGGTTGGGTGTTGTTGTAGGTTGATTTACTGGTTTTAGTACTTGCGTTCTCTTGTCAATGGGATGGCTAACGTGTTTTAGGGCATCGATACGGGCGAGAAGGAAGAGTTTGTCCGGTCGCTTGGCGTCGAGGCTTTCTTCGACATTCGCAAGTACGCGAGAGACCGGGCTGGGTCAGAGCAGTTGGCTAGAGACGTCCGAGCCGCGACGCCCGGCGGGACCGGCGCCGCGAGCGTTATTGTCTGCGCGGGGAACAACGCTGCGTATGCCCAGGTACGTGACTCTGTCTCATCCTCCCTGTTGTTGCTTCCCGGCGTGAAGAGGACAAAATGTTGTGGGAGTTCATTTACTAATACACCCCCGCCACCTCCTCACAGGCGATCAGCTTCCTCGGCTTTGCGGGCTCGGTAGTCTGCATCGGCATCCCCGAGGGCGAGCCGGTGCCCATCCTCGGGGCCTCGCCGGGCGCCATGATCGCGCAGGAGCTGCGCATCGTCGGCAGCGCCGTCGGCAACAGACAGGACGCCATCGAGACGCTCGACCTCGCGGCCAAGGGCGTGATCAAGACCCACGTCACCGTCGAGCCCATGGCCAAGCTGGCCGACGTGTTTGAGCGCATGGAGAGGATGGAGCTGCAAGGCCGGGTCGTGATTGATATGAGCCGGGATGAGTGCATGTGAGCAAGGTACGGATCGGGTTGAACTGCAGTTGTTCGGGGCTGAGAGGGGGGATCACACCATGTTTAATGAACGGGACTGTGGGGGGATGCCAGGTCGTTGACTCGTTGCGTTGCCATTGAGTTCCTGTTTTCTTGGTTCGAGGTCCGTCTGCCCATTATTTGGAAAATTTAGTAGCGTACCAAGAAGAGCACAATGCGGTTCTAGCAGCTGCATTTAACGAACGGGTATGTTACGGGACAGGGTTGTCAGGTCCGTCCCAATGGAACCGTCGCCGACCGAGTCGAGACTCTTGGACGGTTTCCCCCGCCTGGCGAAGAGCTCGTTCTCTTCAACGTTGGACATGTCATAATTATCGTAGACGCCGTACTCAAATTTCAGGGACAACTTCATGTTCCCCATACTGATCCGCCCGATCTGGGGTTCGAATTACAAATATGGAGCCGATCTTTTTGGTATGACTAGATCGTGCCAGATCGACGGCGCCAGACTCTGAAGCACGATTCGAGGTGTCATCAGGATAGCATCCCTGGAAAACCCGGACAGAGCGATCGATCCACCCACCCTTGGCTCCCCGCTCTGACCCCCTCGAGCCGTCGGATCCCTGCCAAGGGCCGCATCGCCCTAGATCGTTTGCAGTCCCCGTAGCGGGCCGTAGTCCCGTGGGCGATGATCGCGTCGGTTTACCACGACTTCCACGTGTACCTGGGGAAGATTGCACGAGACATGGCGCAGCCCAGGTTTCAGTTCTCTGGTTGACTTGTTCATGGGCCATTTAATCAGGTATGCCAGGGGTAGTATCCCGTAATCATGCATTTCCTTGTTTGTTCCCCTCTGCAAGAGGACCTCAGCTCCAATACAAATGACAAGAGCGAGCGGAGCTTTGTGGGTGCCGTCGTCTCTCAGCTTGTCTGCTTGGACCTCCCGTTCGTAGCTTTGGGCGAAAACTAAGGTAGGTAATCACGAACTCTCATTCACCAGCGCGAACAATTTACAGAGCACACTTCGTTTGAGATAAGATAACACAACATAATTCATTGCCTTGCCCCTTGCCTCGCCTTGCCCAAGGTACAATGCAGAACCACGATATTACACCGTTGAAATGCCATGCATTTGCGCAGGTACCAGGTTCAGCATTTCATTCCGGGCAACAGCCAGACGGTGCAGGTGGTCAGGCGATCAACATCCGTGTCACACGAACTCGAATCCTTGGTATGATGTTGATGAATCCACGCGTAACGCTCTCGCTGCTAGCGCTCGCCGTTGTTTGCGTGGGCGGCACAGCAAAACACCTACCTTGGTCCAGATCTCGAGGCTTTATGCCGTCGTCATTCCACAGGACGATTCCGGAAGTTCGCAGGGGCATGAGCGCAAAGGCAGATACCTCGCACTCGACCGCTTGGGGTCCAGTCGGCGAATGCCGCTTCTATTCTCCGTAGGGATACGACCACAACCTCTTTCCAGTAACAGCTGATGTAGCTCATACTTTGAGGCTCCCAAGGGCTGGTGATCGGCATGCTCGCCTCAAACTAGAACCCGGTAATTCCCACTCACAATGGGACTTACCAGTACGCTTACCACAGAACCAACTGACCACCTCAAGTGAGACAATCGCGCACAGATGGAGAACATGAAGGATCACTGTACGTACATGGTAATATTGCCAGTTCCCACTACCAGCACCTCAGTCAATACTTGGGGATATGTAGCGTGCACACAAAAGACACAACTCTCGTGACAACACCAGCAAATCTCAGAACCGGGCTGCCAGCACCGCCGCAGAACACTGCATACCTGGTGCCTAGGTGAGGGATTGTTGACACCTGCCAAGTTAGGCGCATGTCAGTACCAAACCGAGCCGCACTCGACCACTATTCTTGGCCAGCAGTGGACTGATCGATGAGGTTAACCGTCTGCCACCGATCTGATGATGGTAGTTGCCGACAGGACTCAAACTACGCGGCAGGCGTACCTTGTCAGTCGGACTCCGAGTCGACAGATGACTGAGTCTATGACGCTGCTGACAGCAAGAACGGGGAATAGGAAGCAGCTTGCGTGGGAACGACCAACTCCAGTTGCGGGAGAGAAAGCCTTCGAGGCCGTCCAAGTCTGAAAAGCCTTGAACACTCACTTATAAAAGAGAGGCAACCGACGGTCTTTCAAGACTCACTCTTGTTCATCATCGTCATCCCAAGACACTCGCAAACACACACAGACACACAAACGCAACTCACCAAACACATCAATCCGACCACCACACAAACCTCCAATTTCTCTCTCACAAAGCAAAACAAAAGCCAATCCTCAAAAAAAACCCAAAATGTTCACCACCAAGTCCCTCGCCCTCCTCCTCGCCGCAGCCGCGAGCACTGCAGCCGCAGCCGTCGCCCTGCCCAACAACATCACGACCGTGATCCAAGCCGATTACTGGGCCCAGTTCTGCGACGACACCGACTGCAGCCAGGGCTGCGGCGAGTCGGTGCAGGTGTCGAACCCGGGCTGCCTGGGCGAGACCGGCCGGCGCTCCATCCTCTTCCACGGCGGCGCCGGCGGCGACTATGCGCTCGTCGTCTCGCCCTCGGGCAACTGCCCGTGCCAGTCTACCTGCGCTTCTGTCCCCACCGGCGTCCAGTGCTGGGATATCTCGCAGTACCAGTCCGCGCAGTCGTTCCGCTTTATCGGTGGGAGTTGCGGTGCGGATAACTGCTAATTAGGTACTCGTCTCGTATTTACCGACCAGGTAGTGAGAAGAAGTCAATGGCTCCTAGCAGGTTTTGAGGCAGGGATGGTGATTTCTTTCTTTGTTTCTCTTGGTATAAAGGGCCCGGGAAGAGAGAAACAGGTTGTGTGCACCTTCCAAATGGGTTTTGTTGAGCGGGTAGTGCCTTTGGTTTGCTCGCTGGTTTGATGTCACTCCTTTGTATAAACTGTTCAATTTTTCTTCTTTATTCACCGAGGTACCTACCTACCCTACCTACTTTAGTGACCTTCTTGTGGCCACTGGAATTCATTCTCTTCACCCGCGCCTGAATCATCACTTTTATCCAGGACGTGCCTCCCCTAGCGGTACGTGACAACCCCCGTCTTGACATCAATCTTCCACTCTTTGTGGTAATCCAGCGTCACCGTTTTCGCACTGTTACACAACAAGTCAGTCCTGTAGGTTACTCTCACCAACCCACAGCACCAAATAAACAACGTATGGAGAGAAACGACTTACTTGGCATCGACCTTCATCGGCAGCCACACGTAGGTCGACCCGGTCGACCCCTTGGAGTCCCACGCGTCGCCCATGAAGATGTACGTGGTCGTCTTGGACCCCTTAATAGTCAACTCGTGCGTGTTCTGCGACCCGTAGGTCTTTTCGGCCTCGGGCGCAATGTTGCTGCCGCCCTTCCACGGCCCGTTGATCGATGGGGCCCAGAACACCTTGTTGGCGTTGGCGCGCCACCCGGTCTTGCCCGACACGATCAGGAAGTAGACGCCGTCGGCTTTGAAGAGGCCTGGCGCTTCATACGCGCCGCCGGCTGGGTGGGGTTTAGTGTTTTTAGTGGCTGAGGTGCATATGATGCACGACTTGCGAGAAGTGGGTGGTGAGAAGAAGTGGGCTTACTGAGCTGGGATACGCGGTCGCCGACGGAGCCGTCTTTGTTGATCCGGTTGATTTGGACCGTGTTGTGGTCTGCGCTGGTCAGGAGGTACCACGTGTCGGAAGCATCATCGTAGAACATTCCCGTGTCCTGGGATGAATCTTGATGAGTAGAGGTCTTTGGTTTGGATCTTGGGGATGTATAAGGCTCACGGAGTAGGAGTAGTCGTTTGGCGGAAGGTGAACCTTCTTGGAGGTCAGGTAGCTTCCGACCTGGTTGGATGACTTGAGAGACAGCACATAGCGGTCTTGCTGGCCATACAACTGTAATTAAAGGAGATAAGCTTGCTGGTTGCCTGGAAAAGGACGCAATCGTGAACTCACCCAGAATTCACCGTTGGGTTTTGCAATCTTGGGTCTCCAATATCCCGTCACCGAGGATGCTTGCGCGCCCAGGTTCTTCCAGTTCAAGAGGTCTGTCGACGAGTACATCATGGGTGTTTGGTCTTTTGATTTGCTCCTCGTTAGCTGCAATTGACAAGCAATTTTACCCTATTCATGACATGTAGAATAGTGCTCACTGTTTTTGGCGCTCTGTCCGACCCAGTAGAACGTGTCTCCCCTCTGGACGACGCCTCCGCCATGGGCATCGATCGCCTTGCCGTCCGTGTCATACCAGACCGTGTTGGACGTAATCCAGGATGCACCCAAGGAGCACGATGCCGATGCCAGCGCCGCGAGAAGGATAGAAGCACGCATTGTTGAACTGATCAAGTGGAAATCTCTCGCTCGTAGCGAAACTTTGCCGTGAGCAACAAGAATGCAAGTCTATAATTAATCTGCTCCCTGTAATTAGCCTCGATATATACTAGCGCCAAGAATTATTCAGTCCCCGATTTTCCGTGACCATGGTGTGAGAGCCTCTTGTTTCTCCGTTTAATCTACCGCGAATCCTTTCATTGGAGGGGAATTGCCAGCGGAGGAAGCCCCCGTCTTTTCCCCAGATCGGGCACTTTTTGGGGCGACCGACTCGGTAGAATAGCCGGGATTACCGTCGCATCCCTCGACTCCAGTCCGTAAACTGCCACGGAGCGTTTGTGCAAAACCCGGTTCGACATGAGATCTTGGATTTCCAGCTGGAGCGCTTATACCGATTCAGCGACGGCACGATTGATGGAACATCCCGAACCAGAAATGCAATAACTGTGAAACCTTGGCGTGAGTAATGGCGCTCGATGTTGAGTTTTTGAGAGCGTCTGGGGCGATCTAAAAACAGTAAATTTTAAGTTCAATGGAGGATTGTATTTACTGACGTTACTCCGTTGAAGTTGATAATGGTAGATCTGACGTCCTGTTGGGCCGTTGGCGGGAACATCTCCTAGCTAGTTCAAGATTCAAGTGTTGCATTTGTTCCCATCGTGGCACCCAACGGAAAACAAGTATGGAACTAGCGCCGGGTTAACTAGAATTATGTTCCCCTATGGGATAAATGCCGCGGAGAATCATGTATATGTCAGGCGAGAGGGCACCACGCAGCAGGCTTATACGAATGTGCTGGCAGTACATGAGACCCGGATCTGTCTCGTCAGTGTTGTTTGTTTACTTTCACCCCTTTTCTACATACCAAACGCAAGGTGCATGAAAAAACCCACCGTCCTGGGACAAAGGAGCTTGCCAAAGACGATCATTGTGTCGTGCAGAAAGTTCATCTGTTGTCAAATGGCCAAAGAGACCGTGCAGTGCTTCACCGACGCAATTGAAAGCCCTTCACTGTCCAACTACGACCGCGTCCCAAGCCTCATTCTTCAGTTGAGGTCAATTACTTTCCCCCACCTCAAACCAACACTCCATCCTCACCCCATCGCGGCCGAACGTGACAAGAACAATGCTCCGGGGCAAGATGTGCCAAGAGGTCAAATTCCACATCTGTTTCCATGTCCGGCCACGACTCCGGCGCCGGGCTCGGCTTGCATGACAGCAGTGCCTAGCTCATCGGTACCGGTCAAGGCACGCAACGACACGCCATGCCTAGCATTCCAGACGAAATACGCAAAGTCCAGCCTATCGAACGCTCTCATTTTATGTCGGAATATCATCATGTGCGACAAACAATGCCAAGTATGGCGTACCGCTTCGATAGGTGGATGGTGCAATATCACGCGAGAATGACAAGACGCGCTGCTCGTGCAGAAGATCCATTAAGACGCGGCATCGTAATCTGCATACTGCCAGAGCGGTCTTTTTACTAGTAACCACCATATACTTTCCCTCTCAGAACCCCGTGCAGGGAAAGACGGGGTGTCCATACCAATCGTAAGTCTCTTGGTCTCGTGGGCATCATCGATTGCCAGGGAGGCCAAGGATGTCGTACAATCATGTTCAAAACCAATGACGGGGCTTCGGTAATGAGTGAGCCGGGATATGTATTGCGAATTGATCTCAATCTGTGCCGTGAGAAGCGGACATCGAATGATATGTCGAGTTCGTGGCGCAAGTTTCGCGGGGTATTGCACCTCATGCGGGAGACAGTATTCGGTGGTGCTCTGTCGGAACTCGTAACACACTCTTGACAAGGACTCGGGACCTTGTCGGCGTACCTCGAAATCGGAATGGGTCGGGTTTGGGCATATAACCAACCTTCAACCCGCTCCCAATCAGGTGTATCTTGCAGCTCGGAAGCGTCTAATACGAGCTGAGGCTTCAAATTTTCATCATTGTGTTGATCACGATTTATGCCCACCCAATACAACCAACGTCCCAATACCCTCCATCATGGCTCCCCCGGCAGCTGATATCGACATCCAGTCACCCCCCGAGGTAAACACCACGTTCCCCACCAAGACACTAGCCGGACACAGCAGCGCATCCCGTCTTTCAGGGCCGTTGAAGTACTCAGGTAGTCTCGACTCGTACGAGCAGTTAGACTTCACGGCCGTGATCGGGCGCGAGTTCCCCGAGCTTCAGGTTAGCGAAATCCTGCATGACGACACCAAAATCCGTGACCTCGCTGTGCTTGGTAATTCCGACCCCTCTTCTCCATGCGTCTTCAACCCTGGCATAATTAACATCCCGTTCCAAGTCTCCGAGCGCGGCGTCGTCTTCTTCCGCAACCAGAATCTCAACATCGACGACCAGAAGCTGCTCGGCCAGCGCCTGGGCGAGCTCACCGGCAAGCCCGAGACGTCCAAGTTGCACCGCCACGCGCTGTCCAATAGCAAGCGCGGCATCGCCGTCGACGAGAACGGCCGGCTCGACGACGAGGTCTCCATCATCTCGTCGGAGCAGAACCGCAAGTTCTATGCGGACCGGTACACGCACCTGAGCAAGCAGCTGGCCTCGAATGGCTGGCACGCCGACATCACGTTCGAACACATCCCCAGCGACTATGCCATTCTCAAGATCATCCAGCCGCCCGCCGACGCCGGCGGCGACACGCTCTGGGCTTCGGGCTACGAGGCGTATGACCGCCTGTCCCCAAATTTCCAGAAGCTCGCCGAGGGCCTCACGGCCACGCATTATCAGCCGGGTTTTGTCAAGGTCAAGGACGCGTTCGGGGAGGAGCTGATTGACGACTATCGCGGAGCGCCGGAGAACAAGGGCTTGGACTTCACGGCTGAGCAGTGAGTTTAGTCTGCGAGTGCCTAGACGAGATGGCGTGCGAATAAGTATATAAGCGAGCTGACAAACTGTCACGTAGTCCCCTCATCCGGACTAACCCCGTGACCGGCTGGAAGAGTTTGTTTGGCGCCGGTAAGACGACATCGAGCTATCCACAAACAAGCAGAGAAGAAAAGAGAGCTAACTGTTGGTTGCGGTTGAAGGACAACAAGTTGAAGCTGGCTGGATCAATGGCGTCACTGAGAGGGAGAGCCAGATCCTCAAGGAATACTGTCTGTCTTCCATACTTTCACCCTGTGCAGCAAAGAAGGAACGCGCATGTGCTGACAAGCTCCAAATAAAACAGTCAAGCAGCTCATTGCCGAGAACCACGACCTGCAGGTGCGCTTCCGCTGGAACAAGAATGACCTGGCCATCTGGGACAAGTGAGTCTCGCTGTCTTTTCCCAACACTGGCAGCTTGGTTTCCTGCTACCTAGACAAGAATGCTAAAGAGACCTTTTGTGGTGCCCCAGCCGCTCCGTCTTCCACACCGCCACCAAGTAAGTTGAACCCCCAGTAAAGAACAAACCAGAGTATTAATTAGTGATTGGACTGTGTAAACTAATTAACCACTTTGCCCGCAATCAGTGACTACGTTGGACAGCGGCAGGGCAACCGGGTGGTGTCGCTTGGCGAGAAGCCGTTCTTCGACCCCAACTCCAAGTCGAGGCGCGAGGCGCTTGGCTTGTTGAAGTAAATGGTTGACTGTGTCTAGGGCCAGTCATTGCAACTATTTCTTGGCGGATTGGAGCTGTTGCTTGTTGATGTTGCAGAGAGTCTATCTTGAGTTAAACATTATTGCTGTTTGCCCTTCGCAGATCATGAATTCAAAACCCAATGGAAATCTACCGAGGCGCTGCGAGAGTGTCTTTTGTGATAGGTTATCTGTGCCGCCGGAGCATGTCCTGAACTTAGTTTCGATGTTGACCGGGTGATGTGTGTAAGAAAAGGGGTCAGGGTTAGGGGTACCTAACGTTCCTCGGTGCGGTGAGCAATTAGCGTTCGCACTTGGCTCGCTTCATGCGATGAGAGGAGGGGCCGAGCGCGCCCGAGGGTCCAGTCACGTGTGCCGGCAGCGCCAAAGTGTAAAATCCACTTTACAGGTGATTCGCGTATTTCGATTAACGCGTCGCCCTTGCCTTCCCGTCTCCCCTCTCCCGTCGTCCCACACCAAATTGACAGGAAGGAACGAACCCGCAGCGCGTTCTTTTCGTGCCACTCACTCAACCCGGGTCGCTCTTCGTGTCGCCAGCCAGTCGCTGCGCCATTGCATGGCCCTAGTCCACCATTACTTGTCCCTACACCTGAACCTCCCTTTCCCTCCATGACCTGCCCTGAACTACGGGTTGCAACTCATTTATTATCCCATCACCCATTTTCCTGGCTATCGCGACGTGGTCGCCAACACCGCACCACCACCTCATATTTTCCCCGTCGGTCTTCGCATGCAATCGCCACCGCCACCGCCACAGAGTCCTCAATTGCAATCTCCCCGCAGCCGACCAATCCTGCCCCATGCGATGGCGAAAGGGCCAGGAGTCGCGGGCGGCATCTACAGCGCCACATACAGCGGTGTACGTCCTGTCTTTGACATGCTGCTTCACTTGTCGCCTGCAAAGCGATGTCAAAGTGCTGACCCTATGCCCCTCTCTGCAGATCCCAGTATGGGAGTTCCAGTTCGGCGTCGATCTCAAGGAGCATGTCATGCGCCGCCGCCATGACGATTGGATAAACGCGACACACATCCTCAAGGCCGCCGGCTTCGACAAGCCCGCCCGCACGAGGATCTTGGAGCGCGAAGTCCAAAAGGACGTCCACGAGAAGATCCAGGGCGGATACGGCAAATACCAAGGTGCGCCGCAGGCCTTCCCCCTCTCTGTCCGTTGGCTGACCCTCCCCTCCCTCTCCCACAGGCACATGGATTCCCCTCGAGCAAGGCCAGGCCTTGGCCATCCGAAACCACATATTCGACCGGTTACGGCCCATCTTCGAGTTCCACGCCGGCAGCGAAAGTCCTCCGCCGGCTCCACGGCACACCAGCAAGCCAAAGGCCCCCAAGGCCAAGCCTGCTGTTCCTACATGGGGCAGTAAGTCAAACAAGAACAACCCGTCGCAGGCCAGCGTCTCACAAGCTCGCAAAGGTGCTCCTCCCCCCGCAGTCCAGCAACAGCAACAGCAGAAACAACAACAGCAGCAGCAGCAGCAGCAGCAGCAGCAGCAGCAGCAGCAGCAGCAGCAACAGTCTTTACCGCCCCCAGACGACTTCGACAACGCCGACGTCCACATGCAGGATGATGATACCCCGGATAGCCTAACCGTTGCTTCGGCCTCCTACATGGCCGAGGACGACCACTACGACGCCTCACATTTCTCGACGACCCAGAGCCACAGGAAACGGAAGCGGGAGGAGATGATGATACAGGGCCTGACGGAGCAGCAGCACGCCATGTACGGCGACGAGCTGCTCGACTACTTTCTGATCAACCGGAACGAATCCGACCGCGCCGCGTTTCGTCCCGACCCCCCGACCAACTTCCAGCCCGACTGGCCCATCGACACAGACGGCCACACGGCCTTGCACTGGGCTTCGGCCATGGGCGACGTGGACGTCATCAGGCAGCTAAAGCGCTTCCACGCGAACCTCGCATCGCAAAACATACGAGGCGAGACGCCCTTCATGCGGGCCGTGGCCTTCACCAACTGCTACGAGAAGCAGACGTTCCCGCTCGTCATGAAGGAGCTTTGCACGACAGTCGACGCGCGCGACGCCTCGGGCTGCACCGTCATCCACCACGCCGCCGTCATGAAGAACGGGCGCGTGACCAGCCACTCGTGCTCGCGCTACTACCTCGACATCATCCTCAACAAGCTCCAAGAAACCCACCACCCGGACTTTGTCCAGCAGCTCCTCGACGCCCAGGATAACAACGGCAACACGGCCGTCCACCTTGCCGCACAGCGCGACGCCCGCAAATGCATCCGCGCGCTGCTCGGCCGCGGCGCCTCGACCGACATCCCGAACAACGAGGGCGTGCGCGCTGAGGACCTGATCAAGGAACTCAACGCATCCAAGACCAAGCTCTCGGCCCGCCGCAGCAGCAACCCCAACAACCCCGGCGGCGGCCCGCAGCGGTCCTCCAGCCCGTTCGCGCCCGACTCGCAGCAGCGGCACAACGCGTTCCGCGACGCCATGGCCGAGTCCAACAACAGCAGCCGGCTCACCGTCAGCTACCAAAGCGACGCGGCCAACACGGTGCAGTCGCGCATCACACCGCTCGTGCTGCAAAAGTTCCAGGACCTCGCCGGCAGCTACGACAACGAGTTCAAGGAGAAAAACGAGGCCGAGAAGGAGGCGCGGCGGATCCTACTCAACACGCAGGCGGAGCTCACGCACCTCCGCGCAGCGGTGCAGGACCTCGAGGCACGCCTCGAGCCCGAAGACGTCGATGCCAAGACCAGCCGCGACGCCGACGCCGCCCGCAGCAAGGTGCTCGCCTACGTCACGCACCAGAACCGCATCGCCGTGCAGGAGGAGGTCGCGCAGGAGCTGGCCGCGGCCGGCATGCTCAACGGCAATGCCTCACAACAACAACATCCCGACGCGGTCGATGAATCCGCCACGCCCGAAGAGCGTCTCCGGCTGGCCGCCGAGCTGCGGAGCATCCTGCACGAGCAGCGCGCCGTCGAGGCGGAATACGTCGAGGCGCGGGGCATGCTCGGCACGGGCGAGAAGATCGACAAGTACCGCCACCTGCTCAAGAGCTGTCTGCCGCCCGAGGACCAGGAGATGCTGGACGAGAACCTCGAGGACATGATCCGCATGATGGAGGACGAGACGGACGTTGTCGACGGCGACGACGGGGGGCCTGGCGGTGGGGGAGTCGGAGCCGGAGCCGTGGCGCGACCGATGGAGATCGCGGCCATGTAGGATGGGTCGCCTCCGTCGTCGCCGTATGTGCTTAGTCAGTGGCGTGCGGCGTTGTTGTTTCGCTCGGGGCGGGAAGTGGTGGTGGATGGATGAAGCAGGTTCGAAGGAAACGCGTGATGATGATACTGTGTGTGGGTGGAGTGGAGATGTACTGTTATCTCTCGACCGTTTAGTCCCGGTTCAAGTTGCGTGGCTGGGATATGGTGCCCGTTCGTCATGCGTGTCGTTCTCCATGCGGGGTCAACATTCATCAACGCCCTTGTTGTTGGCTTGCTTGGGCGAGTGACATCGACATATGACTAATGTACGGATGGTAGCACTCACAGGCTCCCTTGGGTGGTTCGAACAGAAAGCGAAACAGGCGCCTTTTTTATTCTGGCTTGCCTCAGTGCCCTCGTGCGTCATCCTCCCTGTCTGTGTCTTTTTTACAACGGGGTGATAGCTGGCATGGCAGAGGCGTCTTGGGGGTGGCTCTTCTTTTCTTTCAGCTTCTTTTTTTCTTGGATCCTTACCATATTTAGTTTCCCGCGAGTGGAATCATGGATGAAGTTTTGAAGCCAGTTCTTGTGGTCGTCGTCATCAATGACTGCCAGTGCCCGCCTGGTTCAGGTAAACTCTGCGTATGGATCCTTCATAGTCGCGTGGAATCTACTTGCACATACTGTATCATACACCGAGAAATATGCCCCGTTGTGGGATTGCCTAGATGTCTGCCTGTCTCCGTTTTTCCAATTATGCAGTGGAATTTACTCTTAGATTGATCTGCCTGGATACCTTACCCAAGCCAAACAAGTGGTGAAACAGGCAACGTCGAACACGAAGACGGGACCACAAACGGGCGGAAGAAAACGGGAACGGTTGATGGGAATAAAGATACAATCCCGAGGGTTCCGCGGGGCCCTGGATCATGGGTGATGCATCTTACCTGGTAACAACGGTGTGCAACCCATTCACCTGATGTCTTGCTTGCTCTTGGAGTACATGTTGCACACCATTGTGTGAAATGGTCGTCTGGCTCAATCACCGTCAACACATTGTGCGTATCCCGTCCTATCCCATCAGACTAGTGAATCTCGTGGTCTTAGCCTACTCGCCCACCCACTCACACGTAGCTCATCGTATCGTATCGTATGTATAGCTCGTGCTTATATCTCATCGGTATGGCTAGCCAGTCGCCCGGCCACCCAGGGAGTACATCCGACTTTGGAACGCGCGAGCTTGGAGCAAGCGAGCGCGCAATGTTGGCCAGAAATGGGTAGGTATTTCAACAATGGAGTGTTGCCATCGCCGATACCTGTCCTGCCTTGGATCGCGAGAACAGGAATGGCCCCAAACCGATTGCTTCAGTTTGGAGTCCATTTATTCTTCCCTTCTGTTCCACCAAGAGGGGATGGAAGACCAATCCGGACTTGGTCGCTTCATGGTCTTCCCATTAGTACCAGCAGATTCGACGATCCGTGGACATGTTGCAGGAAAGGAAGAAGCAACCGCCCCCAGGCTTGTTCAGGGGCAATGCATCTATTCCTCTACACACTCGATGCATGTAAGTGACTGGACCTAGGCGCGGTAAGTCTGAGCTGACCGCCTATCCCAAGTCCATGACATTGGTGTGACTGTTCCGGGATGACCTCCTCGAACCAGCGCGGGGTTTATGAGCCTCATTCGCCGTAATACGCAGTCAGCCCATGTAAGCCCGCGTGGTCGTGTGCTGAGCATGGCAAAGCCCACGTGAGGTGACGGCAGTGTAGATGAATAATAGAAATTAAAAAGGGGCGTGCTTCACTACTATCGATCTGTCTGGCCTTGGGGATAGCCGACCTCGTCGTCATGTGAAGATCTGGCAAGTCGGAAGGAGGAGACAGGCAGGGAGTGGTCCAGGCCTGCGCGGAAAGCGTGTGGTTCTGAGAGCATGAAAGAAGTGATATCGAGAGCTCAGTTGCCCAATTGTGTCAGCACACCGGACCACACGAACTTCAGTGGAGGAGGGTGATCATCAGACCTGAAGCCTCTCATCAACCCCCAACCGGAGCGGTGTAAGAGGATCGGGGACAAGAGACACAAAGCGAGAACGAGGCTCGCTCGATCTCGTCCAGCCGACGACGGTCGGCGCTTGATTCTTGCAACATAGATAGCACTAGCCAATATGCCGTCCTCCGAGCGACTCCTCCTGGCGACTGGTTGGCTGTGATCAACTGACTACTGCCAATAAACGTCTCCATCCCAACCTCAAACCCGGCTTCCAGGGAAATAACACGACGCAAGGGCTACCACTGGCCCCATGGACATGAATATATTCTGGTTCTCCGTAAGCCACTAGATGCAATACGAGGGCAAGTATGTGACCGGGCGAGGCTGGCTGATCGAATCGGGATGGTGGCCTATCATGGCCAGGCGCCTGTACCTGCGGTAAACTTCCGCTGTCCTCATGAGAGCTAAACTAAACTAGTCTCCATCCCATGTGAAATCAACCCGTGTCAGGGTGTAATCAGCTCCACCAGCTAGATCCACTTGATGCAAAAGACCGTAAGAAGCTGTCTGGAGATCGATGGGGGCGAGGATCTATCATATCTAAGCCTCATGTTAGCCCGAGTCCCTGAGACCGAGAGTCGGGCACCTAGTGGACCACAACCAAAGTGTGGACTGCGACCAAAGTCAACCTGCTCGTGCCGGGGAGGGGGAGGTGAGGAGTTGGTGGAAGGGAGTGTAATAAGGGCACTCCGCGTAGCCACCCATCACCCGTGCCTATGCCATTTTGCAAGCCCATAGCGACTTTGGAGCCTAGCAAATTGGTTTGTGGGAGTGAGATGGTGTCGATAGAACCACATGAACACGTGGGGTACGAGTTGGAACGTGTGCTGCCTGAGGAGTCGAGCTTCGATCGCCGTGGATCATGAAGGAAGATCGGAGCGTCTGTCGTCGTCCCATTGACGCGCCTCGGGGATTCAATGGAAAGCTTGAGACGTGTGTGCGTACGCAAGCTCCTGGCCAGCTCAGCCTCATGGCTCCATGCCAAGGGTTGATCAAGCCCTGCGATCGATCGTCGGTCGGGCTCAGCTGGGGAAGGATGTCGAGCAGTGGGCCACAAGGACCGCCGGCCTTCAGCACTCGCCCCTTGGTGGTTCTTGCCTCGTTGATGCGATTGCGGCCGATGGTCAGTCCGTAACCTGTCCAGTAGGCGTTTCATTATCATGGTCGCGATGCCCCGTGACGGAAAATGGCTGATGGCGTTGTCGCTTGACAAAGTGAGATGCGGCGAAACAGAGGGTCTGGCTCCTGGTTGGGTACCGTCAGATTGGAGTCGTTAAAACCATGCCGACCTGCTTTGCGACCGAGGGACCGAGGGACCGACCAGCACCCTGCAAAAACGCATCACTGGGGCTGGAAAGGACAGCAGAGCTCGCAAGTTTAGCATCAGCGGGAGGGCTCGACTCGAAGAGCGTCTCTCGCCTCTGCATGGCAATCGGTAGTTGTCGTAAATCGACCTGTCGAGCAGCACAAGACACGACACAATACTGAGAATGTGCCGCAGCCCATGCTCTTGTTGGCGTGGATGTGGATGCGGTTGTGAGGTACTGTACGAGCCACTTAAGGTCAGGCAGGTAGGGGTATCCTGTGGGGCTTCCTGTTTTTGCCGGCTACAGCAGTGGCGGCAAGGCGCAAAACCCAAACGAGGAATTGGGATACGACAGCTGATTGACTACAGGGCCAGGCCAATGGGTGATACGGAAATAGAAATCGCCTCAAAGGCGGTCGGTGTCGTAAGGCGGTCGTCTCCTCATTGCGCGGGAGAGAAGCACACAAAACATATACTGTGCAGGCAGAACAATAAATCCCAAAACAACAACAACCTGGAGGCTGAAGGGCCATTGAGAGTAGCGGTCAAACGGGACCCGGTCCATGCAGCTGCCCATCCATCCATCCACCCACACATGGCTGCATCCTGAGTTGACGGGAATTTGGGGGTCGCAGTCGGCAGATTGGAAAGGAAGGGTATCATCACGATCAATGGTTGGTAGAGACTGCTCGCGAGGTTTGGTGAGCGATAGTGGCTGGCCGAATGACACGGAGACCCAAACAATTGAAGCGCTCGAGGAGCTTGCACTTGCATTGATCGCCAGGTCAGCAACCACTTCACCCAGAGAGGCAAGCGGTTGGGAAAAAGGCCCCCAACTGCTACCGAGAGCCTTGTACAAAGACATAGAGACATGTCGCGATGCGCGTGCAGGCCCAGAACTGGCGGCGTGCAAAACGGTCGACGGGCAGCTCGCAGTGATGCATGTCGGTATCCGTGACCCGCAGCCCGCTGCCCGTCGCCCGCAGCCCCCCGTACCCGTGCGATATCCCGTCCCTTGGTTCCAGTGGGGATGGAAGAACGGGGCAACGGCAGGGCAGGCAGGCGAGTGGGCGACGTCGGACGACAATTCAACAGGGGTGCGGGTGGTAGCGAGACATTGTGACCCGTGGAGCGCACAAGGGTCTCGTCGTAGGGCTGAAGGATTGACTCGGGAGGCTCTCTGTTCTTTTTGGTGGCTGGTGGCTGCTGGTTGGTCTCAGGCGCCCATGGCTTGACCATCGGGCCCGGAAAGACATGGAATGAGACACCATGACAATGTTGCAGCCATCCCTTCCGTCTGTCAGCAATTCACAAGAAGCCCTACCAGGTAGAATAACACGAACGAAGGATTTGGTAATGGTAAGCGCCAAGGGGGAATATCTTCACTAAGCGGTTACCTAGCTGGCGGAAGAATTCTGTAAGCCGCCAGTGTTGCGAACGCCGCGGCTTCGGCATGTGCCATGGCAGATGACGACGCCTTCCAAGGCTGTGATACCATAGCAAGCGCGTCCGAGCCTGACGCGACGAGAGAAGATGCCCGGTAGGAACAGGTCGTGCAGAAGCAGCACGTCTGAGCAGCTTTTCTGGACGAACTCCCATTTCATGCGTTGCTCTTGCTTGGAGAATGCATGAAATCTGCGGCCGCAATGGTTGGTAGGAGAGAAGAACGGGTAAGCGGGGTGGAATTCCAGGCTCCATGGATCTAGCGGGTGTCATGCTCGTGTCATGGAGCGGAATCCTTGAGATTACCTTAGCTGTCGCACCTGCCTGCGCGGGTCTGTTTGAATGTCGGGCTGGATTGCCCCGTACACCATGAGGGTCGGGAAGGAAGGTTCTTTCTGCGCGGGTCTGCACTGTGCATTCTACGATCTTCTGCACACTTCAAAACCATGGCGTAATCAGCGTCGAGGATGAACCGGCAGCGGGAAAGCGCGTTTCCGTCAAGCGGAGTCGAGGTCGCTTGCCATTCGGAGCTCGTGGATAGTTCGCCAGTCAATCGAGTCGCGCCGCAGCATTTGTGACGCGACTGATTGCCAGCGGTTTGGCAGGTGGCCTTGTGCGCCCGCCTGTGCTACCAACCTGGAAGTGGCCATCGATCAATGCCTTTCCGGTCGCGACCTCTCTCTACGGGCCGTTCAGCTGTTCAGCTGTTTAGCTGTTCAGCTATGCATGCTTTCATGTTCGCTGCCGGACAGTGATACACAACTACCTGCTAAACAACCAAGGCTCGATGTGGGCACTCGCATTTGTTGTTCTCCACCGAGCACGATCTTGATTGTCGATGACATGGCGGTGAGAAACAATTTAGGTCAGGGTTCGTTAGTGAGGTGTTGGACCCTGGAAACCTGCATGGATGTTTATTCCCTGTAACCGTTGAAGAGCGCCCGCATCTCGGGCCATCCATGCATGTTCAAAATCTGGAGTTTGGAACTTTGCATGTCAGCGATGATCGGAAGATGGCGGGAATTGGCTTTGGCAATTCGCTCAGCTAGACGCCAAAATCCAAGGCGAAGGCGGCTGCGGCACTCTGTCAGAAAACCTTGAAGCGCGAGACGCTCGGCAAATGTTAACCCTCTACACGTAGGTACATGTATCTGAGCACACTGTGGTGCTACATTCACCACAGCGCAGGTCAGGTACCTGAACATTATGCGCCTCATGCATCGACGAGAACAAATGACGTCCATGTATCGTAGATCGCGGCTGCCCTGGTGAGGTGAAGCGGAGAGAGGAAGGGAACGAGGGACTTTCCATCGATGCCCTCCCTGCCTTCCTTCCGTCGGACCGTCTCTGCCCTATGGGACATTCCCGGGCTGTGGTGGTGGGGGGACAGCTGCAAATTAGAGTTACATTCCTTGTGCACTCAGGCAGGGTAAGCAAGTGCAGTCCTGAGCTGAAGTTGGGCAAGAACCAGCCTGGTACCTGGAGTGCAACGTTTGGGCGGTCGTATACGGTTGTACCTCACTTGCTCACCGACCTGCCTGGCCTGCGGTTAAATCGTGGATGTTGACCAGCACAGGGCAGGAGGCAACCAGCACTGCCCGCAAATCTCCACCCGCTCCCCGCCGGGCCAGCTGAACCAACTTTCCATCTTGGAGGCAACGAGGACGAGGACATCCGTGACCATGGGGCAGAGGACGAAGTCGAACACAAGACGAAATCGAGCTTGCCCAGATAGGGAGGTTACCGAAATACACGGTCGAGGCAATTAATCCCCTGCGAGCCAAAGTTGCAATCTGCCAAGTGCAATGCACCCGACCTCCCGTCGATGCATCCTCACGAGTCACCACCACCAACACCACCGAACCCACCGAACCCACCCAACAACGTCTTCAGCCGGTCGGCAATAGTCTGCTTGTCAGTGACCCTCATCTCGACCGCTGACCGTTTCAGGCCCGTGCAGGAAATGAAATGCATCGAGGCTGCTGCCATCCTGCCTAGGGTCCAGGGTCAAGGGCCAAGTGCCAAGTGCCAAGAGCCAAGAAAAGCCATCCTCCTCGTCAAGTCGTCATCCCAACCCAGCAGCAGAAGCCCGCCTCCGCGCCGCGCCGTGACCGTATGTCGCAAGTCGCAAGTCGCAAATTCGGTTATTAAGCAGCAAACGCGAACGCGCCGAGATTACACGCACGGGTTAGACGACTTCCTGTCTTGGGCTGCTTGTCGTGTTGTGCCCAGTGCAACCTCGCCGCCGTCGCCGGTCTTCCAGTGGACGCCCCCGGCCATAACCCGTGCGCGCGTGCAGCCAAATTAATTACCCGTACGCCAACACTTGCTTGCTACGCGTAGTGAGCCGTCGATATCCCTCCCATGAATCCATCACCAGCAAGCAGCAGCGTCCATGTCTCGCGACCGAGCCAGTCAGTCCCTTCAGTCCCGAACCCAAGGTATGACATGCCTGGGCGGCACGCCCTACCACAGGGCTGGCTGATATCAGTCCAACCAGTCGGATGAATAAGGCCCGAATCAAGATTGCCTTCCGCTGGAGTGGCACGGCTCACCTGACCTGCTTGGTCCACAGATGATGTGCACCAAGATGGCAGCTCCCAGGTAACGGTGAGGGACCTGCAGCTGCAGCCTTCCTACGCTGCGTCGCATCTTCCCGGGAGACCTCGCTTTTAACGGACTGCGAGTGACCTTCCTGTGCCGTCACATCATCACGCACCCCACTGGTTGTCACTTCAGCGCCTCCCAAGCATGGTTCTTCAATGGTCGCTCGCTTCAATTCGACGAGACACGTGCGGCTGCAACATGGCAGGCCATCAACGCAGCTGAAGCACCAGTCAGTTAGCCCAATCTGGCGTCTGCAATAACAGGACCCATCCCACCTGGGCTGAACGGAGCGAGCCTGTAACGTCCCTGGGAGAAACCCCGCCCTTTTCTTATTCTCCTGCAAGATGCATCTCTCTGCCCTACGGGATGACAATCTCCACCTTCCCTCCACCACCACCACCACACCGTGGCCTAGCGCAAGTACAAGCTTCCAACCGCTCACAAGTACACGAGTACCTGGCGGCGCCATGGCTTCCCTTGTCATCTCTTGCCTTCCCTCACCGGGCGCCGGGCGGGCACCGAACCTGTCAAAAGTATTCTGGATCTGGATACCTTCCCACTTCGGGAGCATTGCGTGTATCTCCCAGATTTGCAGCTGCTTCCCTTTATCCCGATTTTTATTTTGGGGGCGTGAAATGTTTGGTCGACAACGAAGCGCATTGCAAGTCGCAACATGGCACAGCTGTCTCTGGGAGCTTGTCACCCCGCGCATATACTTTGGCACATCATCTAAGTGGACTGCTTGGGCCGCACAAAGATGCCGGACGCTTTGCCTATGAGCTGGCCACCTTCCTCTGTCCCTGTTCACTCGGTACTTTAGTCTAGGGGCTGAAGATTGGATGTCCGACTGAGAGCATGAAAATACCACGCAAATCTTGAGTGACAGGGAAAGAAAAATGAACTCATGGGGTATGTAGCTTCACCTTGTCCTGGATATCCTCGGGTCGAGCATGTGCACGCTCGAAGGTTGCTTCGGGGTTACCTTATTAAGTCTAATTACGGGTTGCATGCGGGAACCTTATCCTGCAATGCCATTTTTTTTCCAAAGCCTCTCCCCCAGACCTCACACCTATCCAAACTGCCACCTCAGTTTCCCCAGAGACCATGACGCCGCATAAGGGTTCAACTTCTCTGTTCTTGCCTCGTCACTCGTCACCCAAGAGGGTACTCTAAGCAGTGCGACCGGGGTATGGTGACGGGTACGAGTACTGGATCGGTGGAAGCCATATTTTCTTTTTTCACCTTTGCGGTGGCGTCCCAGCTTGGGAGTTGGGACGAGCTCGGTCCTGCTTTCGCTTCTTCACCATAGGCGCGCTAAGCAGTGCCGCGCACAGCTGACTGCGCTGCGTTACGGGCTGCTACGGATGGATCTCAGCAGCCTGAAGGAAGACCAGCGAGCTAAGGAGTTGTGAACATTAGTTCAATCACCACCGCCGGCGAATTGCATCTTAGTGTGCAGGTACCTGGGCACGCTGGTCTCGTTGCTAATGCTGGCCACCGCCCACAACGCCTGTCGCCGCCCTCTTCCAGCGTCGTATTACCGTCATCGAACCCATGTCCTAGCACCTCGACACCCGAACGCCTAGATTGGCGGGCACACGCCAGAGTCTTCATTGCATATTAGTCCAGTGTTCACTACCTCAGAGACACTTCGATGCCCTTGGTTGGCCCTCCCACTATTGGTCGTTCTGCATTTGGTCTGCTTCTCTTGGAGGAGGGAGGAGGCTGACGCTCAGGCAAGTGTGCACAACAGTTTTGGGCCTAATTACTGCTCCTAGCCGTTAGACTGATGCAGCCCTGAAAGGCGTTTGTTTTCTACCCGTTTCTGATTCATCTCCCATGCGCTTGGTTTGCTTTTCTTCCAGCTTGCCATGCTCGTTCCCGGATCCATCCTGCGCTGCGATGCATGCCCGGTAGGCCATGTCGTACATGGACAGGCCTGGGCTTGCCCGATGCGTCTGCGACGTATAAGACTCCATGAGCTCCCATTTCCCCAAAACACAAGACTCTACCTCTGACGGCTGTGGGATCCCGGCTGCCCCCATTCACTCCTTCTGTCATTGTCTCGGTCAAGCCGGGTCGTCGGCGTCCAACCCATGAAAGACCAAGCATACTGCCTGCCCTCGTCAAGTTAGACATCGCTTGGTTGCCGACCTGCCTATCTCGATCAAGTCGTTCGAGGACCTCTCATAAGTACATACCGCGCCCACCGGTTGTGTCACACCTCCCAGTTCTGAGCGTAAGTGTGGTCGTTCTTCCCCTTTCAGCTGCCCGCTCGCCGTCTATTGGACAACCACGCTTCACGTTCCTCACGCACCACTCGCGTTTCGGTGCGAGGTCAAGATGGCATCTTTACCGCGTACATCGTGTGCTAAAACCGCGCCTTTGTACCAGTGCCACATCCCTTTGGCCGTATTTCGGGTTCAGTTTGGCTCATTCTCACGTACCTCGTCGGCCGGCTGCCATTCCTTTGCTTTACACCAACATCCAACCTGGGCAAGCGTTTCGAAGCTCGTCTCTGCAAGCCATCCAGCCGTGCCAAAGGAAGCAAACCCCTGGACAAACACCGCGTCAACCCTTCTTTCTCTGCTCCCTCCCCCTGGCTTATAGCGCCGGCCACTTGCTTAGACCAAAGCTTACAGCCGGCAAACGCCCACTGTCAGCCCCCAGGCGTCGGTAATCTCCTGTCCCTTCCCGCTGTGAGCAGCACCCGCCGCAGGTATGCCCAGCATCAAACTTCCGCCTGACAGTAACGTCACCTTGACGCGGCCCTCTTCGAGTCGAGATTACCGCGAGGGTCTCACCACTCATATATACTTCGTTCTCGGAGTCATTGTAATCTTCGTCGCAGTGCGCTTGGCCAAAACACGATCAAGGCGGCCCTTCTCACAAGACGAGCGATCTCCAAACCTCAAAGACCACGGACGAGAAACGAAAGGGGCCGGAAGTTGGCGAAAAAGTGTCTCGGCGTCTTATTACGACAAGTGCTGCCATCCAAAGGGTGAACACCCAACCGGAACGATCTCGATCAAGAGCTGGTGCTCGTCTCCCCTGACGCGAGATCAACAGGGAGCAAGGCTTGGCTCTCGCAGCATCAGCAACAACGCATCACATTCGCAACAGGCTATTTGTGCGGCCGCAGGGCAATTTCCATTTGGAGGTGGTGGACGTGGTGGAGGTGTGTCCATAACACCGGAAGACCAGTTTGGGCCAGCCTGGCAGCTGGCGGCGATGGATGGGGGTAATGGCAGCAACCAGCAGCAGCACCAGCAGCACACGCAGGATCACTCGGGTTCATGGTCAGCGCCAGCAGCGTCACGTGGCGTCAGCACCAACCCAAGTCGCGCGGCTGCCGCAGCAGACACAGCAGTCCGCGAGCAGCCTAACCCCTCATTCAATGAGACGCGTGCCTTTGGGCTGGATACTGAGAGACGCAGCTCGGATGGATTTGACACTACTAGCCACGGCGCAAAGGGAGAGGAAACGGGAAAGGGAACCGGAACCGGAACGGGGTCCATGATTATGGACAGGCACGTTGACTGGGTCGATGAATACCAAGGCACCTCGACAGGCCCACTGGACGAAGGTGTCGAGCAAACTTCGAGTCTATTCAGCAACGAGCGATTGCCCTTTCGCCACGGAGGCAATATGCAAGACGCTACGAGCTTCGTCGGTGTAGACTACACAGCCAGCCACTTCTCCCGCCCTCCACCTCCACCGCCCTTGACTCCCCCAACGCTCAGCACCGCCGTTTTCCCCTTCGAGAACCGCCGCCCAAATTACGCCATGTCGATCCACCACGGCTTGGAAACCAACTTTATTCACCAGCCCAACCCAGACTACGACGTGAGCAGCTCCACCTCCACCGATATCCCCCTCTACAGCCCGGATCATACCCACGGCGGTGCAGGTGCCCCAACAACTGCGATACCGCGCCGCAGATCCTACACCAGGTCTGTTCCCATCGGTATCCCCGCCTCAATCTCATCCCCAACCGCAGCAGCGAATACGTTCTCCCCATCAAGCTATCCGCCAACGTCGCCCATGCTCCCACCGCCGCCACCAGGCCACGACGGAGGTGGTGAGGGATTCCCCCCACCCCCCTCTGAGTACCAATTTGTGGGCGGCCCGGGTGGGCCGGGTATTGTGCTGGGCGAGGACGAGATGGAGATGGACATGGACATCGGCCTCCACGGCGAGATCGTCAGCGTCATGGATGACGCGGGTCATGGGTGGAGGCGGCATACGCGCGTTTATGGCGGCGGCGTCTGTCTTGCGTGCATTGCGGCGGCGAATGGTGGCGGCAGTCGACAGGGTGGGTTCTATGGCGATCGTGTGCCGTTGGCGGATCGGAGGTGATGCTTGTCCAAACCTTTGCGGCACGCACGTCTTGCAGAGGGCATCCCATCCTATCCCACATTGTTTCCTGGCTCTATCTTTGGGTTTTGGTTCCATGTAAGACATAAGGAAAATCGTGTTGTGGAGGAGTTGTTCTTGCATTGTTTGTTCATGTTTCGGGAAGGGTGGACTCTCTGGGGTGGGGGTGAAAGGGATCCGGGCCTGTTGGAGTGAGAATACTGCATGAGGATCAGGATGGGTTGGATAATATCGCAACCTTAATGTGGATGGTTTAAATGGATAAGGTACAGAAGGACGGAACGAAACGCCTATGATGATGATGTATTCAAGTTTCTATTTTCAGTTATGTTTTCGTTTGCGGGTTGTAATCTGGTCTGTATCTTCCAGGATGTTGCTTCTTTCCCTTTTCTGCTCGCTTCTTCGGTTTACACTTTTCTTCGTCGTCACATTATTCTTTTATCCTCATGGCCGCCATGATTAGCATTTTCTAGCAAGTCAGCGTTTGCTTGATTTTTTGCTGTCTAGCACTCATGTTTCAACATTGTATTCAACACAACGGAATTTGGGCGTCCATATCTTTATCTTGTGAAAACCGAGACTCTAATTGTGAAAGTAGTTTGGAGTCTCTTTGATTTGGATATAACAGGAAGTGGAGTGAATATGGAGGGGCCTTTTAGCTGTGCTGATTCTGATTACCTGGTACTGACAGGTCAGGTAATCGCTTTGATTCGGCTGGGAGTCCACGGGGGCGGATGTTGAAGGCATGGAATGCGAATCTCTGTCCGTCCTTGTCTGTTTATTAGGTACCTTAGTTATTGTTGCTCGTTACTACTTGAAATATTCGGCATTCATTACGTTTATATTATAAATTGGTGCCTATAGGTACCTTGCAGTTACCATGTACCTAGCTGGTTTAATTATTCTGCACCCGGTGAGATTGTGCTGGTTGGTAAGCCACACGCTTCTTTCCACCCGTTGATTTAATACAAACATAAATGCTGGGAATTGGGGACGATTGGGGGCTGGATAAGTACTAGAGTACGTAGTACTGTAATTACCAGGCACTGAGGCTCTTTACCGATTGGGTAGAATCGACGTTCGATCAATTAGTTGCACGGCTTAATTTGGGACTTGGAACAGGCAAGGGCGATTCGGATTCAAGTTGTGCTGATATGGTGTATACCGGGAATGTCTTCATTGCTTCAGCCTCCTTCATTAATCGATAGTTCAGCTTCTTGGGGGCGGACGGTTTAATGCAAATGCCTTCGTACGCTTTTGAAGTCATGAGAAAGAATTGCACCCACGCGGGGTGACATTGATGCTAGAGTCTAGTTTCGACAGACGGGTCCATTTCAGGTTAGCTGCCCGTGCATCAAGCAGATCTTGAATCGTCATACCCGTTGACACCAACAACTTTGAAGTAATTAGATGTCACAAACCCGGATTATTGGTAGGCATCCGGTGGAATCATGTCCATTACAAGATATCAGGTACCTTGTGATGCAGCCTTGTAGGATCATGTAAAGTAACCCGGTGATAATCGGTTGCGGTTCGCCGTAAGATGATAATTTAGCCTGGAGGGCGGACGGCAGGTATCTCACGTCATCTCAGTCCGAGGACCGGTTTCATGCACTGCATGCGGGGGCACTGGACCCTAGGTGGGTCAGGTATTCCTCCCGGACCATGGCTCGGGTGATCTGAGTACTAGCTAGGCAGGTTGGTAGGTAATGGAGTCACACTGTTACGTGGATCGTATGCCTGGAATTCAGGAATGATGAGGATTTTGTCTTTTTTTGCCTGTGTACATGTAGGCTAAGTCCGATGGGGGCGCATGGGAGGGGCCATGCGAGCAGACGAATGGGAGTTCGGGCACACAGGGAGGTGTTAGTGTGATATAATTATGTGTTATGTAAGATCTGATGAAGATTTTAGGCTGCTACTGCTACTAATACTACTAAAGTCTTGGTGGGTTGCCTGGAGAGGGGAGTAATCAGTTGGATTAGTCAAGTTGCCTTCTTCGGCTGGCCTACGGTAGGTAGCCATTTATTACTCATATCAATGAAAAAATGACATGTTGCCTTCCTTTGGGGCCGAAGGAATGTCACAGTTATTGATGGTCTAGCAATTGGCCGTCGGTGGGCCGCCGCGGGATCAAGGAATGACTGAGGTGAGCAGGTGCCATTCGAGTTCATCTCACTGCCCGACCGGGGCGAGAAAAGCCGGGGTGCAGCTCCCTCTGTTGCTCTGCAAGGCAGTTGCTGGGGAACTGGCGCCTTATGTAGGTACCTAAGGTAAGGTCAGTATCCGCGGCAGAGCACTTGTGCAAAACAGGGGGTGGAGATTGGATAAAGTTGCGCAGATTCAGGCCGGATCAGCCTCCAAGTTGAGTTGCTCCTCTTGGCTTACCGGCAGGGGTACATGCCCTGCATATGCTATTCCTTGTCACGGTGATTCATAATGATAATTGTTTTTGGTCGCGCCTGAGCGAGCTGAGCAAGGTCTGGTGGTGGCGATTCATGATACGCACGATCAGGTGCATGGCGGGAGTCGGAGGGGGGCACAACGAGAAACGTGGAAATGAGCAAGCTCCTTCCATTAGTGTGCTGCCCGAAGAGACCTATTGGGGGCTGCTATCTTTCAGATCATCGACCAACTCCGGACTCTCTTGTTTAGGCACACATGGAAACGAGGTTGATGGCGTGCATGTCTTCAACTACATGTTCAATGGGGTCAAGTCTCGGGGAGGACGGGACGAGATCCATGCTGTTGATAAGTCTTTACGCATAGCGGGAGGATTCTTCTCTGATCATGATCGTCATCCTTGCCGCAGCCGCATTGACAGGATCAATGGTACAGGTGGCGCAGGCGGAACCAGCTGGGCTGATAACGATTGGCAAGTATTCGTGTTGGTCCTGCCGTGGGAGAGAGGCGCGTCGTGTTCCTGAGAGTGGCTTTTGAGATCGGTAATCAACTAAAGAACTGCAGGACAATTATCATGTATATTTTTTCTGTCCTTAACTGAGGATGAAATGGTGGAGATTGTCACGACATACTTGTCTGATGGGAAATATCACTGCCATAATAAGAATACACCGCGATGGGACGGATTGCACCAATATACCTGCTCCCTTTCAGGCCTATTTTAGGAGCCTTCTTTTGCTCTGCTTATTAATAGTGCTAACTATTGCTCGCATTACTCACTCATCCGGAAAGACCACTCCAGGGCTATTACCAGCATCATTGAATGATCTTTGATTCAGGAAACGTCGACAACCTCTTACACATTCCATCTCAAGGTTTGACTCTTCAACTTTTGGCTCGCCGGGCGTAAGCCCAAGCGTTTCCATTAACACGCGCTTAAACGCAGGCTGGTTGACAGAAATAAGCAAATAATTGTCTAAAAAAAAGTTTATAATCCAAGACTGGGGCTTCGGGCTTGACGCTAGAGCAGCCTTAAACACTGAAGCACTCTGTCGTTCATTTGATTGGAGCCAGAATGCGGATAAGCTTTGGCGAAACGTAGTTTCCTTTAAAGTACAAGGTTGGCCCCAAAATAGGTACCTACTTTCCGAGATCTGGTCAGGAGTTGGAAGCTTGTTTCCTCGCCTGGGCTTTCATCGTTATTCTCGTCTTTTCAGTTCCAAACATCGACTGCAAACACGTAGATAGACGCTACACAACTAAACTCTTGACCCATCAGGTATAGAAAACCAGCAGGAATTAGGTACCTGAGTTTGTAACTAGCGCCTATAGATTTGCCCCATTCTCTCTACACTGTGATATTCTAGTATGATAAAGATATGTCCTCTGAGCTCCGCTTATTTTCCAAGCTGGCAATTGCCTGTGTCATAAGAATAACGCGGGCATATTCCTACAGCGCTTGTTTCGGTTGGTTTATTGAAACATTGCCTTGATTGACCTTGGCTGGACAAGTGAAATGTTCCTCGGCTCCGAGGTGATAATTACTCCTGTTGAGTGATGTTCACTTGGCGCTTTCTCTGTATACCTTGTGTATGTCAGTAATCAATTTGTTCTTTTATGCTTGAAGTCTTTGGACGCCGACACTGCCTCTGGCCATACAATTCCAGCCAGTCACTTCAAGCTTGTCAATTATTAAGGTATTACAAGACCACTATGAAGAACCGTCAACCACGATACCCAGGGAATAGGGTTAGGTTCTTTGTGATTAGCACTGACTGAGTACGCCGACTTCATTCCCTCTACGACAACCCACGTGATATACGCCTATTATCTCCATAGGCCGATCGGTATCGTGTTTTGGTGTTGTTCATGCATCTTACTCAAAGACGTACAGTACCAGCGTATGTTGAGAATGACTCGCTTGCATCATGTCCTGCAGCAAGTATCATCGTGGTTGAACTACGAACCTGTCCACAAACAAATCACCGAGACTCACAACCAAGACCAACGTGGCTGAGTCTGGAGCTCACAGCCCCCCGATGGCATGAAGACCCCACTCTTAACAGCAAGTCATGGTGGCTGTGGTGGTCGATACGAACGACGATCTTGCGCATCGCCGATGCTAACTTGTGTGGGTCTCAGTTTCGCCCGTCACGTCAGAAGGTTCGAAGCAAATGTAGAACAAAGTGTTGGCAGGAGAGCTCCGGTGACGAATTTTTGGGTATGGCGCTCGTGGATGGCACGATCAAGGCAGTACAGTTGTGATGCCGAAGTGGATGACGAACGTAGGAGACGAAGATTAGTAAATCCAAGGGCAACTCCTGTTCGTAAAAACTCTTGTTTGATATGTAGATTGAGAACTGACAGCAATAAGACCCTACATGGGCTCAGTTGGCTTCCAGTTCGACTTCGCAAGCAGCATGCCCGGGCTGGTACACTTGGAATTATAGCCTGAGCCGCGCACCTCGAAAGAAATCGGCGGATAATGGAAAAACAACATAACGGGACACGCTCATTTTTATTGCAAATGCCACGATTTGCTGGGCGTAAAGCGCATATTGTCCGACACTTATAAACATAAGAAAGCAGCGGGCGCAGCTATATATGGTTGACAGAAGCCAACCAAAATGATTGATTGGGTCCTTGTATTCGAAGAAAGAGAAGGCCTTCCTTTCCTCCTGCTCTCATCGATGAGTTATCATTACAGGTGTCTCTGAGGAAGCGCACGTGACGACACCGGCATGCCATGTTGTGTTGTACAAATAGAGAGAAAAGGGGGGTTGGGTTGGCGACCATCCATCACAGACGGCCAATCAGCGCGCGCGGCAGATTAGGAACGGGCAAATGTCTATATAAAGACGTGTGCATGAGACTCAACTGCATTGAGATGTGACTGACAGGATGGTGGGGTTGGGATTGACACGAGGAGCGACGGGGTGGAGGGGTTACACCAGAGGGGAAGACCCCAGATCACGAAGAAATGGTAGGGTACACCAGGGCGGATTGCGGGGATTTGGAGCCTTGGTGAAAGTGTGATGCAGCGTGGTCAGTTTTATGACGATGAATGAAAGCCCGTACGTGAGGCAGGTAGGCACTCGGAGGGGTATTTTACTTGCATTTGTGTTGTTAATACACCCGTACACTGTTGCGGGACGTAGGATGGATTTAAACAAACTCAGGGGGAGAGAGTCGCTCTGCGGTGATGGAATCCCATTGGACCAGGAGACAAGGTCGCTGGGCTTGCGGCGCAGCTGTCGAATGGGATGGTGAGAAGGTGGAGAGTACCAACACTAACGGGTCCAATTGGAGCCACGTTGTTCACGATGACGCGAGGAGGGAAGGAGGAAGGAAGAAAGAAAAAAAGAACCGCGCCCGTTTCTCACAGTTCAGTGGTTCACACTGTTGTGTGGCTGTGTGTGTTGTGTGGTTCGTTCGTTCGTTCCCAGTCCAGCCCAACGCAACCAAAGCTGCAGCTCACCCTCAAGTGTGGCCACTGATGGAAAAGGGGTGGTGGTGTGGTGTGCGGCGTGCGTGATGCCCCGATTGTTAAGCGCTGTCGCCTGCAGCAGCTAGACCGTCGGCTATGGAGGCCAATGACGGGAGGCATGCATGCATGCAGGAGAGAAGCAAGCAGCCTTTTATTTGACAGCCCGGCACCACGGAGCCTTCTTTTCGTCGTGAGGGGCGGCGGGTCGTGAGATCTGGCGGACCTGTTCGGTAACGACTGGTACTGGCTGTGCGGACTTGATCATGCAGGCCCGTGATGTGGCCTGTTTTTGGTCTTGCCAAAATGACCCTTGTTGTGAACTCCGAGGCTTTTCTGTCGATTTGTCCATACCTTACCCTCGTGAAGACAGAAAAGGTGCATGCGGAATGCAACCATGTGCGACTGCTCACGGAGAGGTGCACGGAGCTTGGCCACCGTTTTGATCTGGGGTTGTGTCTCAGAAGTGCATGCATGCCCTGCAGCTTTGGATGCCCCTCTCAGGGGCAAGCGCGTGTGTGTATGTATGTGTGCGTGTGTGGTGCGCGCGCGCGCGTGTGGTTATCAGCAGCACTCTTGCTGGTTTCGACCTTGTTGCAAAGCAGTCGTCGAGGTAGCGAAGGCTGAGATTGCAGATCATGACTTTCTCGGGGAGGTCGATGTCTCATTGCCATTGCGCACACGACCGACCAGGCAGGCGCCTTTGCTCTCCTCATGTGGTGTTGAATTTCGTGTGGCGTCTACGTTTTTCGACGAACACGACGAAGCAACCCGGGCTTCAACCTTCCAACGTCCGTACGGGATACCCTACGTATGTACGTGCTGTACCAACAAAACTTTGACTATAATCCCGTACACGTACTGATCTCTCACTGGGATCAACCCGCATGCCATTCTGCCAAGGAGTCAACCCTGCGAATCGTCTGCGGCACCTGCAAATTGTCCCAGGAAACCTGTCCAACATGTCAATGCATTCGTCGAGCGTGCACCGTACCTGCCTGTGTAGAGGGAGATCCGATCTTCCATGTTCATACGGGTTATCAATGCGAACGCAGGGAGGAAGGCTGTGTGCTGTGTCCAGCTGGAGGCGTCTTGGTTTGGGCCTGGAACGGACCTGGACCTGGGCTTGGACTTGGACTTGGAGGCTTGGACAAAACAACAACAAGCACAGCAGCAGCAGCGATAGAATGATTGGCAGCCCGTCCATGGATGTGAACGAGTCAAGTTACCGGGCCCCAGTGCTGCGCTAAGGAGAGGTTGGAGTTTGGAGGACGCTTGGAGCTGGGAGACGATGGTCCGTCCTAGAGCCGTTGCTTCTACCTAAAACACGAAAGATTCAAGGTCCCAGCATGTCCATCATTTCTGCAGCACAATAACAACAACAATGCGACGGCGGATGCTTGTTGCAGCTTAGCTTGGCTGCTGCTGTCTGCTCTGTCCAGTCGTTCCTGAGTTCCAGGTTGGTCGCAATTCGGCGTGTCGTGGTCGTCGTGCTTGTCGGCGTTGGGTGGTATGGAGCGTCAAAAGAACAGAAAGTGAACTGCCAGTACCTTGACAGGAGCGGTTGATGTACCGTGCCTCCGTGCCTGGCAGGAGCGCCCGAGGGGAACTGTCCAGGTGAAGATGAACGCTCCTTCTGCAAGGGTCCTCCTGTTTTGCGTTTCGAGTCACTTGGGCGCGACCGCTCAATTTTTCTTGCAGCCGCTGCTGATTGGCCGGCTTGTCGACAAGCGAGCACGACTCTTGACCTCATTGGGCCGCAGTGGTGTGAGCTGGCTTGCAGTGCATTTTCCGACGTGGCCTGTCGAGTACTGCGGCCAATAACGGCGGCTTGGATTTGGCTAGCAGACTCTGGCGGCACTCGCTGCGCAACTTTGTTATTGCACTCGTGTCACGAGTTGCTGGCCAAAGTGCTCCTCCACCAGTGCACTTGCCTCACTGTGCATCTCTGGTTTGTGATTGGGTCAGGTGCAAAGCCCCTCCCTCCTCCTCTCTTGACTCTTCGGGCAACGGTCCCATTTCCACCGTCGATCGATCGCGCATGGCAGGCAGGCAGGCAGGCAGGCGGGCACGCACTGCCAATGTCAAATTCACGCCAGTGTTATAAGGTACGTATGTGCGTGCGTGCAATGCAGTGCAGTGCAGCGGATTGCAGTGCAGGCGGATGTCTCGCAGCTCAGATAAATGAAGAAAGACTCGGGGTCGGAGTTGGGTCTGCAGGACCCCAGCTCGCTCATTCTGGTCACTTGGTCACTGTGGTGTGTTTTCTTGTGAAGCTGGTTTGGCTCGCTCAATCATCGTGGCTAGCTATCCGCTAGCCCTTGCAGCCCTTGCAGCAACCCTGCAGGCCTTGGCTTCTGCTGAGGACCACCTCCACGAGTCCTCCACCAGTCGTTTTGCTTCCTGCTGGGACACGGCCCAGTGTTTTCCTCTCTTCCGCCCCGCCCCGCCCGTCTTGTCTCCCTTGAGTCGTCGCCTGCTAGGAGCTTGCCCGGTGCAGCGCTGTGCTGGTACTGGTTCGCCAATCCTCAGCGTGCTCCATGCTCCACGCTCCACGCTCCCATCCATTTCCAGGCTCGACCCGACTTGGGAGTCCCTGGCCTGACCCGTCAAACCAAGCCAATCCGTCCATCCATCCATAATTCGTCGCTCGCTTCCACTTCCACCTTTTGTCCCTCCCCCTTCTTCTCTCTTTTACTTTCCATCGCCATCGCCAACGCCATCGCACCTCCCTTCCTTTTTAGCCCCCTCGATCCCTTTTCCCCCTTCCTCCATTCGTGGCATCGTGCACTTGTCGCCGCCGACCTGGTTGTTGCTGCTGCTGCCCGTTCCTGTCGTCGCCCGCCCTCGTCGCCGTTGATTGAGCCAGAAATCGCCGCCCTTCGCATTCTCTCGATCGACATCGCACACCGCACACCGCACACCGCACACACAAACACAATTTTGCCGTAAACGGGGTTCTGGAAGGCTCGCAGCAAAACATATTTTAATCCTTGTATTCTACTTGCACTGTTTCTATTTCTTGGCCGCTGTCTGTCCTGCGAGCATTGGCCTGCCTGCTCAGACCGATTTCGAGAATCACAAACCTGCCGCACCGTTCCGGCATCCCTAATTTACAGCGTCATCCTCCGCCGCAGCACCCAAGAGCAACTCCTTCGCACCGAGCCCCGAGCCTCGAGCCCCCGCTCCGCAGCAACAGTAAACAGGGCCCGCGTCGCACGTCGCACGTCTTGCCTCGAACCAACATCTGGAAAAGGAAGAAGGAAGGAGAAAGGGCAGAAAATCTTGTTCGTCCCAGTCGACACGCCGCGCGACAGGCTAGCCTAGCCGAATTGCAACGACCCTTTGACGTTGAGAACAAAGGCCGGTCCGCCGTTTTCCCAAATTGGACGCCAGGCCATCATCTGTCGTCGAAATACGTTGAAAGGCCTCGTCGCTGCCCTAGTTCGATCGCACTTGCACTCGCGCAGTCTCTGCCTGGCTGCTGGCTGCGGTCTCCTGATCCAGGGTCACGTTCTCGCCACCTTCGGGACGGCAAACATCGTCTTTCTCTCCACCCCACACCCGCTGCAGTCACCGCCTTCCCTCGCCGGTCTGCCTGCCAGATTCACAGACGGTTTCGACAATTCGTCCCCTTCCTTCCCTCATCTCGTCGCCGCCGGCTTTTGATCGCTCCGTCGCTCATTCAGCACCTACGATCCTTATTTCTCGTCTCGTCTCGCCGACTTTCTGTTAATACGCATCAAAACCCCCCGGTCACTGTTTTCTTCTCATTCCAAACGCACTTGTGCATATATTTCGGGTTAGGTCTTTTTGGCTCCGGTATCTTCGAATCATCATCGTTTTCGGAACGCATCCTCCAAGAGAGACAACAAAAAAATAGACTGGTCCCGCAAAGACGAGCGCCCCAGGACGTCTTCTTTGCGCCCATCCCATCTTCTTAATATCCATACCACGTTGCCATGGACAGCAACGGACTCGCTCACATGACGCACGCTGCATTCAACTCGGCCATGCCCTCCGGCCTTGCCTCTCGAAGAGGTGGCCAGAGCATCAAGCCGCTCTCGTTCGACGGCCTGAAGTCTCAAACAGACATCGAGAATGGCGTCCCGACTCCTCGCACCAGCCGATCGCACCTGCTGGCCGGCCTCCGTACAGCCCCCAAGTCGGCCACCACTGCGAGCTTCTCAAACGGCCCCAACTCGCCGACAATCGGTAACCCCCAGGGTCGGAACCGCAACTCCATGTACGACAATACCAATGTATACAGCGGACCTAAGACGTCGCTGCCGCGCTACGGCTCTGTCAACCAGCAAGGATACAACCCGAACATGACCTATGGACAGCCGCAATACACGACCGAGCAGATCCTGGCTCCCCCTCAGATTCAGCTCGATGAGCACGTCCAGGAGCAGATCGACCCCAATCTGCACGCTCAGCTGATGTACACCAACGCATACCTTTCGGACCAGCAGCAGAGACTGCAGCAGCAGTTGAGAGCCCTGCAGGCTGCCGCTCAGCAGTTCCAAGGCTTGAATCTTAACTCGCAGGTTCAGATGATGCAGCAGGCGTATCCCAACATGTACCAGCAGCAGGCCCAACAACAGCAGATGCAGCAACAGGTCCAGCAGCAGGTCCAGCAGCTCCAGGCAATGATGACCCCGGTCACCCCCCAGCACAATGTCTACACCGTCTACGACCCAGTGACTGGCCAGCAGGCATTGTACATGGACCAGGGCCAAGCTCAGCAAGCCCAGCTCGCCCAGCTCAACACGCAGATGGTCAACCAACAGGCGCAGATGGCCAATCGCTACTCGAACATGCAGCAGCAAAGCGTGGGTACTCCTCGCGTTCAAGTGTCGCCACCGCCCGTCGAGCACAACAGGGCCAGCTTCCGCAATCCCTCGCCGCCGCGCCGAAACGAGTCTCCCGTCGAAGCGACCCCGTTGCCGCCACCCAGCGCCAACGCCTTCCGTCGGGGCCATAAGAAGTCTTCTTCCACAGCTAACGGCAACAAGGGCCAGCTCTCGATTGCGACCGACGAGTCCTCCAAGACGGCAGGCCCGAAGACGGCGTCGTTCCCGCTCACCCCGATGACTGCTGGATACGGACCCGGTCAAGGACGGGCTGGCGAGCATCCTGTCCGCCAGCCGCGCAACCCGCCTTCCATGGATGAGCTCAAGGCGAAGCCAACCGCCAAGCACGATGGCAGCAAGAACTTTGTTACCCGCACTCGGCGCACGGCAATCAACGTTGTCCTGCGTTCGTCCCTGGAGAGACGCAAGGAGGCGCAGAGCACCGGCAGCATCAGCCCCATCTCGGAGAGCGCGGAGGAGACGGTCGACACGCCTTTGACGGACAACGACAGCGACTCTGGCCGCAGTGGATCTGGAAGCTTGGTTGACCATGACGATGCTGAGTGCAGCCTGCCTAGTTCGCGGACGAGCACCGGCAGCTGGGGAGCGATCGGGTCTGACCGCCCGAGCTCTCGTCAGAAGGTCAACCGCGACAGCATCGATAGCACGAACTCATCGGACAACGAGAGCTCCAATGAGCCGGGAAGCTTCGCCAGCCTTCTCAAGAAGAGCAACCGTGCGGCCAAGACCGAGTCCGTCGACGGCCAGCGCAAGACCCCGATGCTCGTCCTGACCAGCGCCGAGAAGCGCAAACTGGCCGCTTAAGCTTTCGGGACTTGGAACTTGCTTGGAGGGAAAATAGGATACATACATCTTACGTTAATTACGATTATGCCCATGTCTTTCCTTCATGGCTCGGCAATGGGTGGCCCACGTGGCGGAGTCGCAGCGCTTCTCTGCCCGGGGGGGCGTCCATTCTGGGAAGGCTTTTATGATTTTTTCTTTTGAGTTGGGATGATCTGGAAACTGGGGAGTTGACGTCGCCACCAACGGCTTCGATGTGGTTACCCCAGTTGCTCTCTTTTCTTACTTTTGTGCGCACCATGGCTGGGTGTTAGTTGCATTTTGGGAAACATATTCTACCCGCTTAACTTATTGTCTCCGAGTGGCTTTCCCTTCTGACCTTTTTGTTCGTCTCGGCCTGCTGGCACACCCTGCTTGGTATCGAGCGGTGACGACTTTGCACGGACGGGCTCGGCTCTCAACACTTCGATTCTTCCACTCGTTCACTGGGCACTGATGGATGAGCCTAATTCTCTCTCTATTCTTCTACGATCTGTTATTTTTTTTTTTTTTTTTTTTTTTCGGCGGTGGTTGACTGCGGAGACAGGCAGGTGGCCTGGTCTGGACTGGAAAGGTTGGGGCTTGACGAGAGGAGCCCGAGTTTGGGGAGACGATATACACCACCGAGATGATGGGTGCGTGACAAGGCAAACACAGAAAGTGGAGATGTGGACGAGGTCACGCAAGGCAATAAGCCGGATGGAGAGTCTCCACTGCTGCCGGGGACGGGGAACCCGATGTACATTAGGAGAGAAGGGTTTCGCTTTGTGGATGATGCTGCTGTTCAATCGCTGTCGTTGCTGAGAGAGGTGGAAGGATGGATTGGATCTGATCCTGTCTGGGATGGATGCCACCCCGCCGACCTGCGCCCGGGCGCTTTCGTTGATAATATACGGGCTTCTACCTCTTACCTAGTTGACGTCGTTGTTTGTGTCTTGTTGTGAGATGGTTTGCTGCGGTTGATGTTGTGGTGGTCTTCAACTTGAAGAACTGCTTGAGCAGAATGCAGGCTACCTAATTAAATGTTGCGGTGGGTTTGCCATGGACCGGAGAACTCGTGTACCTGAATTATGTGGAAATCATCCGATTGCTTGTGGGCTTCGACCTCCTTCTTGTGCCTAGCACCGGCACGACATGCCCTCACTGGACGTGCTCTGGAACAAGGAGCGCCTCGGTATTGAGATTCACGCATGGTTAGGTAAGGTATTAAGGGAAAGGTTGACATCGCTAAGCGATGCGAGAGCGAGGGGTGGCTGCGGGCCTGTGGAATCGTTCGTTTGCATGGATGCTTGAAGCAGGGAAGAGAAGGGAAGGGAAGGGGGCAAGACGAAGCGACGATGCAACACCCCGACGAATTCGTGTGGGGTTCCATTCTCTGTTTCTTTTTGTGCAGAGGTGAAACGAGCTACGGGAGATCGGGTGGGTGTGGTGGCACTATGGCTTGGCGACGCTCAATTGCATGGTCGATCACAGACAGACACCCCCTGAGCAGGGCCCGGGGTTTGAAACGCCATTGTCAGGGGAGTGGTGTCTCATCTGTTTAGCTTGTCTGGGGATTTTTTATCGGATTGGATTGGATCATTGGGGGAGTTTTGATCTGGTGGGGTATTATCTTATGGACAGAGGGTGGCCGTTGCATTTGGATTTCATTTGATGCGTGCACGTGGTGTGGTATAAGGTTGAGGTGCTGCGTTTTTTGAGGCGTGGAAAGTTTTCTTGGCATTTTTATTCTTTTCGACGGTCGTTCTGTCGTTCTTTTGATTCTGATTCTGGGTCTGGTTCTTCTTGAGTTGCAGTGCTTCAATTTTTTTTGCTTGCTCCTGCCTCAAGCTGGTCTTGGTTTCCTTTTTTTTTGTTGTCTGTTTTAATTGGGGATATCTTCTTTTCGTGGCACTGGTGGCCTTTTTTTGTCTGCTGCTTCTCGTGCTTCCATCTGGCTGTTGTACTCGGCTGACAGTTTGAATCCGTCGGAACCAACACACACACACACTCACACTCACACAAACACACACGAGACATCATGCCGTTGGCGACCGTCTATGAACACATCGACCTGGAGGAGGGCGACGACATGGTGGAGCACGAGCACGATGACCGGTCCAGCACCGAGGTCGACGAGTCGTCGCTGATGGGCGACGAGAAGCAGTGGCGCCGGCAGCATCACAACGCGCGGGCGCCGCCATCGTCGTCCAAGAGGAGCAAGGCGCGGGCGTGTCTGAGCTCGTATGGCTGGGTGGTCAACTTTGTGCTGCTCGTGGTCATCCTGGGCCTGCTTGTGCGCGACCAGTGGTCAAGGCCGGGGGTGAACCAGTGGGACTTTGGCGGTGACTTTACGGGGGTTGGACCCAAGTGTGAGTCTTTTCTGTTTATCCGTCCTTTCTTTTCTTCTTCTTCTTTTTTTCTTTGTTTGTTTGTTTGTCTGTGGCTGGCCGTTTGTTGACTCTGAGGTTGCAGTCTCGCAGTCCATCACGACGTTCAAGATGGACCCGACGTACGCGCCGTCCAACACGTCCGAGTTCTTCACCGACGAGGTGCTGGACAAGTGGAACAAGCTGATGCCGGTGGGCATGGGCTTCGTCTGGGTCAACGACACGCACAAGTACCACGACCTGCCGCACCCGGTCGAGTGGCCCGACAAGACCGTCTTCACCACCTCCATGACGCACCAGCTGCACTGCCTGTTCGCCATCGTGCAGACCTACTCGGGGCTCAAGTCCAACCACCCGATCCCCGACGACCACCACTGGCACATGGTGCACTGCTTCGACTACATGCGCCAGGCCATCATGTGCAGCGCCGACATTGCGCTCGAGGGCCTCGAGACGACGTTCCCGGACCACAATGGCGGGTCCGACGGGTGGGATTCCAAGCATGGTATGTTTTATTCTTTCCTTTTTTTCTCTCTCTCTCTTTTCTCTTTATTTTGGTCTCTTGATGCCGTTGATTCTGTGTGTATGATTGAGTCGGGACATATAGTTCGACTGCTAACCAATGCTTCAAATGCTGCGTGTTATTAGTGTGCAAGAACTACGACGAAGTGGTCAACTACCTCGAGAGCGTGAGAGCCTACGACGACCAGCAGATTTACTAGTTCGCGGAATACCTGGTAGACGAACAGGTTGTGTGGTGGCGGTGGTCGTGGCAGTGGTAGATCTTTCCGTTCGAGTTTAGCATTCAAGTGGGAGACGGATTATAAATACAACATGTCTGATGTTGACCCACTCTCTTTGACCGATACCGGTAGCTCCGGGTGTGGAATGGCGTCATCCATGTTCGGCCCGCATGGTATGATGATAACCTTTTCCCGGCCGGTGTGATGTTGACTTCTGCATCCTGCAAGTGACAGCTGAAGTTCTGTGCAGACTGCAGACCGGCTGACAAATTCGGTCCCGCGACGTAAAATAGGTACGACTTCTGATTAGACCTGGGGAAACAGACATATGCACCTGCCAAGGGAAGCGAGTCGGAGTCAACAAACACAAAAAGGCAGTGTCATCGGACTTTACGGCCCTGCAGCACCTTCCCCGCTTCTCCGCTTCACGAAAAGGGCAGGCTCGCTCTTTCGCAGAGTTGAAGGTGGTATAAAGACTTACTCACCCTCGCACAGTCACTCATCGTCCGACATCTCGAGACGCTAATTACCGTATTTACCACAACTTTGAATTTCCCACTGCTTGATTCCATCTACTTCCCGTCTCCCCCACCGCAACCATGCCTCTTATCGCGCAAGCGCCCACCAAGCGCGTCATCCTGGGGTTGATGACCTTTGGCACCGACGAGTCAACCGGTGCACGCGTGACCGACATCCCGTCCTACGGCAAGGTCCTCGACCTGTTCCAATCGCGTGGTTATAACGAGGTCGATACCGCGCGGGTATACGTGGGCGGCACGCAGGAGGCTTTTACACGCGAGGCGGGCTGGAAGGACCGCGGACTCACCCTCGCCACCAAGATCAAGTACCCGTCCGCCCCGGGCTTGAACACATACGACAAGGTCCTCGAGTCGGCAGCGACCAGCCTCGCCGAGCTGGGCACCGACACCGTTGACATCCTGTACCTGCACGCGGCCGACCGGGCCACGCCCTTTGCCGACACGCTGGCGGCCATCGACAAGCTGCACAAGGAGGGCAAGTTCGTCACGTTCGGCATCAGCAACTTCACCGCCTTCGAGGTGGCCGAGATCGTGCTCACGTGCAAGTACAACAACTGGGTGCGCCCGACCGTCTACCAGGGCATGTACAACGCCATCACGCGGGGCATCGAGCCCGAGCTGGTGCCGGCGTGCCGCCGGTACGGGCTCGACGTCGTGGTCTACAACCCCATCGCCGGCGGCCTGTTCAGCGGCAAGATCAAGACCAAGGACATGGTCCCCGCCGAGGGCCGGTACTCGGACACGGCCAGCATGGGCAAGATGTACCGCAACCGCTACTTCCGCGACTCGACCTTCCGTGCCCTGCAGCTGATCGAGGGCGTGACGGAGAAGCACGGGCTGACCATGATCGAGACGGCACTGCGCTGGGTCGCGCACCACTCGGCGCTCAGGGTGCAGGGGGGCAACGATGGTGTGATTATCGGGGTCAGCAGCATCGAGCAGCTGGAGGGCAACCTGGCGGATCTGGAGAAGGGCCCGCTGCCCGAGGAGGTGGTCAAGGTCCTGGACGAGGCGTGGGCGGTGACCAAGGCGGATGCCGTGCATTACTGGCATGGCGAGGTCGAGTATGGCTATGATACACGCGAGGCGCTGTTTGGACCGGGGGCCAAGTGACGGTTCAAGTTGTGAAGGGTAGGTGTTTATTTCGGGAGGTGGTTGTAGAGCTTAAGTTTTATCTGGTTATCGACCAAGGATGGGTGGTTCAACGCTAGAGGTCAGCTTGTTAGAGGCAAACTCGGATTCGATGCTGCCAATCCTGTGAATGCTGACTATAGCAGCCCGACCGGGTGGGTGGTCTGTGACCAAGTGGACGAGTGTTGCAAGTGCAAAAGTAAGCCAGCTGTGAGTTCTGGCAAACTCTTATTTCAACAAGAATCTAACAGCAACAGTTGATTCAAGTGCCACCTGACATGGAGCTTGATAATATACTATACCTCTAGCCTATAGTAGGACTTCCTGGTACGTTTACCTAGTGGTTCACCTTTACTCCTACACTGTTTCTAATAAAATTCAAAAAGACAATGAGTGCCCATTCTGTCGCTTATTGAATTTCACAATCAGCAGAACCATTGCACATTGCCTCAACAACCGTTTCCCACAATAGCCAGAATCTACCACAATGGATAAGGTAACCACCGCCCAAACCTTCACTACCTAAAACTTGGCCCCCTGCTTCCGCATAAACGCCACAAAGGCCCGAAACCCCTCCCTCTTCTTCTCCTCCGCGCCCGCCAACTTCTCCCGATGTACCGTATGCGCAATCTCATCCCTCTCCCCCCCACGCGTCCCCCCGGCCTCGTCGTCGTCGTCGGAGATCAAATCCGCCCAGGTCTCGTCCACGTACGCGGCCAGCGGGATGCCGATCTTGTCCTGCCCGGCGGCCACGAGGTCCGGCTGCAGCGGATGCAGCTCCGTCTGCACGGCGGGCGGGAGCAGCTCGACCACGCGCATGTGGTGCGCGTGGGGCGCGTCGGGGCCCGCGAGCTGGCTGCGCAGCGACCAGGCCAGACTGTGAATCGCGCTCTTGGTCGCGCTGTAGTTTGCGCAACGCGGGAAGGGGATCACGGCCAGCCCGGAGGAGACGAGCAGAATCGCGGCTGGGGATGGGGAGAGGGATAGGAGGTGTGAGAGGAAGTGCGTGATGGTGTGTACCGGGGAGAGGTAGTTGGTTGCTACCTCGGCCGTGACGGCGGGCAGGGAGATGGTGGATGGGGTGGTGAAGTCTAGGGTGCGCTGGAAGCCTGCGTTGAGGAGGAGTGCGTCGAGGGTTGGGTAGGTTGTGGTTATTCTGATGGGGTTGCTTAGTATCAATGGGTGGATAGCTGACCTGTGCCTAAGTAAGATAGGGGGAGGGGAGGGGATTATTTACTTGGATGCCCACGGGCCGAGGGCGGCGAGGTCGGACACGTCAAAGACCTCGCCAGCGACCTTGCCGGGGCCGTGTTTGGCAACCAGCGCGTCGAGCCGGTCCTTGCGTCTGCCGACGGCGATGACAAAGATGTCGCTGGCAATCATCTTCTCGGCGAGGGCGAGGCCGATGCCCGAGGTGGCCCCCGTGATCAGCACAGTCTTGTACGGGAACGGCATGTTAATTAGTGGCTGTTGTTGGCTGCCAGGTACTGTTTTGCACACTACTACGACGTGAGGGTGAGACGCAGAGATCGAGGTAGGTAAGGCCGGTAGGTAGGTTCAAATCATGTCTGCCTGTGCTGGTCATATCCCACGTTCATGGACCGTGACGGTACACGAACCCCGCAATGGTTTTAGCCACTGCAGACATCTTCGGCATTTAGGAAACGAGAGTCTGCCGTTGCAGCTGCTGTCAGTGATTGCCTGGTTACCTATCTTAGGTACGATGAGTTATTAATACGTTGCAAATGTAGGTACAGTATTGTGTACATGTCACGGTCGTTACGGTATGTTGATTGTTGGTGGTGCTCCGTGTGTCACAATTATTAGCCCCTGAATGCGCTCGCGTGGCTGGCGATGATAGTTGACAACTGGAAGCTCCGGTGCAATGACGGTGGAGGGGCTTACCTCCAATAATGTCCGAGAGGCTACATGTACCCCTCACTGCAGCGCCATTCACCTGACATCATCATCTTGGCTACACCGCCTCACCGGGTCTTCTCCTCGCGCACCAACACGGGTGCGGGCCCCTGACCTCGAACGCAACAGCATATTAACCACCTGTGATCTTGCCCAGAGTATATTGACAGATCGACAGCGACACGCACCGTCACACACCTGCGATGGCTCCGGCAACCATCGCGTCCCTCCCGCCCGAGCTGCTGGCCCTCGTCTTCCACCACGTCGCCGAGACGGCCCCTTCTGAGGTGCGGCTGCACGACCAGCCCAAGACGGACTTCCTCCAGGACCCCAACCGTCCTCTCAAGCATGCTTCCCTCGTCAGCTGGCACTGGCGGACCATCGCGCTGCCGATCCTGTTCTGCCATGTGGTTTGGACGTTGGACTGGTGGGACATGTACCACGTCGTCGAGCAGGGCCGGCGCCGGGACCCGTTCGAGCGCCTGCCGCTCCTGGGCTTCCTGAGCGACCGCGGGCTCGGCCGCCATGTCGACACGCTGACCATCATCATCACCAACCACATGCGCGGCACCACCAGCTCCCCACCACCCACCACTGGCAGTCAGGCTAGCGGCAGCAGCAGCCACCTCG
Source organism: Podospora appendiculata (assembly GCA_033675105.1). Classification (NCBI taxonomy): domain Eukaryota; kingdom Fungi; phylum Ascomycota; class Sordariomycetes; order Sordariales; family Podosporaceae; genus Podospora; species Podospora appendiculata. Next base: position 309,290 of record JAULSO010000007.1, on the reverse strand, counting down.
CCACCTACTTCGAGGACAACAACTGGGTGTGGGACCTGCTCTTCAGCGTCGTCGACCCGCGCCGCTTCACCCTGGTCGCCACGCCCAAGATCCTGGCCCGGCTGCTGTCGCGCATGCTCTTTATCGGCGACGCCTGGAGCTTCAACATCAACCCGCTGCACGTCCTCTCGCTCTCGCGCCCGACCAAGGGCCCCCTCCCTTCGTCGTCGTCGTCCTCCTCTCCCCCGCCCACCACCACAGCCACCTCCTCCAAGAATCCAAACCCACCACAGGCAGCCACCACCCGGCTCTTCACCATCCGGCCCTGGACCGGCCTCCTCCTCAACGAAGGCTCCTCGACGCGCGTCTACCGCACCTACGAGTTCTTCCTCCGCCGGCCGCCGTCCATCCTCGGCGCCCTGCTCGGGTCCGAGGAGGCCCCCAACGACACGCTGCTGATCCCGCGCACCGTGACCTCGCTCTCGTACGTCGCCATCTTCCCGCTGTCGTCGCACTTCACCACGCTCGTCAGCCACCTCCCGCGCCTCGACCGGCTGTTCGTGCAGCTGGTGCCGCAGGACGACCTGCTGCTGTCCGCCGACGAGATGCACCACGTGCAGCCGTCGGACCTGTGGATGGAGCGCAACAGCTGCTACAGCCTGGCCATAAGCTGGCTGATGGCCGGCCCCGCGCCGGTCGATGATGAAGACTTCGACATGCATAGCGAGACCGAGATGGAGACCGAGGAACATGAAGTCGACGCTGGCGGCGGCCCCCAGACGGAGAACAACTGGCGTCACCTGCGCGAGTTTGCCTCGGGCGACGCCGCGGATGTCGAGGCCTGGGAGATGGCCGTCAAGACGCTGTGCGGCGGCGACGGGTCCCAGTGGCGCGTCGAGCGCGAGGGCGTGTTTGTCCGGCGGGGGCAGCAGCAGGATGGCGACGATGAAGCGATGGGAGAGGCACCCCAACAAGCAAGCGAAAACGCGCCCGATATCTTGTCAGTTCCCACCAGCTCCCTTTTCTCTCTGCGTGGTCCTAAGCAGGCACCTCCCCATCGCAACGCACATGCAAACAAAGCAAAGCAGAACGAACCACCCTCCCCAGGCACATGCAGTACCCGCTCCCCACCCATCTCCCTTCAAGTTCACCACCCCTCAGTTCTTACCACCCCGCCCCCTCTCTTCCGGGAAACAAAAAAAGCAAACAATCCTCCCAAAACAACAGATACAGGAATAATAACAAGCCTCTTGTCAAACGAGACCCTAAAAACTAACCCCCTCCCGTGCCCCGCAACCCCGGGTGCCCCTTCGAAACAGCCACCCCGCCCTCCAAAGACTCGCCTTCAACGGCACAGCCAACCTCCCCTACTCGCCCGTAGCAACCCACTGGCACGGCCACCTCGCCGCCCCGCCGCCCGCGATCCCAGAGGACATGGAACTCGCGGCGCAGCAGATGATCGACGCGCACATGCAAGCAGCCCACGACCAGCAGCAGCAGCAGCAGCAGCACGTGGCATGGTACGCGAGCACGGCGCCCGAGGAGTTCGAGGCGTTCATGTTTGCGCACGCCGACGGGGCCAGGCCCGCCGCCGCCGTGGACATGGGGGTGGAGGCCATGACGCCAGCGATTCTCGACATGATGATGGCGATGGCGATGCCTGATGGCCCTCTCGACCCTGACACGGTTGACTTTGAGGCGTGGAGCGACGGGGTCGCGCACTTGCCGGGCTGAGCTGAGCTGCGCTGAGCTGTGGGACTGGATTTCGAGTCGTGGATACACTGACGAGTTCAAGTTGGGGTGGGGCGTTGGTATGGTTTCTGCTTTGTAGGTTGTTTTGAACTCTCCGCTGCTTTCTTTGTGGTTTCCTGGTTGGGCTTTGCTATCACGTTTCCTGCACCGCGTAAGTGATTTGACCGCGTTGCAAGAGGTGCATCTAGAACTTTGTTGAACTGGTGTGGGGTGTGGAGTGAGTGGATGGATTTGTTGTTGACATCTAACACTGGGCACGCACATGCTGTCCTGTGAGGGACCTGAGCTATGATCGTCAGTGATGGTGGGTGCTGCTGGCTTGTCTGCGAATCTTTTGTGAAAAGTGTGCTCTGTATTTATAAGGTACTCTGCACAACGCTTGCGCGTGCCAAGTTATAATTCACTCCTTTACTGCTCATCGGTCAATGAGTGAGTGGTAAAACACATGTCTTAACTCCGCTGAGAAATGCAGAGGCATCCAAAGTACGCCTCGCTGCTGCAACATGTGATTACTCCTGTAAGCCAAACCTGTCAAATATCTCATCGGCCTCTACCGGGCCTCTGATACCAGAACTTTCTTCGTCGGTAGTTGATAGTCCATGGAGTCGGCCGGCGCCCGGTCCCAGATGCGTGTACTTCCATCATCAGCTTCAACGCCGCACTCGTCCAACCATACGAGGCCATCCGGAGGCTATCGTCGCTCGTCACCTGGCCTCAACGGCGGAAACAACTGGAAACGGCCCTTCAAATGTTGATCTTGAGCCTTTCCCGCTCGCCAATCACGTCGCTGGTGTCTGTACTTCCACGTTCCAGGATCCGCGAGACGGGGTTCGTTGGGCGGAGCGGTTGAGCGCCAGCATCGGGCTGCGACACAGTGCTTGAACTGCCAGCACTGAGACTGCGAGCGTGCATCCGAGGACTGGGACTTGGTCTGTCATCGGGCTGCGCGCCTTCGGTCAAGTGGTCCGGAAGATCACGCGCCGTCTTCGAATCGAGAGAATTCCCAGGGCCGTCGGTTGGTGGACTGCTCGGCTGAGAGCTGTCTCGGCCGTAGTAGTATTCTACCAAATCGCCGAAAGAATCGAACTCGGGCTCCAAATAGTCTTCAACCAAATGGTCCAAAAGATCAGACTTAGGCTCCAGATAGTCGTCAACGAGGTCATCGAGAAGATTAGAACATGCCATCTCCGAATCGGATGAGTTTTCATAGCCCTCGCTGGTCACACTGCCTGCCACCTCGAAGCCGCCCTGACTGTCCTCCTTCCCATTTTCAGAACCAGAATCAACACTAAAGTCGACGGGGGAGGGCGCTTGCAGGCCGAGATTCTGAGGTTGCCATCGGCCCTACAGATACGCCCATAAACGGTCGGCCAAGCAAGGAGCTTGTCCCAAACCACTGAGGGCATCGTCGATGACAGCCCACGACGTCGGAGAGCACTAATCGTCGCCCTTGTCGCTGTCGTCCCCCTCGTCGTCATCGTCGCCGCTGAGATCGACCTGGCGCCTCCTCCGCTCGTCCTCGGCCATCTCGCGCCAGGTGCTCCAGCTCAACATGCCAAACGCAATGATAATCAGCAACCCCCCGAGCAACGCCGCGGCGCTGAGCGGCTGCCCCGTCCAGAACCAGTCCACCACAGCGACGATAAAGATGGTGAGCAGCGCGGCGACCGAGCTCAGCACGGGGCTCGTCAGCGAGATGAGCACGAGGAACGAGCCCGAGAACACCATGTTCATGACCACGCTGAGGAACAACAGCCACGCCGTCTGGCCCGTGGGCAGCTCAAACGTCTCCCAGCCCAGCACGTGCAGCACCGGCAGCGGGATCCACAGCACCAGGAGCGTGAAGCTCCCGATCAGACTGCCAAACGTGTTGGCAAACACGACCCCGCGGCCCGCCGACGTGCCCTCGGGCGGACACGCAAAGCGCTTATACAGCACCTCGTACAGCCCATACAGCACCGACCCGGCGCCGATGATCAGATTCCCCCACAGCCTCGAGCTGCCGCTCAGCGCCTTTGCCGCCGCCCCGTCCCCCTCGGGCGCGGCGTGCTCCTTGCCGTCGCCATACGCAACAACCAGCACGCCCACAATCGCCACGGCCACAGCCACGCTCTTGTCCACCCGCAGCCGCTCCTTCAGCAGCGGCACCGAGAAGGCATACGCAAAGAAGGCCGAGCAGTTGTAGATGGCCGTCAGGTCGCTCGGCGTGGTCATGCTGACGGCCAGATACCAGCTCAGGCCGGCGACGGTCAGCGACGCCGTGACAAACGCCGTGGTCCTTGCCAGATACGCCCACGGCGACGCCTCGGCTGCCGCCGCGTGGCCGCGGGGGGGATCCAGCTCCTGGCGCTGCACCATCTGCGCCGTGGTGCGCACGAGCCAGACATGGCGGCGCCAGAATTGCGCCCACGGCCGATCGCGCGCGCGCAGCCGCAGGAAGGCGAGCTGCAGCGGCCAGAGGAAGATCCACGAGCTGTGCGTCAGGTACAGCATGCAGTAGGCCTTGTTCCAGCCCAGCTCGTGCTGGATGTACGCGGCTAGCTCCGTCTGGACTGTGAAGGAGACGAGGCTGACGCAGAGGAAGAAGGCTGCGAGCGTGTACTTCTTCTTGGCGTCGACGAGGCGCGCGGCGCTGGTCGTGGGGCTGCGCGAGCGCATCGTGCTGCGGCGCGAGAAGGTCGGGTGTTGGGGGTCGTGTTGCGTCGGGGTGCGTGGGTGGAGGGAGGTTCTGCTCGTCTGCGAGGGGAGCGGGCTGTGACTGCTGCTGCTGTTGGCGGTGCTGTTGTGTGGGAGGATGGTGGTGCGCTGGGAGGGGCGCCCGCGCTGGTGGTTGTCGGTCGTCGGCGAGAGCAGAGGCTGCCCCGAGTGGGCGTCGGGGGTCGAGCGGAACATGGCGAATCGGGGGTGGATGGCGGTGGAGGATTCGGATTTGGATGGCGCTTTGGTCGAGTGTACGACGCGTCTGGGGGCACGTCAAAGTCTACCTACCGTTGGGGTTGAGGTTGGGGTTGGGCTGTGACGTCGACCGGCATGGACTGGGACGGGATAGTGATGGGATTTAATCGCCTCGGGACAAGCACATTCTGTTGTAGTGTTGTTAAGAACTGAGTGAGTGGTTGGGAGACGAAAAGCGGAATGAATGTGTTGCTGCGTGCCCGGATGCGATAAAAGAAACAACCGAAAGAAAATACAGGGGCTCTGGAACGTTTTTTGGATGTTTGGAGGCAGAACTGGAGCAATGAGGCGATGGAGATGCCACATCACTAAAAGATCGCGTGCCTGCCCGCTGTGCGCCAGGGCTTCCTAGGAGGAAACGGCGCTGTCGTCGGCTGTGAGTTCAACCCACGTGGGAGATGGAGATCTGCCAATCGGAAACAGCAAATCGCATGGATCCCAGGCGGTTGTGGGGGTTGCACTTTGCAGTGGAGAAGGAGCAGCCCCTGGCGCTGACCCCATTTTAGGGGTCGGTTCTCCCGTCAGCCCTCTTGCGCGGGGTTGGCGGGGGATGGTGCCTGCCTCCAGGTTTCGACTTTGACTTTGGAACCCCATCCGGTCACGCAAGTCTGACTTCTTCCCAGCTGCACAATCAATGGAGCGACATCGAGAAGCACACTCGTGCGCTGGTCAGCATGATGGATGACTGTTCTCCCCATGACCCGATTGTTTGCTCGTGTCGCCCATCCCATGAGTGTTTTGCTCCGGCGTCGCGCTCATGACTGGCGGATGCGCTAGCCTTGGAGCGAGACCCGAGTCAAGAAACGGCGAGGCGCGAGGATACCCAGCCCCTCGACAGCTTTTGGTGATGGGAGGAGCAGGTTTCCCTCGCCCGTACGAGTCCAACCGCAATCGCGGGAAACCCTCGGTGTCTTATACAGATCCGCCCTCTCCTCGCCGGGCGATCGAGCCGAAGACGTGCATGTCAAGGCCTCCGAGTCGCGGAGCCAGACGGTCGCCGCTTCAATTGGGCTGCTCGCACTTGTGCCCCTAGGCGGGCCTAGCGCCAGCACCTGCCACTGTGCTGGATCAACACACCTCTTTCGTCCATCGCGCAGCCACCGCGGGACCCCGTCCGAGATGTGAATAGACTCGCCCATCCGCCTATAGGCCACTCGCACGCCGCCGAGGATGGTATCGCAAACCCACACGACGAATGCAATGCGATACCAACTGCCGTGACCCGACGGTTTACCCCATACTCTTGTCATATTCTCGACGCCGATTCCCCGAGCAAGCGGTCATAGGTCAGGCAGCCTCTGGCAAAGGCAGCCCCCGCTAGACAATAGCCATTACGCACACCATAAGCTCTCCCGAAATGCACAGTTGATCGGACCACAGTAGCCAGGCCATCATGTCGTCTCTTTCTTTCCTAGTTAAGGCAAAAAGTGCAAAGCCAATGGCCAGAGTTTGCCTCAGCATGTTTGCTCGCAGTGGCTTGCTGCTGCTTCTGCGCGTTGTCAGTCCGTGATGTCGGCTCAGACTCTAGTGTGATATGGACTATGGTTGTGATGAACATGAATGATGTATAAGAAGTGGCCGCAAGTCTTCCTCTCGTCATCCATCCACAGTCCCTTTTCTCCTCATCCACAACCAGCCCAGCATCTTCAATCTCCAGAGCCCACACACTCGTCTCATCCTATTCCAATCCCTCACAACACCAACAACCTCACTCACAACCCATCGTTCACTCACAACCCATCGCCACCATGCCTCTCACACACAAGCCCGCCGCCCAGTCCGGCACCGTGCCCCTCCTCTACCCCGGCGTAGCAGCAAAGGCAAATGTCTTCCTCGGCGGCAAGTCCAACCTCCCCTTTCGTTTCGTCTTGACATTCTTTCAGTCACTAACACCCCCGCAGACCTCGTCGCGACAAAAGACGAGACGGCCCCCATCGCAGCCGGCCTCTTCCGCATGGAAAAGGGCGAGCCCCTGGTGTACAACTACACCTATGACGAGGCCAAGATCATCCTCGAAGGCGAGTGCAGCATCACGGACGAGGAGGGCACCACAGTCATCGCCAAGCCCGGCGACGTCTTTCTGTTCCCCAAGGGCACCACCATCACCTTTGAGAGCCAGGACTACCTCCTAGCATTTTACGTCGGGCAACGACCTCAGCTTTGAGTTGCATTGTTGGGGCTGCGTTTGATGAGATGATTGACGTTTAATGGATTTCATGGGACATGCCTGGTTCACGGTTAAGGTTTATTAGGGATCTAAGCAAATACCAACAATGTTTAAAACCACGTTGACATTTCGGAGATTTTTTGTGGCATGTACTAGGAGATGGTGACTCCCAGTGACACTAGCTGTGTTGATCTCTTTACCTACCTAAGCATCAAAATCAAACACTCTCTCAACGTCTTTCATACTAAATATCGCGATTTCAGACATAGCAATTAGTTTTTTGTCATGCTCATTTGGTTCCCTGTACAAGTTGAGCCCAGCCTTCAAGGTTATTTTGCAAGGGTCGCTTATCCTTAGTACTGGCACGCGTCTCGCTGGGCTTGAAGGAGAAGTCATACTAGGCACAGAAATCAATGCCTTGGTCTAAATATCCCTGAAGGTTGATTCAAGCTCACCCTAAAGAGGTTCTGGTCCGGATAATCCTAGCCGTCAATTACTCCTGCTAGTCACTGAATTTATTTTATCAAGAACGGCTGCTAATTATACCTTGAGATTGCAACCTTGATCTCACTGCTCGAGTATCATGGCACAACAACACCCTGAGCTCAGTCACAAGTTTCTTGATCCCTGACTGGATTGAGGATAATTACCTTATATATATTAATTGCTGCTTGGAGCACCGTCTCCCTCCAGCCTCCAGCACTGTGATCCGAACTGCATCGTCAAATACATCAATCCTTGTCCATTTTACTCTCCATGTCCATGTCAGCCCTCTACTTCGATTACCAAGTACCTATCTTGTGTGAGGTGAGAACTAACATCTACTAGTGAGGACTCGCTATGTCTATCCTAGCGCCTGCACTCTCGGCATTCTTTCTGACTTATACTCGACCGGGCATGTCAGACTGGACCTCGAGATTACTCCGCTCCCGAGCACATGCAAAAACCCACGGCGATCCCTCCCTTTCTGGGAGCCGATATCTCTGCGTCGATAAGACCAGCCCACCCGCTTTGGGAATCAGCAACCCGAAGAGACAAAAGAGACGATGCACGTGGCGGTGTGTTGGGCGCAGCGTCGCGAATAGGCTGCACCTATAATCAGAGAAGTGCATCTGTGGCGCACTGCCTGGCCGGTCGCTATTGGTGGATGCGTCTGGTCGCCAGGCAGATTGGGCAGGGATCCTGCTCCCTGGGACAGACGGGAATCCATGTCTCGCGGCACGGGACAGAGGGATGTCGCCCATCGTGAAACATGGGGTACCAAGAGATGTCACGGTTGCATTGGGATTCCACACTACTACACTAGCCATGGAATTCGTCGTTTCCGTACTGTTTACACTGCACAACCGTGACGAGCCTGTCACAACGGCGGCGTCTGCGGGCCAGTCGCTGCGTCCTAAATTTAGCAAGCTCTTGCAGTTCTGGTGGCATATTGACAGCCATGTGCCACTCTTCTCGGGTACTTTGGCAGTGTAATACTGCATTCTTTATGTCAACACGAACAGAGCACAGCTCCGCCCCCATCACGTTTCTGGAGCCGGACCCCTGTGGCTGCGTCTGACAGACTTTGGCAACATGCTTGGCATGCCTGCCGGCCAAGAGAAGCCACAGAAGCATCCGGAGTTTCAGGTGCCAAGATGGAGAAGGGATGAAATGAGATGAACGACGGCAGACGTGCGGCCGCCGTTCCAAACGACCCGATCGCACGGGTGGGGGCTGACCAACTCCCAGTAGTACAGTATGGGATAACAAGTACGCAGCAAGACAGCGTGGGATAAGGCACTGACACATACGCTCCAAGTCACTATATTACCCTTGGGCCGCACCTCGCTGAGGTCTCGAGAGCTTGATAGGTCAACACTTGATCGATTTCCTTGTGCGATCGTTCCTCTCAGCCCCTGGCTCCTGCGTCCGGTTTTGTACCACCATAACTATTCGCCAGCCCATTTGCCAGTTTATACATACACCAACGAACTCGAGCCTGATAGACACATGCCTGACGACCCAGCAAGCAGCACAGACAAACAGACGAACGAACTGCTTCCGTTGGGGACTCGCTCCGCCGGTTTCAGCCCAACTTTGGGTTGGTGAAACAAACACGGCGACATAATTCGTCGAAAATAACTCGATCCAGGTGAGTGCAAACTGCCCAGTCTGATGCAAACATTCCCAATATCTATCTTCCCGTCTGCCCTCATGGCGAACCCGGAAGACGTCGTGAAACCTGTTGTCAGAAACATTCAAACGCATCATCGCGAACAAAGAAAAGACAACATAGAAAACACAACACACACACACACACACATACACAAACCTTCCCTCTTTGTCCCCGAAATGCCGCCCAAACAACCACCACCTACAATTGTTCTAACAGACCCTCACCCAGGAACCGCTCCCGTCACCGGCCCGTCACCAGGCCGCCCGTACTTCTCCCCGACCGGCGCCAACAAAGTCCCAACCTCACCACCACCACCACCACCACCACCAAAACCAAAAACCAAACCCCCCCCAGGCCAACCCACCACTACCAGACACAAACGACACTTCTCCCTCCCATCCCGCCTACAGGCCCACCTAACCCGACACCCTCATCACCGCGACCACGCCCAGACAATGCCATCCCTCCCCCGCTCACCAGGGCTGATGCTCCCCCCGTCCCCCTCCCCACCATCCCACACAACGATCCTCTTCCCGCAAGTCTACGAATCCGCCTGGGGCGGGCCCTCCCCACCGCGGCCAGCCATCGAGCGCGCGCGCATCTTCCTCCTGCGCTTCGCAAACATGTCGCGCGACCCGCTAATCAACAGCGAGCTCCGCGCCATCGTCGCCGACACGGCCACCCACCGGACAGTTCTGGACCTTGCCTCAGCAATCCAGTTCCGCGTCTTCGGCGACCGCCACGCCGACTTCGCCGCCACGCCGCTCCTGCAGGCCGTGCGGTTCCTCTTGATCAAGATCAGCGTGCACGAGGCGCTCCCGACGGCGCAGACCCGCGGCGTGGTGGATTTCTTCTTCGACCCCAGCGTGGAGCGGAACTTGGATCCGTTGCCGGTGGGCGAGACGGTCGCGTACGTGTATACGCCCGGCCGGTTGCGGGTGTGTGTCATCGGCGGCGGACCCTCGGGGCTCGCGAGCGCGATTTCGCTCGCCGAGAAGGGCAAGGGCGGGATCGAGGTGCATGTGTGGGAGCGCCGGTGGGTGGTGGGAGATGATGGGAAGGTGGGATACCCCGCCACTGCGAAGCGGCGGGACCAAGTCGTCACCCTGCAGGACTCGGTGACGGGCCTGCTGAGCAAGCCGTCGTACCAGGCCCTGTTTGCCGGCCGGCCGGAGCGGGTCTGGCCCGGCTCGGCGAATATCCAGATCCGGAAAGTCGAGGACCGGTTCCTCTTGCGGTGTCAGGACGAGGAGTTTCGGGGGTTGATTTATTTACATGCCGAGGGCGTGACGCGGGAGGATTTGCTGATGGGGGGGAAGTGTGGAGATTTTCATGTGCTGTTGGGAACGGACGGCGCGGCGAGTTGGGTACGGAAGAGTTACTTCCAGGGGTACGAGAAGGAGAGAGGGCGGAGTTATGCGCTGGGGCTGGCGTTTGATCGCGGCGCTGCGGGCGGGTTGCCGTGGAGCCAGCCGTTGAATATGTTTCTCACGCTGGGGCAGACGCGGTATTTGTTGAATGCGAGCGATCATGACGGGAGGGGGTACTTGAACATGCAGCTGACAGAGGAGGAGTGGGATAAGATGGTCTCGGCGGACGGGCAGCCGGTGCACTTTGGGCGGCCGGGCTGTTTGAAAAGGGAGGATGGGAGTATCCCTGACGGGTTTGACGAAGGAAGGGTATTTGCGCCGTCGTTGAAGAGGGACTCGGCGACGTGGAGGTCGATCGAGGACGGGCTGAAGCTGTTTGGGTTCAAGGAGAGCGAGGTGATCAACGTGGTGAGGATCCCGATCGTGGTGCAGGCGGTGCGCGAGGGCGTGCAGCAGCTGCCGCTGGAGGACTCGCGGTTTGTCAAGAGGCCGCATGCGCTGGTGGCTGTGGCCGGGGACGCGGCCATGACGGTGCACTTCTGGCCGGGCCGGGGGCTCAACTCGGGCATCAAGGCGGGCATCGCGCTGGGCGACGAGATCATGCACGCCCTGGACGGGGGCCGGTTCGTCGGGCTGCGGCTGGCGGCCATGAAGGAGTACAACGACTTCATCATGAAGCTGCAGGGCCGCGAGCACGACAAGCGCAGCATCCCCATCCTCAACCAGTCCGGGTCGCCCGAGATGCTGGGCTGGCTGCTGAGCAAGGCGCAGTCGGTGCCCGACAACGTCGCGCTCGAGTGGCTCGTGGGCGCCATGACCCAGATCGCCGACCGGCTCGAGAAGCGCGACGACTGGCACTTCCCCGCCGAGGCCAACATCGAGCCGCAGATCCGCATCGTGCTGCGCCAGATGCACAGCCTGACCCTGCGCGAGATGGCCGTCAGCTTCCCCTGGCCCACCCGCGAGATGGCCGGCGCCGAGGTGCTGCCCGTGCGGTCCATGAAGCCCGAGGAGAAGCAGAAGTGGCTGCAGGGCTTGTTCAGTCTGTTGAGTGTCGAGCGGTTGAAGGAGGCCGCGGATGAAAAGGCCAAGGCGAAGCTGCCCGGTCAGAACGCGTCGAGCGCCCGATTCGAGGCGCCGCGGGGCCAGACCGGCAGGCTGAGGACCGCTAGATCACCATCGCCGAATCCCATGGCCCGGCTGACGCTGCAGGACTCGCCTCCACCTCTCAGTGCCGGAATCAACCCCAGTCTGCTCGAGCCGACGGTCAGCTTGCGCCGGAGCAATACCACGATACGCCAGGTGCAGAACCCGCGGAAAGCCGCCGGTGATACCTTGTCGGTGCCCGGCCGGATGAATGGGAATGGGAATGGGAACGGGAATGGCGGCAGCTACGACTTGAGTGACGATGGGGGTAGTGGCGATGAGTCTTTTATGGCGCGGCAGCCACGGTCGAGGGCGCCCAGCTTCAGTGCCCCGTTGGGAGACGACGGCGGATTGACGCGACTGCTCAGCGTCAAGCGGCCCACGGGCTCGGTTCTCTCGGATGCCATGTCTTTGGCGCTTTTCCGGGTTGGGGAGGAGTAGATGGGTCGATAGAGACTAGGTGATTAGTTGTTGTTTATTAGTTGGAGAAAGTTTGTATCTAATAGAGTTAGGGGAGCAAGCTCTAGAGCTTGAGAGAATAAAGGGAGAACGTACCTAGTTAAACCTTTCAAATGCTATGGCAGAGTTTATCTACTCTTGATCACATGGGTTCTTAACGTTAAACTCCCTGGGCCCTAAACCCTATGATCCATCAGATGGTTTAACGACGCAACTTATAGAAAATGACACAAGGAACTTGAAACTGTATCAAAGAAAGGAACACCCTGTACCGAACACGTTTGGTCCCATCTTCCACCAAAGAAAACCTAAAGTTCATTTCCATAACCTGTCATCACATAGGTACTCACAGCCAGACAGCTGAAACAACATCAGACAGCGTGAAAACCTCAGTCTGGACAGCCGAGGGCGTCATCGTGTTCAAGCCCTGGTCGCAATCCTATTTGACTAATCCACGACCGCATCATCACCGGCGTAACCCACATCGCAACGCTCTTGGCCAAAGCCGAGTCTGACATCTGGCAAAGCGCGCACTATTATCTTTTGAAGCTGCAGTGGCAATCCTGAAGCAAAACTGAGAAAATGCCCAATCTTAGTACTGAACTGAATCCCAGCGGAACCGACCACGGCCAGAGACCACTGCATACAAGAAACAACGGCATTGAATAACAATTCTGGCATCAACTGTCTTTCGATTGCGCCATCACAGAGCTGCAAGCGTACCTACCTGAACCCCTATAGTTCGACCCTCTATAATACGACGTTTCATATGGATGCCGCATCTGCAAAATAATACTCCACGCCATGCTTAGCCGCCAAGCGGCAAGCATCCAAGCCGCTTATCAACTCGCGGAAACGGGGAAGGGAGTGGGAGAAGAAATGCACTCACTGGCCCACCTCACCTTGCCAAACTAAATTTCCCCGGATCTAGATTGTCAGGGCAGCGGGAGTAGTAAACGAGGTCGCATCGAGGCCTTTGCTGATCGCCAAGGCCAGTGCGCAGGCCCTTGCCGCCTCCTCCGCGCAGGCTCGTTCCGGCTGTGGTCATCTCAATGGGGCATGCGGCTCCCTGCCCTGAGTGCCTCCCTGCCTGGATGCAGATATTGGGGAAACCTGGGTTCCCGGCCCGGATCAACGGCTCAAGCTTCCACACCCAAGCAACTTGGCAGATTAATCCGCACTCTGCTCCCGCCTCGGCTCTTTCTCCCTGCCGGGCTTGCATTATTTGCTCTTCCGCCCTTAGGTAGGTATTGATCGTTTGCTGCAATTACTTAGACGCCTCTTTGCACCCGCCGAGTCCCTTGGCCTGGCTCCGCCTTTATGCGTGCAGATTGGCTTCCCCGGAGGAGGGCACGGAGATGGATATGACGAGCTCAAGTAAGTGGAGTATGTGCATCGCGTCGGTGTATAAGACCGTGACGCCCATCAGCCGGCAGACACCAAACAACATCTCTTCACCACTGCCTCCCATCCCCCCACACAGTCCCCAAGATGCGCATCACATCCCTGATCGCCACGCTCTCCGCGGTGGGCGCCGTGTCGGCGGCCCCCAGCCGCAAGTGGAAGTGCTCCCTCAACACGACCAGCGACAACCCGTTCGAGGGCAAGACGCTCTTCGCCAACCCGGGCTGGGCACAAAAGCTGGAGCAGACCTACGATGCCTTCACCACGGCAGGCGACGCGGAAAACGCAGCCAAGGTCCGCAAGGTGCAAAAGATCGGCACGTTTGTTTGGATCGCCGACATCGCGGGGCTGGCCAACATCGACTCGGCCATCGCATCCGCACGCGAGGCGCAGGCCAAGACGGGCGAGAAGCAGATCGTCGGGCTGGTGCTCTACAACCTCCCGGACCGCGACTGTAGCGCCGGCGACAGCGCCGGCGAGCTGAGCAGCGCCAACAACGGCCTGGAGCGGTACAAGAAGGAGTTCATCGACCCGTACGCGGCCAAGGTCTCGGCGGCGGCCGACCTCGACTTCGCCATCGTGCTCGAGCCCGACTCGCTCGGCAACCTTGTGACCAACATGGCGGTCGACTTCTGCGCCAAGGCGGCCCCGACCTACCAGGCCGGCATCGCCTACGCCATCGCCAGCCTGCAGTTCGCCAACGTGCACCTGTACCTGGACGCCGCGCACGGCGGTTGGCTCGGCTGGGACGGCAACCTCCCGCTCGCGGCCAAGGAGTTCGCCACCGTAGTCAAGCTGGCCGGCAACGGGACCAAGATCCGCGGCTTCTCGACCAATGTCTCCAACTACAACCCCTACAACGCCACCGTGCGCGAGAACTACACCGAGTGGAGCCACAGCTGGGACGAGTCGCACTACGCCTCGTCGCTGGCGCCCTTCCTCGAGGCCGAAGGCCTGCCCGCCCACTTCATCGTCGACCAGGGCCGCGTGGCCCTCAACGGCGCCCGCAAGGAGTGGGGCGAGTGGTGCAACGTCGAGGCCAGCTTTGGCCCTGCCCCCACCACCGTCACGAACAACACTTACTTGGACAGCATCGTGTGGGTCAAGCCTGGTGGCGAGAGCGACGGGCTGTGCGGGCTCGCTGGGGCACCCAGGGCGGGTGCGTGGTTCGAGGCTTACACCGAGATGCTGGTCAAGAACTGGAGCGGGAATTAGACATGGTTGTGCAATTGCGGATGTAGACTAAGAACAATTAGACCAAAAAAGATTCCTATACACAGACGGTACAAGTTAGGCATGTTTATGACGGTGAAAAGGGGGAAGGAAGGTTACGTGCCAAAAAGGGGCACCGACCATTATTGACTTCGACCATTATTGACTTCGACCCCTATCTCCATCCAATCTCCTCACCCCCACCAAACCTTCTCTCGCCACCGCAATGCATAAACACCCTCAACACCAGCACACAAACTCCAAAACCACCAAAAAGAACAAACATACACCTGCACGTGCACAGCAGTGCCTCTCTCTCGATTGCCCGACACTGGGATTGAACCAATGACCTTCGCATCTCTCCCGTCCGGGTTAGGGTTACAAGTGCGACGCTACTACCACTGAGCTAGACGGGCCTCTTTGATATCCGAGCCAGCCGCGCGTTTGCCTTTTTCCCCGAAGCCAACAGACATAGCAGTTGGGGGGAAGAACGCAACAAAAAAAAAAAGGAAAGAAAGACCACCGGAAATCAATGGCAAAAGTAATATCTCATTGCCCGACACTGGGATTGAACCAATGACCTTCGCATTACAAGTGCGACGCTACTACCACTGAGCTAGACGGGCTGTTGGGATGTTCAGGTGGGTCGGATCTTGGGTTTATGTCCCTTGTGGAGCGAGGCTTTGGAGGTTGTAGGTTTCTCGTGTGTTTGTCGGTTGTTGCTCTGTTGTGGATAGATGCACTGGGTTCGTGACTCTGTGTTAATAGTAGGATGCCCTCCTTTGACAGCAAGCCGTAGGGCGTATTCTTGTTCTTGACCTCTCTTCGGAACCTCGGTCTTGCGTTTACAGGCAAGCTATTACCTGATAACTATTCACCGCGGAGCTGAGGGTGACCGTACGATGGATGTTGAGGAGGGCCGGATGCTGGACTTATGCTGCTGTTCATGCGGTTTGTCATTCATGGTTCTGTCGTGGGATCACGGGGTATTGTTACTTTGCTAGACCCGACGGTATTCGTGTGCCCCCTGATTACCATTATTACGTAGAAGCAAGCTATATGGTTTGTTCCTGTCTGTTGCACCTTTTTATCTTTGATCTTACGCTGAAACGGTGTCACCGCGAACTGCTATCGGACCTGGATTCCCTGGTCTTGCTAAAGGAGAAGCATAACTAGATACCCAATGAAGAGCCCGAAGTTCGATAGCGACCGTATGCACCTCAAAGAATAGCGAAGAGAGTTTTAAATCTTGCGCCCAATACAAAGAAAATCATTGTTTCATATCTTATGACCCGTTCATCACTGTTCATTATTACCATCCCATATACCAAACCGTCTGTTACTCAATGATAACCTCCCCCTCAAATGCCATTGAATTCATGAACTTTGACGTCCGCAAAGCATCCCTTTTCGCACAGTGTACTGGTAGAATCCTCGTCCTGTGCCCTAACTGGCTGTTCAGGCCAGTGAATGCCAGACTGGCCATCCAGTTTCTCCTTGTCCTTGCGATGACTGGAGCTGACGGCTTGTCCAGAAGCTCATACCAGTTCTCGATGGTTCTGATTCTGTTTTGGAACTCCCCTACCCTTTCTCCAGTTGGGGTTGCAGCTGCAACTGCCTTTGCCTTCTTTTTCTTCTTCCTCTTCTCTTTCCCTACTGCCTGCCAGTCGGCCGGGTCAGCCATCGGCAAGACTCCATGGGTGCACGCTGACGGGGTCCTGGTGACGAGCGAGTCCTGGCTGACTGCCTTCATAATGTCGATGTCTCCAAACCATGTCCCGTTGTCGTATATGCTGACTGCAGCCTCCTGGAAAAAGGTCTGGATATCTCTCGCGCCCTGGTGCTCGACCACGTACGGGACGCGGTACTCGGTCAGCAAGAGATGGAGGGATGTTTCGTTGAAAAGGCCGACTTGGCTGGACCCGTCCCATGAGTCGTGGTGATGACATTCCACTTGTTGGTCTTGAGCTTCAAGACTCGTGAAGATGGCGGCGGGATGAGGAGCGAAACGCCGGGCTTTCCGACGTTGCCGAGCACGTGGATGAGGCTATCAGCTCTCTCCGTATCATACGGATCAGAGCTGAGACAAGTAGATGCGTAGATGGAGTCCCCGATCGCCATCGCCATGACGTTTGACAGCTGGTCCGGGTCAAGATCCTGATCGCCAGTTTCCATCATGGCAATGCAGGCAAATGCAATGTTTTTTGGCATCGTGAGGTGAGACCGAAAAACATTATCGCCACTTCCTCCTTCGATGCCATCATCATCATAGTGGAATAGTCCACGATGTAATAACCTGGCCCAATTTTGATCATATATCTTCCCTGTGACGGCTTCCAGAGAGATGGTTGCCGTGCCGAGACTCTCATAAAGCTCCGCCATGCATCCCGAGAGCCAGAGCGCCGGCATCTGGCCCGGGGCATTTGTGATCTGTGCGAAGTTGAGCTGGGCTGTATCAAGAAGACATAAAATGCCTTCGACGTCGAGACGATGATCCTTCATGGTTGGCTTGTTCTTGTCCGCCAACCGAATCGCGCCCCTGTCCACTTCGAGCACCTGGATTTTCAACTTGTCGAAGTTCCCAAGCAGACGACCCCCCCAGAATGGGATCTCTCACCTCGTTTCCACCTCGGTCACGGAAACGGACTGCCCGACACAGAACATCTGGGCTAAAACATCATTTGGTCTTCCAGCCTTGGACGCCGCATTTCTGTCGGCTTCAAGCGGGCGCCAAACGACCTTGTACACACTGCCCCCTTTATTGTGGATTTCCCATCCCAAATTTGGCGGCATTTCATCCGTGTGCTCCGGGCTCTTCGTGTTGCTTGGCGGGAGTGCCGTCCTGTCGTGCCAGCGATAGTACTTTTTCCCATTCTGATGGTCCGGGAAACATGTTGCCCACCAATACCACATGATTATATGGTCTCTGCGCTTGTTGGCCTGTGGACCGGCAAACTCCAGTGCAACTCGGCGTATGAAGGAGATTTGTACTTCTCGATGGCCATCAAGTAAGCAGAGAACGATTTCTGGTCGTGAAAGTCCGAGCGTTTGTATGTCCCAGGACATGGGACTTGCATCCACGTTACTCAAAAAGCTCGGGCAACGTCGAATGCCAAACTCAAACAATCGCCTCGCTGAGATCTTCTCCTCGCCCCTGAGACTCAACAGAGTCGTCGCCGCAGCCGCCACGTACTTGATCCAGCGTATGTGCTTGTCTGTCGACTCTGTTCTCGCGGCGGCCTTTATCTTCCCCCATAGCTTGGTGTAGTATTCGCAGATGGGTGCTGCACGGTCGCCGACATCATCAGGCCATTGACTGGCAAGGCATCCAAGAATAACAAACATCAGCTGCTCCAATAATACTCTTTGGTTTGTCGAATCCAGCGCTCGGGTCGCCGTAGAATCGGAATTTAGCAAGTGGCAATGACCAGCAAACCCCCGTATCCGATTCAGGAGAGCTCTGGAGTCCAACAGTGAGAAGCCCACCCCTCTTGACAAGGGGGTCGTTCTGGGTAATCTCCTTCTCTCCGTCGATGTACACCATCATGTCGGGGTAGATGTGCCAGGATGACAGACCAACAAGCGCTGCGCCGTTGTGGATAGCCTGAGGCATGCCGGCAACCAGACTGTCCACAACCTTCATGGACTCGAACCACGCATACATGACACTCTCATAAGTATTCTGTGTATTGTTCACAGCCGCACCAAGATTGTCGACAATACGCCGCAGCTGGGTCTGCTGCTTAGACATGGATTTGTCTGCTGTCCGCAGCCAAGCTCTCGCGCTGGCGTCCCATTCAGCGAGCTGATCGCGCGAGAGGGTCGCCTGCATGGCTGCCAGCGCCGGGAAGTCAAAGTCGCCATCTCTGGCCGCAAGCTCGCGCTTCCTGCTGTCCACAATCTCCACCCAGATCGACGTGACTTCTTGGGGCGTCCAGAATCTAGCAAGGACGCAGGCGAGAAGCTGAACACATAGCGCTTCCGGGCCAGAGGTTGCTGCGGCCCAGATTGATGTTCCGTCGATGCCAAGTTTGTCTCCGAGAAGGGACGACTGGGAAAGCTTCTGGGGATCCTTGACAGTGCTCTTGGCTATCTCGGAGACCCGCTCCCCGTAGGCCTTGATCAAGCTGGGGACTGCGGGGAGTTTGCTCCTGAACAAGGCGCCAAGTTTTCGAGCTGTGATGTGATGCGACCCGCTCTCTGCTTGCTGGCGTCGCTCGTTTGAGAGAGAGGAGCCGAGGACAGAGAACTCCACCGAGGCTTGGACTTTGTACAGAGAGAAGTCGAAGTTGAGGGCTACCAAAGCTACAGTGTTCTCCTGCGATCCTGAAAAGAGGGAGTAGTCAAATGAGAGGCAGTGAGCAAAAGTAAGGCTGTGAATAGTGAACCGTGAAAGGCAGCGTGATTGGCAAGGGATGACGTGTGGGCCATCGGTGTGCATGCACAGCCCATTCTTCTGGCCTGATACGCCATAGGCTCAGCCTGCGATAGAGCCCGCAAAGGAACTCGTGAGCGCTGAGAGCGGATCGTCGTGGCGGCAATCCGGCCGGGCAATGCTTGGATCCTGTTCCTCAACAGGCCAAGCCTTTCGAACCGGAGGATGGGCGCTGACCTGTTGTGTGCTTTCTCCGGAAATTTCTAGCACAGCCCATCATCGGTCATGACGAACATACTTGTCGAGTGTCCCGGTGGTGCTGTTGGGCGAGCTGGTTTTTGGGTCGTCACAGCTAGCGGAGCTTGCGTCGCCTCCAAGTCGCGAATCCTCAGTAGTTCGCTGCGCTGTGAGTTTAGTATCGGTGGTCAGTCTGGAGTCAACGACAAGATACCAAGATGTCAACCTGTAGGCCTCTTGTCCTTATACCTTCTATATCCATGCTCAATGGCACTCATACCTCGACCGATCTGCGTTCTCTTAATGCGCGCATGGGGCCGGCCGGCTTGAGACCGTCGGTGCTTGAGAGTGATGCATTGCTGTCTGTATCTTCACGACCAGTCCACTGGCGTCCTCCCTGGTATATACATGGCAATCGTAGCGCGCCCGCCAGTCTCCCCGCAGCAGTGGGCTGGTTCCTCAGTTGCTCCGGGCGCCGCCCTTGGCTGCCCTCAACTCGTCCATCTTGGCCACGCGCTTCTTGAACTCGACGTACTGGCACTTTTCGTAGCTGTGTCTCTCGTCCTGTGGGAAGAGCCAGGTCAGCATATGGATGATTCTCTCGTCTACGGATGGGGCGGATTGGGTTCGGTTCGGCTCGGCGGGTTCGATGCGGTCGGTCGGGGCGGGCGGGATTGCGTACCTCGCACTTCCACGGCAGGTAGTAGGTCTCGAAGCGACACCGGTTGAGCGGGATCAGCAGGTTTGCGCAGCTGTCTCGGTAGGCCAGCGGGACCTTGGCGTCTCGCATCTCCTCGCGAGTCGCGACTGTTTTAGGGGGGGGGATTGATCAGCGAATTGTCCATGTCCAAGTCCAGGCCCGAAAGTCAAGGTCCAGTCAGTGCCGGGGGGCGGGAAGGGGCGCATACGTCGCGGAGTGTCGTTTCCTGATCCCAACGCCATCTTGAAGTGCGATTGAGGGTTGCTGGTGTCTGTAGTCGACAATGGCTGCGGGCGAGTCGAGTGCGGTCTGGTGGTGTTGAAGGTGGTGGTCTCTCTCTTGCCCGAAGCTCGAGCTCCCGTGCTTCGTGCTTCGTGATTCGCGATTCCCCGTTGCTAGACGCTAAAGTGGAGCATCCACTCAGAGCACTGTGGCCATAGCGCCTCGTCCTTCGTTCGGATGGGTGGGTCCCTGCACGTGAGCGGCCATGTGACTTCCAGGCTGGTATCTCGGCAACTCAGGCCTGATTTGAGCTCAATCAAAGTCAACGCTCCCATCCTCACCTCAATAATTTGTGGTTCCGCCAATCAATGCCTTTCTCCTCCTCGCTCGCCGTCATCCACGCAGGACTTTACTGTGCACGAAACAAAGCCTGACAGCAATCAATCGACTTGTTTTCATCGCCCTTTGCATTCAGCGCAATTGATCTGCGTTCGAACCTTTCGACGATGTGTTGACGCTACAAATTGGGTCCCAAAAGGCCAGTCGCTCCTCCCCTCTCAGACTCTCCCATGGATGGTCTCACGCTGCATCACATGCATATTCAACACATTCTCACAAACTGTTGCATTGACGACATCTACAATTTTCCTTCTTTGTGCAACCATAACATAATTATTTCTCATTCGTAAATCATTCAATCAGGTACTTCGGTTCTCTCCCCCGGTCTAATACACAAGGCATGGTACGTGCCACCTTCCAGATGAATGTCCCGCCGCAAACGCAGCCAGCCTGCCGAGCTGCTATAATGGCACATAAAATATTACCGGCCTTTGACCATCTGTCACCCTATATCCGACAACTTAGCCGAGAGCTCCCTCGGACGGGGTGCACATATGCACAGCCTGCTGCTGGCAGGTCGATTGGCCAGATCTGCGTCTTTTTCGCTATGCGTGGCTACCTTACCCATTTTGTAGGCAACTACCTCATGCGGCATGCATTTCTGCGTAGCTCCTCGCTTTTCCCGACTAACCCACCGTTCAGAGGCATAGCAACAGAAATCAAAATGCAACCATTTTGCACCTGTCGATGGACTGCTCTGAGAACAATGGACCGGATTGCGCGGCGGGACATCCCTGGAGCACGGCCCGATGAGGGGAGACGGAACCATCCATCAGTGTCTTCGTGCCCAGCTCAAAGACTCATATGCAACCCCCAAGGCCGTGATGTTTCTGGCATGGTACTCCGCCTCTTTTTAAAGGGCCCGGGGTATATTGATTTCCTTTTGGGCTCCGGGATCCTTCCGGGGCCAAAACCGCGCTCTTGAACTCGTTTCCGCCTCCCGTTCTAACCACTCTTTGACTTTTATTCCCTCCCCCTCTTTTTTGTATAGCATCCGGACATACGCGCACATTGCAGTAAGGATACTGCATGTAGCAGACGCTTCTTCAAGATGAAGACGTCACTCAGCTTCCTGTCCTTTCTGGGTCCGTTGTTTTGCTTTCTCCTCTGCCAAACACAAGCAGCGCAGCTATGGCCGGCACTCGCACCACCTCCCCTTGCCGCCACCGTGTCTGCGGAGCCCTTGGGCGGCAACACAACTTTCCAGCAGCTGATTGACCACTCAGATCCCAGTCTGGGGACCTTCCCCCAGACCTTCTGGTGGGACACGACCTTCTGGGCCGGACCGGGGTCTCCGATCTTGCTCTTCACGCCTGGTGAGGTAGACGCCGAAGGCTACACTGGCTACATCACGAACCATACGCTAGTGGGTCTTTATGCCCAGGCAATTGGAGGGGCCATGATCTTGCTTGAGCGTATGCATAACGAACTGAGGGATTCCAAGGGGGCAATGCGACTGGGACTAACAATCTGGCGCAGACCGGTACTGGGGCAAGTCAACACCCTTCCAGGTCCTGGACACCAAGAACCTCTCATACCTCACGCTCGAGAACTCCGTGGCCGACCTAATCCACTTTGCGAGAACCGTCGAGCTGCCCTTTGACGCGAACAGCACGTCAAGCAATGCTCCAAACTCAGTGGGTCCGCTCCAAAATCTCAAATTCGAACCTCGACGACATGCACTGTGCTCACCTGTGACCCGCGTCGCTCAAGCCGTGGATCAACGTCGGAGGCAGCTATGCCGGCGCGCTGGCTGCGTGGACCGAGAAGCTCTCGCCCGGCACCTTCTGGGCCTACCACGCCAGCAGCGGGCCCGTCGAGGCCGTGTATGACTACTGGGCGTATTTCCTGCCGATCCAGCGCGGCATGCCGCAGAATTGCAGCGCCGACATGTCGCGCATCGTAGACCACATGGACGGCGTGTTTAACAGTGGGAACCAGAACGAGATCCTGGAGCTGAAGACCATGTTTGGGCTCGAGGAGCTGTCACATGTTGACGACGTTGCTGCGTAGGGGTTCCTTTTCTTGGTCCCCACAATCTCCGACCGCCTTTGAACACGGATCTGGGCAGGTAAATACTAGTACTGGTGATACTGACGAATGTGCGGAAAACAGGGCTCTCGCTGTCCCACTCGGCGGGTGGCAGAACCTCCAGGTCTTTTCCGACTACTCGATCTTCTTCCAGATGTGCGACACCATTGAAGGCGTGAGACCCATCGACAAGCCTGCGACAAACACCACTACAAACACCACCAGCACGCCGGCTCAAACCACCCCTGTGCCAGCCACAGGTGTCGGGCTGGAGAAGGCGCTTCCAAGCTACGCCGGGTGGTTCAAGCGCAAGTTTCTACCAGATTGTCAGTCCTCTTCCGCTCTTCTTGGCATAACAATCACGTACTCGCGAGTGAGCACGCGTGAGGGAATCTTGTAAAGACTCACATTGCGCCAGACTGCGGGAGCTACAGGTACGGGGACTGGAGCGACCCCAACTCGGTCGGCTGCTTCGACACGTACAACACCAGCAGCCCGTACGCGCTCGACTGGGCACCCAACAACACGGTCAACCGGCAGTGGATGTGGATGACGTGCAACCAGCCGTTCTTTTACTGGCAGACGTGAGTGTAGTGTCCTGTGTTGTCCGTTTTGTCCTGGCCGGGTCGGGAACAGCGAACATCCCTTTTCTCAAGCGTGCTCCCAACTATCAAAGTTCCACTTCTAGGGGGGATGCAAACGAAAAGAGACCGAGGCAGGAAGAAGAAGGGGAAAGAAAAAGGGGAAAGAAAAAGGCTAACTAAACCGAAACACAAAGCGGCGCCCCGAAAGACAAGGCCTCCATCATCTCCCGCTACGTCACGGCCGAGTACTACCAGCGCCAATGCGATCTCCTCTTCCCGCCAGAAGGCAACGCGACGTTCGGCTCAGCAGGCGGGCGCAAGACAGCCGAGACCCTCAACGCGCAAACGGAAGGCTGGCTGCTGACCAACACGACGAAGCTGCTCTGGGTGAACGGGTACGTTCCTTGCCATTATTTAATTACCTGGTGTTCTATTTCCCTCTAGCCCTGGGTGTCAATGTTAACATATGTGCTCTCATCAGCGAGTTCGACCCGTGGCGCTCGGCCTCGGTGTCCAGCGAGCTGCGCCCCGGCGGGCCGCTGCAGAGCACCCCCGCGGCGCCCGTGTTCTTGATGCCTGGGGCCCGGCACTGCAATGACCTCATCACCATGAGCGGGACGGTCAATGCGGATATTCGCGAGACGCAGGACGCGGTGGTGGCGCAGATGGTCAGGTGGGTGGATGAGTTTTATCATCGCGGCAAGTTGTGACGGATGTGATTACTCCTGAATTGAGTGCATGTGGGGAGAGTTGTGGTTGGTGGTGTTTGTTGTGACAGACTGGACGCTGCGTGTGGTAGTAGGGGATAGCGAAGTGTAAACGCAAGTGTGATATAGCAACTTCTACCTGGTAGTCACCACCTACCTTGCCTTAAGGGGGCTGAGCTACTCTATACCTGGTAAAGGTAGAAAGCTGAAGTGGTACCAGGTAATAATGTGGAGGTACTGCTATCATCACTACGCCCATTAGTCCGCCCACATCGCCGAAGCCAAATACAAACCAACTTGGTACTTTAAAGACCAGTCTACTAACCAGATAGGTAAGGTACCTATACGGGCTCTGGTTAACAACGCACATTAATCTCTAGTCACCGGAATCTACTTTACATGGGACTGTTTCTCCATATGTCCACAGCTGGAACTTCTACGCATACTTAGGTATGTAGGTATCTAGTGGGTTTGAGGCGACTTCATACAACAGGAAAAGGATGGAGCGTTAAATTGCAGCGTTGGGACTACGGTAGGACGTTTTCCCATCCCAATGGGTACCTAGGTAGGTAGGTGGGCTAGGAAAATTCACGAATACCTCACGCAATATAGTTACTAGCTCTTAAAGGTTGCCGTCTTGGGACATGACTTTCCCCTCACGCCGAGAGATATTGCAGACCAGCGAACCCTGGGGTGGACAGGCCGTCACGGTAGGTTGGAATTAATTAATTACCCGGCCGCGCTGCCTCTCACGTCAGATCTGCCTGCCTGCTGGGATCCCGACTGGATCGCGCAGCGGACGAATGACGTTGATCAATGCAAGGACCGTCCCAAGCAAACCTCGTATTCTTGGCGCGGTTGGGCGTTTGGGATCCCCTTGGGCGAGGCTACACGAAACGGCACTTACAAAGTCCAAGCACCGAGAGCCGGCGAAGGTCATGATGCCGTGATTGCCGCCATCGGCGATGTGCGTTGGGGGCCGGGACTGATGGATCGAGAGACGGCGTCAGGAGACAAGCAATGGTAATATATGCCTGGTTACACAGCAGGCTGTGCCCCCAGCGGTTCGGTTTGGTTCATGACCTGGTAATTAAAGAATTCTCCGCAAATTAAGCCTTCTGGGTCTTGCCAGCCACATCATGATCAATGCCAACCGTGGGCGCGTCTCGTCGGTAATAACGTGGGTAAAGTCTTGGTGGATATATTGCAACATCCTGGTCCAGGCTCACAACGAGTATACTCGGTGAGGCTTCTCGGTTTTGGGCAGTACTGGTTCGTTGCCTCCTTTCTGCTTCTCGCCGCTTTACATACATCTCGCCGCGCAAGCAATGACACCACCCATTGGGCCGATGGAGGTGCTTTAAGACAGCAAGACCCACTTGTACTCACGACGGTTGGCCGTGAGGCCTTTGGTTATATTGCTAGCTGGGGCTACCTCGAATCCTTTGAACTTGATTCCAGTCGGCTAATATGGAAGCGTGCACGATGTTTCGTTCGGCATCATACTGATCAAGCCTCTGAACTCGGATTAGTACCACTCGGGCACTGACGCATCATGTCATCTGTGCTAGCCAGCAACATGGCTTCAGAGCTTCTACAGGGGGCACGTAAATAGAGGATAACCAATTCTCATTCTGTAGGAGTTTGTGCTATATCCAGAGCATTCATCGCGTGTAATATTAATACTGGGACCAAGTCTAACCGCCTAGTGATTAACTCGCTGTCTACTTTATGGTCCGTCGGGGTGGTAGTATGCAACTTGAACTCAATATATTGTCTGACAACATGCTCAGTCCGCTCGCGACTTTACGCTCACAGTTTCTGCTGACCCACATTCCCCGGTATGCCACCTCTAGTCATTGGTTCTGTATAGTCGTCGCTGCCAATATTCAAAGCATTGCGTACGTTCGTTAATGTTTATTGGGACGTCAGACGGCGCAGCAGCTTCGAAATGAAGTTCTCCTCTCCATCATCTGACCACCAGCCAACCTCCTTCAGTTCCCTCATTTATTATGTATCTGATTATTGTCTCGAGTCGCTTCTCCGTCAATACCCACTCCGACGTGGACTGGGATGGATCTGCAGAAGGATTCGTTGCGGCAACGCAGAAATCGCCTTGCGCGGGAAGCAGACATCAGGCCAGGCAATATGCGATCAGACATCCATTCATTTGTTGGAGAAAAAACAAAACGGCCCTGCTTAACTTATAAGCGCTTCTTGTCGGGCACCGGGCTAAGGGCACTGCACAGCTGCTGGCGTGTTGCCCATGAACCCAACCTGTACCTTCACGGAGTCTAACGAATTGAACAAACACTGCCGCTTGAGAAGACTAGCAGCGACGGCTGGGTGGCCAATTGCACTCCGTGGAAGAGTCATCAGCCAGCATCATAGTTAGACCATCATGTTACGTACTAGATTTGACCAAACCAGCTGGCGGCTTGGGTCTGTGCCACTTGAGCAATATGACAGAGGCACCTGGCATATATCCAGATATTGCCGACTGGTACCTGGCTTCTGGTGTAGCCACACCACAGACACACCGCTGTGTGAGATCGTGGACTACCGCTGGTCGACGTCGCCACCGGGTCATACGAGGGTTGCAGTGCTTCAACCTCCGAGTCCCCAGAGCGCCGCTCGTCACCTTCCCCTGAGCCGTATGGCAGCGTCTCGCTCTCGGAAAACTCGGGTTTTGTTGGTTGTGATGGACTGACATCCTTTCTCGGCTAGGTTGGTATCTGCCGTCAATGGAGTAGAACTAGGCAGTCAAGATGTTTGCTGTGCTTCACTACTGGGGACTGTGGGGTGACCGGCTAGGTACCATGTAGGTATCACAGCACTCCCGAGAGGAGGACTGCAGCCCTTCTCCTCGACGACGAGCAGCTTGGTAGTTGGGCAGCTAGTTTTGGGGCATAATGTAATACCCCAGAAGGCCAGCAAGTGTGATGCCTCAAGTATAAAAGGGGGCGGTTGACGTGATTTCTTGGCTTTCTGTTCTCATCCTCCTCCTCATCGCACTCAAACAAACACACCCACAAGCATCCACCCACACAAACACACAAAAACATAACTTATACTCTTCCATCAACCCACCACCAAAATGCCCTCCCTCAAAGCCCTCGCCCTGATCCTAACCGCAACCCTCCCGCACGCGCTGGCAGCAGCCCTAGTAGCCCCCGTCCCCGCCCCGCCGGCGCCAGCCAACGAAACAGTCGTCGAGGCCAACTACTGGGCGCAATTCTGCGACGACAGCAACTGCAGCCAGAACTGCGGCGGGTCGGTGCAGGTCTCGAACCCGGGCTGCCTGAACGAGGGCGGCCGGCGGTCGATCCGGTTCCACGGCGGCGGTGGCGGCGACTACTCGCTCGTCGTCTCGCCCTCGGGCAACTGCCCGTGCCAGGTTACGTGCACGACCGTCCCGAGCGGCGTGGGCTGCTGGGACATCTCGGGGTACTCGGGGTACCAGTCTTTCCGGTTCATTGGTGGACACTGCTCGGGGAATAACTGCTAGTCTGGGTGTCATGGGATATTGGTCTGATCCGTCTAGGTCTCTGAGCTGCGAGGGATGATGCTGGGCGGTGACTGAGGCCGTGTGGATGGCTCCGTTGCGAGGGTTTGTCTCCCGAGTTGTGAAGAGACTGAGGGTATGGACTGGGTACGATGTCTGATGTTATACACGAACAGATGGGATGCAATTCTCTGTCGGGATGGTGTCTGCCAGGGCGGTTGTTAGTGGTGATGGAGCTGAGAGGGAAACTCGAGGGACCTTCAACAGCACCCCTCGGATGTACCCGCCAGCTCCAGATACACTTCCGCCCGGCCCTGAGTTGCCATGTTTTGATTGTTTGATCCGGTGTCATCACTCCTTTACCAAGAGACAAAAAAAACAAAAGCCATTCGTTTTTACTCCTCTGACCCTCGATGAAAACTTTGAATTAAAATAACAAGCTTTTCGAAGAATTACCCCCCGCTTTATCCCTTATTGAGTAACAGGTGCCATTCAAAGAACGCCATAATTAAACAGTAGAAGGAGTTCAAGTAGGGGGGCGTTGATTGGTTACGTACGTCTAGGCCATCATTGGCTTACTTATCTGTGACTGGACTGGACATCATAAGAGGGTTACTGGCAACTGCCAGCACGCAAACAAGGAATGGCCCAAAAATGCTTGATTTTCAATTTTTGTTACTATGTAGAGTTCAGTAATGGTTTGTGCTCCCAGCAATGCAAGTTGCCCAGCTGGCGTCCGCCGCTCGTCCGTTCCCCTGGCTCATGACGATGATGATGATGCTAAGTACCAGGTACCTAATGCTCCCAAGTAACGAAAACTTGTCTCCATCCCCTGTCCGCTACCTTACTTAGCAAGCAGCAGTCTTGATCGAGTAGACGGTGGTGCAGCCAATGTTGTTGCACGCATCCGGGTCGCTGCACGGGAAGCTGACGACGGCGGTGGGCAGGGCGCCGGCGCAGCCGCAGGGGCGGGTCAGCACCGCGGTGGTGGTGCACGCGGGCACGAAGCACGTCTTGCAGGCCGTCGCGGTCGACGTGACGGTCGGGCACGCGGCCGAGGACACGCTGCAGGCCTTGGTGGTGGTGGAGACGGACACGACGGTCGAGATGGCCGTGATGGTGGAGACCTGCTTGACCGTCGACGTGCTGGTCTCGGTTGTCGTCTTGGTGGCCAGCTGCGTGGTTGTGGACGTCTTGATGCTGGTGGCGGTTTCGGTGGCCGTCGTGGTTGCGGTCGCGGTGGTCACGGTCACTTCTGTGCTGAGCTGCACGACGGTCGAGGTGGATGCCGGGAGGGTGTAGGTCAGGGTGTTGTTGACGATCTGAGTCTGGGTCTGGGTCAGGGTGTTGTTGACAATCTGAGTCTGGGTCTGGGTCAAGGTGTTGTTGACGGTCTGAGTCTGGGTTTGGGTTTGGGTCTGGGTCTGGGTCTGGGTCAGGGTGTTGTTGACGGTCTGGGTCAGGGTGGAGCTGAGGATCTCGGTCTGGGTGAGGGTCGAGGCCGGGAGCGTATAAGTCAAGGTCTGGTTGACGATGTCTGTCTCGGTCAAGGTGGACGCCGGCAGCGTGTATGTCAGAGTCGAGTTGAAGATCTCAGTCAGGGTGGACGTGGGGCCGGGGACGGTCTCGGTCAGGGTTGAGGTGGGGCCCGCGGTGGTTTCCGTCACGGTGGTGTTGCTGCCGACGGTCTGGGTCTCGGTCAGGGTTGAGGTGGGGCCCGCGGTGGTTTCCGTCACGGTGGTGTTGCTGCCGACGGTCTGGGTCTCGGTTACGGTGGCGTTGGTGCCCGGGGCCGTCACGGTGATTTGCTGGATGTAGCTCTCGGTCGACGTCACCGTGCTGAGTGCCGTCGTCGTCGCCGTGGCAGTCGCAGTCGCGGTCGCAGTCACGGTCGAGACCACGATTGCGCTGATCGTCCTGGTGGCGGTGATGTAGACGTACTCAAAGTCGGTCTCGGTGGTGGTGAAGTAGCGTGTCACGATCACCGTGCCGCGGACCGTCGTCGTATCGGCCGTCTTGACCGTGGTCGGCTGCAGCGTGATCTGACCCAGCACGGCGCTGTTTTTTTGTTCGCGTTAGTTTCCCCTATTCTATTCTGGACATGTAATTGGGACCGTGGGGGCACGATGGGGGAAGCTTACGTCGCAAACACGACGAGGGAGGCGAATGAGGAGCGCATCTTGTCTGGCTTGTAGCTGAGATCGCGGAGTGATGTCAGGGGTGATTGTTGACTGGAAGCTAGACCAAGCGTGCTGGGGATGGAGCAAGACACACAGCTAAGCCAACGAGCAAGAGGTTTATATCGTCCATCTTCTTGCCACTTCTCGCCCGTCTGGGAGCTCGACGGCACGCATGGTCGTCCAGATGCTACCAGAAACCAACACCTCTCATATATCACGGAGCTTCCGATTTCAATTAGAGCGAAGGACCATGGTTTGAAGAACGCAACAAGCGTCCATCGATCCCATCTTGACTGTGATGGTTTATGAAAAGGGCCTGAGCTCGCGAGCCTCCCGCATGCGAAGGCTGGTCTTCGGGGAATACGCGAGCCAATGAGGCCCCGTCCCGATAGTGTCTTGTTTACTCCCATATTGAGGTCGCATCGGGGCCCTGACTGGCGTTCCATCCTCCGTGCATACCGCCCGCTTCAATCTGGCGGCTGAATGCGAAGCTCCAGCTTCCAAGAACTGCTCATCACTGTCAGACTATAAATAACCGCCCAGCGTTGCAGGCCAAGCCAATACACAAGAGAAACTCGGAAGCACCCGAAAAGACGCAGTTGTCGGTCCTGGAGTCTGGTCTTGGCGGGCACATCAAACGGTCATCTGACCGCCTGGCCACTTGTGGCTTTCTATTCTTGTATTGGAAAGTCATACTTAAACGATTGCCGCATTCCCGTAACCGGGTTACTCCAGGCCTTTGCCAAGTGTCTTGTACCCGCAGCCTTTCCTGCCAGTCCCTAACAAAACGCCGTGGTGACCCGTGTGTGTTGTAGTCATCAACGCCAATCCCTGTTATTCCCGCGTGAAAAAAAAAAAAAAAAAAGAAACTGAACCCCATCGCTGTCACGGTATCATATCCCTAACTGCCAGCCTTTCCCGCCGTACCATCCAACGACTGGAGTTCCGTCCAGTCCAACACCATGCTAAGATTAGAAAACCGAATGTAATATGTGCCCATCACTCAGTACGCATCACTGGCCCAGGTCGAGCCCGTCATGGTGACAAGGTCCTTCCGGGGCTTGTTATAGTAAACCCTCCTGGACGAGTTCGCCGTCTCCACTAGCGGCCTCCTGGACCTGCTGCCGCTGCCACTGCCCTGGGTGGGCCGTTGGTTTCTCCTTGAGGGGCGGACGGTCCGCACTAGTATACGTAGCATGGGGACCGAGGAGGCCATGATGGTTACAGCCGCTTCCGCGACGCCCCAGATGACAAGCGGGACGCCCTCGTCTGCCGCGCTGCTGTCAACTGATGCCGTTCTATCTTTGCGGTGCGCGATGGTCATGGAGGCGTGATAAGAATAGCACTCATCGGTTTGGGGGATTGATGACACTTACGTGGGAAGTCGCGCGAGCCGAGTTGCGGAAGGGATGAGCATTTGATGAAGGCGGAAGCGGCGGCACTTTGGCTGATTAGATGGCGAATAATTACCAGAAAGGATGTGAAGGAGATTTAAATAGGGCATTCTTACAAGACGCCCATGCTCATCGCCAGCGCGACGCCAAACTTCTCTCGGGTGTGCATCTGGAGGTTCATGATGATTTTCCACGGAATGATGGCGAGCACCAGATCAAGGATCCCGGAATAGGCTAAGAAGTAAAGGGTCAACGTCAAAGTCTCTCCAAATGAACGAGATATGCCAGCCCACTCACCACTGGTAAATATGCCGTACGTGATAATCACATTTGGGCTCCAGCAGGTGCCCTTGACAAACGGCCGCCACGCCTTCTCGAGCGGCGTGCAGTCGACCCAGAAGAACATGGCGGCCATGCCAAAGAGCAGGTTCATGGACACGGCGGCAAACCAGATGAAGATGCGCGTCTTGCCATGGATGCCGTCCGAGACCTTGAGCAGCGTGATGGCGAAGGACGTCTTGCTCCACGCCTGGCTGCACACGGCCAGCGTCACTGAGATCTGCCCGATCAAGAACATGTCGTTGAGTTTGGTAAAGGGGATCTGCCACACGTGCTTGCCGTAGCCCAGGTCGATGGCCATGTTGGTGGTTATGGCGCTGCCGAGGAGCGCAAACTGCCCGTGGTGATCAGTGAGGTTGGCCCTGTGGTCCAGTTCAAAGGTTTGGGTGCAGGATTATTCTAGGAAGCTAGATACGCACCCATGCTGCAATGGCAAAGTAGTCATCCGCGTGGATGCGTCGATGTCTGGCATACTTGCAGTATAGCCGCAGCACCAGAAAGGTCAGTGATGCGCCCACGAGTAACCAAACCGCTATCCTCGTGGTAGGCCCAAGGTCGCCTTCGTCTGTTCTTGCGCGCCAGAGGCCTGGGACGCCGGTGGAGTTTCTGTCGTTGTCGTCGAATTGGTTGAGAGGCGAGGTTGCGGTGCCGTTGCTAAATGATGCGTTCATGTCTGGGCTCGGAGGTAAAACACTAGTAATCTAATCGCAAGTTGAAGTTGATAAAGTTGCGCAGCCGGTGAAATGGCATTTCATTTTTGCAGGAACAGAAGGCAGAAGAAGGCATTGGGGATGCAGACGAAGAAGAGGACGGTTGAAGACATACAAAAGAACAACATACAAGTACACCAACTGATCATGTCTGGCCCGAACCTGGCGGACGATCACGGTATCAGGATAAAAGATGGACGTAATGCGCATTGAAAGCTCACGAGGACTGAGAGCTGGAGGTTTGGGGAAGAGCCGTCCCGAGTGGCCGATCCCCCAAGCCCCTGAAACACGATGAGGGGGTTCTCGCGCTTCTCAGGGGCTGCTAGCAGCGTGCCAGAACGCAAACACTAAAACGAAGTATTAACCCGGAAGCTTGATTGAGTTTGAGTATTAATAGACTCCATCCTATGCGAACTTTGTCAATCTGTGTAGGCTTACGTGTAAGTTGTGAGATGCGCACGGTTGGAACAGCCGTTGTCGTCGGAGCCATTCGGCTATCAAATTTCCGGGCTCGTGCAATCCAAATCGTCGGGATAGGATGCTAAGTTCCGCTCTGACGGTCAGTTCTAGATTAGTACATCTTTCTTAGTCCCAGGTAGCAAAGAATGCAGGCTTCATTGGCTTCAATGTTTCCCAACAGCTTTGGATGAAATCTGAGTTTGTTATTGACATTCAGGTTTGTCCCCCAGAGAGCCAAGGCAAGGAAAATGAACGCTTTGGCCGCAATACATGTAACCAGAGCTGCATCCCGCACAGACTGGACGTTAGAGAAGTCTCCCGGATATCAACGTGTTTGTTCGGCGAGTTCCACCCAAAGCAAGGTTGTCGATCTTTACGTGCATGGCCAGGGGAGAAAATAAGGAAGAGCCCGTGCCCCTTCTGGAAGACTTTTAAGATCAAACAAGGTCAGGGGTTAACAAGCCCCCACGTACTAATCAAAAGCAGATACATGCGCCTAGTAGGCTGTTGCCAGCGCAAAGGCGACGTGTGAGCAGCGTATGATGCATTTTGAAAATTCGATGTGCTACATGTACACTCCCCACTTGTTCCTCCGAATCCAAGTCCATCTAGTGGTAGTAGTGTAGAGTCTAGGCCATCTCCCCGGTGCTACCCACGCCTCCACAAACCGAAACCCCCCCGTCCCCCCGCCATCCTCCAGCCGCACCCTCACACCATCCGCAAAGCTCTCCATCTCAGCCAAGCTCCGAAACCTCAACTCGTCCTCGCCCCACCCATGCAGCGGATGCACCAGCATAGCAATACTACTCGACTTCCAGATCCTCGTCTTCCTCTTCCCATTCCCCAGGATCGTCACAACAAGCAACACACCCACCAGCCCCAACACGGCCAGCGGCAGCGCGAGCCACGCCCACCGCACGGCGACGTACGTCGCGTCGACCAGCGCGTCGCCGACGGCCAGCCGGCTGCCGTTGGACAGGCGCACCTGGTGCGACATGGCGGCCGCGATGCGATCGAACGTGGCCGCGATGTCGACAAACGCCGAGACGGAGCGCAGCGAATCCAGCCCAACGTTGTCGTCCGGGAACACGCGGAAGTCGTCGTTGCCGCCGTTCTGCGTTGCGTTGAATATTTGTCGGTGCAGGTACCCGCGCAGGCTGTTGAGCACCTGCTGGCCGATGGCAAAGGTCGTGTTTCCCGGGAACGAGGTGGTGGGCCCGACCGGGGCGAGCATCTCGGACCAGCCTGTCGCCGCGGACGGCTGGAGGAGCGGTTGGCCGGCTGCGTCGCGGACGTTGCCTAGCGGGAGCGAGATGGAGGGCGCCGTGTGCTGAAGGGTTCCGTTCGTCACCGCCAGGTCGGTGTAGGCCTGCGCGCAGAAGTAGAAGCCGCAGGCAAAGATGGACGGGCTGAGGTCTTGCATGGTCAGCTGCGGGAGCCGGCGGTGGGTGCTGTCGAAGGCTGTCGTGAAGGTGAGCACGGTGGAGATCCAGGTGACGTTGTGTGCGAGGAAGTCGCCGAGGCCGAATTTTATTTCCTGGTCGCGCACTTTGAACTGCGTGAACTGGCTGGCGTGCTCGGCCGGGCGGCCGTCCGCGGCGGGCAGGGAGAGCGTTTGGATGAAGGCCTTGAGGGTGATGTTGGCGTTGATGGTGTAGTTGCACGACGTGGTCGAGAAGGTCCATGTTTCGTTGGCCGAGGGATGGAGGGGCCCGGGGACTGTTGCGCAGGTCCGGGTGGTGAGGGATGTGATGTTGCGGCAGTCGGCGCAGATGCCGAGCGAGGTGACCGCGTAGAGCCATTGGCATTGCGAGGTGGTGCAGTTATACGTGATGCGCGGTCCTGCTTGCTCGACGTAGAGGCTGCTGAGGATTGCGCCCTGCATGGGGACTAGGTCGACCGCGTCCAGCGAGTGGATTACTTGCACGTGGGCGGCTTCGGCGGGTGCGGGGACTCTCCGGGTTGGGAATGTGATGACTTGTTGTGTGAACGGGTCCAGCGCGAGGGATACCACGGTGAGGAGCGCGCCGAGCCAGCCAATCAACCCGGCGGTCTTGGGGCTGAGGAGGAGGCGAGTAGATCCCCACGGTCCGCGGCTGGCCTCGTCAAAGGTCTGCAGCTTGGTCAAGGGGCCCGCGGACTGGTGGAACGCCATCCACTTGGCCTGGCTGATGCACTCGGCGATGGGCATGATCATGGTCGCCTTGGACACGGTCATGAAGACCGAGACGAGCGAGTTGGGCTGGATGAGGAATGCCCAGTCGGCGAGAGCGGTCCCGTCAGTCTTGAGGAGAACTATGAGGACGGCCATCATGGACAGGATACTGACGACCAGGGATGAAATCTCAAAGAGCCACCACCTGTTCACAAAGATACAGTACAGCTTGACCAGCGCTTGGAAGGGTAAGACGGTCTTGCTAACGAGGGTCGAAGCAATTCTGGACGCAACATTGCAGCTGGCTGGGTGCGGTGGTGGCCCGGGATTTGAGCGCGATACTGGAGGGTCTGTGTTTTCTTGAGAGGGACTGGCTTGGGAGGGTTCAGTGTCGACGGGAACGCTGGCAACCAGAATCTGGATTATATCATCTTGGCCACTATGATGAGGAGAAGGGGCAGGGCAGGGGGTACATGTGTCTTGGTTGCCGCCTGTGCTATCCAGGGGTTGTGAGTTGTTCATGATGCCTTCACGCTGTTCGCACGCAACGCAGGACACCATGTACAATCACTGATTCTGCAAAGACAGGAATCTACAGAACATGACAAGGAAGAGCCAACCTAGTTATTTGAGTGACGACACAAAGTGCAAAGTCGCCACGAGATACTATTGAGGGCCGGCTCCAGGACCGGACCAGACTTCTCCTCACTTGCACATCGGGGCTCAAGCCACATGCAGCATTTCGAGCATGAAAAAAAACAAAAAAACAAAAAAAGATGGAGGCCCAATACCTTCCAGTTGGGGGCTCAAGTCAGAACCGTACGCTACCACATTACCTTTACATGTACGTGCATGAGGGGCTGTGGCCGCCGCGCTCAGTCTCATCCTATCAACAAGTCCATGCCCCACCATTTCTAGGTAGCGACCTATCGTGTCCCGTTGTGACACCGAATGGCCAAAACAATACCGAAGTTCTGCGGCGTAGGATGGTGAGATGGAATTCGCATTACACCACGTACATTTGGAACCACCCGGCCGGAAGCACCAGACTGGAACCATCCCATCACCTCTCCTCCTCTTCCAACCCAACTTGAACTTGAAGTCCTGCAATGCACGACAACCACCGGCGGTTCCTCTTCTCAGTCCTTGTCATCCTAGCATACGCCACCCAAAGCACCCACGGCTCCGGCCCGACCTCCATCTACATCGACCTCATCCCCGGCTACCACAACCTCTCATCATGCGCAGTCGTCCCCCTCAGCACGCTCGTCCGCAACATGTTCAACGGCTGCGGCGACGACTCCCAGCTGACCTCGTACAGCTGCTTCTGCACCGACAGCTACAGCAAGTTCAGCTGGGACATCTCCACCGCCGTCGTGGCCGGGTGCGGCTCCTCGCGGATCGACCAGGCCACGAGCGCCGTCGACGTCTTTCACGGCTATTGTCGGGACGGCACGCTGCAGCTGACGCGCTCGTGCTGCACAGGCAACGCAGCTCCCACGACGGCGGCTTCTCGTTAGTAACTGCGCCCCCAGACGGAGTCAAAATAGTAGATACCATTGTGTGGATCATGGCTGACATGAAACATTCCGTTCGATTTACCAGCTGCAGGTTCCGTAACAACTGCCACTCCCCCCAGCCTCATAACCGGGGTTGTTCAGACGGGCATCCCGGCATCCTCTAGCGCGATGGCACGCTTCCAGTTCCGTGGGCCCGGGTTAAATACATGTAGCGTCATGGTGGTGTGTTTGATCTTGGGTCGTGTTGTGCTTGCGGGCGTGGTGTGAATAAAGGTCAGTTTTTGAGCCGACATGGCTCCGGCGGGTATCACGCGAGGGAATAATTATGGATGTCCAGAAGGATGCATGGACCTGGTTGGGAAAAGTGTTAGTAAGCCAACAGTGGCCCCAGAGATGATTAGCGCCCCATTCCTTCCGCCGGTGCTGTGTTAAGGCCTGGCGTAATTTGCCAAGAGATGAAGCGGTGGGGACATGGACGGGGCATTTCAATTGGTGGTCTTGTCATGGTAACGATCAATCAGGTACTTGGTAGCGGCGAAGGGTCCGGGGAGTGTTGGCGGGGACAAGGAGCACCACATACATGTCCACGAAGGGCATCGATTCACGGACGGTCATTAAGGGGCTGGGAGAAACTTTATGGCCACTGCAGGTCTCGCAGGACCATGTTGTTCATGGTTGAGTTCATGTCGTGGAGTCATTCAGATCCGCGGCGTATTTATTACTCTGACAGACCGACCAGGAGAGAACATAGAGCCGCGCCTGGCAAATCCATGTAGCGCAATGGCCCCTCGTGCAGTTCCCCTACACCTCTATCCGACACTCTCCAATCAACCCTTCCAGTTTCCCAAGCACACCGCTGCAGAATGCTCGCTGGAGCATCGGGTCCCTTAAATTGTCTCCCTTGCCAAGGTCGCAGTCAAGCACCCGCTTGGCGAGTCTCCTATAATCATTCCCGAGCTGGCACGGCTTCGATATCAGCTCGCGCACCTCGACGACGTTGCTTGGGTCGACGACCTGCCAGTGGCCTATTGCCAAGAGAACTACTCCTAGGCTCCACAATGATACGTTCCGTATTCCGCTGCTGAGCATGTTTCCTTGCGACTCCGAGTCGGCTGGGTCTATATCCATCGGATCTCCACCGCTGGCGGCGTCTTGGTTTGTTCCATGCTGTCCATCCATCTCCACCGCGAGGTGCAGTGTCTCAAGTGAAGAAGAGAGATCATCAGATTGGTTGAAAAAGGAGAGATTGCGCAGGCCCCAGCTGTCAGGGCGCCACGGGGTCTGGTCAAACTTCAAAACGGCAGACGATACCTTGAAGGCTGTTTCCAGCTGGTGGACGACATCCAGGCGGGTCGGGATGGGCTGGCCAACGAGCTGGTCCAAGGCAACTGTCGTGCCTGGGGAAAAAATGTCCGCAGAGTCTACCTCATCGCGGACTGCTGTACTTTGCGGGACTGCTTGGAAGGAATGCCGGAGATCGTCTTGGTAGCAGTCGATGTGACCCAAGCAGGTCCCCGCAGTGGACTTTGCAATGGCTTGCCTCCTACTCAAATTTGCGCAGAGGTCTCCATGCTCCAGAAAATCGAAATCGGCATGATGTGTTGCCGGCACCCGCTCGCCTTCAAGTTCCTCGGCGCCTTCCGGGGTCGCGGGGGGTGTGGGGGGGTCACACTCGACTTCACCGCCAACACCTTCGTTTTGCATCTGTTCAGGGGGCTCGAAGTGGACTCTTCGGAGCCGCTTTTGGGCTCTCCCTGGCTCAGGAGTCACGGTTCTGGGTTTGTATGATGACATGCCAAGACCTGTAGACCAGCTTCGGGGTGACGGCCCGGGTGGCCCAGGCAAGGCGTTGATGCTCCGGGAATGGACTTGGAGCTGGAAGCGGCGGGGCGGTGTGATGAGATCACTGAAAGTTTGTGTTAATCAAGTACCATGATTCGCTCACGTCCATCCGTGCCCGATGATGTGATGAAATACCTTGGAGGTCCTTGGCGGTGACCGGAGCAATCGATGGCCAGATTCATGTGCACGCCATCGGCCGCTGCCATCGCATCGAGGAACAAACGAGCAGTATGTCGACCGGAACCCGTCATGCTATTCGCCCACGCAGACTTTGATAGACACTCGTGGATGGTTCGGGAAGCTCGTCTGACTGGTCCACACGAGGCTGCTTGCACCAGAAATGGCTCCGTCCGCCGTGTATGGGGAGTCTGGGTATTCCTGTTGCTGAGCAGGGCTGCTTGTTGACGAGTATGGTTCAGGGAATCACCGAGGTCGGGCTGTGCAAACGAAAAAGATTGCGGTGCCGACACGTGGCGTACATCTACATACTACCTGCCTGGTATGCACAGCCTAATGCGGGCTGCTTATTGATGCGCCCAGTGCCCTCGAAGCAAACTGATAGGCAACTCCAGCACTGCCAGTGGCTGAACGGCAGTTTTGGCGTGTTCTTCCCCCCGTGGAGTCGATCCTATTGCTACCTTCCTAGGTCCCTATCCTACTTTCTGAATCAAAACATCCTATTCGATTGCATTTCAAGCTTCAACCCATTGACTGGCCATTCAAGACCACGTGGACTATGGAAGCACTATTATCCACTCCTACCGCTTCAGACCTGGCTGCGATCGTGCGAAGCTGGCAACTAGACGCGCAAGCCAAGCTGCCAACAGACAGTCTGTCCGATGCGGGCGACCGCAAAACCGTGATTGCTCGATTCACGGGAATACTGATCGCTTTGTTCGGCAACATACTCGTGGCGCTCATCCGTCAAGCATCGATCGGCCGCGGGACCCTCATCAGTCTCAACCGAAGTCGCAGCTGTTTTCTCCTATGGTCTCGAGGTCATGGAATCACAGATGGCTTGGTCGACGACCGTTTTGACCGGTCTCGGGGGTTGCGAACGGCGACCCTGCAGACCCCTGACAAACATCCACTGCAGCCTCACAAAAGGTTGGATTCTCCAATGGAGCCCTCTGGCAGCTCGTGGCTGGGCCAGGTAATTAATATCCATCCAGGACTTCTCCGTTTGCTGGTGGCGCCATCGGAATCGGTGGATGGGCTTCTTCCGGTGGTGGCCAAAATCGCCGAAGAGAGCCATGACCTGCTGCATGATCTGGATAACTCAAGCAGCGACACCGTGACGTTCTCCTCCTCCGAATTCAATGATGTTGAAGAGGTCGCTGAGGATCTGAGGGTTGACGTGGAATGCTTGGTCGAGCTCGGCCCGATGCTCGAGAATCCCGCCTTTGATCCGCAGCCATCAGCCGAGACCTTCGACTCCATGTCGGCGGCAATCTAGGAGCCTCACCACATTTTCCTCGAGATGATGGAGGTCCGGTTTCCGCACGCGGACAAGCAGCTTGTCTCCTCGCTTGCGGAAATATGCTGCGAGCGCTTCTTGCGATGCCGGATTCGACGTGAGGCCCTCCAGGATGATGTGGACGACATTGACGACTTGGAGGGAGCAAAGACAATCGCCGGATCCAAGTTCCATGACTCTGGGATTGAGTCATCCGTTCCAGGGTTGAGTACATATGCACAAACAGTTATGAGCTATCGAGACGGCAATCAAAACGTCAGCATCCCTCCTTTGTCCAACGATGCGAAGAACGGTCAGCCTTCCCATGTGTGGGCTGCGGGAGAATGGTCGTGTTCAGGTCTGCCTCGGGATGGAAGTAAGTTTTATCGTGCTGTATCCGTTATATTTGTCAGATTTGTCAATACTAACCTCAGCAGGCGACACCTTTTCCTTGATCTTCAGCCATATGTCTGCCTAGATCGCTTGTGTCCGCACAACAAAGCGCCATTCAAAGACAGAGACACATGGGTCTCACATCTTGCTGTCGACCACGCAATGGAACCAAGGTGGAGATCAATCGACTGCCCACTGTGTAAGGAGAAGATAAAGGCGGGGAAGAGCGTCATTATCCAACATCTACAAACTCATCTCGAGGGACTGGCGCTTTCGGCATTACCTGGGGACCCGGATTCTGACGCAGAGGCGAATTCGGAAACACCGCTGTCCCCAATTCCGATGCGCAACACGAACCAAGCAATACTCTTCGAAGACGCGAGACCCCATCAAGTCCGAATCCCGGCGGAGGAATGGGAGAAGCATAAGGAAGTGATACTACAACAGTACAGGACGTCCACGCTTCAAGAGATAAAATATCATATGGAGAAAGAATACAACTTCATAGCCACGTAAGAGCTCTAAAAACCCCCTCGCAGGCGACAGGGTAGCACTCACCATCATGATAGCAAACGGCAATACGTTCACCAAATTGGGCATATATGGGGTAAAAGTAAGTACAAAGTCGAGCCTGACTCGAAAACAAGATCAAGAGGCAGGCCAACGGCCACCCCGCGAGTGGGGGATGAAAGTCAAACGAGACAATCGGACGGCAATGAATTTTCCTTTGCCTGAATTTGGGAGCGCTGGCATCATTGTCAGAGCCTCAAAGGTATACAATGATTAATTTCTTGTTGAATGACTAACTTTTTGTCACAACTTCAATTCATCCAATACTTACCTGGTAGGTATTTAAATTAAATACTTAGATCCCTACCTACCTACCTGGGTACCTATATACAGTAGGTACCTAGGTAGCCTAGCATTACTAGAATGATGGCCCTGCACGCTCAAAATGAAACACTAACAAGACACCGGCACACTGGAAACCAAAAGTCACCGCTACTCAAGATGAACAATCACCAAGCACTCAGGCATTCAAGTTACCAACACATGTAGGTACACAAAAGAATCGTAAATATTTGCAAGATCATCCAGCCCCAAACCGCCAAACTAAA
This sequence comes from Podospora appendiculata, assembly GCA_033675105.1. Lineage (NCBI taxonomy): Eukaryota > Fungi > Ascomycota > Sordariomycetes > Sordariales > Podosporaceae > Podospora > Podospora appendiculata. Next base: position 268,362 of record JAULSO010000007.1, on the reverse strand, counting down.
GCAGTATCTACAAAACCAGAACGCTGGGCAGAATGCTAAGTAAATTTCCCTTCTCCTTCTCCAGAACAGGAGAAAACAAAAAGGAGAGCCCCCTTGACATCTGCCAATCACGTATCCAGGCCTTCTCCCCCTTGAAAAGCACTCTTCTCATCCAAGCATCTCATCATCTGTGTCAATGCCAACAAAGACATGACAACCTCAAAGCGACTCATCATCTCGTAAAAGGAAACACAGTAAAGCAGTTTCTCGTCCTCCTCCGTCGCCATTCATCTACTCTCATTCAAAAGAAATGACTCTCTAAGCAGAGGGGTTGCTGTTGAAGGCCAGCTTGTTGACAGTGCCGCTGGGGACGCCGGTAAGCAGCCCGTTGGTGGCGGTGCTAGCAATGAAAGCGCACAGCGCAGCAGGGGTCTTGGGGCCGAAGAGGGTGAGCAGGTAGGCGCCCAGACCGGTGATGTGCGGGGTGGCCATGCTGGTGCCCGAGATGGTGTTGGTGGCGGTGGTGCTGCCGATCCAGGAGCTCAGCACGTTGGTGCCGGGGGCCCAGATGTCGACCAGGGCGCCGTAGTTGGAGTAGCTCGCCTTGGCGTTGGCGCTGGTGCTCGCCGCCACCGTGCACACGGTCGACTCGCTGGCCGGCGAGTAGTTGGCCGCGTTGGCGTTGTCGTTGCCGGCCGCCACGGCGAGGAAGACGCCCGCCGAGACGAGGGCCGCCGCCGCGCTGTTGGTCGCCGTCGACTTGGACCCGCCCAGGGACATGTTGGCCACGGTGCCGTTCGGGCAGCTGCGCGTCTTGGAGTCGGTGGCGACAAAGTTGATGCCGGCAATCACACCGGAGCTGGAAGGAGGGAAGATGGTTAGTGTTTTGTTTCGTTTTGGTTTTCAGGGGGTAAACAAAGGGGCGGGGGAGCGTACTTGGTTCCGGAGCCAGAGGCATCGAGGACCTTGACGGCGTAGAGCTTGGTGGCCTTGGCAACGCCGTAGGTGGAGCCGCCAACAGTTCCGGCGACGTGGGTGCCGTGGCCGTTGCCGTCGGTGTCGGAGCCATCACCGGCGTAGTTGGCGAGCCAGGTGGCGCGGCCGCCAAATTGCTGGTCGGGGATGTTAGTGTCTGTGGGTTTGATTTTGTTGTTGTTGTTGTTGTTGTTGTTGTTGTTGTTCTTGTTGAGAAAAAAGGGGTAAAAGAGGACTTACAGAGTGGGCGGTGTAGATACCAGTGTCAATAATGTATGCGCAGGTACCGGCGCCAGCGCTGCTGTCGTACACGTAGGTGGTCGACGCGGCGTGGTGGGAGATGGCGCCCAGGCCCCAGGGGGCACCGGTCTGCGAGACGTAGGTGTTGATCTTGTAGACCGAGTCCAACTCAATGTACTCTACCTGCGGCGGCGTTAGTTGACTGTTTCTACCTTACTTCCTCCTCAGGCTGCAATTATCATACCTCAGGGATGCTCTGGATGGTCTCGAGGTGCTCCTCGCTGATCTTGCCGGCAAAGCCCTTGAACTGGCCAGCCTTGAAGACGTGGTCGGCCTTGTGGGACAGCTTGGCGAGGGCAGCGTCGATGGAGGCCGAGCTGGATCCATCCTTGAACTTGACAATGTACTTGCCCGGGATGATGGTGGCTCCACGGGGCTCGATGATGGGCGCGCGCTTGTCGATGACGGTGGCGGGGGCGGCCAGGGCCAGGGCGGGAGCCAGTGCGAGGAGGGTAGAGACCAACATAATTGCGGCTGTGGGATCAAAGTACTGATACTGTGAAGCTCAGGAGAGGGAAGTCGAGGCTGTCAGAGTAGGAGATGCTGAAGCTGGATGATCTGAGGGTGTCCAAATCAAAACTCTAACGGAGGGCGGGCGAGAGATATTTATCTAAATTGCTATGCGTCTCTTGTCCGGAGAGAGCCGCCGCCATGCACTTGCACCACCTGAACTGACCTTCCATAACAAGAGAAGGCCATCTTGCAACCGCCAAGCACGGTTTTGGCGACTTGAGGAAGGAGTCTGAAGCGGCATGTCGATCGATGAGCGGGCAACAGACTCGCATTGCGGCGCACAAAGTCAACAAGGGCAGGACGGCAGCTTCACCTTCCAGGTTAGGGATGTCTGCCGCCACCAGCTGGCTGCATGGGACTGGAGGGCGGGTACTCCCTTCGTGCTGTTGTGTGTAAGTTGGGGCCCCAGGCCAAAGATAGTAACGGAGACATGGAGTAGTAGCAACGCTATGTGGCCGAGCACGCCGATCATTCTGACAGGGTCTATGCACAGTGAACGAAGCACAGCAGAGACAATGGTTGGCTGCCGACTGGCTTGGCAAAGGTGACGAGCGAGCAAGCAGCCCAGGCCAGGAGGAATCGAAGGACGCCCCATCAGTCAGGTCGATGAGCCTGGTGTGGGTGCCAAGGCTCGGGCAGAACAGACAGAGGCCTTCCATGACGGAGCTAGAAACCAAGGCAGGCAGTGGGCTGGTCTAGAAAAGGCTGTTCCCGCTGGCTACGGCCCGGAGGCGGGAGCTGCAACTGCAGATTTGCATCGCGAACTATTGAATGTCTGCGTCTTGGTGGCGACCAAGAAGGGAGCTGGGCTTGAAGATCTCCTGTTGATGGTCTCTTGTGGCTAGATCAAGAACAACTGTCGAATGTCGAGAAGCTGTCCTGCTTCCGGCTCGACGCTTGTTGATCCTGCGGTCTGCCCTCATCGACGCCATCTCCCGATGAGACCTTGCCAGGGGTCGAAAGATATGGCGCGATCTGTTGGCCCGCACCACGATGCAATGCGGCAGGGAGTCGGTGGCTCTGGGGTTGGCCCAACGCTCAAGTGGGGGGAGGGCCGGGGTCTGGGATGGGATGGGATGGGGTGAATGGACCTTACTGCAGGCTGTTCTCGGCGATTTCACAAGTTCACGCGCATTCACTTTGCTGTTGTGGCAGGGGGCACAATGCCATAGTTCAAACCCCTGGCAATATGGGGGGTTGCCATCTGCCGAGATGACTGGCTCTGTGCCCCATATTAATTATTACCTAGACTCATTCTCTCGTGTCTTCTCGTTTCTCGCTCTGGTGTGCACTGTACCACGGCTGCCTCGGTTCGTTTCGGGGAACTACCCACCTAGGTGGCAGGTGGTATTGACGGGAACCGACAAACGACTGATCTAAGTGGGCGACGACCATCGGACTATACGGCACCGACCATGATTTGCTGGATTTTGGCAGCCATAACAGCCCCTATTATCGACCCCGGGATTCAATCCCTCATGTCGGGTACGTTGAGTATGATAGTACTGAGCGTGCCCCGAGCACCGGGTTCGCACGGCGCAGCTCGATAGTATGATGCCTCCTGAATGCTAGTTATCATTTATCTGCATTGAGTTCAATCACCGACGGGACCTAAGGTAGGTACCTAATTACCTGGTACTTGATACCTGTTTCTTGGTGAGGAAGTGGAGGCGGTTCCTGCATCGAGCGGCCTTCCCCGAGTGTGTCTTGTCGTCCTCGCCCCCTTTCGCCAAGACATGCGGTTCTACAAACATACATACCAAAACCAAAGCAAGGTCCATGCTTTGCCCCCCCGCGACCCCCCGTCCGGCAATGGTTCCAAGGACATGCTTGGCTGCCGATGAGCAAAAGTGGGCGCCGCGATAACGACATTTGGTTTCTCGTGGGTCTCGGGTCTTGGCTGCAGCGCCAAGCGGCGACACCATGTCAAGCGCCTTGATCATTTGCCCAATCTCCAACCTTATCGTGCTCGCCTTCCTCATGCGGCACTAGATAATCCTCCCGCCAGCCTGCGATGCTTGCTTGTTGCAACCAAGGCCCCGTCACACGAGCGCGGGAGCAGTCCATCCCCCGGCACGAGGGCGCTTCTGTTAGTCCGCCCCTCGTCACGGTCTTCAGTTATCTCTAACAGCACGTCACTGACCTGGCTTCCTACGCATTATCCCCTATGACCTAGTCAACCCTTGCTCTCCACTGGCAGCTTTTCAACTGCCAGATTGGGGGTGGCACAGCCATTGCGTGCGTGGGATTTGTCCCAATGCGTAACTGCGTCTCAATCAGCGTTCAGTTCTCATGACATGTGCTGGTAAAGCAGCCACGCGGTTGTCCCTGCTAGGTGATGGTGGCAGGCGCAGCAAAGTGGCAAAAGTGTACACTTGCCCCTGAATCAGGGGTGACATAAACATTGATACTCACTGAGAAGTTGCCACCAGCGATTATACTACATGTAGTTTGTGGTGGCGTTGAAAGTGACTACTACCAGTCTATAAGAGACTGCCTTAATTAGTCGCGACCTTAACCTATGTGGACTACATGCATTTGGTGGTACTACTCAGCTTGGCAGTATTGAGCGATAGAACCAAAAGTCTTACGAAACCTGCTTGATCACTTTCCAACCTCTGGCCAAAGAGTCTCACGATCTTGCTGCGTACATAGTATTCCAATCTCTTTCCCACCCGTGCAGACAGTGCCAGGCTGCAGACCCCACGCCTGCTCGCGTGCTCTACATGAAGTATCGCCCTGTAACTCCGTAGCGTTGCGTGTGAGCCTGCCTACCTAGACTTAGTAGTTAGAGACGCGGTAACTAAGACGAGCTGAGACCGCACTATCGTTCTGCAAGGGCCGCATGGTAATCTCTGATTGGGCATAGCACACTCAAACAACACGACATCATCGAACTATCCAAGTCCCACGCCAAGCCCCATTTCAGCCTCGCGACACAGTCAGATCCCCCCACACCCCATGCTCTAACCAGCTCGATCACGTTAATCCCGGGGTGAAAATACTGGCATGCCTGTCATAAAGCAAGACCGCAAGCAAGGACGTCGTGACGCGTGCATCGTAACTTTACTAGGCCAAAAGACATCATCGCCATCACGTCACTCTCGTTCAGAAGTCCATGAACTGAGGAAATCCCGCAGAATGTGGCTTACAGCAACTCCTTTCCAACTTCCTAAGTTGCTTAGCTTAGGTGATAGACTGCAACATCACAGCATTGGCAGTTCTCGGCGTGGGTAATTACTCAAGAACCAAAGAACAGAGTTGACAACCGCGTTCACATGACAAGGGCATGCTCATGCGGGACGCCGCCATGTAGACGCCATAGGAGATTACGAGGGGCGACTAATTACGTGCGCCAGGGAGTACATGCCTTCCCTGACTTTCGTGTAATGTCACAGAAAAGAAACATGTCCCGTTCTGGAAACCTCGATCCGGCATCGTCCAAAGACGTGCTTTCAAGGCCGTGGGTGCTCGTAGTTGTGAATTGAGTCATGACTATGACCAATTTGCAACCGGTGGGATCTTGCAAGCCATATCAGTTCAAGGGTCATAAGTATCGATTTCCCAAAGCGCGGAGAGCATGTGTAAGGTACCTAGCCATGGCATACGACGATATCCTATCGTTCCGCGCCTTCCGAGGCCCTGGATGTCAGGTACTTGACTACCTGGTATCATTGACATGACACACATAGATGACCCTATGATCTTTGTCGTTGGCTGTGCAGTGCGGTCAACTCAATCAAGACAAATGCGCGCTCGTGGAATGGAAAGGGGTACTATGAGGCAGCCCCGGACTGTAACCCGCCTTTCTCTGTCACCGACTTTATCACTGTGAGATGCGGTGACCATCTTACTTCCGGTACCACTGAGCTTTTCTACACGCCTTCGAGCGTATAAGGAGAAAGTTTAACAATCGCAACAAGCCGTGTCTAAACCGTAAATTTACACAAAAGCTTTGTGAGTGAACTAAAACGGGAAGATTAAGATTTGGATTACAATTAAACTCTTGGAAACTATTGGTTAAATTCTTTCTCGATTTAGTGCAAAGTGTATTTTGAATCCAAGAAAGTCTGTTGCACGTGAACAACTATACTGTATGTTAGACCTCCTCTGTTGCGTAGTGTTTTAGAGTTTCGTGCAAGCTAAGGTTGGTTACATGGTACTCTTATGTACATGTAAAGGAGAGACCCGCAACACTACAGTTTGCATGTTTTTGAAATTGGTAATGACCAACAAACGCGACGTATGTGTCTATCAATACTTGGGGGAAAGGTTTATTCTAATGAACATTGCCATTCTACGTGAAGCTATTATAAGTACCAGTAATGTGATCCTTGGAGCTGCAGGACACTAGATAATAGGTCTGTTGGTGAAACTGGCAATGCATGCTCACTGCACACTGTCACAAGCACAGCGTTAGCCTGCCCCGAAGAAATGTGTTCACCGAGATGTGCCAAGGAACTCCCCGCTTCAAACAAGCGACACGACCTCGCGGCCCGAATAGCTTATCCAAGTTTTGTTAGCATTGAAAACTACAGAGAACTGCCAGTCAATCTTCGGAGGCACTGTCATACACGTACTTGACGTCGGAACTAACAGATGGCTGCGGAACTGTAAATTACTTTGTGATCATGTCAGTGAGCGATGAACACCAAGGTGAGATAAATGGGACCAAGCCAATTCAGTGAGCGTGATTTCTCCACATCATGATTCAATTGGAACAGAGTCGGTCGACTAAGCTCCTAATGCTTGTATGAATTTGGCGCCGGGGCTGGACAAGAAAACTACCAGGTATGCAATGTTGGACCTAAAGCATGCTTCCATACCTGGAAATTAAGTATAACGTTAAGGCATATTGTATGTAGTAAAAGAAATAGTAACGCCACCTTTTTACACATATGTGCAGCTGAAGGAAAGCATCCGCATCAACGGTTGATCTGCACCGGGGTATTTTTTTGAACATAACGTGCTGAAGAGAGAGACAGGCTGCGGATGGCCGAACCATCGACACATGGTTCCTCCAAGATTGCGTCGCGAAGTTCTCCCATGGCATAATTAACGTGTTCTTACGAAACTCATAGAAATGGAATCATCGCTTTTACTCATAGGCGATTGCTCTCATTCGCCAATGAGTTGGAACAATCTCGAACATCTACCCGAATACATGCGTATTTGCTGCAATTGGCCGCATACCTTTTCAGCCTAAGGAAGCTGAAGGGAGGTGTTCGGCCAACCAAAAAAAGGTCTACCGCCTTCGAACTGATACTTAGCATGCGTAGATCATGATAAAATCATATCATGTCGTGATACATCATGAAAAGTCCGCCGCTTCTAAATTCCTGGCCACAAACAACAGACCACCAAATCGGCAAATGTGTACTTGAAAGCCTTGATGGAAAGTAATTATTGAACAGCTTGATTGAATGGAGAATGAAAATTTAGCTCCTGATGACCAACACGAAGCCAACACACAAGATTCTTTCGCACTGGTCTTCACTTAACCATGGCAAGTAACCGTAAAGATCAGAGCCCACAGAAACAAAAGCCCAGTCAAGCTGGACCGCTGCCAAGCGAGAAGCACGAGGCGGAGAAATCACCACCACGAGAGCGTGAGAAGCCCAAACCAGCTAAGCCAGCCCCGAAAGCGACCAAACGAGATGACGGCCCCAAGCGGCAGACATCCTTGCCCATGATCCAGAACGACAAACATGACGAGACAGCACCAGGCGACAAGCTTGAGCAGGGACGCGGTCGCAGCCGAACAAGAGATGAATCCCCACACGGCCCGGTGCGTCAATTTCACTTGCCAGTTCTCCGCCGGGCATCCGCCGATCACAAGCCGGCTTAAGGTGTGAGTCGGTCGCCCACTCGCCGCAGAGTATCTGCACCAACCCATGACCGCCACGAGGACTCTGGGTCCCGCCACGACCGTCGCGGCAGCTCCAAGCCCTCCAGCCGGCGCCGCCGCCGGAACAGCAGCTCCGCTTCATACTATCGCAGGGATAAGGATCGATCGGTATCGCGGACACAACGGACGCTGGAGCATGTCCGCCCGCACAGGAGCACGGAGAGGTGTGTCTCCACGACCAAGGTCGGCTCGGAAAAGCGAGTGCGAGCGGTCCTCGATTCTCCTCTGGGCTCCCGCAAGCTCGAAAGATTGCATCCAGATGCGGATAGACAATATCCATTGCGGCAAATGGGAAAAGAAGGAAGTCCTGTACCTCCGCATCGAAACCACGATTTAAGTCGACAAAGAGATGGACAAGGCGTCGGTCAAGGTCAGCTTCCGACCCGCCAAGCAACCAAAGCAGAAAGAGCGTCTGCACATTCTGGCCTTCAGCCCCAAGAAGCTTCGTGGGCCCCCCACAGGAGGTTCAAGAAGAGAGAGGCAACTTGAAAGGGAGGACCGTCGGAGGAGGACTCGGAGCGGGCCTGGAGATGGTCGGGAGCCTCTCGACGAACCTCGAACGCATGCGTTCCGAGCACGAGAACAAAGCATTGACCAAAAACCCCCGGTGCGAGCTCGACTTGAGCGTCAGCGACTACCAGCTGACTGCCGTGCAGTCCAAAATCGGGGACGAATGCAAGCTCATCAAGAACTTTTCCATCCAGGTCGTCGTTCCATACGATGACGATGCCGGTGTCGCCGTGGAGGGAGACTACTGGGATAGTGCGGGGCGGCGGGCAAGGGGCCATTGGAGAGACGTAGTCATTCCTAGGAAGCATGCCGACAGGACGGATTATGCGACGTGGGGGGGAGGAGCTTGGAAGCGTCACGGGGGCTGTGAGGAATTCAGCACGACCGGGAGGTAATAAATGACCAACTGCCCCCACAAGGATTGAAGCGCATGATTTTATTGCAAGTCTAACATTTCACAGTGGGTCGCTATGGTGATGAGAGCGGAATATCCTACCGCTCTGTTCTTCATCTTGGTAGATAAGGTAGGGGGGAAAAGGCGACAGGGGTTGGACGACTCTTACATGAAGCATCAATCTCGATACCTACCTACCTACTTACTGCACGTTATAGTCTTGGATCTTTCATAGCACAATAACACACTCCTAATCTCTTACACTCCAACATTCCTACACTCTTTTCACAATCTCGCGTGCACCGTATTATAGTCCACAGCCGCAATCAAGTCGTCGTTGGGGACGGACGGAACAGCAGATTTCCGTCGAAGCAAAGGGACAACGGATTGCTACCTTCCTGGGCTAATAAACAAAGAAGGTGGATGGGAAGAAACGAGCAAACAGGGAGCTCATTTCAAGACAATGTACTTCAGCTTAGGGTTGTATATCAAGTACAATCTGGCAAGAGGAGTTGCTTAACATGACCGCCGAACCAGCACATCCATATTCAAACTACCAAATTGCCTAGGCATCTAATTACCAACCTACGCCCCTACAAGATCGTCCAGTCAAAATAACCACTTCAAATCCCATTCATCTGATACCCAAACTCCCCTCCCCCCCCCCCCCCACTGTGTCAAAAAGCAATCCAAATCCACCGCCTTCCCACTCTGGGTATCACATCCAAACGCGACCCTCCGCCCGTCCCCACCAACCTCGATAGCCATAGTCTAACCGCGAGGAGACACACTCAACTATACCAAGTCCCCTTCTTGCCCGCCTCAATGCTCTCGATGATCGTACACCTCTCGGACTGACACACCCCCCTCCGCGCGAGGTTTTTGAACTTGGGACCCCTCGGCCCCGTGGCATAGTGGTACTCCCCAAACAGCCTCCACTGCCTCTTGTCCTTGAGCGGGTAGGTATCATCCCCCCAGTACCCCTCGAAGTGAAACCAGCTGGTGGGGGCATGCGGGTTCTTCTTCACGGGCGTCAGGCTCGTCCTCTCCTCCTTCCCAGGCCGCAGCCTCGCCGCCTCCTCCCTGTCGACTTCATAGTCAAACCAGTACGCGTAGTTGTTCAGCGTCGGGTCCCACAGCGGGCCCTTGTCCGTGATGTCCTTGAGCATCTTGAACGGCAGCACGTACGGGTGCAGGCCCGACGACGCGTACATGGCGTGGCTGCCGACGGCCGAGTAGATGACGGGGCGCGGGGGCTTGTCGGGGTTCTTTGGGGAGGCACGCTTCTCGAGTGCCTGCCACGCGTAGGCCTGGCCGCCGGCGTGCTGGCTGAGGGCCATGGCGCGCGGCTCGCCGTGCTCGAAGCGCACGGCGCAGTGCTCCCAGTCGCCCACGTGGTTGCCGAAGCGGATGTTGAGCACCGTCTGCCCGAGGTTGTAGCTGTAGAAGAAGAACCAGAAGGCGTCGACGATGCCGGCGCCTTTATCGACCAGCACGAGCACCGCGGGGCCCTTGGAGTAGCCCTGGGCGTCGGGCTTGTTTTTGTCTGGGTCGTCGTTCTCGTTGCCTGTGGTTGAAGGGTTGAGGGGGTCGGCGATCATTGGGCGTTGGGCATCCTGCAACTGTCGCCGCTGGAGAGGTCGGCGCTTGCGCTCTGACAGTCGGCGCGGGTCTGAGATGCGGTGGGGCGGGTGGTCTCGATCGGCATCCCACCATGTCGTGCCGTCCTTTCGCCTGGGTGCGTCGCGCCAGCCTCGGCCGTCCCCGTCTTCGGGCGCATTGTCTTCGGGGTTGTCGGTAAAGGGGGTTGGGATGCCGTCGTGGCTATGTAGCCAATCTGGTCTGCTCTCTACGTCGTCCGCACTGGACAGAAAGACGGTGTCGTTCTCGGCGTTGAGCTGTGCCAGGGTTTCCAGGTCAAGCGGCTTGGACGTGTTGACCGACGAGTTGCCCTTGAACGGGCGCATGTGCTTGATATGCTCGGCTATGTCTGACGGCCAGAAGTTCTCCCCAGAGTATAAATGAACTAGCGGCGCATGGTCCAGCACGTATTGTGGAATGTCTTCGAGAATCTTGGCGCCGCTGGCGGATAGCCCGGCTTTCATGCCACCCGGCTGTTTTTTCTTCGGGTTTTTGGTCAGAGGGGCGGCTTCCCAGCTGCTCACATCTGTCTTCTCGACGTAGGTCCAGTCCTCGCTCCATCCGACCACAAGCGCTTTCAGCGCATCAAAGGCGAGATCGCCAGCATCGTCGGTGCCGTTGCCGCGTCCCGGAAGGGCCGGAGCATCCCATCTGATGTGTTGTACACCGCAGAGACCCATCCACCGGCAGGCCTGGCGGTCAACCCAGTAGGGCGAGGAGTTGACCCATTGCTCGTCTCGTTCGCGCTCCTCGGGGTTCGGCTGGGTGGGCTTGATGAGGAGGGGCACGGCCCAGAGGATGACGAGGATGGTCGATATCGTCGCAAAGACGATGGCCGCCCGACGAAGGTGATAGACCATTTTGAAGAAGTGCACGATGTTGCCGCGAGCAGGATAGATCAGGCGTCGAAAAATAGACAGAGGCGGATGTATCGGGAATTATGCGATGAACAAGGCGTGAAGAGGCAGGGCAGGCATCGGGGGCAATCAATGGCCGAGCGCAGAAACATGCAAGGCAGAAAGAAAATGTGACGGGTATTTCCCAAAGAATAAGCTCAAGATGCGAAAAACAATATTTTTGGTGCCACGGTGGCTGACGGAGATGTTGCGAACTTGGGCAGATCAGAGGTTAGATGTCGGGTGTCAGACTGACGATGCGGTGCGTCGGCACCTTGAGGGACAAGGACTGGATCAAGGTCGGGTTGGGCAGTTGGGGAAACCGGCAGGTTTCTGTGCAAGGGACATGGATCAGTTTCGCACCGCATATGCCGTCTGTGTACCGAGTACTGAGTAAATGACCAGGGGAACGATGAGAAAGATGTACTCAATACCTGTACCTACGGACCGAGCAGGCCGCTGCGAGCCCGCCACCCGCTTCCAACCAGCGATTTAGGTGGCTTCCCGCGTTCCGGCCAAGCGCAACTGTGTGTGCTTGGCCGATTCTCCACTCTACTGCAAGTCTCCACATCCAAGACCAGCTACAACTAACTCGACGCGGGCTGACTAGGTGTTGCCAGGCTGCGGTTGACTGCTGCCCGCCAGCTCATCCCACCGCGCAGGTGTCGGCGTGGAATCGACCTTCCCGTCGGCGCTGCGATCAGGTCGAGGCTCGTCTCTGCTCGGACGTCTGATCAAAGTCGCCCGTCGAGTGCGCGGTCGCGAGCCAGCCCCTCTCCGTCGTCCTACGGCTCTCTTTATAGCACTGTCGGTTTTCTCTCTCGGAACATAACTGTCTTCCACCGGCCCCGGTCTTGGCGCATCGTCTCTTGTGTTCCGCCATCTCAGATTCCGATCATAATCCCGCTGCAGTTTCCTCCGCCGCCGCTCTTCTTCCTCGTCATCCACCATCAACTTGTTCTGCCTCGTCTCAAGCGGCTGGATGGTGACCTCGTCCGTCTCGCCGCGCTTCCGCTTCAGCGCGATCAGGTCCTCTAGGAAGTGAGCCTGCGGCTGGCGCTGGCCCGTTTTATCGCCGCCAATATGCACGTATATGCCGCCGTTGCGCTTGTACCGCTCGGGGATGTCATCTTCCTTATTGTAGCTGTCTCTTGTCTCCTCGAATTCCTCGACCGGGATGTTGGTTTTGGGTATCATGGCGATTTCTTTGAAGTTGACCCGTGAAGCGCTCGCGGCCAGGAGGTCGATGTTCTGGCTCAAATGTCGAATCGCGGGAAGAGGGTCCTTGTCGTCGTGCGGCGTGAAGATCATCTCAGTGCCGATGTTCTCTGCCCAGCTGCCGCGGAAGACGTGGTTGCGATACGACACAAACGGCTCTTTCGAGTGAAGGTCCAAAATCTGTATTTCCTCCTCGACCGCGCTGTCGGTTTTTGTCTCGTTTTTCGATTCCGCGCCGGGCTTCGGCTGGTACTGCTCGAGCAGCGGGTCAATCGGGGTCTCGTCGTCTCCCCGGTTCATGGTGATGGTGTCGAGTTCGGCATCGGCACGCCCCGGCCCATCGTTGTCGTCCGCATCCTCGATCCTGACGCGGGGCTCAGGCACGTTGAAAAGAGGGTTGTACCACACTCGATAGCCGCCGCGCGTGTTATGCACAATGTCGGTTCGCCTTTCGAGGAAGTCGCGGATGGAGAGATCCAAGGTAAGATAGTATGTCTGGGGTCTGGGTCAGCAGTGCTGTCGGAATGGCGAAAGGACCAGTGTCGGCTCGCCTCTAATTCTGTGGTCGAATACTCGTATTCCCATTCCGAGTCGTCGCCATCCTCCTCCAGGGAGTCTGCCGGTGGGGGCTGGGTTGACAGCCCAGAATTCATAGCAATCGTGTTTGCTGTTTGAAGAGCGCTTTTCGGCCTTTTCAACGTTCGGGGCCGTTTGGTTGCTGCATTACGAGTCGTAAGTGATCAATTGTATTTTTAAAGCTGAGATGACAGGTTCTGGTACGAAAATGCTGCGCTATCACAATTGAAAGGAAGCTCTTGGAAAGGAACCTGGAAATAGGGGTGGTACGGAGGTGGGGCACCCCAAGCTTTCGCATTCAGCGCAGCAGTCGAAACTCGAAGGCCAGCGCGGGAAAGTTTAGCGGTCATAGCCGGCAGAACCCCTGCAGCGCCGCGGTCGCAGATGGATGGCGGGCAGTTTTTTGTGATTTGCGATGGAGAGCGCTTCACGGGTGCCCCGCCATTGACAATCCCTCCACCCCACTTTGGTAGATTTTCAACCCGCATTTTGACTCACCTCACTCGTTAGACCACTTCTCTCTGCCTACGCCGCAAGCACCGCACCGCACGGCTTTCCTTTTTCTTTCTTTCCTTGCTTTCTTCTTCTCGCATTCCTTTTTGTCGGCTCCCAAATACCCAGGAAACGAAACCAAAAACTCGCCAAAATGCCCAAAGTCCACCTCCTCGACTACGTCGCGGGCAACGTGCGCAGTCTCGTCAACGCCATCGAGAAGGTCGGCTACGAGGTCGAGTGGATCCGGTCCCCCGAGGAGGTCGCCAATGCCGCGACGCTGATCCTGCCGGGCGTCGGTCACTTCGGCCACTGCCTGTCCCAGCTGGCCTCGGCCGGGTACGTGCCCGCCATCCGCGCCCACATCGACGCCGGCAAGCCCTTCATGAGCATCTGCGTCGGCCTGCAGGCCATCTTCTCCAGCTCCGCCGAGGACCCCGCCCAGCCAGGCCTCAGCGTCATCCCCGGCACGCTCGACCGCTTCGACGACTCATCCAAGTCGGTCCCGCACATCGGCTGGAACAACGCGTCGTGCCCGACCAACCCGACCCTCTACGGCCTGCGCCCCACCTCCAAATACTACTACGTCCATTCCTACAAGTACCCCTACACCCCGGGCGAGCTCGAGAGCCTCGGCTGGGCCGTCGCGACAGGCACATATGGCGGGGAGACGTTTGTCGGCGCGGTAGCCAAGGGCAACATGCTCGCGACACAGTTCCACCCCGAAAAGAGCGGCGTGGCCGGCCTCCGCGTGCTGCGCGCCTTCTGCGACGGATCCGGCGCCGCTGCGCTCGCCGCCCACCCGCCCACCGCCACCAACATTTCCGCATCCGACCTCATAACGCAAGAAGGCCTCACCCGGCGCGTGATCGCGTGCCTCGACGTGCGCACCAACGACAACGGCGACCTGGTCGTGACCAAGGGCGACCAGTACGACGTGCGCGAGAAGACGGGAGGCGGCGCGGTGCGCAACCTCGGAAAGCCCGTCGACATGGCCCGGCGGTACTACGAGCAGGGCGCCGACGAAATTACCTTCCTCAATATCACGTCTTTCCGCGACTGCCCCGTGGCCGACCTGCCCATGCTGGAGATCCTGCGGCGCACGTCCGAGACCGTCTTCGTGCCCCTGACGGTCGGCGGCGGCATCCGCGACACCATCGACGTGGACGGCAGCAAGGTCACCGCGCTCGAGATCGCCACCATGTACTTCAAGAGCGGCGCCGACAAGGTATCGATCGGGTCCGACGCCGTCATCGCGGCCGAGGAGTACTACGCCAGCAACGCGACGTTGTTCGGCAACACGGCCATCGAGCAGATCAGCAAGGCCTACGGCAACCAGGCCGTGGTGGTCAGCGTCGACCCTAAGCGCGTGTACGTGAGCAAGCCGGACGCGACGCGCCACGCGACGTTCCGGACGACGGCCGGCCGCGGCCCCAAGGGCGAGGAGTACTGCTGGTACGCGTGCACCATCAAGGGCGGGCGCGAGACGCGCGACCTGGACGTCGTGGAGCTGACGCAGGCCGTCGAGGCCATGGGCGCGGGCGAGATCCTGCTGAACTGCATCGATAAGGACGGCACCAACAGCGGCTTCGATCTCGAGCTGATCTCGCAGGTCAAGAGCGCCGTCAGGATACCCGTCATCGCCAGCAGCGGGGCCGGAAACCCGGGCCACTTCCAGGAGGTGTTTGAGAAGACCACGACCGACGCGGCCCTGGGCGCGGGCATGTTCCACCGCGGTGAGTACACTGTCCAGCAAGTCAAGGACTTCCTCGCCGAGAAGGGTCTGGTTGTTCGGCAATTCGAAGGCGATCTCTGAGCTGGGGCTCTCGAAGTTGCCCCATGCTTGGATGGCTCGATTTGTTAATAATACATGAATGAATGAATGCCGTGGATGGTTTTATTTGCTGGGTGGTGAACAGAGGCGCCGACGGGGGTGACCATAGCAATGGTGGCTGCTGGCATTTGGCCTAAACTGCTTTACAATCTAAGATACCTATTGAAAGGATGAGTAGCAGCTCACTACCTGTAACGTCCCTCGAAGAAGAGAAGAAGGAAAGAACACCGATCGTGCTTCTGCTGCCAACGAGTGAGCCCAAACCTAACCGAAGCAAACCAATGATTTAACTTTGAGAGAACCCCACAGCGTGAGATAGAAGAACGCAAGACTAGAGTCATGGGCCAAAACGACCGTCCCCAATGAGAACTCCCTAAACGACCTTTTCTACAGCAAACCACAAAAGGAAAAAAGGGAAAAAAAGGTATCCCCTCTTAGACTTCCATTCCCATGAATAGCCAGCGGTCGCTGACGACGTCCCGGCCGCCCGACCACAGCCGGAGCGTGGTGAGCGCAAAGCCGGCCCACTGCAGGCCCTTTGTCAGGGCCGTCGTCTGCTCCCTGGGGATCGACCGGTCGAGACAGATGACCATGTGCGCGCAAGCAAGCGGGCCCTCGGCGAGCTCGATCAGAGCGACGAGACTGTTGTTGCCGTTGTTAGTACCTTGGATGCCTTGCAGAGGGGGTGAAAGGATAAACACATACGCTTGTTTCAGGTCCCTGCTCAGAACATGCTCGTCGAAAAAGACAAACAGAGACTTGGTGTCGTCGGCGCGGCTGGTCATGTCATCGGCCATAAAGGCGCGGAAGCTCGACCCGCCGGCGTAGTCCCAGATCTCGAGCCAGGCGTCGATACGGTGGTGGGCGCCTGTCATGCCGCCGATTGCTGCCGTGCCGCCGACGCCGCGGCTGGCCATGAGGAACTTGTTCGCGATCGGGTAGTCGTCGGGCGGGGTCAGCTGGCCGTACGAGGCGATGGCGGAGGCGGACGACCCGGCGAAGCCTCCCTGTCCGTTGGTGTTGATGTTGTTGTTAATGTTAGTGATGTTGGTGGTGGTGTTGTTGTTCGTGTTGTGTTGATGATGATAAACACTCGTCAGGCCGGAGCGCTGCGACGCCGCGTTCCTCTCACCTAGAAACATGGCGCGCAGCATCTCGCAGAAGAACCTCTCACATTCTTCCCTGATGCGTAGTGCTGCCCCCCCTCGGCGGTGCTCGCGAGAGGTGTTAACTCTCGACGAGCCGTGTCGACCGTTGCCGCTGCTGCCGATTGAGGCCGAAGACTTGCTGTTGTTGGCATAAGTCTTGGGCGTCAGCGCGAGCTGGTTGGTCGAGGTGATGGCCGCGAGGGGGGGGCTTGATGGCGGAGATGGCAGTCCCGTGGAAGGGACCTCAGGAATACCACTCGGCCCCTGTGACGCCCGTAGTGCAGTAGTGCAGGCCCTTGAGCGAGGCGGCCGACGGGTCGACCAGGTAGCAGCTGGCGAGGATGTTGGCCTCTTGCTCGTGGCGGTCAACGTCCTCGCCGTAGTGATTACTACTGTAATTATTATTGTCTTGTTTCATTGGCGCCATTGCTGCTGGTGAATGCCACGATTGCTGATTGACTTGGACGGAAGGGTGGAGTTTGGGTCGGAGACGGGAGCTGAGCTGAGCTTAAGCTGAGGGTGCTGGTCTGTCTGGCTTGCTTTGTTGTGTTGTGCGGTGCAGGTACGGTGGTGACGGAGATGATGATTAAGGCCGGGAGGGACTTGGTCGGTCGGTCGGAGACTGTCGCAACACTACGGGAATGCAGGTGGATTGGATGTTTCAAGGTAAGGCTGGGGTGGTGATCGAGTCAGGGCAGGATGTCGGGTATTCAAGTAACGGAGTAGGCTCGGGCAGGAATTTCCAGCTTTGTGTGTAGTAGCGGTCAGAGCAGGCAGATTGACGACGATGGATGAGGGGAAAAAAGGTTTGCGGGTTCGATGGCAAACTGGAAGGATCTTTGCTGGCCAAATAAGGTCCATGCACAAGTGGCGTCCGTCCGTCTTGATTGCACGTGACGGCGATTGGGTTGGATGCGCTATCCCTGTTTGGAACGCGGCACCCTGCGGCTCACTCACACCATTCGCTTGCACTGCTTGGCCAGCCGTTGCCAGCGAATCTTGTCTCGTTGCACAACCAAGGAAGCACAAAGATATGGCAAACCGGCATTCAATTCCGTTCCACGTTCCCGTGGTGTGATTCAATTTATCTGGACAAGACGAAGTGGAGTGAGGATCCGCCGTGCATTCCCCACGACAATCCTTCCCGCTGAGGTTCGCGGATTGAAAAGGCTGCTCTCTACTCTCGCGGTTGGATGTCAGTGTCTGGACATCTTGTCTGAAGTCGCCACGGAGATTTGCTACCAGTCTGTGCGGAAAGCTTGCCGAGTCATCAACATGCTTGTCTTGCTGTTGCTCGGCGAGCAGTCGCCCGTCCTACGCCGTTTCTGCCTTTCTTCTCCACAACCAACCGTCGATTGGTGTGACACGGGCAGTTTCCAGGCGCATGACCGACTTCGACCAACGGAATCGATGTTTGGAGACTGACGGCGACTCCAACACCCATGGCGCCATTTTACACTCCTATTTCACCTATAGATTTTTCAGTCCGGTTTGAAGACGAGTGCATGGAAAAAGAAATATCTGAAGCTTTTCATCAGTTCAGCAGATCACCAAAACACCTAGCGCAAATCGACGTCGTCGGCACTTGACGTCTGCCTTACCACAGCAGGGCGTTGAAGTCCCCATAACCCGTACCCACTCGCCGCAAGACTGCTCCATCTTTCCCGGCAGTCGATGCAAGGATGGCCCCATGCTGTGCATTCCACGCTAGGATCCGTTATCGATACGCAATGCGGGGATCAGCTGGTCTCCTTGTAAGACAAGGACGAACAACAAACACAGTTTGACGATGAGAATACCTGATGGAACCGACAGCATGGCGGTGTATATGTCTAGAACATAGAAAACAAATCTGCATCAAGCCAGAGCGATCTAGACCCCACATGGTATCCGCTGGTCTTTGTCCGCAAACCAACCTGGAATGCAGCGAGCTCGATGCAACCGGGTGGGTGGTGGGGCTGGCCGACCCAACCAGCATTGGATGGATGGGATGGATGGGCGTTGTCGCCCGAAACATGACACTGACATGAGTAACCCCTCCATCACATCACGGCCGGCATCAGGGAAGGTCAGGAACCCAGGAACCTTGCCTATCACAAGACACGCCACATGCAAGCCAGACCTCCGAATCCTCCGAACCACACTAACTGACTGACAGAAAGCAAAGAAAAGAGGGCGTTGGCCCATCTTCTTCATGTCCGCAACTCCAAACTTGAGACGGCAGCACACCGGCCCTGCTTCCCCTCAGCCCGTCTGAACGCCTTGCTTGGGCATCGACGCGACCAAGTAATCCTGGACGAAAGAATCTCATCATCATCCGATTTGATCGGTGCAGCACACGCAAACAAGGAAAAAAGAAAAGACATCAGACCACGCAAGTATAGGCCACCAAACAACTCACCATCCCATCACCATGTTCGGCCGCAACAACAGCGTAGCCAGACAAGCGGTCGCGGTCGACACTCCCGCAACATCCGCCGACAGCGGCCCAACCTTCCCGCTCTACCTCCTCCCGAGCTTCAGCCTCCCGTTCCGGCGTCGACGCCCCTCCTCCACTCATCACCATAAACATCAGCATCACTATCACCAAGCCCCGGCCTCCATCTCATACAACGACAACGACAACGACAACGACAACCACAATACCCCCTCCCCCTCATCCTCCCTCTCCAGCTCCCCAGCCTCCTCAGCTTCTTCCAACCCAGACTTGCCCAACCCCAACTTCCACTCCTACTTCGCCTCGGACATCCCGGACCTCCACGCCGCCCCCGAAATCCAAAAACCCCCCGCCCCCCAGCTAACCCGCATCCACCCGGACACCCTCCGCTGCGGCCACTGCTCAACCGACATCGCGCACACCTCGCAGATCGTATCCAAGGGCTTCACAGGCCGCCACGGCCGCGCCTACCTCGTATCCCCTCCTCCCTGTACAACCAACGAGACCGCCGCCACTGCCACTGCCACAAACCTAATCAACACGACCATCGGGCGCTCCGAGACCCGCCGTCTGGTCACGGGCGAGCACGTCGTCGCCGACATCTCCTGCCTCGTGTGCGGCACCACCCTCGGGTGGAAGTACGTCGACGCGCGCGAGCCGGCGCAGCGGTACAAGGTGGGCAAGTTCATCCTCGAGACGAAGCGGGTAGTGCCGTTCCGCAGCTGGGAGGACGTGGTTGTTTCATACTTGCACCCCACTTCGACCAAGCTGAAGAAGAAGGAGGGACGCGGGAAGGCAAATGGAGGTGGTAATGCCGTTACGGAAGGGCGGGCGCAGATGAGTAGCGGTCGTGTGGAAGAGAATAATACGCGATCTGAGAGTGGCGAGGCGGGCCCCCGCGACGACGGGAACGACAAGGAAGGTGCCCACGGCGGGGCGTATGACGCCGACGACATGGTTATGTTTGACTCTGACGACGAGGACGAGTGCGATGATATCTTTGCCGGCGTCTGGGACGCCGAGGTGGTGGCGGAGCGCCGGCGCGGGAGGGTGAACAACAGGAGCCGGAACGACACTGCTGTCGTGGGCTATTGAGATGGCATGGGATGATGTCTGCCGCTTCGCGCTGCATGGCATGACTGGACGGGACTGGGCAATTGGTAGACAGGCTGGTTTCGTTTCACCATCCGTCTCGGGCTGGTCCAAGGCGCGAGTTTTACTTCCAGCCTGCATTTCCTGGGTTCGTGGCATTTGGGATCTCTATCCGCTTTTCCTTTGGGTAGATCATCCAATGTCCCACACAGCATCCCGACCCCTTGTTTAAAACATCTTGGTCTGCCCCTCGACATCATACATACCCGTTTCCCTTTCCCCTTCTTTATTCATTTCTTTTGGCGTTATAAATTGTCATCTTCGCATGGCAGGGCGGAATTTGGCACTCGCGATCGTGGCAGTCGGCATTAATACCCCGGGGATTTTGACAGGCATTACATCTTGGAGGACAGCATTTCCGCGCTTTGCATTTACCGGTTGACGTTTGATGAGATTGAATGCATACCTAGGTACCTTACATAATGCATCCACATCGACAGTCACATATATGAGTCTAGTTTTGACGGGTCATTGGGAACTTGAGACGTCTCCTGCAATGCAAACTAGGTATTACTCTACTACCTGGGACAGCTGAGCCACGGCAGACGATGAAGCCCCCGATCCAGGCTGTTCAAGGGGGTATGATGTTGCTGTGTAAATACAGCGATTCCCGATTCCTCTCACGAATTTGCATAACTGCGATACACATTAAAGCTTCAAGCTGGACAGTCCCAACAATTGCTTGTGTCATTATCCCACGTATCCACCCTACACAGAACAACAACCAGTTTAACCCTCGTTCTTGGGCTCCTCGGCGACGTAGTGCAGGTAGGCCCCCAGCAGCTTGATGCCCTCGATGTAGTTCTTCTTGTCAAGCTTCTCGTTGATGGAGTGGGCGCCGTCGGTGGAGCTGCCCATGGGGAGCAGCAGCACGTTCTTGCCCGTGGCCTGCTCAAAGGTGAGCGTGACGGGGATGCTGCCGCCCTCGCGGGTGAAGTCGGGCTTCATGCCCCAGACGCGCTCGGTGGCCTTGGCGGCGGCGTTGAAGTTCCAGTGCTTGGGGCTGGCGACCCACCAGTTGCCCGTGTGCTGGGCCCACACCTTCATGGTGTTCTTGGACTTGAGCTTGGCAAAGGCCTCCTCGACGTGCTTGTACACGGCCGCGTTGGTCTTGTCGACCTCCATGTTGGGCACGGTGCGGATCGAGAACTTGCCCGTCACCTTGGCGGGGATGACCGTCTTGGCGCCGGGGGCGGAGAAGGCGCCCTCGATGCCGTGCACCGACAGCGACGGGTTGCGCCAGCGCGCCATCAGCGTCGACTTCTTGTCCTCGAAGATGGTGGTCTTGCTGCCCAGCGACTCGTGCAGCGTCTCCATCTCAAACGCGATGCCCTCGTATAGGCCCGCCTCCTCGGCCGTCACGGGCGCGACCTGCTCCTTGATGCCCTGC
This sequence comes from Podospora appendiculata, assembly GCA_033675105.1. NCBI lineage: Eukaryota > Fungi > Ascomycota > Sordariomycetes > Sordariales > Podosporaceae > Podospora > Podospora appendiculata. The sequence goes on along the minus strand of JAULSO010000007.1, from coordinate 246,999 downwards.
ACCTGGATCACGCCGTCGGTGTCGACCAGCGAGGCCAGCACACGGACCAGGTCCGTCATGGGCTCCTGGGCGGTGCCGCCAAAGACGCCGCTGTGCAGGTCGGCGCCGGGCCCGGAGATCTCGACGCTATAGTAGTTGCAGCCGCGCAGGCCGTAGGTCAGGCAGGGGCGCTCGGTGCCGAGCCAGTAGTTGTCGCTGATACACACGGCGTCGGCGTCGGCAAAGTACTTCTTGCCCTCCTCGTTGATCAGGTCGTCGAGCCCGTCCGAGCCGTACTCCTCCATGCCCTCGAAGCACATGAGCAGGTTGACGGGGAAGTCGATGCCGGCCTTCTGGTGGGCCTCGATGGCGTTGAGCCAGCCCAGCACGGGCCCCTTGTCGTCGGTGGAGCCGCGGCCGAACATGCGGCCGTCGTCGAGCACGGTCAGGTCGAAGGGCTCCGTGTCCCAGCCGTCGCTGCGCTCGGCCGGCTGGACGTCGTAGTGGCCGTAGACGAGGATGGTGCGCTTGGCCTTGTCGCTGCCGTAGCGGGCGAGCACGACGGGCGGGAGGTCGAGCGCGCTGCCGTCGGCGTTGGTCATGCCGACCTGCTTGCCCAGCGGGCGGAGCTCCACCGTGGCGCCCAGCTTGGTCAGCTCGTCGGCGAGGAAGTGGCCCATGCGGACCACATCGGGCCGGCGCGCCGCCTCGGACGACACCGACGGGATGGCGACGGCCTGGCGCAGCCGCTCAATGAAGTGGTCCGACATGGAGTCCACCTGGGAGAAGTAGCCATCGAGTTGGGGAGCCATCTTGAGCTTGCGGGCCTGGTGCGCTCGGATCGGGGCGGTGAGGTAGTGGCGGGTGTGGGTGGTGCTGGTGGTGGGGGTGGTGGTGGTGGTGTTGGGAAGAGAAAGAGAAAGAGAAGGGGAGCTAGTTTTGTCTTGACGACGAGGATAGAGGCTCGACCGGGTTGCTGTCGTCACGAGGGAACGCGCAAGAGACGGAGGGGTCCAGCAGATGGGGAGATGAGTTGAGGGCTTCACGCGAAATAACGTGCCGTTTGTCAATCGAGAGGGTTGACGGAGCAGGATGCGGGGCATTGGGAACAGCAGGTGAGAATGACGCGCGAAAAAAGCCAAGTGACATGAGGGGAGCGTTCCGCAGCTGCTTCTTCGGGCCTTCCTTTGCTGCAAACTGCTGCAAAGCTATCTCGTCTGCCCCGCATCCCGCTTATCGTCGGTCGCGTGTCGCCGCGGGGCCCTGAGTATGTATTTATGCATTCAACCAATGTGTTGCGGTTATCATGATTTAGAAATATCTCACTAACGGGGTCGGTCATGTAAGCTTGACCTGCATATCAACAAACGCGTGACTCACTGGCAACTATCGCGTTCACGAAGAGTATTGTCAGATTGGATGTTGTTAAAAATCATCAACTCATCTCAATCGCTCTCAACTGCAATCTTTGTTAACTTTGCTTCGCAGACTATCATGGAACTTTTGGAGAAACTTTTGGAGAAACTCAACTTGCCCCTATCTCGAAGCCAAGATGATGCCCGTCCGGTGGTGGTGATGATGTGTGGAATTGCCGGCAAGTTAAACGAGTCCAACAAACCTTGCATGCCTCTACTCGTTTTTGCAGACCAGTCATTAATGTATTTTTTTGCGATGAATAGGATCGGGAAAGTCCACGCTCTCCAAGGCCATCGTGTCCAAATACCCTAACTTCGAGCGGCTGTCCATCGACGCCAACGTGCATGCCAAGCACGGGCTGTACGACATTGATTTCCCAGCTGAGAAGTACCCAGAGTACCAAGTGGAAGCCGATGCGGAGGTCAGGGCGCGCCTGGTCCAGCTGCTCGAAAATGGCGAAAGCGATGCTGTGCTTGACCGAGCCTTGTACCTCAAAGTAGACCGTGACTACTTCAAACGAATTGTCGAGGAAAAGGGTGGGAGATGGATCCTTGTCTACTTTCGTCCGGCAAACAAGGAAGTGTTATGGAACCGAGTCCAGAGCAGGAGACGGACGGGCATTGACGCGGACTCTGCATTCGAAATCACCCCGGAGCTTCTCAGCCAGTTCTGGGAGGGCTTCGAAGTCCCAGACGGTGAGGGAGAAGTTGTTGTCGCCGTTGGCGGTTGATTCTCCAATTGTTCGTCAAAACCGGGACACATATGCAACGATTAAGCGCGTTGATGTTGGGCGTGTCACGCGTAACAAAGATGCGAATCGAATGTCATGTCATGTCATCTCCATCTCCCGAGCGCCCTGAAGGCGTGCCTGTTCCGACAGTTCGGGACGATGCGGTGAGGGACGCTCTCGTCACCACCTCGTTCGCCACGGGTAGACTTTCATGGGCTGTTCTGACTGAGCCAGCACTTGGACGGCAGTTGTTCACTTAAAGTTTCGTGAGCTGGCGCACCCAATCCCGTAAGAGTGTGTCGTTCCAGGCTGATATTAACTACCAAGTTATCTCCTACTGTCCCGCCAGGAAATAGTGCTGGCTGAAGAAGGGACGGCCAGCTCGACTGTGTTGGTCCAATGATGCTAGAGACACATGATTCAAGCTGCCGTGGTCAGCGCTTAAACTTGCGAGTTGTCAGCCAGCTTATCGTTTGCTGCACTGTAGAGTTGGCCATTTTCTTGGACCAGAATCGTCTGGGTCGGTTGGCCGTTGAGCTTTGTCATGTGATTGATGTGCAGAGCGCCTCGATGCAACCGCGGAACAGGGAATCTTACCTTACGCGGGCTGTCTTCTTCCAGGTTGGCTTATCTTGAAGCCTGCTTGATACGCGTTGCACAGGTTGCATCTACCACGGTACAAGCTGGGCTGACTTGGGTTAGGTAGGTAGCCACTGGTCCGAATGTTGCATAGAATGCCAATTTGAAAGATAGCATGCAGTGGGGATGCATTCCGTTGTGGATGGTCTTTCGATTTCGTGATGTTTACCCCTGTAACCTTGCGTGTGCTTTCGCAGTTGAAGCTGTTCAACGCGCCACTGCACGGGCTTCCCCTCTCGCAAGCAAGGTCGGTAGGCGGGGACAGAGTTGGTGAAGAAAGCCCAGTGAAAGCCCCCGGGATTTACGAGGCATTGAGCCGACAGGGTTGGTGAAAACTCCTCAACGAGTTGGTCACAAGCCATGGGGGTGATTCAACTGGCATATGAGTCCAAAAGCGGCTTAGTCGATCTGCCTGTAAGCGCTGGTCCAGACTGTCGGGACGGCCAACCGCATCTGATTTGAGCAAGCGACCCTGTCAGCTGTATCGCCAGGTTAAAGCCAGCAGGCAGGACAAAGTTGGGCGGAGATTACTGACAAACCGTGCATGCGAGCCTGAAACTCGACCCGTTGCTGCAACCAGGCGCCAGACCAAAATAACCGCCATCCTTTCACACCTTTTCACCGAACACGGTCATTGGGCGACACCGCAACGCATCAAACAGTGGCCCATGCCTCCAGAAGACAATGACGAGGTCCAAGACGTCCACTAAACGCGGCCCGAGAAACAAGGAGTGCTTTCTGCAAGGCCAAATCCCGGAGGTTAGCGCTTGGGACGAATGGGTCCAGTCGGCCATCACCACGGCCGCCACTGCCCTGAGCTGCCCTGGCCTGCCCCGAGTTGATGCGTCGGGGAGCTGTGCATGGGATGGGAAATGTACCCTGACCGCCATGCACCTTGTTTAGCGCTTGGGAGTCGAACATCCCACCTCCCTGTATCCCACCTCCCTGTTCCCCTTCTCCACACTCGCGGGCCGCCTAGATGCCATAAAGGCGCAGCTTCCGGCTTGGCTCACGGTTGAAACATCTTTCCAAACAACCATTTCTTCGTTTCGCGTCCTCGCTTCAATCCGGTTCAATCAAACTGCATTTACTTCTAACTAATACACCAGCAACCCCCTTTCCGGGGCGGCGTCAAGTTCTCCTCAAAGTCTCAACCCGACAGCCAGCCAGCACACCAAGCAGACAAGATGCCTCGCTCTCCTCCTCCCGCCGCCATAAATTCGGCGGCAGCCTCGGCGTCGCCATCCGAGTCATCCTCATCGACAACGGTATCGCAGTCCTCTGACTTGCCCTTGCGGAACTTCGGCCCCGGCTCGCCAACCAGTGTTCCCGAGTCCATCGGGTTACCGCCAACCCCGCCCCAGTCAACTCCTGGTCTTTCGGAGGCTGGCAGTCAGAGTGTCAGCGAAGTCCCTGGCTCGGCTGGGCTGTACGTGGACACCCCAAGCTCAACGATTGTCGAGTTCGGTGACGAGATCAAGGCGAAGGCTCCCTCAGCGGTCGAAAGAGTCGACCACGTTTTCCGGTCCTTCGACAGATCCCGCTCGCGGTCGACTCACCGCGACGGGCGTGGGTCTTCAAGCCGGAGCAACACGCCCACGCCGAGACGGCCAAGATCTGCCTCGAGATCGGCTTCTTTGCAGCGCAGCAGGGCCGGCAGCACCAGGGACAGAGGCGTCGACGAGAAAGTCAGCCGATTCCTCAACTCCATCTCTCACCCTTCAGTCGACGCCAAGAAGGAGCTGCTGGCCGAGAATCGCAGCTTGCACCAGCGCGTCGCGGCCCTCCAGCGCACCGAGCGCGACCTGTTGAAGGAGAACCAGGATTTGACTTGCCAGCTCGCCGGTTTCCGGCAGCACTACGAGACTCGTCGCCAGCAGTGGAAGGACGAGTTCAAGCTGAGGGAACGGGCTTTTGAGGCCAGAGTCAACGAGATTGAAGCGCAGCGCCTCCAGCTGGAGGAGCGTCTGCTCCAGATGACGCCGCCTCAGCCCGCGCGCGAACCGGTGGTCAATGTGTCAGACGAAGATGCCATAGCGTGGTTCACAACCCGGACGAAGGCGTGGAAGAGCTGGGCTGACGACTTTGCCCACCTTGATCCCCACCGCGTCCAGACTGGTCTCCATCCCACCCAGCTGCAGGAACTGTGTGATGGAATCAGCAGCTTTGTCCAGCTCAACGAAGATGGCAGTCTTCCGAAGGAGCTGCTCGGTACCGGCCGCGTCGACAAGGGCAAGGTCAAGGCAACCCAGATCCTCCTCCACGGAATGGTGACCAACTTCATCGTCACCGAGACTTTGCATTCGCCCTTCTGGGTCTTCGCCGCCATCTCCGCCTGTGGCCTTGAGCTGGAAAGCCCTTGCATGCCACGCGCAAACTCCATGTCGCCCATCGGGTTCCGCATGGATCTGGCCATGTGGAACAACGTTGCGCCCCTGCGCAGTGCGCGTTTGCCGCCCGCCACTCTGATCCCGAACCGCGCCCCTGAACCGGCGAACGGCGGTGCTGGGAGTAGCAGCAACCCACGGAATCTTCCACCACTGGTGACCACGCCTGCCATCCAGCCAGGGCAGCAACTGACCCTCAACACAAAGACCCTGCAACCGCAAGATCTTGCGGACCAGACCCTCCCATCAAGGCAGGACATGGAGAATCTCTACGGACTGCTCTCAAATGGTAATTAGGCCACCCGCCTCTTCAAGTTCTCCTGTCCATCATAATTCAGGTAGAGACCTTTTCTAACCCGACTGCCTTCACAGTTCAGCAAAACCACAACAACACCCATAAGTGGCGTGCCCAGCTCATGCGCATGTTCTGCGAGGGCGGCATCGCCCTGGACCCCGAAAGCGCCAAGGGCGAGGAGCGACGACAACTCGCCGAGGCCAGGCTAACGTACGCCAAGAGGCTAAAGGACCGCTTCCTCAGCGGCCCGGCCCGCTTCCTCCTCCACGACCAAGACCCCACCGGCATTGATCGGCTCGAGCGCCGCCTCGTCAACGAGATCGACCTGGCGCTGCGCTTCTCGTGCCAGGTCTGGTCTCGCCAGGACCCCTTGCGGTTCCGGGGCCTGCAGGAGCTCTCCGCCACCGAGTTCAAAGCCACAAGCAACATCATGGAGCTCTGCCCGACCCAGGCCCCGCTCCGAACCAGCCAGCAGGAGTTCGACATTGACTCGCCGCCGGCCTACCACGACGGCCACTCGGTCATCATGGTCGTGCAGCCCGCCATCGACTCGGTCAACGTGACGCCCGAGGGCGACCCGGGGCTCGAGGAGCAGTCCACGCGCTGGGCAAAGGCCCTCGTCATGGTGGCCGAGCCCAACCCGGGCTCTGGGCCCAGGCCGTCCGAAAAGTCGGCATCAATCATCCACAACCCAACCCCCACCACGGCCATCGGGCCTTCTGTGCCTCCGAAAGACCTCCCAGAGCTGTTGCCCAAGGTGACCTTTGCGCCCCCGCCCAAGCTGCCCTCGTTCAAAGGATCACCACCGCTTCCCGGCAGCAAGCAGCTCCCGTCGCCGCCAAACAAGCCATCGTCTAGCCGGGGCTCGCCAGCGCTATCATACAAGTCTGTCTCGACCGAGTTCAGGGCCCCATCATGAACGAGATATGCGGCCTCGGTTTGAGGCTGAAGAGAGCGAGTAGGTGTCTGGCTCCATATCCGAGAGCTGGTTGACCCTGCTGCGGGTGTTTATTCCCCTTTCTGTTTTTATCTTCGATGGCTGTGGCCGGCGATTGGCTGGAGTTGGCGCATATTATATCCTGGGATTTTCCTCTTTCAGTTCGTTTTATTCTTTTCTTCTCCGTTTTCCTCTGCTATGGTCTAGGTACCTTTTCTTGGTCATCCTTTCCCTGGTTTTCCATGTCTTGGTTTCCTGTTTGCTGAGCTTATCCTTTGATCCGTTTTTATTTCCTCGTTATCGCTTTCCTTGGATTCTTTCTTTCTTCTTTTTCCTTCACATCTCTTCATTTTGGCAAGTGCCGGCGCTGATTCGGGTTTGGGGGGGGGGATTATAACGACGGGATGTCTATATGTGGATAATCAAAGTCTTGGGGCGAGGTTTGGACTACGCGCGGGAAACTCTGTGATGTTGTCTGGGCTGTTGGGCGAATAAAGGCTTCTTTTGTATTGGTGCAGGTGGGCGTGGCCTCCTTGGGGAAGGTAACTGAGTTGTCCAGCTTGACTTATTACTCTCTGGTCTCGGGTGTTGTCGAAGAGAGGTGGGAGATCATCTATTTAAATTCCTACACAAAACCCCCATTGTTCTTGGGGTTTCTTTTATTGTCTTGGTGTTCCAAACGAACTGGGCATGGTTAGGTATCGATTGCTTACAATCGGTAATAAGGTCGGGCATGTGGTCATGTACTAGGTATACGTGGTAGGAAAACAATTTGTACTATTACCACCTCTATATATTATATATCGATATCACCAGCACCAGATTGAAGTTCATAACAACACGCACTCCGTCTAAACAACTTGGAAGTGAATAGCTCATGGTGTGGGTTACAAAAGCCTGTGGCACAGGGTTTCCCCTTCCCGATTTCGTGCCTATGATGGCCACCAGACTTTCGCGGAACTGCACGCAGCTATTCGATCCTCGATGTTTCCATGATAACTGTGTGTATATGGGTACCTACCGAGTCCAGGCCGGCCGAGACGCCGAGGCTCTCTTCGTCCGACCCAGATTAAGCTGTCCGCACGTCTCAGACCTATCGTATACGCACACATCCCCACCGTCAAATTACTAGATATCTTAACTGTTATATTTTCCCTCTCTCCTACAGTCATGGTTTTCTGGATTCCCATCTGTGAACCCCGACAGGTTGCGCGTGGGTCCTTTCCCTGTACCCGGTTTCCATGGGTAAACTTGGGATGGAAATTCACTGGATCATTTTGTTCTCCTTCTCCTCTTCTTTCTCTTCCTCTCTGAAATTCGCGTCGAGCCTCGGAATTCTTATTCTTCCTTTTGCTTAGCCTTACTCACTTTCACCAAATCGGTATCTCAGGAATATTGTCTATATATACATGTACCTCTCTATTGGTGCCGGTTTGATGACTGTGTGGCGTTTGTCGTGGTTGTTACCTTAACGTGTATGATAAGCAAGTGGATCAGATAAGCGAACGGATCAATTTTGCACGCGACGCGGCTCTCTTCTTACGACATCAATTTCCTCCACCACACTAAGATGTCTTCAATTTCAATTGAAGCAAAAGTTGTTCTTGCACTTAAAGCTCTTGAAAAAGACTCCAAGCTAAGCTTCCAAGCTGCAGCAAGGATCTATTCTGTGCCTTATACTACCCTCCATGGCCGACGCGCTGGCCGACCTGCACGACGCGATATTCCAGCCAACTCACGCAGTCTGACGCATTTAGAAGAGCAGACGATATATTCTTCGTACCTCCTTCAGCCACTCGATGTTGGCTGTTTTGGGCCGCTGAAGCAGGCGTACGGACGCCAGGTTGAGGACTTGATGCGCGCGCACATCAACCTCACGGCCTGGCACTGCACAACCTTGGGTCTTCCAGACACCACACAACCCCCAAGAAGCCAACTCGCAATCAACGCTCATCAAGACTCGGATTGCCAACCATCAAAATAGCTCCCCGACTTCAATGTTGGCTGCTGTAGACCAGCTTACTAAAGGTACGATGGTTGTAATGCACGAGGTGGCTCTTCTTCGGCCAGAGGTCTCTTCGCTCCGTAAGGCCAACGAGGCATTAAGCAAGCGCCGGAGAGCTAAAAGAACACGTGTGCAGCTTGGAGGGTCACTTGCTATACAAGACGTACAGGATATACTAGGCCAGGGGGCCGCAGGTGGGGAGGGAGTGCAAGAAACGCAGCCGGGTGGTAGTAATGTAGGGGGGTTCGTACGAGGGTTCGGTGCTGTGGTGTATGCGGCAAACCTGGCCATAATGCCCGCACTTGCCAGGAGGCTATAGAAGCATCTGATTCGGCTGTTTCTGATGTAATTATAGTTGGTTCCTAGTGTTGTTGTTTTGTAATGAAAGATAGTTGTCGTAGGGTAGTAGAAATTGATCCGCTCGCTTATCTGATCCACTCGCTTATCATACACGTTACGTTAGATTCATTTCATCATGGCTGTAGCGGGTCGTTCGAAATAGGGGCAGCTGCGAGATTCCACAAATACCTACCTAGGTAGGTGCCTACCCGTACACGGCTCTTGTTTGCGCCCTGATTTATCTTGACATCATGACCGAAGCTAGATACCCTTACGTAGGTCAGGTAGGTAGCCAATTCTGCTTCTCTCTCTCGATTCAAATAGTACATGCGGTCTGTAGTGTGGTAGTTGGTGGTGCCCTTTGGTTGATTATAGGTTGAATTCTCCGCTTAAAAATGGTTTATGCGACTCGTGTTCTTTATACCTTCTTGACTTTGTTAACGTCGTGTTCGGTCGGCGTGTGTTATTTGCCGTGTTTGTCAATCCGCACTGTCAATTAAAGGGAGCTTTTGGCACTTTCAGGAAAAACAGGTTATCTGATGGGCGGGGGATTGAAATGAATTCAAGAAGCCAGCATTGTGCCAAAGGGGTTTTCCCGCTAGGTGCTAGGTGTTTTCTCTGTCGAGTTTTTGTACTACTAGGGCGTTCAAAATGCGTCTGCATCAAAGATAATGAGTGAGCACAAAATTTAGGCAAGTACACGGTGTTCGCGGAGGGGAGAGTGGGGGAAACACAACCACTTGTACAGTGTATCGTTATGACGATTAAACTTCCCTCGATAATAACAGATTGCTTCTTTCACGGTTTCAACCGATGTTCTATGTTAACACAGGATGTTTGGTCTTACTACCTCATGCGCGGGGCGACCCCGCCCTCTCCAGCGTTCAATCACTGAAAATACCTGGTAATCAAGACCACGAACCAGCGCCACAAACGCAAGCTACAGATTGTCCTCGCCCTGTAATTGAATTTGATGGGTCCGGTTGGATCCAGTGGCCTGTCGGTCCCGAACGTATCATTCGTGGAAGCTTGCCGCTTGGGGTACATGCAAACAGCAGTCAGGCCAGGCAAAGCAACCTGGAAGGCATGGGCATCTTCCGTCGGTCACCACGTGCTGACCTGCCAGCGGTGCCAGCCAGAGCCGCACTGAGAAGGGAAACTGGAATTTTACGTCCCCGCATCAGACGACGTGCGTTTCCATCCCAGACCTGCAGGCTGCCGGGTAAGTTTAAACCCAGTCAAAGTCTCCGGGCATTTCCCACACTTTCCTGAGGAAGTCATGTCCTGCGATGGTGGGACCACGATGATAAGATCGGACGAAAAGACGATAAGGGGGATCAGGGCGCCAGTGGGCGAACGCCACGGATGACTGTGTCCTCCCAAGTCTGGGCGTGAATGTGATAGTCGTTCTGGCTTTCCATCAGTGGTGAACTGAAACTGGCGTTGTGCCCGGCTTTGCTGGAGGCGAGTCTGAATTCATATGGTGAAGGTGCGACCCAGGCTGCAAGGGACCTCGGGAGGTCGCACCTGCCCGTTAGGAAGGCCGTTGGAACTTGGAATGTCGGTGATTCCTGCATGCGGGGTAATGAATGGCACAGCCTGACTGACGCCTTATGGGGATTAGTAGCACTCAGATCCCCCGGGACTGCAGTTTATTTCCAATTCCCTCTGACATCGCTGTCAATGCTCCCCAGGATGCGCAGTTGGATATACGCTATATTCACCTTTCTTTTTGGATCCTTGGCCGATCGGCTGCTGCACGTAGCGTCCGAGCTCCCGCTCTACAACCCCGTTTCAATTTGGCGCTCATCAACGTCTGATACTGCCGGACCGTCGCCATTGACGATGCCGTTAGCTCCGAGGCCCCCCTATCGCTTGTCGGCCATCCAAGTGCGGGACCTGCTTAGAAACAACACGCTCACTGTTGAGGAATACGCTCGCTCTCTTTTGGGCCGCATCAAGGAACGAGACGACGTAGTAAAAGCGTGGATTTATCTCGGTTGGTCTTTCCCTCCTCACTTCATGTTGCCATGCAAATTCTTGATTTGAGACGTTCATTCCCGGACTGACCTTGTGTAAGATCCGGCCTATGTACTTCGCCAAGCCCAAGCGCTGGATCAGGTCCCCCATGACCAGCGAGGGCCATTGCACGGAGTGGCAATAGCCATCAAAGATGTCATGAACACGAAGGGTACTGGGCATTCCGCCATCCATCTTGGACTGTGTATCGCAATATGCCACTGCTCACGCGTCCTGATGTTGCAGATATGCCCACCCAGTTCGGCTCTCCGTTGTACCAAGGACACTGGCCGGGTTTTGACTCATCTGCGGTTGCCATTCTACGAGCTGCCGGGGCCCTTATCTTTGGTCTGTTTGCTCACGTCCTTGAGTGGCTGCACCTCATCTGTCATCTCGTCTAATCTCGAGCATCCCATAGGCAAAACCACCACCACCGAGTTCACCGTCACCAACTCGGGAGGTGCCGGGTCAGGACCGGAGACCACCAACCCTCATGATCCCAATCGCACCCCTGGCGGTTCCTCTTGCGGCTCAGCTGCTGCGGTAGCTGACTACCAAGTGCCCATCAGTCTCGGCGCACAGACGGGCGGCAGCATCATCCGCCCAGCATCATTCACCGGCGTCTTTGCCCTCAAGCCAACTCACAATTCAATCTCCCCCGAAGGCCAAAAGACCTTCTCACCCAACTTCGACACGGTCGGTTTTTTTGCTCGCACCATCGAGGACCTCCAGCTGGTCGCAGATGTCTTTGCCCTCAAGGACGACGAGCCTCCCCAGGATATACCCCTCAACCAGACCACTGTCGCCATGATCAAGACCCCTATGTGGGACAGCGCGGGACCCGGAACAGTCGCAGCGATGAAGCACGCCAGGGCGGTTCTCGAACGAAGCGGCGTCATGGTGGAAGAGGTCTCCTTTCCTACAGAGATCGGCGATCTCGAGACCCTGCAAAAGATGCAGATGGCGCTCATGTACCGCGAGGCTCAGGTCGCGTTCTTGCGGGAATACCGTATCAACAAGACGAGCCTGGCCCCGGAGATCTGCCGCTTGGTTGAGAACAGCTCCAACTTCACCAACCGGGAGGCACTGCGGGCTTCTGACAAGTATGCTGGCCTGCGGCCCGTGTTTGACGAGCTGGCCGCCAGGTACTCTGCCATTATCACGCCCAGCGTCATTGATGAGGCACCGCTGGGGTTGGAAAACATGGGCAGTGCGGTCTTCAACACCTTCTGGACGGCAAGTGCACTGGTGGCCTGACATACGACCTGTTTGCCTTACTTTGTTAACCTATCTCAACTAGGGACTCCACATGCCCGTCATCAACATACCTGCCTTCAGCGGTGCTCATGGGATGCCAATTGGCCTTTCTTTTGTTGCGGGAAGGCTGCGCGATCAACACCTCTTGCACATTGGCAAGGCCCTCAGTGGTCCTCTTATGGCCGGCGGAGGTTGGAAGGTTAGTATGATTACGGCACTCTTGGTATTTCTTATCTTGGATACTTACGACTGACCCTTCTCGGCCGCCCAGACCATCAACGACAACAACGGGTCGGAGGCGGACTCCGAGCCGGTCGAGATCATTGGTGATCAGAAGAGTCACCCCACCGACGCCATTGACAATCCACTGCCCAGTGCAGTTGTTGTGTTGTAGCGTAGCATGAAGTGGAAGCACGATGCATGCCTGACGTGACTGGATTGATTGATTGATTGGACAGGTAACGAACGAGCTTGTGGAATTTGGGATGCACAACGGACCCGGGAAGACTTATGACGAATGGGCTTTGGATATCTACATTTCAGGATAGCGAGCGCAGATGGAACTCTGGATGGTTCGAGGCTGGCTGTGTGCCAGACGCCATTTCGGTCACTTTCATCCGCTGGCAAGCAATAAACAAGCTTTCAGTGTTGCTCTCTCACACGACGTGAGCACATCGAGGCTGATAAGATACCAGGGCTCCCCGTGCCCATCACAAGTCGCCACTCGCGGGACTCTATAGAGGCGCGATTGGATGCAATGCCCAGTCTGTCTGCATACAGGTGATACATGCAGTAGATTGTGTTGAGTGGAGTGTGAGGCAGCAGGCCCATATGAGGGCGCCCCTTAGGCAGCTGCCATTCCATCCCTCAGAGCGTCGTATTACCTATATGCGGGATGTGACGTCTGGCAAAGTTGGCCCACCCACGACCACCACAGTTTAGCGCTGTTCTTGGCATCGGGACTTTGAACCAACGAGAGTTCGCTGCAGGTGCTGAGGACGCTTCTGAGACGCCGCCACGCGCAATGCAGACAGGCCAGCCTGGAGTGCCGTTGAAACACATCCCGAAAGACCCCGACAAACTCTGGCCGGGCGAGTGGCTGGACCACCACACTCGCAAAAAGACGTGAGAGGCAGGCGCGACCACCCACTGGGCAGGTGGTGGATTATGTGAGCCCACAACCCTTGCACAATCGCGTCTTTCTCAGTCTTCTCCCAAACCAAGCATCCTCAGCCACGGAATGCGAGCACTTCTCTCATACGCCAGCTGGTTGGCTAAATATCCGGGACCGAAGCCTTCCCCGCTCTTGTGTAACCATTTTTCCCTAACTTGAGGCTCAAGCTCCCACGGGAACGGAAGAGGCCGTCGATTGTTCCCTCGTTCGGGGTCTACGCGAGGTCCAGTGGGCCAGAACTCGGGCACTCGTCGTTATCAGTGCTTCCAGGATTTCTCGTCAGGCAAACAGCAGAATAAATCACTTCTATAAAGTGGTGGTGCGATCGGTCCGAACCCACTTTTCTTCGGCTTTGCACCACTTTCCAGTTCCATTTCACGCAATCTTTTGTGCGAGGACCAACCTCGACCGACCCGGGCCACGCACCCCATCTCGCCGCTCACCGATCACCGGTCATTACCTACATGTACAAAAACTCGCCTACCGATTCACTGATACCTCGGCTGGCCTACTTGATTCAGCACTGGCTGGAAACTCATCAGCAATTTAGGTACGTCCAGCCAGCACACCTCTTGCCTGGGAACTTATGGTCGAGTTTTGGCGTCGTTGGAGACCAGTGCGGCCAGCCCCTGGCGCTTATTCCCTAGGTACCTTTGGGGGTGTTTCATTGAACATGAGGCCCGGAAGCTACCCGGCCATATAATTGCCGACCTCCCTAGACATTGCATTGCCTCCACTCCCCCGTGTGGCAGCGAACTAACAACAAACTCAGATTCCAAGTGTCCAAGCCTAACCTTCGGATTCTGTTATCCTCATTGTGAACATTAAAACACCAACCTCCATCCCGACGACGCAAACCCTGGGCCGTGACTCGGCTCCCGCACCAAGATGCGGCTCCTTCACGTCAACTCCAACGGCAGCTTCGAGCTGACCAGGGATTTGTCCGAAGACAAGCTCCCGGAGTATCCGTACGCCATTCTGTCGCACACATGGCTGACCGGTGACGAGAAAGAGGTCACTTTCAGCGACATGATGCTGGGCATCGCCGAGAGCAAACCTGAAAGCTTCGCCAAGATCAAATTCTGCGGCGAGCAGGCGGCCAAGGACAACCTCAGGTACTTCTGGGTCGACACTTGCTGCATCGACAAGGCGAACAGTTCCGAGCTCCAGGAGGCAATCACGAGCATGTTTTCGTGGTACCAGAATGCCGAAAAGTGCTACACATATTTGGCCGACGTGTCAGTCACGGCAGTCCGCGAGAAGCCTGAGAGCAAGATTGACCACTCGCACTCAGACGTGGCCTGGGAGCCAGCCTTCCGCCGAAGCAAGTGGTTCACCCGGGGCTGGACTCTCCAGGAGCTACTCGCCCCGAAATCCGTCGAGTTCTTTTCCATCGAGGGCACACGGCTCGGTGATAGGAACTCGCTCGAGCAGTGCATCCACGAGATCACCGGGATCCCCCATAGAGCGCTTCAGGGAGAGGATTTGTCCAACTTCAGTGTTGCCGACCGCCTCTCGTGGTCGGAAGAGAAACGACACACCAAGCGCAGGGAAGACATGGCATACAGCCTCTTTGGCATCCTCGGCGTCATCATGCCCATCATGTACGGCGAGGGGGCAAACGCGCTCGTCCGGTTGCGACAGGAGATCGACAAGAAGGACGAGATCAACGAGAAGCTCGAGGAGTCCCTCTCGGCGCTGCCTTCTGCCTCGCTGGCAGCATTCAATTCCACCAGCAACCAGCACAAGCCGACCTGCCTCCCCGGCACCCGATCCGAGCTCCTCCGGCACATAGAAGGATGGATCGATGGCGACGATGATAGCTGCATCTACTGGCTGAACGGGATTGCGGGCACGGGCAAATCGACTGTCGCCCAGACGATTGCCATGACCTATCACAACCGCCGGAGTCTGGGCGCCAGCTTCTTCTTCTCCCGAGGTGGCGGCGACGTTGGCAATGCCACCAGGCTCATCACCACTCTCGCGCGCCAGCTGGCAGACGGAATCCCGGCGACGAAGCGCAACATCTGCAAGGCTGCCATGGAGCAGAAGGACATTGCGACCAAGTCGTTTCAAGACCAGTGGGACCATTTGATCCTGCGTCCGCTCTCGAAGCTCAAGAGCCGCTCTCCTCCCTCGACAATGGTGATTGTGATGGACGCGCTGGACGAATGCGAGAGCCAACGAGACATCGGCATCCTTCTCAAGGTCATGACCTCAGCCCGGCTGCTCAAAAACGTGCGACTGCGCATCTTCATCACGAGCCGGCCGGAACTCTGGATCCGCTACGACATCGGCAGGATACCAGAAGCGGAGCGTGAGGTCTTTGTCCTCCACGACATATCGCAAAAGCTCGTGGATAAGGACCTGAGCCTCTTCTTCGAGGACAACTTCTCGACTTTCCGAGAGGGTCGTAACATCAGGCCTGCTGACTGGCCCGGCACACGCATCATCAAGCGCCTGGTGGAGATTTCCTCCGGTCTCTTCATCTGGGCCTCGATTGCGTGTCGGTATATCTGCGAGGGCAGGATGTTCGCCAAGAGACGGGTCGATGTTCTCATCAACGGCTATCGCTCCGGCGAGGGGCCCGAGAAGCAGCTGGACCAAATCTACACCACCGTTCTCCGCGACTCGATCCAGCAGGACTACAACGCAGAGGAGAAGAAGGTCTTGTATCAGGTCTTGCGACAGGTACTCGGAAGCATCGTGGTCCTGTCGTCTCCTCTCTCCATGGAGTCGCTTGCCAAGCTGCTCGACATGGACTTGGGCGACATCCAGGAAACGCTAGCCGATCTGCATACAATCTTTATCATCCCCAGTCAAACTTCCCTCCCGATCCGTCTTCACCATCCAACCTTCCGCGACTTTCTTCTCAACAAGGACCGGTGCAGCGACCTGGACTTTTGGGTTAACGAGAAGCAAGCGCACGCAGCCTTGGCCGACGGGTGCATCAGGATCATGTCGGAGCAGCTCAAAGCAGACATGTGCGGCCTCAAACAACCCGGTGCGCTCCTGAAGGACGTTGACCAGCGCCAGATCGAGCAGTGCATCTCCCCCGAGCTCCAATACGCGTGTCTGTACTGGGTCCAGCACTACCAGCTGAGCGGAATGCTCGTCTCGGACGATGATCAAGTGCATGTCTTCCTCCAGAAGCATTATCTCCATTGGCTGGAGACGATCACCCTGATGGGGAAGAGCTCGGAGATGGGTGCCATCATAAGACTGTACCACTCAATTCTTGTGCCCACCGAGAATGTGCGCCAGCTGCCGTGGGCCAAAGACGTCCGCCGCTTCTTTTTTGCCTTCCAGTCCATCATCAAAGAAGCGCCGCTTCAGACGTACTGCGCCGCCCTCGCCTTTATCCCGCCCAACAACGAGCTGAAGCATCATTTCCGCCACGAGATGCACCCCTGGATCCAGGACATCCGCATTGTCGAGGGTACTGCCAAGGCCAAAGACGAGTTCAATTACGTCAACGACCTGGCTTTCACACCCGACAGCAAACGCGTCGCCTCAGGCTCGAACCCTCCCGTGGCCAGGCTGTGGGACATCGCGACAAAGAGGGCGGTCTGCCAATTTGAGGGGCCAATGGACAAGATCAGTTCCGTGTCCATCTCGCCCGATGGAACAGCCATTGCTGGAGGCTCCGACGACTTTACCGTCATGGCCTGGGACATTAAGACGCGAGCCGTGCGGTACACCCTGAAGGCGCATTCCGGCTGGGTCAACTCGGTGGCCTTCTCGTCGAACGGCAAACTCCTCCTGACAGCCTCCATGGACAAGACTGTCGCGATCTGGGACGCGGTAACGGGGCAAGAGCTTAAGCGCTTCGACAACCAGTCGAGCGAAGTCAACTCGGCCACGTTTTCCCCCGACAGCTCCCTGGTGGCCACGGGGGCAGTCGACCAGAATATCAGGCTCTGGGACATCTCCAAAGGCGACACGGAAGTGCTCCATATCAAGCTCGACGGTCATCAGGGCCCAATAAATTCTGTCCGGTTCTCGCCAAACGGGAAGCACGTCGTGTCAGGGTCCGACGACATGACGATCAAGATCTGGGACATCAATTCCGGAACCGAGTTCATGACACTCAAGGGCCACACCCGCAAGGTCATGGCCGTGACGTTTTCCGCGGACGCGTCCCTGGTTGTCTCGGGTTCCGAAGACAGGACCATCCGTGTGTGGGACGCAACCAGCGGCGCGCAACTGCAATTGCTCCAAGGACACACAAGCGGCATCAACGCGGTGGTATTTTCCCCAAACGGCCGGCTTCTGGCGTCGGGCTCGTTTGACGATGAGGTGCATCTCTGGAATACAAAAACCTGGGCAGCGCACGGCAAGCTCGAAGACTTTGACGACGACGAGGCCGACAGCTCCTCCGACACGTCACCGGTTCCGCAGCCTCTCCTCCATCTTGCAGTCCCGAGCAGCAACACCGACCGCCACATACATTCCCTGCTCGAGAAAGAGGAAGAGTCAGACAGCGCTTCCATGACCGACTCTTTGGACAGTAGGATGTGGGAGAGTGCTCGGCTTAGCCAGCCCCCAACCCCGGCACCAGTCATCAAATCTCGCGGCCACCTCGGCGAAGTCACATGCTTGGTTTTCTCCCCCTCTGGCCGGATCCTCGCTTCCGGCTCACAAGATACCACAATCAAGCTCTGGCGGCGAGACGGCGTCGAACACCGCAAGCTCATCGGCCACTCCGGGGCCATCACCCACCTTGCCTTCTCCCCAGACAGTCAAACCCTCGCCTCAGCCTCAGCCGACCATACCGCGAGACTCTGGAGCTCGGAAACGGGCGCCCTCCTCCACACCCTCGCGGACCACTCCAGCGCCGTCCTTGGCGTGCTATTTTCCCCCAACAGCCAGCTCCTCGCCTCCTGGTCCGCTACCGACACGTCAATCCTCCTCTGGAACACGACAACCGGAGCGGTAGCCGCCCATATCACTGGCCACACGGACACCATTACAGACATGGCCTTCTCACCCGACAGCACTCTGGTTGCGTCCGCATCAGCCGACACGACCGTGCTCCTCTGGGACACAACAACCCACACCCAGCGCACCCTCTCCGGGGACGCAAGCCGAGTTATCTCCGTCGCCTTCTCCCCCGACGGGGAACTCCTCATCACCGGCTCTGCAGACCAGTACGCGACCATCAGACTATGGACCATCCGCACCGGCGCGCCCTGCGGCGTGCCGATCAGAAGCGACGCGCCACGGCTCAACTGCGTCTCAGTCTCACCCGACAAGACACTGCTGGCGCTTTGCTCAACCGACGAGACGGCACGGCTGTGGGATCTCGAGACGCAGTCTTTAAAGAGCCTGCTTAAGGCTGGTGTGGAGATCCGGAAGGTCGCTTTCTCTACTACGAACACTATCAATAACCAGCAGCTGCTGGAGACGGACAGGGGCGTGCTGGACGTTAATTCCTTTTCGTCGTCGTCAAGTTCGTCTGTTCTTCCTGTATCAGTACCACCGGCTGATGCGCTTTTTGTGACCAAGAACTGGGTTACGAGGGACATGGAGAATGTCCTCCGTCTTCCCGAGGAGTATCTTGCCAAGGTTGTGGCGACCTCGGGCGAGGTGGTTGTCATGGGCCACGAATCGGGGGGGCTTTCGTTTGTGTATTTGCGAAGGAGCGATGAAGATACGATTTGACGATTTAGTGAATTAGCGATACCCCCAAGCCACCACTGCTCCCATCATTTGGGCAGCGACTTTGGCATTTCTTTCTTGTTCTTTTTTCCCCATGTGTAATGCCGCTGCCGGAGCCGGAGCGTTGTGGATACGCGCAACCTCAACTTCGGCACGAATGATCTCAACTTAATTAGTATATGGGTAGGCCGAGCTTTATGGCTGGGCATCTCCATACCTAATTTTGGTTGTTTTCCCCCCGAGAAATCTGCCAGTCTTGCTACTTAAGTACACACTTGACATAAAATCTTTGATGGCTTGTTGTCCCCCTTTGCTTGTGAGAGCTTCATACTGTCGTAATGATTCAACAAGCACGTGCTCAGCTGGATAAAACCAAACCAAACCAAACCTAAGCAACCACCACTGCGGCGTGTTGCGTCCACCAGACCTTCTCATTTACCCTAGCACCGTCATCATTCCTGGCCAAAGGAGAACTTTGCCTGCTGCTAATCAGCGCCCAAATGCAGTAGAATTCGTATACCAGCTCACAGACACAGCTTCAGCCCCAGTGTTCTGAATGGTGAGAATGGCATGGAATCGACGCAGCCCCCGGCCTGTTGACGTGGACAAGTCGTCAGGAAGATGCCTACCTGTTAGTGCCAGAAAGAGGGCGGGCAGAAAACCAAATCCTGCTTCCCTCCCGTCCTCCCCCGACCACCTCCCTTCTCTTCTTGCGGCAAGGCAGAACTTCCGTCGGGCGGTCCGGACGTGGCGTCCGAGTCGCCAAGGCAAACACACACGACTGGCAGGCATGATCGCTGATCGTTCAGTTTGCCGGGCTTTGTATGTTATGTGTTCGTACTCGATTGGCCCACGGCAGAACCAGCAGGCAGGCCCACACCGAAACTGTCGTTTTGCCCGACCCTGCCATATCTCATGTCCTCGCGGCGGGCAGCCTCCGCTTCATCCTGAGCCCGGGCAAAGAAGCAGGGCGGTTGTTGCCTTTAGGTGAGCCTGTTCGTGTTCATGTTGTGGAACATGCATGGGCTATTAGTGCGGTCAAAAGCAGCACGGACACATGTGTGCCTGTTTTGCGCAGTGATTCGCGTGATGTTCGGCGTAAAAGCCCAAAGGGGACCAACCTGAACAGCCTTGGGCAAGAGAATTGAAGAAAGCATAGAGAGAACGGAAGAAAGAGCATGGGGCTGGGTTGGCCGGGCGTGGGCATGAGTGTAAGCCACCGGCGTAATGCTGCATGACAGATCAGCGATAGAGCAAGCTAGTGGTGATGCCAGCAGCCAGAGACTGGAGGATACCTGAGTTATGGACTTGGCGAGGATAAACCAGACAACAACAACAAGGTCCGCGACATCCGTCCCTGCGCTGGCTGGAGTTGTTGAAAAGACAATGGCGTGCTGTGAAACCCGTGGCGTCATTGAGAAGGCCTGATGGAATTGCCAACGGGCATAGCATGTTAACTGCAATAGTTGATGGGGCAGAATGAATCAAGATTTCTTGGATGACATTTCGGGGGCTGACGTAAGAAGGTACTAAGGTACCTTGCCTTACCCAAGCAGGTGAAATGTGATTACCAGATAATAATGTGGCATGTACATTTGACTGCCTGCTGCTGAAGGAACTTAGGGCGATTACATGTAGGTCGTGTCAGGTAACCTTTGAACTAGTTGATAATTAATCGACATTTGTTTCAATAATTTGTCTGGTGACTCGGAATCCCAAACAAAGCAACACCACCCGTGATTCGTTTCAAGTTGGCGGTCCTAATTGACATCCACAGACTAATTGCAATCCCTTTGGACACTTTGACCATTTCGAAATGACATGATATCAGCTAATACATGTATCTTGTAAACGTCCGTTACTAGTACTGTATGGCTAGGCTAAAGAGACTCAGCACGACGCAAAAATGAAACTACGCCTGATACTACAGACACATGTGGGCGTCCTTTGTGCCCCCATCACCACTTCATATACCTGACCATAAAAGAAACTGAGAAACAAACAGATCTAATTAACCTCGCCCCTTGGTCAATCTCCTGCTGGAGCCGGACAGGGAATTAAACAGCCTGATCGTCCCTATTCACCATCGAACTGTCGGGCGTCAGGCGACGCAGGTCATGTGCATCCAGGCAAGCCTGCCGACTCAGGAGCACAGCCTCGTGGCCCCTCTGCATCATTTCGGCTTCGAAATCCGCCAGGGCTTCCTGCCGGTTCTTGCTGCCCTGATACCACAGCCTCAGCTGCTCGGTCAGGTTCGTCGCGTCGGTGAATCCGTGGGTTGCTGCTCCGCCTCGATCTAAGCAGGTGAAGAAGTTAGTTAGCGAAAACTGAACGTGACGCAAGAATCGTTCGGCGGCATTTACACTGCGTCATTGGATGAGCAGCGTCTCCAAGCAACGTCACCCGGCCGCCCAGACCATTCCAGGGCACCGTGGGCCAGTCTGCCACCTTGATGTGAAGCACGGTTGTGTCATCGGGAATATCCTCGATCGTCTCTCGCAGGGCGGTGATGAGCCCCGTCCCGGCTTTCGCTAGACCCTTGATCTTTGCAAGACGCTCGGCGTTGCTCTCGGGTACTTCATCTTGCGGCCCGTTCACAAGCCAGCTCACCTCGAGCTGGACCTCAAAGCGCGGGCTGTCAGTTTCCAAGGTGCCATTCCTTTCTGGCGTGGAGAGAAGCGCGAAAAACACGTAGGTTCCCGTGCCCGGATGGTTGCCCTGACACAGCAGAGGATCAATGGCCAGCAGCGTGGCTGCCTTCTCCCGCGTCAAGCGCAGGTGGAAGGCAAGACAGCGCACTGGCAGCTGTTTCATGTTTCCCTGGTCGTCGCCCAGCAAGAGCCGTCTGACTTTGCTTCCGCCGCCGTCGGCCGCAGCCAGCACCGCGCCCTCGACCCCGGTGCCGTCGGAAAAGCAGACGGAGACGCCGTGGGCGGTGGACCGGAAGTCAGATACCGACTTGCCCCAGTTGACATCAATGCCCCGTGCGAGCAGCTCCCGCAGCTTCCCGCGACTTACACGCCAGCAGGCGCCGGGGGGGATCTCGAATGCGGTCTCGCCTGTCTCCAGGTTGAGGAACACGCTTGCAGTGTCGACTTTATCACCTTGTCAGCGAGCTCTTATTCACCCAGGTACCTTAAAACAAGTACTCAGGTACGTAATTACACTGACTATCAGTCCGCTGATGCGGGTCGACCTGGATCGAACCCAGTGCCGAGGGCAGAGCGGACGCCAGCAGGGTTTCTAGGGCAGCGCAGGATACAGAGATGCCCCATCCAGACGGTCTCGCGTCGATGTGTTGGTCGCGCTCGTAGATTAGGAATGGTATGCCTGCTTTCTTCAGGGCCTGCGCGAGCGCGAGGCCTACGATGCCTGCCCCGACAATGATGACGGGTAGCTGTGGGAGAGACATGGTTGAAATAATTGAAGCAGTGTTGTTCTGCTTTAGAATTTGAATGGAGACCAGCTAGGTTTAAGAGGGATAAGGTGTTGGTAACTAGTCAGGCAATAGTAGTTGTTGAGAGGTTTGGACTGCCGGAAGTGACCACCAGGTAGGGTCTATTTGACGAACAATTGCCTGGCATTCCGATGATGATGGTCTCTCTTATATAAGGTAAGTGTCTGAATTATCAGTTTTGACCCACGAATACCTACCTATCATTACGGCCAGGCAACTCCAGACCAGAAACCACAAGAGAGGTCACCGAAAGAACACACGTTGCACATACACACAATTCCAATTCTTCGGCCCCCATATAACACCCGCCACCCGGTGATCAGGCAGTCTCCATTCAATCCCAATGAAGCTAGTAAAAGTTGCAGTTTTGCCTAACACTAGCCACCACTGGCACTGCTCCATGCCTGAGTCACTGGCACTCCGTCACCACACTCGGCTCCAAGTCCGCCCTGTTCATTCCCTCACATCTAACAGGCTGTAATTACGCGTTACACGGAGGAGGCTTTGATTTAATGGGCTGCCCACCTACACGCTGTTACAGCTTGTTGCCCAGCCCGTATGTCCGGCGTGATCAATTGAATATCGGACCAATTGGTCACCCAACCAGTTGAGCTTGTACTCAATTAGTACCTGATACGTAGGTAGGTGAGCAAATGGGCAGGTTCCGAATGAACCAGCCGCTTTAACGTCATCTTCTACCTACAGCTAACGCTGAATAACTTGAACACATGAGGTAAAGCGCCATGGGCTTGTGGTATTCAGTTGGTGCCACCGGATATTCGTGTCACGGCGAAGTACCTAAGCTCGATGGCGTTCGGAAAAGGGGCCCGCCAAGACTGGAGCCGCTGAGAATGAGAGAAGATGATGCTGATCTCGACAAGTGAGTAAAATGGGGTTTGAAGCTGGCTTGTTAAGGTTTCTATCATCACGGAGGCCATATTGAATCAC
Source organism: Podospora appendiculata (assembly GCA_033675105.1). NCBI lineage: Eukaryota > Fungi > Ascomycota > Sordariomycetes > Sordariales > Podosporaceae > Podospora > Podospora appendiculata. The sequence goes on along the minus strand of JAULSO010000007.1, from coordinate 223,756 downwards.
ACCAGTCATTTCATGTTAAGTTACGTCATGTAGTTGATACATGGGATTGAGCGTAACAACTTGATTAATGATGAGTGTAGAGTTCTGGTTCCCGTTTGGGGGGCCCCAAGGCGCAATTGTTTAGGCCGGCCCGCCTTTGCCTATCGTTTGCAATCAAGCCACATTTCCTCCGTTTGACACACACAAAAGCAAGCATGGCCAAGCGGCCCTATTCTTACAGGTCACGCCTCCTCATCTTGGTTCAGGACTTCTTGTCTGGAGTCCAACCCCTGTGACCGAACTCTGCACCTTGTTTGAAGAACCATTTCCTGCGTACCTATCCAAGCCAATCATGCAATGAAATCATGTAGACCTGGGATTCACCTATGTCCCTGGAAGATATCCATCCCCTTGAACACAGACTAAGTTTCCCGATCGACCCTTCACCAAACATCAAAAACCTCAAGGGGAGCGGCCTCAACACCAGCAATCGCCCCGTCATCGACACATTCATTCTCCAAAATGCCATCCACGTGCGCGTAACCAACCATCCGGGCATTGCGAGCGTCAGGCGAGCTCTTCTCAGTCGTGCCAGCCACTCGATCTTGGCACCGCAGGATGAGAGGAAAACAATACCACCCGGACACGACAATCAAGTCCCCATCCTGTATATTCTCCTCACAGACCCCGAGATAGCCCTCTGACGTGACGAAAACGGCGCGTCCCTTGAGTGCGTCATCGAGATTCTCAACTACCTCTTGTCCCGGACCGGATGTAGAGTTGAATCGTGTTGGGATGATCTCAGCCTCGCACAATATACTTGGCCTTTTGACAACCAACTAGGTCAAAAGGTGTGCGTCGACCTCGAGCCCAAACTTCAACGACAATGCTCTCCAAAATCTCAAGTCCAGCGGTTTGGAGCCTTTTCTGACCCCTAGCCAGCTTTCCCACGCACAGCTGATGGTCATGAAGTTGGCGAGCGCCTCGAATCGCTCGAATCGTTCGTCAGACGCGCTGAACCGTACCAGCACCTTGCACGACCCGAGAAGTCTCCCATGCAAAACGAGCACGGTCCGCATGACCTGCAAGTCGAGCCGAATTTCGGGAGGTCGGATCTTTCTCAGCACGTCGCAGCGTCGCGCGAGTTCAGCCCCGCCTGGGCGTGGTCCTGACTTGATCGTCGAGGTTGGTTGCGTCAGGAAGCTTCGTGAAAAGTCGAACACCCAAGAAGGAAATGAGGGATCATGAGGACCAACATTGTCGACAGGATAGAACAAACTGATAAGGCGGAGGTTTTGTGGATACGCGTTGATCAGGAGGCATGTTGTCTCCTGCATTACCTGTCTCAGTGTCTTTGTGTAATCCGCTGGGATCCGAGTTTGAAGTATGGGCAAAAGTCCGTAAAGACCATAACGTTATATCTTGTCTCTAGGGTCTGAGCAAGCACGGACGGATGAAAGATGTAACAATAGTGGGAGCGGGGGTTCCATCACGCGACGTTCAGACCCAAGAGTCTTTATCTCCAGCAGTGTAATGGACACCAAAGCTTCGTCAATCGAAATGCCTCCTGGCGTTTTTCCGTTGTCGGGTCCGCTTGGGTCCTCGCGAAGTGCCCTCTGTTTGTAGATTTTCTCGGGGATATCGTATGCAATAGCAATCATGGTCCCACAGAATCGCATCGTTCCGCAGATGAGGACTGGTTCCGTTCTGGGGAGTCGATATTCCTGGAAGGTCCACATCCGAGTCCAGTAACTGTGTGTAAACAGCTGCTGCATGCCATGGTAGGCCTCGGTAATCTCTTGGTCCGCCTCCTCTGCTCCAGATGCATTCGAATCCTCATAGTCGACCTTCAGCCTCTGGTCATGGTAGTTTTCAGCCCAGCGGACGGCTCGCTCAATGTCGTGATTGGATTCCCCCAGCCATGCCCAAACAGTCGCGGCCTGCATATAGATCTTTCCCATGAGTGGAACCTGGGCGCTGCGCTCAGGTATGTCGCTTTGGTTGATGCAGATTGCGTCCACCCAAATGACACGCATGTCCTTGTCATCTCGGATTCGGCGTAGGGCAGCTTCGAGATTGACTGTGACAGGGAATATAAATCCATCAACCACGATGTCCCTGGTAATCTTTGGGTCGCCCCAGACATATGACAGCGCATCGTATTGGGGCGAGTTGTCGAGCGAGACGATGGTCACTTCGCACCGAATCTCATCTCCGTACTCTCCAGGGAGCAGACGAAGGATTCTGATCTCGTTCTGCTTCAGACTGGTGTAGGCGAGAGTCGGGACCGGCTCGGAAGTTTTTTTTGCTGTGGACAGAGAAGAGCTCATTGAGGAAACAATGGTGATCTTATAACGACTTGATAGCGATGTTGTTGGCAAGAAAGTTGACGACGGGGAATCAAATCTTTGATTCAACAGCAGTCGTGCGAGAAGTCAATGTTGTGAGCCTGGAAGAAACGGGTGGGCAGTGTGGAGGAAAGTGCTGTGTCCAGTAAAGTTGAGGGACTTGAAATGGTAAGGAAAGCGGTTGTGAGTGAGGAATGCTTGGTGCTCGGTCTGAAGAATTGAATCGAGGAGGAGAAGGAAATACTGATTTGAGAACGTATAACTAGATATATCTCTGGCACCGTCATCTAATCCGTGGTGGTTGCTCCGAGTCCGTCCTGCTCCTGCCCTCAGTCGAGCCAAGGCAAAAGAGAGAATCTCTTCTGCCTTCTCAAGTCGTTGGGCATTGGTGGTGCGTTTGTGTAACGACTGCCAACCCCAGTGCTGGATGAAGATTCTTTTTCTCGGACACGTGTATCATGGTCCCCCACTCACAATCGGCCAAAAGCCTACCTAGTGCCTAGAAACGTTACACAATGGCCCCTATACGGAGACCGCGATTCGACCCGGCCAGGACCGAGAACTTCTCAACCTGTCGTTAGCCAGCCTCACAATCACAGACACCTGCAGCAGCCAAAGAAAGGCTTATGAATTGGGCGCCGACGAATTGGGCACTGAGGCTTATCAGTTTCTTCCCAGATTGGCACAGCGGAGGCTCCGGTACTGAAACCCAACGCAAAATTCTGTCGAAAGGTCGAAGCCGAAATAAGAGACACGTACATGATGAAATCCCTTGATCAGAAGGTATACTCACGAGGTACCGTGTTTGGTGAGGATCTCGTATGTGGTGTGGGGAACCGCAACCTGGGCACAAGGCCCGTGACTTAGGTCACAGGTTAATTAATAACTTCCGTGTGCTAAAAACGGTGCCTGAACAGCAATAACAACCACCCCCTTTTACCGCATCATCTGAATTCCCCATTCGTGAACGCAACCATCGAGGCAACATGTGCCATCTTCACACCCCATTAACCATGGGAACGTCATCGTCATCCACGACCAATGGGTTCCCGCAATTATCGCCAACAGCGCCTTGAGGCCCAACAATCTCAGCCCTCCACTGCGCCCTGGTCTTGGTCGCATTCTTCCGGGTGTACTCCCTCGCCATGGCTGCAAAGGCAACTGGATCACAATCAAACCCCAACCTGTTCCTATAAGAAATGTCAGATCAGAGTCTCGCCCCGTCACTCAGAAAGACAGGCAGACAACGGGATGCACTTACACACGGTCACGGTAGTCGGAAGCAAGAAGCAGCTCATAAACGTTAGACAGCACCTTGAAGTTGCTTGTATCTGCCGTCCACTCGCGATGGAAGGCGGGGTGGCAGACTCGCCCATGGTGATTGACATTCCGGTGGTAGATGGGTGTGATGAACCGTGCTGTGGGCGCAAAGGCTGGGTATGTGTCGTCCATGTCGAGATACATGACAAATGTCCCGTCGCTGTACGCGCTCTCAGGCGGGCCCCGGAATATCACCTTCCAGAAGGATGCGTGCTGCTCGCTGATGTAGACATCCATGTGCGGATGCGGCTTGTTGGCAATCTCGTTGATCTCGTCGAGGATGCGACGATTGCGGATGTATGCCGGTGTGAAACGGTTCGTAATATTTCCTTGGTGAAGATGCTTAGAGGTCTGGGCTGCAATGGATTTTGGGTCGGCGAAACGGTCGAGGAGGTGTGGGTGCTCTTTGCGATTGGAAAAGACGTCTTGCGTGACATCTTCTGGCCTTGCCTGAGACAACGCAGCGTCAAACCTGCTGCTGTCAAAGTTACCTGATTTGAGGCGCTTCTGCGCTTGACGAGAATCTGCAATCGCGTCTAAATTGCCCTCCGTCTGTGATAATACGGGCTCCATATCGAAGATGGCCATCGCTTGGTCAAGTGACGTTGGGCGGAACGTGTACCCATCGGTCAGATGAGATATGGCGCCCAAAAATTCACTCTTCTCCTCCCCAAGGCAGAACGAGTCCACCACAATGTCGCTATCGGCAAGCAGTTTCGCTATATATCTTGCTCTGTTGTGCTTTGACTTGGTATCGGTTCCACCAGATATGCAGATGATTCTTTTCTTCACTCCCGGGTGCCATGTCGAGTATTCTTGAATCTTATCTCTCGCCAGGGCCAGAGCATCCCAAAGCACTGTGTCACCGTGGCTCTCTAGCTTTTGGTCAGTGTCTTTCACATGCTCCACCATGTATGTAAGAGGATGGGAAACCTTTGCAGCTACATGGAATGTGACAAGGCCCAAATGCGTCGAGTAATTGTTCACCATAATTCCATCTACTAGCTGAGAAAGAATCTGCTTGGAAATTTCGAGTGTGCTTGCTTTCGTGAGAAGAAACGCTTGTAACCTGCTGGCCGTAGTAGAACCTTGAGGACGTGTGGATGAGTTTGGGGAGTAGATTCACCAACGCCGTGTCCCGGATTCGCCTTTTCATTCTCCGCTTGAGGACTTTCAGAGAATACCGGATTGTCCATCAATGATCCTTCGGTAAATAAGGAGTTCAAGATTTCAGAGTGATCTCCGGATGGCAATACAGCTGTACCATCCCAGAGGCCATCACCCTTATCTTTCAACGAGTGCCAAACTTCAACGTCATCGAAGTCAAATACGGTAGCGATAGAATCGTGTTTCTCCACCAGAAATCTCCAATATTTGAATTTGATCGACGATGCCGTGATGTCCCTCTCTTTCGTAACCCAGTAAGCGAAGAGAGGCGCACTAGGAAGGAGGTATACTTTGATAAGACAAAACTGTTCGTTCGGCTTCCTTTCCCTTGAGGCTGGTTGTAAAGATCTGGGAACTTGAATCTCAATACGCATGGACTGATTGTCAGCAACTTTCTCGATAGGTGTCTCGTCAAGCCTCATGATATTCCCTTGGTAGAAGAGAGAAAAGTGTGGGTACAGACTTTTCAAACCACGAAAAGCAAGGCCATATAGTTCAAGGAATGTCGTTGCCGGCGGGACTACACGTGAAAAGCCATGGGGAAGAACATTCGACGAGGGAACGACTCTTCTGGGGCCACTCCTGCTTTCCTTAGCGTCAGTGCATATGTCTGCAGCGGTTATCTACTTCCTGGCACGGAGCTGCGTTTCCCGGTTCGCCTCGCTTGACTTGGATCTTATAAGTCCGACCAGTGAAGCACCAGTGATCGGTGAAAATGAGGAATCGGAGGTGCGCTGCCATTCCATAATGCAACACTTCTCAAATATTTCCCCGTTTGGTGCAGTGGCAGGCACCCGAGGAAGTCTTTTCGTCATGGGGGCAGCATATATCCTCAGGTATTGTGAGGTTCAATACGGTTGAGAGATAGTCGCCCTGATCTCGGTCGTCTTCCAGAGCTGCCGGAAGAATGACACCGTATCGCTATTTCCGAGGAACCATTCTCTCAGCGTTCTTATTGTCGATGCAGCATGTTTTAAAGATTAAAAAGCATGCAAGGTTCTTTTTATGGTAAAGTGGCGCTTTTGCTGCTGCTGCGCTAAGGCCTCGAGATTTTGCTGGCGGCTGAGTTCCTTCGACCTCCGTTTTCCGCTGAGCCAGCCCGAGACGGTTTGATTTTACGAAATCATCAATGCGCTTCCTGACATACTTGACTTTATGAAGCTCCCATTCAGTCACAAGCTCAATTAATTGAATCGAGGCAGATCTCACTTCTGTCGATGATTGACAACTGCATTCGTGCAGTATCTAGATCATGTCGCGGAGGGACTCGTGATCTTCAAGGAAACCTTTTGGGCATTCCGATAGATCATATAGTTTGAAGCGCTGGATTCGTCCGTCTCGAATGGTACGTCTCTTTTGTGTTTGGTGGACCTTTTGAGCGGATGAGGCGTCATCATCACTCGCTCTAGACCCCTCAAAGTTTGGACCCGCCAGCAAATGCATGCTTCCGATGCAGTCGAGGTATACCATGATTATCTCGTCGAGTTTGGCAGTGCTATGTTGCAATGTGAAGATCTCGCCGTCAAATATCGCGGTCCCGTCAGCCACGCGCGCCGAAATGATGGGCTCCAATAATTGCGTTGCGACCACGATGTTGATTCCACACACACCACCTCTTGTTGGTCGGAAGATGAGCAAGCCTTTGTCTGACTCCCCGGCCTCTGAATCTCTGCCTTGATAGACTGCCATGAATCCGTCTCCGTCGATAAACAAACCTGGACTGGATGCAGAGCCAAGCATGACCGGGGGCACCGCGGAGAGCTTTACACCTGAAGCATCTGAAGAATATTTCATTATCTGGACGAGGTCTCGCAATACAGTCACCTCAAAGCCTCCTTCATTGTCTTTATACCGGTGGTTTGAATGAAGTGTGTCCATGTCAAACACCGTTAGCGTTGGAAGGACTCCTGTTGACAAAATGGCGGCCCGCTTGACCTGGCCATCGTGGTCCGTCTGGGCAAACGATTGAAGAAACTCGGGATTTGTAGAGAAGACAACGCCGGACTCTAGGGCATCAAAGAAGCTCCATTCCATGAGACCAATGTTTGTGTTAATGGGGAACGAAAGGCGGTCCACTTCATCATCCTTGGTGAGGTTGACTTCCTTCATCGAGTTGATGCACAGTAGTTTTTAATGAGATTCGTGATGGATCAAAGTCTTCTTTGCTTGAAACAACAGCATGCCGAAAAAGAGACGAGAGCCCTCAAGAATCCTCTCTGGATGCTGACCAATGACGGAGCCTAAAACGAGGTCGTTGATGACCTCGTAACAGGCTTGGATGAGGGCAGCAGCTTCTTGGCAGGTCACAGGCTTGCCTTCCAGCAAAATATGCAGTGACCGAACAGCGGGAGGAAATCTCGTCAGGGCGTGAAGGAGATGCAGCACGCTCTCGTGGAGAACCCGTTTGTGTGCCCATTCTGAGTCAAGTACAAAAAGATCCGAAGGCTTGAGAGAAACATGGACATGCCTCGCTCATTTTGGCTGATTGGGAGCTTCTACTGTTCTCCATCTGTGTAGGTGTCATCTTGACTCAGGTTGTTCTTCACTGGCAACGAAGAATGTTGTCGTGGGACGACATATAATGTCAAGACACCCTCATCAAACAGCTCCAAGACCGAGTTCCGAGAGCGAAAGATCGAGGTGCGACGTGCTAAAGGGCGACTCCGCGGTATGCAGATCCAAAATAGCCGAGGATATCTTTTCACTGGTGCCTGTGGTATCACTGGGGTCCGTTTGGATTTCTTCTTCGTGGCGTGCAGCAGAGAAAATGGTGACGATGGGTGGGGGACTGCCGCCTTCCTCAACTTCAGAATCCGATCCAAGGAAATGTAGCCTTTTGACACGGAGGTCAAAGCCAGCTATTCCATCATACCGTTCCTTGACTGCATTGAGCACGGTATCTTGCCCTAGCCCAAGGCCTGTGCAATCCATCGGCTCCATGACGGTTTTGGAATGAATAACTAAGACGCGGTTTGCGTTAACTGGATCTTAAACCACCCGAAATGGTCGGCCAGCACGAATGGTTTGTGCTAGAGAGCAGTTGCACTCCAGCTGGTTGCTTGGTGTGCTCGTCTCAGAGTCGTCGGGCAGAGAAAGGTGTTTCAAGATGTTCTGGCGAAGCTGGCGAAGGGTTGTGGTGTTGGACACCGCTGTCGACTCTGGGGGAATTGTCGGCATTCCAGATGGAGCTATCTCTGGACGGACAATATCGTCGAGAGGCTCAATTTTGACGTCATCCGGCGGAGATACCGGACTCGCTAGGTCAACAATGACCGAAGGTTTGGCTGAGTATTTCTCGAGAGCAAACACGACCTCTTGACGTGGATCGAGAATGACACTGCCGATGGGATCATCTTCACAGAGGAGGCCACCAGTCGTGGAATCGAGGCGGAACTGCAGGTCCGAGCTTTCGACTTGGACCTTTGCTTTGCGAAGTTGACGGACTATTTCTTCATGAAATGTCGCGATGCTGTTGACGCTTTGAAAGGGTACGAGGATAGTCTCCTCTCGGCCACTGGCCGAGACGAAGGTTACTTTGTATCGCTCCATCGTGGAACGGGCGCTGGAAAACTGTCAGCAATCCTGGCTCGGCTTGGGGAAAAAGCAGGACGAAATTCAAAGTTACCGACACAATATTGCCCTATCCAGATGCACCTAAGCCGTAGTCACCATTCCCGTGTCCGGAGGACGCGGGTGAAGATGGATCGGTGGAAGCTGTGGACGGGAAACTGATGAGATCGTGGAAGTGGTGGAATTGTTGGAAGTGATGGAATTTCAATCGAAAAAAATGGATAAGTGACGGTCAATGGACGGAGAACTTTCCAAGGCATGGTTTAGCGCACACAAGATGGACATCTTCCAGGTTGCGGTGCTGCGGAGGAAGGAACGACGAACCCCCAGCAGTTTCGGTCACAGAGGAGGAAGGTGGGCTCCGATCTCTTTTCGACTACCAGGTAGACGGCAACTTCCCTTCTATTTTATTTTTGCATTCTCCCCAAATTCTGCTCACAAGAAAAGGCCTGTTTCCTGGTGCCACGGATGTCGAAGATCAGCCAGCGTACTTCCATTGAGCAAAACGAGAGAGGCAACGGCATGATAAATCCACCCAAGTCGAAGGACCAGGAAACCGAGGCCAACCGTGACATTCTCTCCCGCACGTTCTACTACTAGCCCTGCCTTGTTGATTCACGGGTCGAAACTCTTTTTGGGAATTTGGACATGCGGGTTGTACCCGGCTCTGACCGTACCGCGAGGTAGGTGCAAACGGGCGATCAGATCACGGATCAATACCTGGTAATTCTCACCAAACTCTCGACAAGACTTCAGAAATGTCCATTCGAACCCCCCCAACTTCAATGTTCTTATATCCACACGGTTCCAAATCTCCAACACCGCCTTCGATGGATGACACGCGAGAAAAAGTGACAACATCCACGTACCGTATGGCAGTTTGCTGCAAATTCTCCCACTATCAACATCATCATTTACACACTGGCACTCAATCGCACACTCAATCACACACTCAATCGCACACTCAATTGCACACCAAAACTCACCACTTGCGGCTTGCATCGCACAACGCCAACCAACCCCCCCCCTCCCCTCCCCCCAGGCCATCAAACCAACAAATCCAAAACCCACCAACCGCTACAAGCAATATGATTCCGCTTCAAAATCTCGTCATCCAACACCTCCCCTGCTTCTGCAAAACACCCGCCCGAATCCTGGCCTTCACCTGCTCACTCCCCGTAGCCCCAGCCTTATCCTTCCCATCACCACGGTCACACCCCAACTTGACATGTGGGCGGTTATGGGCGGCGGGTGCGGGTGGGAGGCGTAGAGAGGAGTGAGTTTGGGGATGTTGTATGGCTCGATGTTGTCGTAGATGCTGGGTTTGGATTTCCTGACTTTTGAGTTAGACGTGGGGGGTGGGATCTTAAACGGGAAGAGTACGTACAGAGATGCCCAGCGGCTTGTACCCCTTGATTACATCCCCCATTCTCGAGAACGGCGTGGTACTTGAGCTTCTCCTCCGGGGAACCGCGATCAGAGACTTGCCAATAACAAACTGCGTGCTGTTCAACTTCCTCCTGGCTGGGGCCAAAGTTGATGACATAGAAGAACCCCAAGGGCCTGGATAGCGTGGAAGAGCTGCCGCGCTAGGGCTTCTTTCCTGCCCAGCTGGTCAGAATTTGGGAGATCGAGTGTCAAGAGGCCGGCCCATCTTACTGTCAGGGCGGGTCGGTGGGGTTAGCATGGACCGCATTAAAAGGGGGTAAGAGGCCTTTACTGACGGTCGTATGTGGCCTCGGGGACTTTCTTGTAGACTGGAAAGGTCGAGTGCTTTGAATGCTCTTTAATTGTGATGATGCGCATATATCTGTTATGCTGGACGTGTTGAAGTTGACTTTTGTCAAATTCAAGTATGTGAGGCACAAACTACCGACTGCTTTTGTGGGCAAACTTGTGGAGAGAAAAGGGGTCTTGCCATGCTTATCGTGGTTTCACACATATTTTGGGGTGCAGAGCGCGCCATCCGGGCAATGCGTGTCACAGATAGACGTCTCTTGGTTTGTGGACAACCGGCTCCTGCATGCCTCCCACGGCGGTGGCTTTTGGGGGTCATCATAGCTTGAACGAAGAAAAGGAAAAACAACAAAATAGATAGGAGTTACCACTCAAGTTGAGGTTAAAAAGAGGGGACGAGCATTAAACCACACAGAAGGTACACCCTGAATGCAGGAGTGCCAAGAATGGTTGGACTCAACGACTGCATGCTAATGCTAGTCAAGCCCGAAAATATCTGTGTGATGGAAATATCAAGCTTTCAACAAGACATTAACATAGAATGAATTCTACCGGTCCTTGATAAAGCAACATTGTATACAACGCCCCACAACATGACCAGCACTCACATGAGCATACTCCCCAACCAGATCCCCCCAAACAGCGGCGCGACCAACGGCACACCCAGCCCGCCCCCAAACCTCTCCGGCCGACCATACTGCGCGCCGGGCCGACTCCACCTCCCCCCGCCAAACTCACCACAGTCATACCCGCCATACCCATACCCGTACATCTCGCCTTCGGGCCGTACATACCGCCCCGGCGGTCCGGGCCTCTGCCCCTCCTCGTAAAACACCTCGACCATATACGGACTCAGCTTCTTGACCCCCACAACCCCGGGGAACGTCCGCCCCGGCGGCTCCAGGTACAGATCCACCTCGTGATTGTCCTTGCCCAGCAACTGCGGCTCCCCGCTCCTCATCGCGTCCTCCATCCCGCGGCGCATGGCCTGATGCTCCCTATACATCTCCATCTCCTCCGTCTCCCGCCTCGCCCGCTCCGCGACACGCTGCTCGTGCGTTGTGCCGGTGAGTTTATCCTTCAGCCGCCGCCCCAGCGTGCGGCTATTCCGGTCCATGTCGCGGTCGCGGTGGTGCATGGCGATGGCTTCGTCGCGCGCGTGGTGCACCTCGTCGTCGTCGTCGTCGTCGTCGTCGGTCGACTCGGCGGCGATCTCCGCGCGGCTGGGCATCGCGTGGTGGAGCATGGACGGGCCGCCGCGGATGTTTGCGCGCTGCGCGGGGGGGAGCGTGCTCATGTAGATTTCGTCGTCGTACGGGTGGTGCCAGATCGAGCGCGATGGGTCTGAAAATGTGTCGACGAAGAATTGGTGTTTTGAGGCTGGGTCGAAGGTGCGAACCCAGCCCTCTGGCAGGGCGCGGAGCTCGTCTTCCATGCTGCGGCGTGCGTGGAGGGGGATGCTTGCCGTGCGGTGTGGCTGCGGAGGGAGGGCGGTGTTGGTGCTGGTTGCTTGCGCGTAGGAGGGGGGTGGTTCGATGATTGGCGTTGCCATTGTGGGTTGTGATAGTGGTTGAGGTAACTGCTTTGAAGTCGTGATGGTGATGTGTTTTAGATTGATTATTTTGTTTGCTGCTGTTGGTGTGATCCTTGCCCTCGAATGGTGAATGGGTTGCAGAGTTGATGGGTGAAGTGCTCGGTGAGCGAGCGGAGGCGATGACGACGATGCACGTCATGGAGATGAATGCAACTGGCCACAGCGACAATGCACTTGACGGACTCTTTCTCCACAGGGTACCTTTTTAGCCTCGAAGCATGAATGGTATTGTGGTTCTGAATGAAATTGGGTTCTTCAAATCTGAAAGCTTTCTGGGTGGGCACAATCATATCGTTTACAGCCCCTTTTACCCCTTTTATCCCTTTAGTCAGCTACAGCGTCAACGTGTGGGATGAGATGGAGACGAACGAGGGGCTTACATGGCACGATTGTAGTGACTGGAAGTGGAGAATTGCAGTCTTTGGTGTTGGCCGACCGTGCAAATGAAGGTCGTGCTGGTTAATTGCTACCGGTGTGGCAGGAGATGAACCGGCGGGAGTCGCAAATGCAGCCGAAGGTGCTGGAAGAAAGAAAAGTTGAACTGGATGAAGCTATGAATGATGGACTGAAAGCATTAGAGATTCAGCGGTCAGGTGAGTCGCCGGGTTGAATGAGGTTGGCAGACTGAGAGCTTGAAGCAAGTGCTCTTGAGTAACTTGAAAGCTATCAGCTAAGATGAATGAGAAGTGCCACAGCTTAAACGGCCAGGCTCAAAGGTGTGGAGTCGGAGTGGACGACGGCGTGGGTTGTAGAAGAGAGGAAAGGAGGGAGGCATCCCGGGGCTGAAGGGTTCTTAAATGGTGGGAACCCCCGGCCGGTTTGTTGCCTGGAACTGCAGAGATGCAGTGGTTGAGGAAGGAACGGGCAAGAGGAGGATACTGCATCTTCCTCCCCGAGGATAAGAAAGACTTGAGGAAATCAGGAGTGGGAAGAAAGCCAAAGGTGAGGTGAGGGTAATTGCAACTGGCGGGCAAATTCTGAGCCCGATTTCACCAGATTATGTCGCTGTCCGAGGTCAGAGGTATGAAAATTGACGAAGAAAAATGTCGAGGTTTGGCTTCCCTCGAGCGGCGGCGATCGTTCTTGGGTCCGCAGCTTTCACCAAGCTTCCCGTGGTGTACTATGGCTGCGGAGGGGGGCAAAGAATAATAACGGAAAAGAAGGGGAGTGCTAGCTCCGGAAGATGAAAGGCAGCTCCTTCTATAAACAACCGTTCGCTCGAGATGATTTGAAGCCCAGGGGCATCCGGGTGGGGTGAGCAAATATGAGACGAAAGGATATAACGTTAACGTTATGGTTAAGCCTGTTAATCAACAGAGGGAGGAAGTTAGAAGGGGACTCGTGACATCGCATGAAAACACAAGCAATTTGGACTCCGAGTCATTTCAAATCATCTCACCACCAACAAACATGAACAGAAACCACGACACTCGCAACCAACACCCCCTGCCCACCATTGACCCAAAACAAATCCAGAGCACAACCACCACCGGACACTCATCGACAACGACTACCCCCCTCCCTAAAACAAATCCAGCTCATCCTCGCTATAATACCCCAACCCACCAACCCTCCTCTCCCTCTCAAACCGATCCCTCTCCCACTCCCTAACCCTCGCAGCCCTCACCCTCTCCAACTCCCTCGTCTCCCTCTCTCTCAACTCCCTCTTGAGCGCCAACAGCTCCTCCCTCCTGCCCCCACCACCACTAGTCACATACCTCACCCCGCCAACCGACCCCGGGCTCAGGCTATCGAAATATCCCCCGCTCCCACCACCACCACCAAGCGACGCCGGCAGCCCGCGATCGCGCATTGTAGGCCGCGCAGCGGGGCTCGCGAACAAATCGCACTCGAGACAATACCCGCTCGCGACGCCGACGATCTGCCGCTTAAAGCAGCCGAGACACATGCCCACGCGACGGCCTGCGCTGCGCACGGAGGGGGGGGGGAACCCGTCCAGGTCACTTCCACTTCCGCGGAGACGGCGCGAGTAGGCAGACGAGATGGGGATGGGCATCTCGAGGGTGTCGATGTGCGTGTGCTCCAGCTCGCGCTCGCGCTCGTCGAGCGACATGCTGCCAAAGTTCATGACGAGGCTGAGCGGCAGCCTGGCGTCGCCGCTGCGGGCGAGCAGAGGGGCCGTCGCGCGGCGCGGGAGGTTGAAGTCGATGGTCTCGCTGTTGTCGATGATGATGCGCGGGTCACGGCGGCGCAGGCCCGAGTATGCGTAGAACTCGCTCGCCATTGCTGTGTGGACGTGTGCAGGATGCACGCACGCGCGCACGGGGTGAGTTGGCGCGGGTGTTGCACTGGATGGTGTTGTGCGGTGAAGTTCACAACGGGCAGGATTTTGGGGATGGAAAGAATGGTTCAGGTCGACATCAAATGAACACGCAGCGAGGGGGGAACTTGAAATAAGAAGCCGCCAAACATGCACCCTCAGAAATCCCAATGCTAGTATTTAATCAATCACTCAGCTCCCATTGACCTTAGCCCAGCTCAAGCGGCCCGGGCAAAAGCCAAACCGCGACGCCAAATGGCCGCCAGATGCCCGCCCGGCCTTGGTGCACGACACACACAAGCCGGGCAACCCACGCCCGGCCGTCAGCAAGCCATCGGACGCGGATGCAGAGCCTCGAGGGTGCAGCGGGCCTATCAGACGTGCAGCGGCGCCGTGAGTGTGCGGGCCGCATTCAAGAAAGTGCGGTTTTGGGCCCAGTGGAGGAATGGTAGTTGGTGCTGCTCAATGGATGCGATTCGCCGGATTAGATTGGAGATTGTCAATTGGAGTGATGGCTGGGTGGTGTGATGGCTCGGTGGTGTGATTTGGCGTGCAGGAAGTTTGCCTGCCTTCCTGCCTGGCTCTTACACAGTAATAGATGGCGTTTGGTGCGTTTAGAGAATGGATGGATTGGATGCCTGGTGTGATGGGTCGCGCGCTGGGGTATGTCCACGCGGGGGCAGGCAGGGAAAAAGGGGCTGGTGTTGGTTATCAGAGGTTATTAGAGACGCGACATAAATAATTACACTTGAAGCTAACGTTACATCTAACTACCTGAATGAGTCCGAAATTGATTGCGATTAAGTGACGCTACTGAACAAAAAAGACACCAGAGCTTTTTGACTGGACTAATTACAACATGTACTGGGCCTAGTAAACATTACCATCCGGATAGGTGGAGTAATGAAAGTGTGAGATGATCAAATGCCATCATCATGTGTGTCTGATACCAGGTAATAATTGATGTTCCCCAAAACGGTCGTCGTCAACTCCCAAGCGCATTAAGTACCCGAGCTGATCATCTTCCCCCCGTGTCGCGAGTCTACTTGAGCTGAATCTTTCGGGTTCCTTTCTTGACCTGCTTCGGCACCTTGATGTCCAGCACGCCGTTGTTGAACTTGGCCTCGACGCCGTCCTGGTCGACGCCGGTCGGGAAGCTGAACACGCGGCTGAACTCGCCGTAGCTCCGTTCGCTCAGCCAGTACTTGGGGCCCTGCCCCTCCTCGGCTTGGCCCTGGCCCTGGCCCTCGGCGGTCTTCTGGACCTCGCCGCCGGTCTCCTTGGTCTTGCCCTCAATCTTCTTCTTCTCGGCGCCGCCCTCGAGGCGGGCAAGCGACGGGTCGCCCTCGGTGTGCGTGCGCTCCGAGTGGCCCTTGATGACGAGTGTCTGCGGGTCCGTGAACTCGATCTCGACGTTGTCGGGCGCCACGCCGGGCAGCTCGCCCTGCAGCACGTACTCCTTCTCGTGCTCCGTCACGTCGAACTTGGGCGAGAAGGTCTGCAGCGCGCCGCCGCCGCCGTTGCCGAGCGTGGTGCCGACCTGGTGCTGCGCGTACTTGTCAAAGTCGTCGAGCAGGCGGAACAGCGAGCCGAAGCCCGTGGCCGCCGGGTGCGAGTGGAATGGGCGGGCGGGGTGCCAGAGCGACATCTTGGTGATGGTGCGACTTTGGATGTTGTTGTTGTTGTTGGCGAAGTGGTTTGATAGTGACAGTGGACGGAGGGTAGATGTTGTTGTTGTTGTTGTTGCTGTCGGCAGTCTCTTTGGAAGTGTCTTGATAGTTGCTCGCATCGCGTGCTTGATGGTTGAGAGAGAGTGATGGTGGGAGAGGACGGGAGCTTGCGATGGGTTATATACACCGGTGTCAGTCTTGTTCTTTGTGACTTACTTGTCCGAGTTACGTGATGGAATGCGGATGCAGCTGCCGTGCAAAGGCGGGGGATATGGTCTCGTCATCCAACCATCAGAGGCTCATGATCTGATCTCTCCATCAGTCAGTCAGTCAACACGCCAACCAACAAGAATTGCGCCGTCTTGATTGGCCGTGGCTCAATGCAACCAGCAAAGTCGTCATTTTGCGAAGCTTCCAGGTTGGTTTGTGCCGCCTGGTCCGAAATATCTAGAAGGTTCGGTTCGGTCGCTTTGAAGGTTTCTCCAACGACCAACGTGCGGGGCGCTGCTGGTGCATAACGACGCCGGATCATGATCGAAGGAAACCACGACTATCATCCGTCAGTCTCGAGATGCATGACGTTCTGCGTCGTATACGTGTGCATGAGTGCATGTCCGTGTTTTCCAGTATTTTCTAGGATCCCCTGGGTAGGTGGGGGGAAATACTGTAATTGAGAAAGTCTGCATCCCCTCATGAGCAATATACCCCACAAATTCCCCTCAGCAACCCAAACAAACCAGGCCAAGCAACTGATACCTACTTTGACGGGTTATTGACGCCATCTGGAATCATATCATCCTGATGTCATGCCGAATTTTCGTTATTCCGGGCCATGGAGATCGTGTTCAATTCCAAACACATTGAACTTGAAGCTTCTCGATCCGTACAGGTACATTGATCGTGAGAGCGTGAAAGTGCTAGAATGCTCTAGTAATACTCTATTTGCTGGGTATTGTAAAACGCTGGCAGGTAATGAGTAACTCAGTCGCGCCAGCCTGCGTGAAATTAATGCAGGCCATCATGCCGTCGATGGCACGGCAAGATACCAGGATATATCCCATGTCGTCTATGTATTCTTGACGCTCGCGTTTCTCCCGAGTTCCTTTCCAGATCAACTTCCCCACGTGTGCTTCCTCTTCAAGTCGTTAAACCCCGTTGCGTGTCGCATCCTATGGATGGCACAATTATCACCTTCATCTCGCGCAACCCCCTCCGCCCTTCCACTCTCGTTTCTTGGTGGTGAGAAGGTGGGGGGAGAAGCCTGTCGAGATCCCTTTCCAGACATCTCATCCGCGGCTTGCAGTGTCGGGCTGTCAAAACTGTGTGTCTCGATCTTGAGAATGGTAGGCGCTGACGTAGTGTTGGAACCGGAATCTGCCCCTGGACAAGTCCTAGCTAGGCTGCGAGTTGCAGCCTGCCAGTGGTGCGCGTAAAATCCTCAGCTGAGCGGCAAGGTCAGCCAGTTTCCCCTTCGGAAACGTGGCGAGGAAGTCCTCCTGCTCAACCAGACACCGAATCAGCACCAGGTTGCTTCTTCTGCTCTTCACTTGCTACCTCCACCACCGAACTCGGATCCTGCACCTTGTTCAGATTCTTATCCAAAAGAGCCCTGTTCATGTCCAGGAGAGCCAGACCCAACTCCGGAGAAGGAAGTTGGTCAGGACCCATACTTCTCCTGCCATCAGCCTTGGACATCAACCACTTGGCCAGAATCCGAATGAGATACTTCTTATCGACAGGCTTAGGGATGTAGTCGTTCATGCCGTATTCGAGGCACCGCTCCCTGTCGCCCTTGAGCGCGTAAGCCGTCATGGCAACGATGGGTATCTTGATACCCGACTCTCTGATCCTGCTAGACGCCTGGTGGCCGTCCAAGATGGGCATGTTGATATCCATCAGCACGAGGTCAAACCCAACAGGCTTGGCCCGGACCATAGTAACGGCCTCGGCACCGTTCGACGCCAGCTGCACGTTCTTGAAGCCAAGGGAGCGTAGGATGCCAAGCATGACCTTCTGGTTGATGACATTGTCCTCCACTAACAGCAGGGTCCGAGCCGAAGCAATCTTGGCGAGCTCGGCCTGAAGGTCGACAGTCTCGGTAGCCGGCACCGGCAGCAAGGACCCGTCTTTGGCAAGTTGGTTCTTCCAGTCCTGTATCTGGCCCAGGCTCTTGATCTTCTTGAAACGCGCCGTGAACCAGAAGACGCTCCCGTGGCGTTCGACATTTGGTCGGTAGCCAATCCTGCCTCCCATCAGCTCCGCGAGCGACTTGGATATCGACAGGCCCAGGCCAGTGCCCTTGTATCGCTTGGTGGTAGTGACATCGAACTGCGTAAAGGGCATGAAGAGGTGCGCCGTGGAGTTTTCCGGGATCCCAATGCCCGTGTCCGTTACCTCGGTCAACACCGTGTAGCTGTCCACGTCCTCGGCTTGAAGAGAGGCCTTGACACGGATGCTGCCCTTCTCGGTAAATTTGGCTGCGTTGCCGACGAGATTGTTCACAATCTGGCGAAAGCGCAAGGGGTCGCCTTGGACGGATTTGGGAAGGTTGGGGGCCAGGAAAAGTTCAAAATGAACGGCGGGGTGCAAAGTGGTCTGAACGCCGCGGACCACCGACGCAATGATGCTCGCGACGCCAACGATGTCTGAGGTGACAGAGAAGCTGCCAGAGGCCAGCTTGGAATAGTCGAGGATGTCGTTGATGACTTGCAGCAGCACCTTGCCCGACTCGTCCATGATGTTGGCAATGTCGCGCTGCCTCACCGTCAGGTCCGTGTCAAGAAGCAGCGAGCAGGCCGACAGCATGCCGTGCATGGGCGTGCGGATCTCGTGGCTCATGTTGGCAAGGAAGTCGGACTTGAGCTTCTCGCTCTCCTCGTAGGCGGTGATGAGACGAGATTCCGAGGCTTTCCGTTCCGTAAGGTCGCGCGTCACCTTGCCAAAGCCAACATGGAGGCCGTCCTTGTAGACGGCGGTGATGATGACGTTGGCCCAGAAGCGCGTGCCATCCTTCTTGTATCTCCAGCCTTCGTCCTCGACACGGCCCTCGCGCAGGCAGATGGCTAGCTCCATGTCGGGCTTGCCGGCCTCGAGGTCATCCTTGCCGTAGAAGACTGAGAAGTGCTTGCCAATGATCTCATCCCTAGTGTAACCCTTGAGCAGCTCAGCTCCCATGTTCCATGTAGCGATATGACCGGTTGTGTCGAGGAGGAAAATGGCGTAGTCCTTGAGGGCCTGGACGAGGATGCGGAAGGCCTCGTCGGTGGATAGGCCGGGCTTGACAAGCTCGCTCTCGATCAGGGCGGTGGGGCGTTCATGCCATTCGAGCGTGATGGCCAGGAGCTGGTGGTCGTTGAAGACAGGCAAGACGCGGGCTCGGCAGGCTGCCTCATGGATTGTATTGATGGGCTTGCTGGTCCGCTCGGCACGGGCACTGATGGCATCGTCGACAGTGCCAATGATGGCGTGGACCTGAGAGATGCTCGTCGACGGGTGTATCTGTTTCTCGAGGAAGAGGTGCAGCTGATGGCCGATGCACTGGTCGGCCGACAAACGCCAGTCCGAGAGAAAACGGGCGGAGGCACGGGTGATGCAGCACGAGGGCGATAGTTCCAGCAGCGCGAGCGGAGAGTAGTAAAAGATATCGGTGAGGTTGGCGGTACCTGCCACACCGAATGCGGGCTGTGACCGGGCCGGCGAGACGGAGACGGAGGGAGATGGAAGGCGGATAGGATCGGAGTCGGTGGGCGACGTCGGCTCCGAGAGGCAGGACAAGACGGACAGGCTGGGCGCGGGCGTCAGCGAGGGTGTGGGCGTGGGCATGGGCGCGGCCACGGGCAGCTTGGGCAGCGTGATGGGCGATGCCAATGTCAATGCAAGGGTGGGGTTATCGAGAGCACTGGCAGCGGGAGCGGCACCATCGCCCTGGAGCAGAGGCGGAGGCAGAGGCAGAGGCAGAGGCAGAGGCACCGGCTCCGGCTCTGGCTCCGGCTCCGGGTCTCGTTCCCCAACTGAAGGCCCTTCTTCATGGTGTCCGTAAGCTGCCTCTGGCATGGTCAGTCGGGCAGATCTGGGGCCGTGGCCGAGATGCAGATGGGTGCAGACGGGTGCAGGCGGGTGCAGATGCAATCAAGCGCCGTCAGTCTATCAACTGAGGTGAGCTCGGGAGCTGCCACCGATCGGCAGATTTCCACAGGGTAACACCTTGGGACGAGGCAGGTCGCCAAGGTCAGATGGCGCCTGGGCGCAGAATCGACGAGCGCGAGACAGTCGAGAATGGATGGCCCGAGAGGCTGACGGGTACCTGTATTTGCGCTGTCGCGTGGCTCGGGCGAAGGTTACGTCAATGAGGGCAAGCAGGCGACGGAGGCAGGAAAAGTCGATCAATGGCTCGTGTGGACATGTCTGGGGATCGAAATGGAATGCTAGCGAAGATGGGCCCGACCAGACCACTACCACAGTTGTACTGCGCTGCTGCAGCGACATGGAAGGTACCCGACCCTTCAGTGGGTGCAGCAGAAGCGGGCGGGGGAAAGGGCGACCAACAACCAGACGTGGGAGACTGGGGAGTGGGAGAGGGGGTTCGCAGCCTGCTGAAACAAACCGCTGTGGAATGACGTCAGCTGGCGCACCTTACCCAATCCGGTCGACGTGCTGGCACGTTTTCGCGCCAGCCCTGCTTTGAGCCCCTGCAATTTTCACTCTCTCCTCTGAATTCTCGTTCCCGTAGCGTTTGCTCCGATCCACATCCCAACTGTCTCCACTTGTTCCTGAATGCCAATTTTTCAGACCGCGAATCATGTAACGTGGTCCACCATCGAGTGGGCCACCCCATCGAGTGGGCCACTTTTTCCACCACCACAACCACCCGATTTTAAGACGCGTTTTTCCTACCACAACAATGTCTGACAATCTCTCGGAAAACCGAGTTCTTCTTGCGATCAATGCGATTCAATCGACACCGCGTTTAAGCATCCGTCGCGCTGCAGAGATTTACAATGTACCTCGAACTACGATCCGCCGCAGAATGAACGGCCAGGCCGCGAAGTCGGACAGTTTTAATGCCCGTTCGAATTTGACAAAGATAGAAGAGGACGTGATTGTCCAATACATTCTTGATCAAGATTCGCGAGGGTTTTCGCCCCGGATTGTCGACGTGGGTGATATTGCTAATCTTCTGCTTCGGAAACGCGGTGCGCGACACGTCGGAAAGAATTGGCCAGACCGCTTCGTTGCACGACGTCTAGAGCTAAAGACGCGTTTCAATCGCGTCTACGATTACCAGAGAGGCCTTTGCGAAGATGCTGCAATTATTGAGCCATGGTTCCGACTGGTGGCCAATATGCGAGCGAAATATGGCATCCTTGACTGCGACTTCTACAACTTCGATGAGACTGGCTTCATGATGGGCATGATACGGCCTGGGATGGTGGTCACGCGCTCTGATCGGGTTGGAAAACCAAAGGCCATTCAGCCTGGGAATCGAGAATGGGCGACAGCGATTTGCAGTATCGCTGGCGACGGCTATGTGGTGCCGCCTTTCTTGGTGGTTCAGGGCCGCTTCCACCTCGCCAGCTGGTACTCAGAACACCAGATTCCTGATGACTGGGCTGTCAAGACAACAACCAATGGATGGACGGATAATGCGACTGGTCTAGAATGGCTGCAGCATTTCGACGAGCATACTAAACGCCGTCGGAGAGGTGCATATCGGATGCTAGTGCTTGATGGCCATGAGAGCCACGTCAACGCTGAATTCGAGGGCTATTGCAAGGAGAATAACATCATCACCATTTGTCTACCTGCCCATTCCTCGCATCTTACCCAGCCTATCGGGTCCTCCTCCTGGAGGCCGAAGTACAGACATTGCAAGAGGCCAACAATGCACTTTCTAAACGCCGGAGGGCTAAACGGACGCGTCTCCAGGATGGAGGGGCTATTAATGGAAGCCAGGCTAGGGAATTAATGGCAGAGAAAGGTGTGGTTGAAGAGGAAGGGCGCGTCGAGGGGGAAAACGAGGGGTCGTCAAAGAGGCGTCGGACAGGTTCGCGGCTCTGTGGCATCTGCCGCAAGACTGGCCACAACGCAAGGACATGCCCAGAGGCTGGAGAAACAGATAGTTCAAGTGATTCTGAGTAGTTGCAATTGATTTATTGTGGTTTTGGTGGACTTTTGGATATTTATAGTAGTGAGGTCTCGAAAAGTGGCCCACTCGATGGGGTGGCCCACTCGATGGTGGACCACGTTAGTAGTTTATCACCAGTGTTCCATTCACGCGTCCCAGCAGTCCAGACCTGGAGAAGCCTTGCTCGATTGGCGTCAACCAATCATCAAAATTTCCATGGAATTTTTTTGGTGCACAGCTCTCTCAATTCTCATCAAAATACAATCCACCACCACTATTATTTACCGCCAAGACTGAACCCCATCCACCAACATCATGATGCCCAGGATAGGCACCGTGAGGTGAGGCCTTCTTCACCTACGACTTCATCACCGTCATGGTGTGCACATACCGCAGCTTGCCACTCTCGACCCTGAACTCGTGCGAGTCGGGGTCGTTGCCGCCGAAGCTGAAAAAGACATCCACGGTGCCAAACACCTCGTCGACCACGTATCTGCGGTTGATGTTCTTGACGCCCGACGGCACGCCGACGTTGCAGCTGGGCTGTATATACGAGCCGCCCTCGAGCCGGGCGCACGGGTTGCCCCACGGCACCTTGACCTTCTTGTCGTTGAAGAGATCCAGGTAGGCATCGCCCGCGGCCTGGATTACGGCCCGCGTGTCGCGCTTGGCCTCGGGGATCTCGGTCCAGCTTTCTTGTGAGGCATACTTGAGCGTGTTGGTCGGGTTGAACAGCCAGTCGCCCGTCGACGTGACGATGATCTCCATCTTGGATAGCTCGCCGTCGCTGAAGCGCATCTGTGTGCCGATGACGTGGTTGGCCCCCGACTGCAGCGAGATCAGCTCCGTGTAGGTGGCGCACTGGGTCGTGTCGTACGTGCTGCGGTTGCTGTCAATCTTGAGCGGCGTGGACAGGATCCCCGTGGCGAGCGTCGCCGTCTTGAAGTTCTGCGTGTAGCTGACGCTGGAGCTGGCTTTGAGCGTGTCGACCTTGCCCGCGGCTTGCGCGGCCACGTAGGCGGCGGCCTGCGCCTTGAGGAAGTCACGGTCGCATATCGCTGCGGTGGGCGCCGCCAGCGTTGTGCTGCTGAGGGAGAGGCATGCTGCAAGGAGCGTGCGAAGCATCATCATGGCGAAGGCGGTGCTCGATCGCTCGAGTGGCTAGCGGCTTGTTGGTGTCGATGATAGGATACAAATGTAGGTGATTGCGACTGAAACAGATTCAAGCTTTCTATCGCTAGCCATGGCACAGGTTCCTCAGCTATTATACGAAGGGCCGCGTACCTTAAAGAAAGAATGAGCCGGGTATAGCTGGCAAATTGGACGAATCGGCAAGCACCATGAGTGGTGCGGATATTGACATAGATTGTGCGGGGGCCGTGGAGACGAGATTCGCGAATGAATTGACCATTTTCCCCACCGTCTAAAGGCGATCATATAAAGCGACCGGCCCCTACCTCCCGATTCAGACGACATGATATCGGAAGAAGGCATTCTTCGTCGCATTCTTTCTCCATTCGAGCCGGCAAATGAGTGAGAGGTGCGAGGTGCTCAAGATCGTGATGGCCAAAAAGGTGCCGCCAAGGGTTGGTGAAAAGGGGCAGAGGGGACGCCACCGTGACCCATGAGTTGCACGATGACAACCCGACTTTCACGCGTCCTCGTCGTTGCGCGCATCGAGCTTTTTCTCCCTTAATAGAGTCAACGGTCACCTCGGTCGAAATAGGCAATATTTATTTTATGACAGCAGGGTGTCTGTCGAGTTACAGTTCAGCGGCTAATTAATTCCCAGCTCGCAGTTCAATCCATATTCAAGTCAGCCTTGTGTCGCGACCTTTACTGACCTGGTGTGAACTCTAATCATGGTGATATCTAAGGTATTAAGGCATGGGTAAGCTGCAAGGTGTTCTCCTATCTATTTGTTCATCCTCCCACCACTACGCTGGCTTTCCTCACCATTCCAAAGCACCTCAATTGAAGTTGGAACAGGAGATATCAGGACAGAAACAGTACCCCGCAACGACGATGACTCGGATGACAAGCCACACACCAGACCAGACCACACCAAAAGAACCAGTCTGCTCCAAGAATTCAATCATTAATCAAAATCAAAATGATTCACATCGTCTTTCTTATTATCTCATAATACACTCTTGCAGCGATTCGACCGAACCCCGTCGACACAGCAACGCATCAAAGACTTTGGCAATCGACTGACACTCAGGAATGTCGAAGTAATAAACGACGCACATCAGCAGTGCAACGAGATGTTTATATCAGAATCTATTCTTTCATTGATATCAGACATGAAGTCATCAATTGCGACAAGTCTGACTTCACTGGTTATCTTGCCACCAGTGATTTCGGCTCGCTTCAGACATGAGCCATCTCAATGCACTGGCCCAAGCTATTACAGGTCTGAGTTACCAAGCTTTGCCATCTTCCTCATAGGTGACACAAACTCAGTATGCATTGAATAGCAACACAAGACCAAAATTGGACGGCTGCAGATCACCACTGGGCAGCCAAAGCACAACGTCGCACCGAGATCCAGTCGCCAGATGCACAAAACCGTGGATGGGATGGGGCTGAAGGACCCCGACATCCAGCTTAAACTACAGTAGTCCCGAACGTTCCTTCGTTTTCTCTCCGAATCGTTCGATGCGATGCATGCTTCGGGGAAGCCCGATCTGGTAAGCCTCGCGGTTGTCTCTCTGCACATGATCAGACCAGACGGTTGCCTTGGCTTGGCTAGCCCCCTACCCCTGAATCCCTTCCTAGCCACCTCAACCCGCCCGATAAAGCAGCTTGAACACTTTGAAAGCACGATTATCCTTATAAACGCAAACTTACCGCCGACCAGCACATGGCCGGTAGCCAACCAGCAGAAGAGCTTAGTTGAGTATCATCCTCGAACCCGCTCAATGGGATTCCAGTGTTCCCCCCGCGCTTTCTCATTGATCAATTCCCAACAGGCTGACATCCCCAATCCTACCCTGAACCCCCGGCCATGGCTCGGAGAAGGCATCAACTTCAACCCCCCCTGTCATCTGCCCACGCAATGGCTCGCTTGCCACTATCGACACCGCCCTACCCCAATATCACGGCACAGAGCGGGGTCGGCAGTTGGACTGGCTGGTCTCATTGGAGAGCCTGCGTCCCGGGGACAAGAACCAACAGTTCGCAGAGCTGCATGTCGACCGTTTCTCGGGGATAGCTCGATGAGGTGATGTTTGCCTGCACGGGCAGCGTAGGGACTCTCGGCCGGGGTGCAAAAGAAGGACCGGTCGCCGTGCCGAGGAACGGAACTTGCACACTCGACGCTGCCAATCTATCCTCTTCTTTCCCCACGGGAACCCTCCTCAACGATCACCATCGCAGGCAATATTACGACTAACACCGCTGCACCACAACCAGAGTCACGACTCAAAACCTCCTCCCCAACCACGGTCCCTCCCTCCCTCCCTCCCCCCGCGCGCTCAACGAAATGACCGACACAAAATTCCCCCGCCACCCGCCGACAGGCATCAGCGTCATCGTCGTGGGCGCGGGCTTCGCGGGCCTGGCCGCGGCCATCGAATGCGACCGCAAGGGCCACAGCGTCACGCTGCTCGAGAAGGTCCCGTCCATCTCGGAGATCACGGCGATCGGCGACATCATCAGCTTTGACCCCAACGGGTCCGTGGCCTTCGCGCGCTGGCCGGGCGTCATCGACGCCATGGAGGCCATCGCGCGCCAGACCAAGCACCTGGACCTGTACCACCACGAGGGCGCGTTCGTCACGCGCCAGTCCTTCGCGCACGAGACCGCCTGGGGCCGGCGCATCAACGGCCACCGCGGCCAGCTGCACGACATCATCTACCGGCACGCCGTCGCGCGCGGCACCATCGACATCCGCCTGGGCCAGCGCGTCGAGGACTACTTCGAGACGGACGACCCGCCGCAGGCGGGCGTGGTGGCCAACGGCGCGCGGCTCGTCGCCGACGTGGTCATCGCCGCCGAGGGCGTCCGCTCGCGCGGCCGCAAGATCGTGCTCGGCTTCGACGAGAACCCAAAGTCCTCGGGCTACGCCGTCTACCGCGCGTGGTTCCCGTCCGACGAGGTGGCCAAGAACCCGCTGCTGGCGCCCCTAGTAGTAAACGGGGACACGCACCAGGGCTTCATCGGTCCGGACATCCACTTCCTGTGCTCGTCCATCAAGGGCGGAAAAGAAGTAAACTGGGTGTTTACGCACATCGACGACGGCAACATCGAGGAGAGCTGGCAATTTCCCGGCAAGCCCGAGGAGGCGCTGACCTATCTGGACGGGTGGTGTCCGATCGTGCGGGAGCTGGTCAAGGCGACGCCGCCGGGCCGGCTGATCGACCACAAGCTCGTGTACCGGGACCCGCTGCCGACCTTCATCTCGCCACGGGCGCGCATCGCGCTGATCGGCGACTCGGCGCACCCCTTCCTGCCCACGTCGATCCAGGGCGCGAGCCAGTCGATCGAGGACGGCGTCGTGCTGGCCAGCTGTCTGGAGCGCAGCGGCCGCGCCGACATCCCGCGCGCGCTGCGCGCCTACGAGAAGCTGCGGTACGCGCGCGTCCACCGCGCCCAGGCCATGGGCCCGCAGACGCGCGAGCGCTGGCACAAGGCCGACTGGACCAAGGTGTGGAAGAACCCCGAGCTGATCCACCTCGTGCGCGAGCCGTGGCTGCTCAACTTTGACGCCGAGAAGGATGCATACGATCGGTACGACGAGGTCGTGGCGGAACTGGACGCCGATCACAAGGCGCGGCTGTGAGTAGGTAAGGTACCTACCTTAGTGAATGGTCACGGTGGTGATGTTATTAAACAGTGACGTTGTAGATACATGTAGGGCTGTCGGGTGCGGATGGGTTCATTTGTCTTGGGATGTTGAAATTAATTAGACTGCGATTAATTAATTATCATCGAAACCTAAGGTATCTAACTTGAAGAATCGGCTGCGTCTTTTCGACTCGCTAATTACCAGGTAGGTACCTGAATCACCAAGTCTTGTTGGTATCGGGACCTTCGATGTCAATGGTTGTTTTCTATTCATGTTTAGCCAGTGTCGCTTATGAATAACCAGAAAATACTTAAGGTAACCAACGCGAAGCCAAAAAATGAACGGCTTCGATTCCCAGAGTCCCGGTTTCTTCTTTTGCCTGCCGTAGGGTAACCTAGTGACAGCCTGCCTTCCAAATGTCCTAGAAGCTCCCGGCCCGCCGAGCTGTAAATTGAAGACCCTCACTCAGCCTGGCTTCTAGTCTCACCGCATGGCCTCGCCATCCTCAGCAAGAAACACCAATCGGTTATAGATTTCTTGTCCCAGAAAGTCCTGTAGGAAGTGCCGTTGGAGACTTTGGAGTATTCGTAGGTTCCCAGGGTCCCTTTGAACATTCTTCCTCAGCAACTCGATCCTTTGTTTGTTTATGCTACGGTAGTCCCCATCCTCAGACTTCGTCATCATGACAACACAGCCATCATGAGTCTCTGGGCGTTTCCGAACAATCTTTGGCCCGGCCACAAATTGGTAGCCTTCTAGACGGTCTCGAAGGTGGCAACAGTCCTTGTGGGCTCCTTTCAGTTGGAAATGCTTTTGGCAGCTGTTCCTCAAAAAGGTATTCAGAGCCTCACAGGGTTGACATTGTGGCTGTTTGTCGCAAATCACTGGTGGATAAACACCGGGGCGATAAGTGAGATACTTTTTTCGTGGGTCGAGTGGGACTTTGTCATGAATGCCTTTCATGATGAGCGTCTCGTACAGTGTGGCCAAGTTGGTTGATCGAACGACGCTGTATCTTTTCAACAGATTCGAGAGGTCCGTAAGTAGACAAAAGACGGCCAACACATTCTCCTTTGTCAGCTCCCATGCGGTCCTGAGGTCTTGTAGATACTCGCAGCTGTTCCCGATGTATTCGTGGATCGCTTGGTTGTTGGCAAGGTTACGTTCTATCAGCTTAAGGAACAGTGTGGCGAACACCCCCAAGTCCCGATTCAGATTACCCTGGCCACCATTCGCGATGATATCGGGATCTTTCACAAGGTGCATATAAGAAGGTCTCAGCGCAAGCCTTTTGGAAGTACCGACATGCTGAAAGAATGCATGACCCGGGTTGCCGATATCGCCGTGCCTCTGGAAGCACCTGTAAAGGACGTGAGACAGCAATTCACGAGTGCTATGTTCCTACAAGCTGGAATATTTGCACGAGAGCTTGTGTTAGCTGGCCGGCGCATTAACATCTAGGTCATGGTTGATAGTTATCGGTTAATTATCTGCAATATATCTTTCGCCCACACTCCACCGTGGTGCACTTTTCAATCAAGTCAATGACAGCTTCGTAGTCCTCCATATATATAGGAAGCTCCCGTTTCTTGTGCTCTTCGTCGTCCCTCGTGAGTTTACCTAGCATCTGGTCGAATACCCACTCGTCGTATTTTTCGCGATCCTGGTCCTTAGTAAGTTCTAAGCCGACACGGACGGTTTCGAGGATCGAGGCCAGATCGGTCAAACAAGCTGTGAGGATGGAAAAGGCTCGAAACCTGTTTTGAGTAGATTAGCCAGCGACCTGGATCCCATCTCGTACACTAATGAAACTATGTGAGGTTGGGACACGTGAAGATGGGATAAGTGATCTTCACCATTTGTCCCAGACTTCCCGAACGTCATGATATTTGTCGGTGTGACAAGGGCTGTAATACAGGGCTTGGAGGGGGTTCAAATTCAGTAATAATCTTCTGTGGCCTCAAGGTCCTTGATCCCTTCAATCTGACTTGGATCCAGGCCTCTTTCTTATAGCCACAGCTAGGCGCACAGGCCCGAGTCTAGTTTACAGGGGTAGTTATTGCCTTAGGTCAATATGCCAATCGCTTCTGTCTATTTTTCGACGGCTGAATCCCCATGACCTTCGGTCGGTTTGTTGCATCCAACCGTTACCCGCCTGCGGCCATTGCCGCCGGGCTGATACAGTTGCCTTGATGCTCTACCTTATCTAGTGGTCCAGACCACTCCCGAGGGTTGGCCGTGTGACAACGGCAGTGTGGATGTGCTGTTTGGATCCATGAAACGACGCCGTGATGTTTCCACCAGTGTGGCAGGATGGAAAACAGACTGCAATCTCCCCTACCTCTTCAAGTTCCGAACGGATTATGGACGAGTCTGCATGCACAGTGAATGAATCCTTCGCCCCGGCGACGTCCAACTGTATCCTGTCAACCCTGAAAACAAAATATGTCTTAGGGATCCTGTGGTCCAATTTCTGGAAATGTTTCCCAAGATTATCTTCGACATACTTCCGTCCCTGGTCGTCGAACCTGATATGTGCGGGCCTCCCATCGTTGCACAAGCCTTCGATCCTTTTGACTTCGGCAGGCTTGAGGGGGACTCGAAAGGGAGTCTCCATCCACCTTCAACCAGAGTGGTTCTTGTTCTCGATAGGTTTCGAAGTATGCGAACGAGTTTAGTTGTCTGAGTTTGTCGAGGTGGCGGGCCAGAGGCATCCCGTAGTCGTGGTCATCTGATGCCACGTACTGCTGATCATCCATTGTGGCCGCTACCGCTGCTGCGGGAGAAAGTCTTGTCGTGCCGGGGGATAAGGGAAATGATAACCAAAGATTATCGAATACAAGTCAGTAAAACTTAAGGTGGTGGCTTCAGATGATGTGATGCTTGCGGTAGCTAGGGCACATGTACTTGATTGGGGCTTGAAAATGTATTTCCAACAACGGCGGAGAATGGAATGCAAAACTGCGGTGGAGAAATGAGGGAACCCGAATTGAAGTTGAGCTTTGGGATCGGCAGGTATCTCTTCGCCTGCAAACTTCTGGGCGACTGCCATGTCCCAGGAAGGCATGGCAGGTACCGTCGTTATTCCAGACACCTTGACCCGTACCTGCCCCGGGGTTCCATTGGAAGTCAGGGAAAAGCGTCCAGGCTCCTTCCGAGTTTGGTCTTGCTCGGTGCCTGGTAAGGTGCGGTACCGTGTACCAGGTAGGTACCTATGTACCTGACAAACCCGGAAGCCGCATCTTTCTTGTTATAACATTGCAGCGGTGTGGCGGGGGGGAACAGAACATTTTCCTCACGAAAGCAATACCAGGTAGCCAGTCAACTTCCTGTATCTTTGGCAAGGCATGTGCGTGGGTGGGTGCTCGTAGACTGGAACCTTGAAGGTTGGCATCTGCAGTTCGTGGACAATGGAACCTGGAAGACTGCCTTGCACGGCCTGCATTTGTCCCGTTCGGCACCAACTTGCAATCTTATATTAGGTCACGGCAACAAGTTTCTCGCCGAGAGCCCAGGCTAGTGCCATGTCCAACGACGTGATTCCGAATAATATTAGCAAGAGAAGCCAACCGATTTGACATTCGGCTTTCTACGCCCTCTTTCCCAGCTTGACTGGACGTTTCTTTGAAAAAGAAAAAAAAACTGTGCAGGGGCAATCAATAGCACCCATTCTTTCATGTCGTCACCGCCGATCAAGCCAACCCTCGACTCCCTTTCCCTCACCTCTGACCACACTCACCTGTCGACGAGCGCGTGGTGCACGGCTCCACCCAGAACATTTCGGACATTCCTGGCCGAGGTTCCCTGCTGCGGGAGGCGGCCGGCTCGCTCAAAAGACAAGTACGGAGGTTGTCAGACCCGAACGGGCGCGCTGGGGTCGCAGGGCAGGGCACCAGTCTGCATTTAGCCGCCGGTTGAATCAGGGAACCCAGGGGCCGACCGGGCGACACCCCCCTGCCCCCCGCAAAAAGAGGCACCGGCACTACTACCTAGCGGCTCTTGGGGCTCGTGGGGCTCGTGGGGCTCCCAACGACATGTCTGTTTCACTACCACCGCCCTGTTGATTTGCTGCGCGTGCACGTGGGTGCCAGCCGCGATCCGCGTCATCGTCGGGAGGGAAACCCGGTTGGTGGTGTCGGATATAGATGCCCTGGCCTCCCGTGGAAACCGGGCCACGGGAAACGAGCGCCATGCAGGCACTTTTTGGAGCGTGATGGGCGGAAATAGAAACTTGTTTTGCTGCGTGTCGCCTGGTGGGGTGTTTGGTGTCCGCGTGCTGTCGATATCATCCGTGGTGGACAAGGCGCAGGTACAACTCCCTGACTTACTTCACAATGAATAAGGTACCTTAACCATGGCAGCTTGTAGGTAGTGTAGTGTTATAATTAGCCTTGCTATGATGGACGTGCCACAAACATCGCAACTCGGGCCTTCATTGCTATAGCAAGTTCCCCGAAGGAAGCCCAAAACCAGTGTCCCAATGCGTGACTCTTGGCTTCACATCGCATGTCATGGCGCGTATTGCTCCAAATCTCCAGACCCAAATGCGGGGAGAGATGTTACATCGGTTTGAAAGTCTCACCTGCTCCATCAAGCTCCGGAGTGGGCGTGCGGACGACAGGGATCGGGGTTTCCAGCGGGGAATCAGAAGACGACCTAAAACAACCAAATCTCGTTCAGGATCACGTCCAAGGATGAACAGGGGAGAAAGTATATAACTACGGAAAAATCTGCTCACCTACTGAAACATTCCACTTAGCACCACCTCTCGCCATCCAGTCTTTCAAACACCACAGTCACAGTCAAAGTCACAGCCAGCAATTCCATACCGACAATGGTTGCCATCTCCTCTATCATCCTCGCCGTCTCGGCCGCGGCTGGCGCTCTGGCCGCCCCGGGCGAGATGCCTGGCATGTCGAAGCGTCAGACCCTCACCACGAGCCAGACGGGCACCAACAATGGCTTCTATTACAGCTTCTGGACGGATGGTGCCGGAAGCATTCAGTACACCAACGGCGCGGCGGGCCAGTACAGCGCCACCTGGTCCGGCAACGGCAACTGGGTCGGCGGCAAGGGCTGGATGCCGGGTACTAACAGGTAAACCCCCCCTTCTCACCCTTCTCTCCATCCCTACCTCCCTCAACAAGTACTGTAACCTGACCACTAACACCCCTCACCCAGAGCCATCAACTACACTGGCACATACAGCCCCAACGGCAACTCGTACCTCTCCGTCTACGGGTGGACCAAGAGCCCGCTGATCGAGTACTACGTGGTCGAGAATTTTGGCACCTACAACCCGTCCACGGGCGCCACCCTGCTCGGCACCGTCACCTCGGACGGCAGCACGTACAAGATCTACAAGACCACGCGCACCAACCAGCCGTCCATCATCGGCACCGCCACCTTCCAGCAGTACTGGTCCGTCCGCGACAACAAGCGCTCCGGCGGCACCGTCAACATGGACGCCCATTTCAAGGCCTGGGCCGGGCTGGGTATGACGCTTGGCACACATGATTACCAGATCGTGGCCACCGAGGGGTACTTCTCGAGCGGATCTTCGTCCATCACGGTTGGCGGCGCGGTCAGCGGTGGTGGGAGTGGGACCACCCCGGTTGTGACGCCCGTTGTGTCGACTACCGCTGCTGCGACTGCTGCGCCAACGTCGGGGACAAACGTAAGTTTGGTGTTGTGTGGTCCTTTTCGCCGTGGGCCTTGAGGAAAAGCTAACGAGGTGATGTAGTGCGGTGCCATGTGGGCGCAATGCGGCGGCAACGGCTGGACGGGCGCGACCTGCTGCGTGTCGGGTTCGACCTGCAAGGTCTCCAATGCGTACTACTCGCAGTGTTTGTAGGTGGCCAACGGTATGCGGTATGCGATCGTTTGGCTCAGCCGCACGATACTTGTCGGACCCTGCGCGGTGGTTGTTGGCTGTCAGTACAGGATGAAACGAGGTTTGTAAACCAAGGAAGCAGGCGCGTGTTGGGGTGAAGAAGGTGCGTCGTGGTGGGAAAGAAGTTGGGTGGATTCAAGTACATATTTACTCTTTGCACGGGGGGTTTCGTGCTGCACATATCAATGCAATGGTCGAAATACCGGTCGCGCGCTGCGTGGATTGCTGGATGTTGGTGACGGTGCATCGGATTGAAAGAAGTGCTCCTGCGATCTTGAGAGTCTGGCGCGGGCATCATTTTGATTCGATTCGACAACCGCTAGCCATAACGACAGCCCGCATCCGCATCGGTATCCGAAGCGGGTTCTTCAAAAACTCAAAGCTCGGATACAGTGTGCAAGCTCAGCGGATAGTGTCGACCTGTCCGTCCAAATGGGAAGGCACGACACGGGTTTGTTGGGTCAGGCGCGGCGAAGATGGCTCCAGAGGAAGTGACGTCCCACGCGCTCCATGTTCCTCTGGACTCCAGCGTATGATGGGCATCCCGATTGTCTTTAGTGCTCGATCAGCGCGACATCGATTGACAAGCGACAACCCAACCTTGTGCCCTTTCTTTCTTTCCTTGGTTCCATCTCGTCGATTACGTTCTTATCTTCCCTACGCACCAAGACTTCCTAACCCAGTCGAGTCATCCTTCCCTCTGTTCCTCCATTTTCTTACCTATATACTATATGCTGGAGCGATCGCCGCATTCCGTCCCAGGCGCGTTTTGCGCGCCATCCGAAAGCCTCCCCTGTCGGGTTTTACGTTGACCGACGACAAGCAGCACAAGCACCACGGCCACAGTCAGGCGCTATAATGGACCTAGAAGCCAAGCCCAAGGAGAGCTGGGCCTCCAACCGAGACGGCGACGGAACCGACCAAGAGTGTATCAAGAATGCTGCTTCTGGGGCGGACAAGGATGCGCCGATCTTGCGCTTGGAGCTGGAAGACAATCCCCGGCAGTATTCAACAGGCATGCGGCTGTGGCTAATCAATATTGCCGCGGCGAGCATCATGTTTCTGGCCCTGTTGGATTCTTCGATTATCTCGACCGTGGGTGCTCGTGGTGACCCGAAGACGGGGTGTTGGTGTGGCATTATTGACTGTGTCTAGGCAATCCCCGTCATCACAAGCGAGTTTCACTCCATGCTCGACATCGGTTGGTATGGCGCTGCGTACCAGCTTGCAAAGTGAGAGCCTTCTTCTCCCCTTGGCAGAAACTTCGTGTCAACAAAGCCAAGTATGTTTGGTATCTGACACAGTCTTCAAGCGCTTGCATGCAACCCCTGGCCGGGAAGTTCTTTACCTTCTTCAATTCAAAACCCACGTTCCTCGTTTTCTTTGCCATCTTTGAAATCGGCTCTTTTGTTTGCGGTCTGGCATCCTCATCCAAGATGCTAATCATTGGCCGCGCAATCGCGGGCTTGGGATCGTCTGGAGTCGTGAATGGGGTCTTGGCCATCGTCGCGGGGAGTGTGCCCCTGGCCAAACGACCTGCTGTCACGGGTATCGGTTTGGGTTGTGAGTCTGCCCATAACTATGACGAGAGCTCCCTGATAGTTCTGACAAAAACGTCAGTCTCGCAGCTTGGTCTTGTGCTGGGACCCCTTGTTGGTGGATTGTTGACGGAGAAGTCAAGCTGGCGATGGTGTAAGTCTAATTATTCGATCCGTGGCAAAGTACGCCCAAAGACCCAGAATATTGACCAAACCAAATCTCGAAATGAAAAGGCTTCTACATCAACCTCCCGCTTGGAGCTCTCTTCGTATTCCCAATCTTCTTCATCACCATCCACGGCCACACCACTCGACCCAAAGACGTCCCACTCTTCTCCTTCCTCTGCCACAAGATGGACATGCTTGGCTTCTTCCTCTTCGCCCCTGCCTCCATAATGTTTCTCCTAGCCCTGCAATATGGCGGCAACCAGTTTGCCTGGGACAGCCCCACGGTGCTAGGTCTCTTTTGCGGCTCCGCGGTCACGCTCGTCATATTTCTTCTCGTGGAGCATTACAAGGGCGACGAGGCGCTCGTGCCCCTGGCCATGGTTCGGCGTCGCATCGTCTGGTGCAGCTACCTGGTCATGATGTTTTCGATCGCCACCAGCTTCTGCACCTCATATTTCCTGCCGATTTATTTCCAGGCGGTCATGGAGGCCTCCCCTGTCATGAGCGGACTCTTTCTGCTGCCCAACATCGTCGCGCAACTCATCGGGGCTGTTGTTGCTGGGGTACTGGGTGAGGTTCAACTCTGTCCCGATCATATTTCCGTCTCTGTGCACGTTGAGCTGACAATATTTGGGTTTGCGCAGTGGGAAAAGTCGGCTACTACCTCCCCGTGAGCGTTTTTGCTGGTGTTTTGCTTACCATCGGCTGTGGTTTGATTTCGACTTACTCGCCTTCGACAAGCCATGTAGCGTGGATTGGGTACCAAGTGATCCTTGGGAGCGGCCGTGGAATTGGTGTGCAGATGGTGGGTGGTCTTATTGCTCCAACATGTCGATATCATTGCTGACCATCCGTGATTTGCGGCGCCAGCCCATTATAGCACTCCAGAACTTCCTCGACGGCTCTAAAATCGCCCTGGGCACCTCCCTGTTGATGTTCTGCCATACCATCGGCGGCGCTGTGTTCCTCAGCTTGGCCGAAATGATCTTCACCAACGGGCTGAGGTCCCTGATTCCCGTATATGCCCCGCTGGTCGATCCAAATGCTATCATCGCTGCGGGTGCAACCTCCAGTGGGTTGTTGACGGCGGTGGACCCGAGTCAACTATCGGGGGTCCTGGTCGCCATATGCAAGAGCGTGAATCGCGTCTTCTACATAACTGCGGGGGCGGGCTTCGCTGCCTTTTGCTTCGCGTGGGGCATGGGCTGGAAGGACGTCCGGAAGCGAGATGATGATTTCCAGGCGCTGGGGACCGAGAATGATGAGTGATGACGGGTTGTTTGTGGCTCTGGAAGCCGAGTGTTCCTTGTTGATTCTGCTGTTAAAGGAGGCGAGATTGTGTCTGGACCTGGAAGTTTGTGAGCCCTATGAATGGATGAACTATTCTGATGCGATTAAGTGGAAATGTCAAAGGTGGTGTATAAAAGGTAAATTGAAACTGTACAGGACACGACTAAATCATGTGTAGAAGCCAGACGGATATGGGGGCATTCAGGTTAGTTGATGGGCCGTGGTGGGATACCCCTATCTTTTTGTTTACGTCGCTTCACGGGATAGGGGTAATGTTGTCTTGCATCTGGCTTGTTGCTACGATATTCGGCTGATACTACGGGTTAATAGTGGGTGGTACATGAAGATGGCAGCTTGATTTAACACAGTCATAAGATTGTTGGAATTATCAAGAACTATTAGGCTATGAAGGCCAATTGGATCGTTTTTCGTTTGAGAATTACCCACGAGCCCGTTGATGTCCCATGAGCATCATTACCCCTGAATCTGTCAGCGCAGTGCCTGATTGGCTGAGCGTCCGGCGCTCGCTCAATCTTGGGGAAGTGCACAGACAAAATGGTCGGTCCACCGCGGAAAATGGAGAAGAACCCATGACGTGCTGTGCCCAAAAAGTCCGATTTGTCTCCGGGGACCCCGCAGCGTGGAAGGGTTACCGAAGGGATCCCGCGCCGACCATACCCCGCTGCCGAACCCCCCTAACAATCGATCATCTCTGGCATGCGGGCAGGTTCCAGGGCCCCACAGGCCCCAATGTCAGCCGGAATGGGTGGCCATGACTAATGCTTAGGCTCAGGTTGACAATTGATTGCTGGGGCCAGGCCGCGCCCGCCGGCTGTCGAGCGTGTCATCTTCTCCCCGCTGCCATCTCGCATTGCAATTGGAACTCTAAACTCCAAATCTTTTTTTGATCTTTCTGCAAACTACCTTACCAGACCTGACCCGGACCAACTCCACCGATTCTACCCCAGGCCAGAACTGTGACGTCGTGCCTCGTTTCCATCCAGCGCACCGCAGTTCCATCCGAACGACGACCCCTCTCCTGCGTGTCTCAGCCTAGGCCAGGTCATCCCGATCTCGATCCCGATCCCGCTCGCGTGTCCCCCGACGGAACCAGTGCTGCAGCAATCACCAAACACACGATGCCGAACCTGGTTGCAGGCCCGCGGCCAGCGGCAGCCGCCGACACGACTCAATTGCAATTGCCCTCCTTCTACTCCCCCAAAAATGCGGCCACCCAGGCCGGCTCAGAAAATGGCGACGTCGAAAATGCCGATCTCTCTGTCTCGGCAACCGCATCAGCAGTGGCATCAGCAGCCGAGGCTCCCGCCCCTCCCCTTTCCCCCTCCCCGTCCTACAGCAATGCCCAAGGCAATGGCCCCTCATATCCTCCCTCGACACCCTTGGGACTCCTCGCACAGCTCAGCCAGCCTCCGCCGTCGTCTCTCCTCTCTCCAGCCTTCACCCCACCAGCCACGCCGGGTACCGTAACACCAGGCGGCACAATCGCTCCCCCCCTTTCCGAGCCTCGCGGCGTCCCCGTCGACAGCTCCGTACCTTCCGGCGGTTGCGGCAACAAGCGCCCCCGCCTTCTCGAAAGCCTACCGCACGTCGAGTGCGTCGTGCGCGCCCGCATCCCCACCACCTCAGGCACTGAGATGTTCCTCCATCTCTATGCTAATAATGTCGACAACAAAGAGCACTTGGCCATCGTGTTTGGTCGCAATATCCGGAGCAGGTCACTTGACGCCGTCCGGCCCGGCGAGACAGAACTCGACCGCCTCGTACGGGGCGCATACACCGGACGACTGTACCCCGGTCGAACAGCCAGCGGTCTTACAAGCTCCGGAGAAGCCGACCAGCCCCAACAACAAGACGACTCCCCCGAACACCCACACTCCCACGCCGACGGCACCCCGCCGCTGGTCAGGATACACAGCGAGTGCTACACGGGCGAGACGGTGTGGTCGGCGCGGTGTGACTGCGGCGAGCAGCTGGACGAAGCGGCACGGCTGATGGCGCTGCCGTCCAACACGGCCGGCGGCATCATCATCTACCTGCGACAAGAAGGCCGCGGCATCGGCCTTGGCGAAAAGCTCAAGGCCTACAACCTGCAGGACCTGGGCAACGACACCGTCGAGGCCAACCTCCTGCTACGCCACCCTGCCGACGCTCGGAGTTACGGGCTGGCCACCGCCATGCTGCTCGACCTCGGCCAGCACGACATCCGGCTGCTGACCAACAACCCCGACAAGATCCGCGCCGTGGAGGGCCCAAACCGCGAGATTGTCGTCAAGGAGCGCGTCGCGATGGTCCCGCTCGCGTGGAAGGGCCAGGGCGGGTTCAGAGCGCCTGAGGTGGACGATTATATTAGGACCAAGGTACGTTTTGGCTGTTGTGCACTCTATTCTGGGTGCTTCGTGGTTGATGACTGACAATTGTGCGTAGATACATAAGATGGGGCATCTGATCAATACGGGACCGCCGCCTGTGTAGAAACGGTGATTACAAACATGATGGCAGCTGAAGCACGCTGTTATAGTTGCTGGGGTTGTTTGTTATAAGGCATCATCTAGACGGCGCACGCATCGTCGACACGGCTATAAAAATTCTGGGAGGCGTTTTTGTTTCTTCTTGGTGGTTGCCCTTCATCTTTAGCCACTGGCTTGGGGGCGATACCCTCGGCCGTCATGTTTTGGATGTTTTCATCAGGGTTCGATTGCTTGGAGGCTGCTTTAGCTTTAGCATTCTGTCTGATCGGTGTTGAACTGTTTGCAGTATTGTTTCCATTATCACGACGTTCTGAGCAGTGTTGGACCTTCATTGGCGCCTGCGACTGTTTACGTCATGGGCTCTCCACATGTCTCGTTTCATGAGTAAAGAGTAAAAGCTTTTCTGTGTATTAGTCGATGCTTTCACTGGCATAAGTATGGGAACAGACCGGGAGACACCGAAGTTGCCGAGGTTACTAGCAGCGGGATTCGGTTCTCGCGCTCAACAAGCAATCATCAATGCGATTTCACGTGTGGGTTAGCTCGTGGCGTTGGAGGTTGATACGGGTTATGTACCTTGTGCAGCAAGGTCCAGTGGGATAAGGCCGCACACCTGCTACCCGATTGACCCTGTGCCTCGGGTGTTCATGAAGTAAGGAGCCAACTAAAACCTGGTATAGATGCATACATACGGCTTAAAGATAAATTTTCAGATAATCCCGAATTGTGCCAGTTCCTGGTTGTCTTCTATGTTGGTGACCTTGAAAGATGGAAGTCGTGGCATTTCCAGTGGCCTTCAGGTTCCGTACCTAGGGTGCGGTAAGGTAAGGTACAAGGCTCTTTCTTGGTAGCGACCCCGGTCCCCATCATCCTCAGCTCAGCTCCCGTGCAAGACGCTATCGATACGTTATCGTCGACAGGACAGGCAGGCAGGCGGACCCCCCAAAAAAGCAAGACCAACCGCGTCTCCCAAACAGCCAGTCGGCCTCACAGCCAGTCCTAAGTCAATCCCAAACCCCAAATTTTGATCAACACTTCTCCCGCGCAACAACGGCCTTGCCTCCCGACTTATTTATTCAGGCTTGCGTCTTGGGTCCGCCACTCATTGATTTCGACTTACATTTTCAGCCTGGAGCAACATTTCCAGCAGAATCCAGCATCAACTAACCACCGAAACCCCAACACCCAATCTCGAAACGTCACAGCGACCGACGCGTAAAGCGGCTGTCGAAAGATGAAGGGCAACGACCTGCGCCTCCGCTTGGTCGTGCGCCGCCACGCCCTGCCCGAGGCACGCGTAGTCTTCAACGTGCCCCTCGACAACGATCCCACCGTGGCCAGGCTGCTCGAGCAGGTCAACGACATCATCCCGCTGGAGAGCTCCGACTGGGGCCTCGAGGACTACGTGGTCGAGCTGCACGATGCCGAGGGCCATGCCTTTGACTGTCTGCACTTCCAGCCCGTGGCTGCTGTGTTGAAGAATGACGAGGAGGTCTTTATTCGACCATTGTTCACAGAGGACCGAAAGAGGCGTCTTCTCAGCGGCCGTCACCAGATCTCCAACGACGGCAAGCACCTCATCGACGGCGTACCGTTTGGCCGACCGCGCCACCGGGCCCCGAAAGACCGACCGGCCGTCGACATCCCACCGCTGAAGCGCCGCAGGCTCACATACGACGACCCGGAGGATTTGGCAAAGGAGGACGAGGACACACAGCTTCTTTTGACTGAGCGAGGATACGGTGATGCCGAGGAAGATGGCGATGACGATGACGAGTTCGTTGCTGACGATGCGGACGACCTCGATGAGGATATGGATGACCCTGCTGTTTCAGAGCTTGAGGCTGAGCTGCAGGATCTGGAGAAGGACAACGCACTGGCGGAGGAAGACACTGAAGAATTGGGCCTTGACACAGAATTGGAGGGTCTCGAGATGGGCAATTCCCAAGTGGCAGAGGAAGACTTGGAAGCAGAGCTTCGGGATCTCCAGACGGCCAATGCGCAGCTGGCAGAGGAAGAGCAAGAGTTCCGACAAGAGTCACAGAGGCCTGAAGAACCCGAGCCCGCGCCCGAACTCGCTGTCGCCCCACCCACGATGCTCGAGCTGCTCGATCTCGATAGAATCGCGGCCCTTCGCGCCGCCTTCCCGACAGCACCGGTCGATGTCTGCGAGAAAACGCTCCTCAAGTCTAACAAGGACGAGAGCGTAGCATATAAGAAGCTGAAGAGGAGAAACAAGCCGCACAAGTCGCTCAACGAGATGCTTGCGTACTACGACTCGCTTCATCCGCTCCATCGAAAGCCCCAGGTTGAAGCGGACGACGAGCTTGACGACGGCAGCGGCGCAGAGTCGGTCGATTCCCTTGTCAAGCACTACGATGAGCATGGCTTCCCGGCTGGCTCCATCTTAGACGGCACAGCTTCGGTCCATATGGCCGAGACCCTCCGTAAGGCAGGCCACTTGGTCAAGTTGCCCGTCCGTATAACCTTTGACGATGGGCAGGAGGGTGTTGGCGTCGAGTCTGCTAAGAACAAGCTCGGCTCGAAAGATTCTGTTGCTTCTGTGGACAACGAATCAGAGGAGGAGAGTCAGAGAACGGACAGCGATGATGATGAGGCTACATCGGACAGTGGAGACTTCTCTTCATCTGAGAGCGACAACGATGATAGTGACAGCGGAAGCGACAGTGGCCCAGAGGAGGAATCGGCAAAGGATAACACCCATGTTCAGGACCTTCACGACCTCTCAAGTGACAGCGACAGCGGCGGCGATAGCGACAGTGATAGTGACATCGGGAGCGACAGTTCGGATGAGAGCACCGGCGAGGATGTCGAGATGGCGCATGGCAATCATCCGGAAAATGCAGCGAGCAGCGCCGAGAACAGCGATGGTAGCGACAGTGATTCTTCGGACAGCGAATCGAGCTCGTCGGACGACAGCAGCGACGATGATGACTCGGACTCAAGTTCTGGGGACCAGACACGGCCAAAGATGACCGACGTTGGGCCTTCAACTTCTTCCGCACAGCCATCCTCAGCAACGCCAGGTCAGCAATCGAGGGGAGCACAGCCGGAGTCTCGTGGACCGCCTTCGGCATCGAACCAGACACAGTCAGCGGTACCCCCTGGTCAAGGCAAATCAGCTACACAGAGACGCAACGCACGGAGGCGAACTGCCCTCAAGATCAAGCAAGCTGAGGCTAAGGGCATATCTCTGCCCCATCATTCACCCAGCGCCAGTCAATCTCATGACGGTACCACAGACCAGGCTCTCGCCGATTCGCTCAATGCCAAGAAGGCGGCACTGCTCAAGAGCCTTGCGTCTCTGTCACAGATGGCCTCCAACGACGACATGGACCTTGACACCGAAGCTACCGGTGGTGCCCAGTCTCCGGCTCTGGCTCCGACACCTGCCTCTGAGCCTGCATCAACTGCCTCGCAGCGAAAGTCGAAACTTGATGTTGGCGCCGGTCGTCGAATGCTCTTCGGTGCTCTAGGGCTCAAGAACCCCAAGACCAAGGCTGACGAGGACGACATCCGCTCCAAGCTGATGGAGGATGTTCGGCCATTGGTCAATCATCGGCTCCAGAACTCGAATGACAACCCCAGCCAGACCGCATCGACGGGAGAGCCAGCAGTAGAAGAGGAGGACCCTGATGCCTGGCGCGAGAAGATCAACTATCGCGCCGTGGAGTG
This sequence comes from Podospora appendiculata, assembly GCA_033675105.1. Classification (NCBI taxonomy): domain Eukaryota; kingdom Fungi; phylum Ascomycota; class Sordariomycetes; order Sordariales; family Podosporaceae; genus Podospora; species Podospora appendiculata. Next base: position 182,100 of record JAULSO010000007.1, on the reverse strand, counting down.
TTGCGAGGACGGAGTAAATCTCTCCGAGCCCCCGTTTCCGTTCGTCCAGCGCTGGGATCCCCAGCAACAATACAACGGGGGTCGGTCGAAGCGGAAGCAGCGTAACCAGCAAGCCTTTTACGAGGACGACAGCCAGCACAGCGCCAAGAAGAGGAAGGTTGCGGAGAATGGCTCTTATGATGATACTCATGAGGAGAGCTATTTTGAGGGAGACTCGTACTGGACGAATGGCGAGATTACTTTGAACTACGACGAGCCGCAGGAGACTCATGACCAGAGCATGGCAGAGGCTGACCAAGGTGATAATTACGATGACGAGCAAGACTTGCCGCCTCTTCCGGAGGACCTGTCGACACTTCCTGCTCTTCAGACCGGTGAGGTCAAGCACGGCATGGTTGTCACATGGAAGCAGTTGCTTATGTCTAAGGCGACAAATTGGCAGCCCCAGGTTTCCAGTCTCACCGGCTCAGTTGTCGATGTATACGAGGATGGCGCGTTCAGAGTCATGCTTGCCAAGCGGGACAGGAACCTGGATCAAAATGCGAAGATCTACGACGATGAAGGCAATCGAGTATACGACAAATTCGAGGTCCCTGACATGGACGAGGACCAAGAAGACGGGGCCGAGCTTGGCTACCGCACCGTAGATTTCTTGGACATGATGGAGCCCCGCGTCCTCGTACAACCTTCCAAAGACGCCGTCGAGGCCACTAGCACGCCGCCAAGACGTGAAGAGACCAGGTCGACCAGCGGCGACCAATCCACCACGCTCGATCACGAGAAGCCATCCGAGGAGAGCGTCATCCCGGAAACAAACCGCGAGGAGAGCCTCATCCCAGAAACAAACCACGAGAGTACAGGTGAGGTGCAGGGTGCCCAGCTGAGTCCTGCCGTCGATATCTCGCCACTGACGGAAGAACGACGCCACGAGATCAGCCTCCTTATCAACGACGCCGGCTTTCGCAAGGACGTTGATCCCTCCATCATCCACAAGGCCGATTCCGTGCAGTCTTTGAGCAGTCCCTCACGGCAGCTCGAGCAGATGTCGCACGAGGCAGCCGCGGCATCCGACGCACCCTCACCAAGACTCCCGTCGATGGAACCCGCCGCATCTCCCCAGGCGGCTGCAGCTTCTTCCATGTATGTCGACTCTCAGCCACTTTTGCTTGAACCGTTCAGTGGATTTTCCGAATTTGATACTGAGCCAGTTTCTGAGGCTCGCGCAGAATACCCAAAGCTGGACCTTCCACCCTCGGACACCGGAAGCAGCGACTACGCGCATGCTAGTGGACGGCAGCCCGACCCCGACTTCAGCATCGACTTGGGAAACGAATTCTCCGACCAGCTCGCCGACGATTCGGGGCTAGCAGGGGCGGCCAATACAGATGATGGGCATGACATTGCATCGACGCATCAACCTGAAGGCGGCGACCCCGAAAGAACACCGACCAAGCCGACTTCGTTAAAACTGCCAACTCACGAGAGCCCGGCCGTCTCGGAATCGTCGATTAACTCGTTTCCATCCTTGAGTGAAGTGTGGATCACGGCATCGACGTCCAACTCGGGATCGCAGAACAGCGCTGCTGTCTTGTCGGCCATCAAGGCCAGGAAGTCGGATGTGGCGCCTGATCTGGAGTACGAGGAGGCTATGCGTCGGCTTGACAACAAGCACGACGACGATGACGACGACATGGACTTGAAGGCCAAGTTCAGGTTCAAGAGGGAATCCGTCAGCCAGAGCCAGGATGCTGGTGCAGCCGTGAGGAAGTTGATGGACCAGGCGATTGAGAAACCACAGCCGAAGACAAAGACAAAGAAATACACTAGCCCAGTAAAGACAGAGCGCGCCAGCATCGGCGCCAGCAGCAGACACACGCGGCTCTCGGAATCCCCCCGCCTGCCGCGCCTGCGGAAGCTCTCGTCGACGACCGACAAAGGTGACAGCTCGTTTGTCATCCCAAAGGGCTTCCAGGTCGTGTCGCTCGTGACTAGCAGTCCGGAACCCGAGCCGGTCGAGTACTACCCTGACAACGACATCGACGAGTCGTACGTCGCTACTGCCGAGTCGAGCTCGCTGCCCGAGGGCGACGGGTGGGTGAGGAAGCTCAAGCATCGGGAGCTGAGAGGGGGGAGTCTGCCTGCCCCTGCTGCTGCTGCTGCTGCGGTGGCGGGTAGAGTACCCGCGCAGAAAAAGACAGGATCGTCGTCGCAGCAGGTGAGGAGGGGGGCCAGTTTGGGTGGTGGTGGGATCGTGAAGGCGGGGATCTCGAAGAAGAAGACTTTTACCAGGAAGTTTTAGGCAAGGGCACGGGGCCCAGGAACATGGTTACATGTAATTATATTGTAGTATTTTACGGTTTTCTCTCCTTCGGGTCGTTCGCAGGACTTACGCTGGCAGGGCTGAGGCGGTCATGTTAGGTTGCTTGGGATTATGGTGGCTGCCACGGCTTTGGCGCGACGATGGGCGACGAGGCGGATGGCTGGCTTGATGGTTTTGGCCGGGTGGGGAAATGGCACGGAGAAAGGGAGAGGACTTGACTGTTTCTTGATGGTGCAGTGCAGTGCAGTTGGTGCTTTGCTTGGCTAGGTACCTACTGTAGTCGGGTCGCGGCAGATCAGGTCGAGGTTGTAATCATGGTATGTTTGGCAGCCAGATACTACCGAAGGTTTTCCTTGCTGGTCATCAGGACCGCTGGCCTTGAAGAGATAGCAGAGTTTTGAGCTTGATATCGCTTAGTATGGACGGCTATGGCAGTGAAGCTCGTTTGTTCGTTCTCTTCTTCATGTGGTCGTGGATGCCTTGATGTTTTGGTGGTTTGACATTGTGTAGGTGGTGTTTAAGGTCTGGTTTGTGACGTGAAGTGGAAGTTTGGAGAAGAGGCGGTCTTGGCGAGATGGTTGGCTGGTGTGGTTCGATGATGTTGGTTGGTGTTGGGCAACTGAACGAGTCCCCGCACCACCCTTCGCCAACAAGCTTCTCTTGGGCTGTGTTCTGTTAGATAAGTGGTTGTCATCCATCTATTCGCCCATCCATTGTACACTCGGGTTCCTGCCTGTATGTGTGTGTGTGTGTGTGTGTGTGTGTGTCTGTCTTTCAGCATGGGGCGTCTTCCGTTCGACATGGCTTTTTCTTTCCGCGCGTCCAACCCCATCCATCCGGCAGATCAGGTCTGTAGCGATGTGATTGCGGAGGACCAGCAATGGAAGCCAATCCTGTTGAGTTAGGAGTGAGTGAGTGACTGTGCATACAGTATATGCGTGCGTTACCTGTTTCCTACGTGCCGTTTCTCTTCCACCATTCTCTCACGTTTCAGGTTCACTTGCCAGCTCTGCCGTTACTGTTGAGAAAAGAGTCTGGTCGACAGGCTCGTGTTGCGGTGGCCAACCATAACCACACGATCAACGACGGGAGTGCAATACAACTGTGATGTGATTGAGGTGACTGTTCAGATGCTGTCTCTCGTTGGACCGATGACTTGGGTTTTCCGTGCCCGTGCCAGTCTCCGAGGGCACGACAGCGTATTGTCTCTTTGTTTCAGTTGCTTCTGTATGTCTGTGCGTACTGATCATTGGAAGCCGGTTCTCGGCTGTCTGCCAGCTGCACGGCACAATTTCATCACAGGTTGTTGGTTGATGGTGAAGACCAGTCCAGTCCAGGTATCTCGGCATGTTTGATGACACGAGAGAGAGATGGGAATCAGGACCAGCCATGGGGATGGTGTGTGTGACAAAGGGGTTTGTGGAGGGACATAAGATCCTCCTCTGCTCTCCTCTGGTCTGACCCCTCACCATCTCCATACATGCAGTGCTTTTCTGACGCTGTGAAATTGTCTAATATATAATTACCTCAAACACCAGCGGCATTCAGTTCTTCATCAAGCTCATACGAAGCCCCCGTCAAGCAAAAGACCCCAACATAGTATCATCGTCTTCACACCCAGTGACAGGACACACGTGCAGTTACAACACCATGAAACTTGAAGCCATCCTCCTGCTCATAACCGCTCTCCCCACGGTCCTCACCTTTGCCATTCCCGGACCACCCACATCCACACCACCACAAACACATACAACCCCGCTCCCAAAATGCAGCCCCTCATCGCCAGCAGCAGCAGCAGCAGCAGCGCAGATTCATGAGCATGAACAAAAACCCCACGCCGAGCCGGGAGAAGCATCACCGACGCCAACCACCCTCGCAGTCTCAACAACACTCTCGCCACCATCACGACCGCCCGCTATTATCATCCAGCCTACACCGTCACCATCACAGCCAAGATCAAAACCAAGGCCACACATGATGGACCTGCGCGATGCGCCAGACACGACAGCAGCACCGCCGGCGGTCATAACACCCGCCCCTGGATCGGAACCCGGGAATGGCATCGACGGCAACGGCAATGTCGTCCACTTCGTGCAGACGACGTATTATACGTGCCTGACGCGGGGGACGTCGTCGCATTGCGGGTGGCACATTCCCATCCTGGATGCCAGCAGCGGTGAGAGCCGGCTGGTGGGTGGGGTCGCGATGAGGGCAGCTGGTGTTGCTTGGCTTGTTTATGGGTTGGTGTTGTGGAGGTGATGTGCTTGGGATGGGAGGTTTCTTTGTAGGACCGTAATTTACGATGTGATGAGTTGATGTCGTTGGTTTTATGATGGGTGGTGTTTTTCGTTATTGTTCCAGGGAAATGGGTAAAATCTGGGCAGGAACTGGTGTTTGGGCGACTGGATAGGAGAATGGGGGGGGGACCCGCTCGACGGGAGCAGTGGGTGCGCAATGATACCCACGAGATGCTGGCTTGACACATCTCCTTACCTGACCTGTTTACGATGCCACAAAGGCACAACACCCTCTGCGAGGATGGAGAAATAGATTGGGAGTTTTTGGGCAATCCACCAGACAATCCGGCTCTCGCCGTGTCCATGATTTTGTTTGATCTTGACGATGCAAACACCCGTATATTGAGAGTATCTAAGTCGTGTTGCAGAGAAAACCCCCAAGCCGTGGTGTGGGTCCAGTTGCAAAGGATCATGCACGAAGTCATCTCAGTCGTGGGATGCCGCCGGTGGCATTGGGTATAATGCACAGAGCCACCACCGCCACAACCACTGTCCGTCCCTCGAAGATTCCCCATAAAACAGACCACAAGAACAAAGACGTAGGCGATACGTCTATTTCTCGCGCTTGGGCTTGGCACCCTTGACCTTGGCGGTTCCGCGGAGGGTCTTCTGTCTGTTCTTGCGCTGCTTGCCTGTGGGTGGGAGAGGAGAGTCAGCCATGCTCGTTCGCGCAGTACTTCATCGGTCGGGGCAGGATACGTACGCTGCTGTCTGCTGGGCTTCTCGATCTTGCTGGCAAGTCCGACGCGGACGAGTCTGTAGTGGGGCTCGAACTTCTTCATGGCCTCAGGGGAGTCATAGACGAGGGCGAAGCCAGTGGTCTTGCCACCACCGAACTGGGTGCGCAGGCCGAAGACGCTGACCTGGTCCTTGGCGGCCTTGTACATGGCAGCGAGCTTGTCGCGGAGCTCATCCTTGGAGATGTTGGCGCGGCTGGGGTGGAGGATGTCACTGGAGGAGAGAACGGTCAGTATTTCTGGACGGTCCGTTTGCGGTTTTCCAGTCCTGACAGTCTCCCCATCCTAAGAAGAGTTTGATGCCCCTCTCCATCGCTCGACGTAGCGCTGCGACCAGCCACAGCCGCTGATCTCGATCTCGACCTCGATTGAGCAGGAATCGTCACGTCTTCTCTGGATGTCGGGCGGGCGGGCGGCGGCGGCGGCGCTGGAGCAGAAGAAAAAAAGAATATACTCACACCACCATCTGCTTGCGTCCAAGGAGGGGGTTGCGGATGAACTTGCGCGTGCGCAGGGTCACGGGGGAGTCGGAGTCGGCCATCTCTGCGGTTGATTGCTGTACCTGTGGTTAGATTTGGCGATGGTCCGGAAAACGCTGGGCAAAAGAAGGTAGCGATGAATTAATTCCTCGAGTGGTGCTTTTCCGGGCGCTCGGGCCTGCGTTGAGCGGGGCCAATCAGAAGGTGGGCGTGAGCCCTAACAAACTGCGGCCTTGCATGTCAGGCGGAAACTGTTGAAGTGGGACCGGAGGTGGGGCCGCTGCCAGGCATGACGCACAGGCCAGGCCCAGCACTTGTGCCAGCTCATGTCCCGCCTGTTCATTCGCCGACGACCAACCAAGAAACCCAATGCAACGATTGGCACTGTGATCGGGAACTGAGTTCTTCCCACTCTTTGCGTTGCTTTTCACCTTTCCCATCGCCCTCATTGCAGTGCACTCGCCCATTTGCTCCATTTGCATGCAAGCACCTGTCCCGTATTCCTCACCCACCACCAATGCATTGCAGGTCACTCGGGTGCACGCGCTGCCCGCCATTGCCTATGGATGCTCTCATTTACTAGCCCTTGCCCCCGTCATCCACGCCAGTGAACGTCAGCTGGCAGAGATGGATGGGCATGAAGTCGTTGTAAAACGGGCCCTCCTGCTGCTCCCTCGGCGGCGCAGGGAACGACTCGTTGCTGATGGTGAAGCCGCGCTTCGCACACGTCTCCTGGAAGTACTCCAGGGTCGCCCTGTTCCGCTCCGTCGCGGCAATGAGCACCACCACGTCCGGGAACAGCCCGACGAGCTCCTGCAGCGTCGCCACCAGCGCCTCGATCACGTCCGCGTCGTACGTGATATCTGCGCCCAGCACCACGTCCACCTTTTCCCTCCCAATCCAGCCTTCACCACGCTTCTCTCCCGCCTCCGTGCCCAGCGATCCAGGCCCCCACATCAGCTGCATGGCCGAGATCTTGTCCGACCCTTGAAGACCATTCAGCGCAAAGTTATCAGGGAGGTTCTCAATGACGTCCTCGGACCCGTCTGTGACGATGACATGCTCCGCGCCGAGGTACCTGGCGCACAGCATCGCGAGATAGCCCGTGCCGGCGCCCAGCTCGAGCACACGCTTCCCCTTGACCACGGACGGGTGCAGACACAGATACTGCCCGAGATGCAGCGCCGCCTCCCACGTGCGCAACCCCGTGGTCCCCGCGTGCGAGATAAGGCTCCTCGACTCCAGCACCGTAATCTGCGCCTCGTCCTTCTCGTCCTTCCCCTCCAGAAGCGACTGGTGATAACTGACATGGCATCGCTGCTGCGCGGCAGCCACCTCAGATGGCATGGACATGGAGAGCAGATGCGCGAGCCTGGACATGAGACTCTCTGATATTCCCTGAAATGTGAAACCAGCTGTCAGATGACTCCAATAGCTCAAAACAAAAGACCCAAAGGGCCCGGCCCGCCCGTGTCAGACTTACATGCTCATCCCAGTCAACGATGGCCGCCTCGGTCCTCGCCACGAGCTCCTTGAGAATCCGCAGCTCGTACCGCGGAGGCGGCCGCAGTAGCGCGCCGGCGCCCTCGTCGGAGAATAGCTTGTCGTAGAGAACCTCCTGTGTGGCCTCCTCGCGCAGCACCTCGCCGTCGGGGAAATCTAGCACCTGCTCCAGCTGCAGGTACTGCCGGCAGAAACGGCGCACCTGGTGCTGCGCCATTTTTCTCCGTCTTGTATTTGGGCGGTATTTGGTGAGTTTGTTTTTCCGGAACCCAGCAGACTTTCTTATGGGAATGGCCTCATTGCGTTTAGCGATCCATATCTTTCCTTTTTTTTTTTTTTTTTTTTTTTCCCCTTTTGACAAGTTCAAAATTTGGCCGCGTAACTTTTTCGGGGGTCTTTGCCAACCGTGCGATCACGTGCACGGACCCCTATGTCCCACCCCCTTTCCTAGACCTACCCCTATCATTCCAGCAGGACGTCCATTATTAACATAACAGCAACAGTACCTAACGTTAGTTAATTACGGCCCACGCAAAGTTTTTTGAGGATTACTTTCCAAACGGTGCCCTCTGCGCCATAGAGGAGCCAGCAGAGGCAGGGATCTCCTGAAAAACGAGTCTCGCTGCAGCCACTTCATCCCATTTTAGAACTTGATAGGCTTTTTTATCCATTGTTGACTTTGCGGGTGACCAAGTCGAGTCAGACTGTCCGGAGATGCCCATTTGACTTTCAGAACTCGGGTAGTCCACATGATCAAGCATAGCCTAGTCATATCACCAACGTCACAAGTTGTGAGAGGTTCATGATGTTCAATACTTTAACGTCGCTATTCCTGGGTAACTACCAAGGGTGGGACTTGGCCGTTAACAATTCTTGATATCTTGTCATAATCTGGAAGTCCCTTGATAAGCCCAGAACTTTCTTTATTTTGCCCCCGTCATCTTCCAAACTGGTCACTTCGCTTCGTAGACCCTTGTGTACAGTGTTTTCTTAGAATACGCCAGGATCCATGTCCCCTATCTTTAGGGACAAATTACGAGATAATTACAGCTAATTATCATGTTGTATTTAACACAGAAACGTCTAATTAATTTCCCTCGTTCTTCCAGCAGCTCATGATTCCTTTTTTTCACCTCACCTTCGATCTGATTACATGCTCCAATTGGCTGGGCAAACGTGCCGACAAGAACACCATGATCAACCATCGACAAAAACAAAAGCATGATGACCAAACCATGACCTGCGCCCCAGCGGGCACTGTGGTACACAAGATGCGGGAGATCGGCATCCAGCCCGCCTTCCCTTCCCCCTCTCTCGAACGGAAACTCGAGAAGGGAGAGAACAACAATCAGGGCCAGCAGGCCCGTCGAGCCACCATCAAGCCGCTAACCACGACCGTCAACGTGCTTACAACACAGCATCTCGCACCACGCGGCGTCGGAAATGTACGGGGGTAATTACCTACCTAGGTAGTGGCTAACCGATGAATGACATGGCGAGAGAACTCAGGGAGAGCGGGGGCGGGCGACGATCCGAGCCGCCTGCGTTCATTTAGTGCACGCCGTCATGATGCAGGTCAGGACTGGCCCTCCAAGAAGGCACGAGGAGCTGGCCCTGCCAAGCCCTTTTTGCAGAACCATTACCCTACTGTGGCTTGCGGGTAGATGCTTGTAGTGGGTCGAGGAAGGTTAAATACGAGGTGGGCGTTTTCTTTCTGCTTAATGGGAGGAGCAGTGCAGGGCAGGTCTAGTCTAGCGCGGTAGGTATGTCCAGTCTCCATATCAACCAGACATCAACGGAACGGAAAGCGGGCCCCCCCTGACGGGCTCGGGTCTTGCCGAAAACCGACATGGAATGAATCTGGAACTAAAGCAGAACCGGCACGGAATATGGAGCCGCTGCATGTATCGACAGCTCAGTCAGGCAACCAGCGGCTACATGTACAACTGAAACTGAGGCTTGCGAAGCCAAGATATGCCAGACCAAACACAACGAAAGGAGATGGTCCCGCACGTTTCATGTGGCGGGTGACTTTCACAGGGCATGCCTGTAATTATCTCAGGCGCCGCACGTAGGTATCTAAGTAGGTAGGTAAATGTTTCGAAATAGATTGTGGCGCTTTTTCCGTTCTCCCTTTTTCGTAACCGGAGTTGATGCTATAGTAAGATAGGTAGGCCAAGTTGGTCAGGTAGGTCAGGTAGTTATCCGTACATGCATATCCCCGGCACCGTCTCCCCTTCCATGTATGTTCCCCCAGCCTTGCCGTCCACGTGCGTACATGATTGACATGCCCCGGAAACTAAGGTAACACCGCACGTTCGAGAACCCGTGCCAATTAAACGCCGAGCACCCACCCCTTCCCCCCACCCCGCACCGCGTGTGTGCCTCATTAACCATGGCCAGGGGATAAGAAAGAAAGAATGAAAGACAGGAGAGAAACCAGAAAGACCCAGGAGAGGAAATACATGTTGCTTTTGTTTTGTTTTGAAAAGGCTCAGAGTCGTAGGAGACGTTTATGGTTGGAACAATTAGAAGTAGCAGGAAAAATGGAAAGGAAGAAGAACCCAGAAAAGACTCAAGTAGAAAAAAAGGACACTCAACTAAAGTCACATTGACCCGTGAACAAACCACCTCTGGAGCGACCTATTAACCCAAATACCTAGGTAGTAACCAAGACTTGGTGTCCTCAGCTGACACATGCGGGATAAGACCAGACCGTGACGCCGCCAGCTCATGCAGGCCTTTTTTCCGCGCCTCTTTTTTTTTTTTTTTTTTTTTGTGAAGGTGAAACCAATCATACGTGTGAACTCTCTCTCATGTGTTGGACATCTCGTCACCCGCCATGTCAAGCATTGATGGCCCATCGAGAAGAGAAGAGGAAACAAGGTAGAAAAACACCCCAAACTTTGTTTGAATGGACTGCGGCTGACGGCATGGGGGTGGCTGCCTTGCCTCGCCTGGCCTGGCCCGGCCATGTTTCGTTGTGGCTATGTGGCGGAGTGGTGTTGAGTGTATTTGGGCAGGTAGGTGCTTATCATAGCCTAACCAGATACCGGCCGAACAAACAGCAACTTCAGGTGAAGAATTTGATTAATTGCGGCCCTGGGGGGGGGGGGGGGCAGGACACGTGTACGGCGTAAGCCACAAGTCAGGTCAGGGAGGTTGCATGCATGCCCGTGTTCAAGACTGCATGTTGCCGGCCGAGGGGTCGTGAGAATAATGAAGGCTGCACGCACGTTGGCGCGGGAAGGGGAGGTACGGATATGGTGAAGAAAGAGTTGAGCTTCGAGCGTGCCGGGTTTTCTTCAGCATGCCAAGACGGACATCCCCTGTCTGTTACTCAGAAGAGACTAGGTAGGCATGCGGCATCATGCAACAACGCGTCTCGAGGAAAGATAAGTAGGGGGCACGTCGATGAGACTAGTGACGGCTGCCGACAGCCGCGCGGTGGGTGTCGGCATGGACTGTGTTACCATTCCCCCCCGCCGCAGAAGAAGCCGCCGCTGCTGCTCCTCCGGTTCTGTGGCCATGGCTGCGCGAGTGGGTACCGTGGTGGCGGTGGCTGGCCGTGGGCGAATCGGCCGCCGCCCCGGATCCGCCGCCGCCGTAATGCGAGTGGTGGTGATGGCGATGGTGGTGGCCGTGCACGCCCGAGCTAGACATGGACGCCGCCGACCCGCGCCGTGTCTCGGCCGTGTACGTGGTCATGTCGAAGCCTGGGCCCTGGCTCTGCAGGCTGCGGTCCTGCTCGCCGAAGATGGATTCGCCCGTGCCGCTGGCGGTGCTGGTGCTGGTGGTGGTCGAGTATGCGGCGTCTGAGTTGGCGCGGGAAGACGAGGTTGGTGTGTTTGTCACGGCCATGGTGGGCGAGGTGTAGCCCAGGCCGGATGTGTCATAGCCGCCGTGGGCGTAGGTCGCGGCTGTGGTTGCGTCCGAGAGGGAGGTTGCGGCGGCCGAGGAGGAGGAGGCTGGGACGACCAGCGGGGTGCCGGTGGGCGCCTTGACGATGGCGGCTGGGTAGGGGAGCGAGGAGGAGCGGCTGGCTGGGTTGGGGAGCAGACGGTCGGTGCTGGGGGTGCTGGGCAGCGAGGCGGCCACGTTGGAGAAGGAGAAGGCTGGCGCGTCGGCGGTGGTGATGGCGTGCGTGGCCGGGCGGTGGACAAGGCTCGTGTTGCCGTAGCCGTAGGAGGACGGGTCGGTGGCGTCCATGTACACGTTGCTGTACGCCGCTGCAGACTGCTTGGGGCCCGGGCCGCGCGACCAGTGGCCCGGGAGGAGGCTGGCTGCCGGGTCGTGGCCCAGCACCGGCTGCGACGAGATGCCCAGACTGTAGTCGTAGTCGTCGCCGTAGGGCCCGTAGCCCGACGTGGCCGGGTAGTAGGGCCGGTTGGTGTAGGCGGTCGCGCTGCGGTAGGCCCCCATCACGTCGCCCGAGCCCATGGCCGGCATGTCCTGGCCGTACGGCATACCCGAGCTGATGGACGGGGCGCGGTTGGCGTAGAGTCGAGCATCCGAGACGCTGTAGCCAAAGTCGTTGTTTGTGAGCATCGGCGCCTCTCGTGACGACACCTGCGGCGAGGATGATCAGAATGCTGTTGTCGAGAGAGGTGATACGTGGACTGTACCTACCCGGAGAAATAGACACTCCTCAATCCCTGCATTCTTGCAGTTGGAGCAGGGGTGGCCTTGGCCGGGATCGCCGCTGCATCGGATCTTTCTCTTGCGGCAGCGGCCACACTAGAAGGGACGAGAATAGATAGGCTGTTAGCATCTGATGTTGTTGCATCCGGGTGCACTGAGAGCAAGGACGGGCAGGGCTCGGCGTGGGATGGGGTGGGCTGGCAGCAGCGGCATCCAGCAGCATACGAGCACGCTGATGATGATATGACAAGAATTTGCGAGGAGAAAAACCATAACGAAGAATGGAGTGGGCACCGTGACAATGGAATCAGAGGAGTATTACAGCTGCGGACGCATAAAAAGAAAAAACTTGAAAGAAAAAGAAAGAAAGGGAAAAGAAAACATACCGCCACGGCAATCCGCTTCCTCTGTGGCGTCGAATCCGAGTCAAGCTGCTGCTGCTGCTGCTGCTGCTGCTGCTGCTGCTGCTGCTGCTGCTGCTCCGTCATTGTGATGGATCGCGGGTCGTGGGAGGAGAGTTGGAAGCGACGCTCAGAGTAGCCTGGCAGATACGGAGGAGGGTAGCCACGGCTATATCGTCTTCCGTCAGCGGGATACGTGTAAACCGGCTGGGACACCATTGTCCAGTCACCGGCTGTGGTTCGTAATTAGTTCGTGGTCGTCGGGCAATTTCAGGGCAGGTATTATGTTACTGTCGCTCCAGTAGGTACTCCTGGGGGGCCGGTGTATTATTGGCCGTGGTTTGATTCTTCCTGGCAAGGAGTGATTAGGTCCGTCCCGGTGCGTGCAAATCGGCCACGACAGGGGTAGTGGCTGTTCAAGTTATTGCTGTGCGTGCAATGTTGGCTGCACTGGCACTGGCCCAGGGCTGGAGGAAATCGTCGCCCGGCCGCTGTTCTGTTGTAGCTCGGACAGCACTGAGGCTGCCAGTGGACACGCTGGTTGAGACAAAGAAAAGACAGTCCAGTCACCGGCGGCGAGTCGAAAATAGCAGGACGTTAGGGCGGCACGGCGGCAGACAGGGAGACAGGACCAGAGACAAAAGCGCAAGCCCCGGTTCCTGTTCAAACCGAACGTCAATTCGTCGAGTAGTAATAGGCTGGTGACAGGGTCTAGGTATGTGTGTTGGTAATCAGGTTCTGGGTGGCCTGGCAAGATGTGATGATGATGGTGATGATGGTCGTGGCCGTGGCCGTGGTCGTGATCGTGGTCGTGGCCTGGTGCTGGTCAAGTGAGATGCTGGTCAAGTGAGATGCCAGTGGTGGTGGTAGACGTGATGCTCGCCTTTGCGCTGGGGAACGTGAACATGGACCTGAGGTACGTGAGCAACAGTCCTAGTCATACACACGTCGCTGTAATCCATAGCTGCCACACGCTTGTGCTCTCACACTCGCACACCCATCACTAGCAGCAAGGAGCACAACCAGACTGCCAGGACCCCGTCCGCGGCCTCCGCCGCTGTCAATGGTCACACGCCGTCTGGTGGGAAAATACAGTGCAGCAGTCTGGCAGCATCTTGACATGATGCCAGTGGAAACCCAGGGCTATCATGATGTTGGGAAGAAATTGAGACACACACCTGACAGGTGGGGGGATGAACGAGTGCGAGTGATTCAAGACTTCCGACGTAGCTCCAACTCCCGGCCCCCTTTCACGACCGATGTGGGATCCTCGTTCTGTCTGTCGGTCTGATTTGTTATTTGTGTATGTGAGTACTGGGCGGTGCTGGGCCAGGCGATGCCTCTCGTCTGCGGCGTGGCCAAAAAAAAAAGAAAGGAAAGCGTTTCTTTGTCTCGAACTTGTCGAACCTGGCAGGCGGCTGAGGTCTAGACTAGATTGTAATCCTGTCTGTCTTAAGTGACGCGAGAAAGGGGCGAATATTGAAAACAAACGTGCTGGCTAGCAGAGAGAGGAGTAGCGAGAGGACGCCTTTGCTGGCCACGAAGCCTCGAGGTCAGTCAGTTCAGTTGGATCCGTGAGGGGGCAGAGGGAATGAAGGAGAAACCTGAAGACCAGAGGGATATGCACTCGTGATAGTGTTATAAACCACCCGTGCGACTAGGTGACGGAGGTACTCGCAATATGTAAGGTATTAGCGGCCGACTGACAGACCCCGTACTAATCAAGGTAAGGTCAGGTAGGTAAGTATTTTGCTGTTTGCATCCCAGGCTATGGCTTGGCCCGCCCGGACAAGACTGGAGTGCTGTTCTCCTGTGGCTACCTTCAATACTGCAATGGATCACGTACCTATACCATGCCGATCAAATGCTTCAACCCCATCCAATGCCCCCCTGCTACGTCCCACGAGACTTACTTCTAATGACAAGGGCGCTCATTGCCACAGCAGATGCCCGGCCTCGCTGACAGCAAAGGTCGTATGTCTGCGCCATATCCACGAATCTGCAAGTCTCAATGACCAAATCCACCTGGACCCCACACATGCACCCGGGAAAGGGGGGGGGGGGGGGGGGGGGGAGGGGGGAAGCCGGAAAGGTACAGATGATACAGTGTAGGTTAGTTAATTAGTGTAGGCTCCGTCTGGCAAAGCAACCGACCGTGGGTGTGTAGTCCTGCGTGGGCGTCGACGAGAGAGCGTACATGTAGGATGCACTGGAGGCGTGAGGGCGGGGGGCTGCAAACCAAGACGCCTTAATCGGGGTTTCATAGATCTTGGGAAGCAGATCGTTTGGTCCGGTGGCCAGGGGGCGAGGGGGTCAGGGGGTGGGTGCAGTGCCTGAGTGGCCGGGGGCGGGAGAGACGGGATCCAGCCCACACACTCTCTCTCTCTCCCCCCCCCATCTTGCCAGGTGTTTTCTCTTCAAATCGTGAGAGTGGGGACTGGCCAGGGATATTAGTGGGCTGGAGATGGACGATGCTGCAGAAATCCATGATCCATCAGCAAGCCACCGGCGTCTCACATCTTAATTTGAATGACCGCTCCATGCCTGCCTAGCCTGTCTCCGAGAGACTGCGTCGTGTAGATCCACGGCTGCATCGTGCATAATTAGAGTGCGTGCTGCATTGATGTATGTTTGTCGTTGTCAATCTCTTTCTTTTTTCTCTTCTTTTCCCCCTGCCTGCCACCACGCGACATCCGTCCTCTGAAGATGGGCATCTCTTGGGGATCGTTGACCATGAGTAGTATGTACATCACTAGGTAATTACTGCCACGCAGGCCCACTTGGTTCACTTCATCAATGCCCCCCCCCCCCCCCGTCGTGCCATTCACTGCATGTTTCTAGCGTCAACACAATGCCAGTGTCCAAACGGAAAAGGGCCTGTCAACTGCCGCTCGCAGCACAACACCACCAGCACCAACTCGCCCTTTGTCTAACCCCCACTCAACGCCCTGGTCCCCAAGGTTCCTCGGCAGTGTAGCCTCTCGGCGAGGGTCACAGCAGGCCTCTGGGTGGGTTCGGTTCTCCACGGAGACAAACTTTTGCTCCAGTCTTGACAGGGGACAGAGCTCGACTGACAACATGTCATGTCATGTCATAGGCGAGAGGACGAGGTGGTCAAGGAGAAATGACATGTCTTCCATCCACCGGTCCACATCCATGCTACGACCTAAAGAGGGAAATCTCACTTTTCATTGAATTCCGTGCAGCGCAGCAGCAAACACTCTTGAGGTTGAGCGAGGGCAGCACTTCCCCAACAGTGACCAGGCCACATCAGATAGCTGCCCCGGGAGGGGGCACGGGGCACGGGGCAAACGCACTGGTGAGACAGGTACTCTATGGGCATGAGTCGAGACCTGCTTTGGGCGCGAGTGTTGCCAGGATATTGAAAGATTGCACCGCTTTCTTTTTGTCTGTGTCCCTCTGGCCTGGCCGGGTCTGGTCTGGTCTCAACACAGGCAGCTAATGAACTATCAGGCCGGCATCAACGCAGTTTGCGTGAGTGGCGACATGAGGCCCTGCATGTGTTAATGTACGCAGTATAGTAGTAGTATGCACACGATATGCGCCACATGCAGTAACTAGAGCTAGCATATCAAATGGCCGAGAAACAGAAGCAGCAAAGGATCATCATCATTCCGTCAAAGAAAGAGGTCCACGATTGCAAAGGCATCGAAATGAGTTGGAGAACGTGTGACACAGCTGCTGGAGTGTGTGGCTGCCCAGGTGTCCATTTGCCTGGCCTGGCATAAGTACTGCCTAGTCCTTGAACCCATTGATTCACAACCAACACGAACAGCACATCAATGGTACGTCTCAACTGCAGATTCTTGTTACACGGGCAGAAAACTCAACACCCCGGCCAAGACCGTGAACGCCCAAAGACGGACGACAGACCCGCCCGGGCTGAGAGAGTCTCTTAATTACATGACAATTGACATGGCAGTTGAGCTGGAAACATGAACGCACGCTCGCTTAATGCCTCCTATCTCTTCTTCAGCCTGTGGGGATTGAAAAAGGGCGCAACATGGCACTGATCAAACTTGCAGTGCAGCGAACGGTGCTCGCTTTGACTTGACAGAGCTAATTCATCAACAACTTGCCAAGAGATAATAGGTACTAATCCGACCAATACGAGCACCGATGACGAACTGGACGACTAGAAAAAGTGACGGACGAAGAAGGAAGCGGACACTGCACGATTGTTGGTCAATCACTGCAGTCCTTCCAAACACTCTCGCGACTTCGGTGCCGGGTATCATGACGTCTCTCCCCTATTGGGAGCTGATGCATGGATCCCCACACTCTAGAGCAGCCAGTCCCACGACGTTTGTTTGGCCCCGACATGCCAGCTCGCCATGAGCTTGACAGGTGAAAAAAAGAAAAGAGAAGCGCACTTGCGTGTACAGGATGATCCAGCAGGTGACAGCCGGTGCGTGCTTGTCTCCATAGAGTAAGCTGGGTCTGCAACGTGCTTCCCAAAGAGGAATAACCCAGCGAGTGCCGCACGAGTCTTGCCCAAGCCAGCGAGCGGCCTGTCAGATCTTAGCAGCCAGCCCATGGATGGAGGTATGCGGGACCGCTGTGTTTGCCTCTCTGCTTTGGGGAAAAGCTTCCAGGTTTTCCATGTGTCCACCGCCTGGCAGCCCAGACAAACGGGCAAGGAGCTGCACATGGCATGGGATAATTACCGAGAGAAGGAAAAAAGGAAAGTTTCTTGAGAATATCCCACGTCCAAGCTGCATGGCTCACACACCGCCCGCCCGGAACTGCTCGAAATAGTAGACGACTTTTGACCCCGGCGATGGGGTTTTGTTTGCTTCCATCAAAATGCTATCGATGCAAATGCTGTCAACTTTTCAAGAACGTGAAAGCGATGCTGGCGGGCAGCCAGGCTGTTGGACGCGAGTTATTGACCATATTGTGACACCACTGGCACTGCGCCTCGGGCATGGGTTGATCGACCTCAAGGGGTCATGATTCGCTGACACGAGGTAACTTTAACCAGGAGAGCTATCTCCACAGAGGAAATCCCCCCTCTTTCATCATTGATCTGGTTGGCCAAGTCACATGGCCCGAGGGGCGTGACGCCAGCAGCACCGACCATCGGACATGGAAGTCCTTGATTGTGCTTGGGCAAGCAGCATGGGGGGAGGGTACTGTTTCGCCTCGGTGTCGTCATCGTCTCAGCTCAAACACATTTCCTTTACCGGCCGGCAGATTATATCAATATTAGCAGAGACAAGTCTCGCTCGTAGGATCGACTAAATACCTAACTTCTAGTAAGCGATACTGGAATTATCGAAGATTGAACATAGAGACCTGATTCTTCCCAAGCCCCACAAATACACACGAAACCAGGAAATAATTCGTAGTGCGCTGAAGAAATGCGGCTGTCTTGTCATTGGATCTTCAACGGCCGAATAGCGTGCTGGTCCCTGATGTGAACGCCACCGAAAACCCATTCTCCCTCCAGCGCCATGGGCCAGCCCGGTCCCTGTCCTGCACATGTTGAAGATCATGGACAGGCCGGGGTCCATGGTGCACGTGTACCTTGCCATCCGCGGTTCTGACACTTGCCGGCTTGAGGGAATCACGGAAGAATTTCCCCTGAGACCTCGAGGCCATCCGATAAACGCAACTTGAAACATTTCAACATACTAGACACGCTGATTAAAGAAGCAGTGTCGCCGTGGTTGTCGAGAGAAGCAACAGAACTAGATCTCGCTTTCTTTTTGACTCTGGTAAACAACTTATTTTGTTATTGTGGTTGAGGAGGTCGAGCACATAAATAACCCTAGTGGCGTTTGGTTAGCCCCTTTATTCCCAGCGAGCGTGCATTGATCCTAGCCACGCCCGCCCAGCCCAGTGGCAGGTCAACACCGAAATCAAGGGGGGAGGAGGGACCGGGGTGTCTGCCAGGTCGACGGGCCCGTCAATCGGTATAGATCGCGATTTCCAGCCGGCACCCTGGTCAAGTCCCGTCTCTGCTCTCGTCAGAAAAGCTGTCAAAGCAGCTGAAGTCAGCAGGGTAAAAAAATGTGAGCGATCGCCATCTGTCTCTCTCTGCCCCCGGCGCTCCGGGCTGGATCGAAGCCGGGGGGCTGGGACTTGGGTGCCAGGATTCCATTCCGATTTGCCCAAAAGCCCAAGGTGCTCGCTCCCACGTCAAAGGACATGCAGATTTTCAGTTCCCAACATGGTGGGAAGACACCCCCGTGCCACAGACAAGGGGGGTCTTCCAGCATTGCTAGGCATGTCCTATATGTCTTGCATGACGTGGCGTACAAGGCAAGAGTTGAATAAACACGAAGTACTATATGGATGGACGTTCTACTAACGAATGTGGACGAGGTACCTGCCTGACCTTGTTGTGCAGCATATTACATGTATTGCATGTATGTAGTTGGGTCTGTACGCCGGCGGGCGGCCCCCTACAGATGACTCTCAGCGCCAAGCATGCCTGTAATGCATTTTTCTCAGGGCACTGTCCCTCGATGCCGGGTATCTTGGCCGTTGTCCCCGAAGAGAGGAACAAACAAAACACAACAAGGAAAGTACATGAGCTACCATCAGGGCCCGCACAGCAGGCTTTTGCTGGCTCGGCCCGGCTTGTCTGCTCATTGCTGGCGTGCGTTGCCGACGACTGCTGGTGTTTTCGGGCCCATCTCCTCGCCATGAGACCGAGACCACGCCCGACACACACATGTCCCGATATATTGAGTACATGATGCGCGATGGGGATGTGCTTGGCATCGTTCAAATGAGAGGCTGGCACCGAACAATGTTGTCGAAGCCGCTGCGAGACTGAGACCGGTAACTCGCCGTAAAGAGAATAAGTCTAGATCTCGATAGCTTAATCATGTTTAATATGCCAGATACCATCACCAAGTGCTTCCGACATGCTAGAGAGGAACGGCAAGCCAATGGAAGCCTCCCACTGCGTCCTCTCTGGGCTCGTATCAAGATAATCATTCCATAATCACACAAGGCACGCCACAGTCCGCCATGCCCGTGAAATCGCAGATTGCGAAAAGAAGAACCGAAAGCGCAGCAAGAATAGCCTCCACTTGACTCCCTGCCTAGGTCCCCAACACCGAGACGTAGAAGCATCCCCTTTGGTTGATACGCCCCCAACCTCCACTTCAAAACCTCCACTTCTCCTGTGGCACTGGTAGCCAGCAGCAACGGAGTTGCGGGCAGATCGGCCGAAGAAACTGAATGCGGCACTACGGAGAAAGGAAAAAAGCCAAGCCACACGTCGCGCACACATGGACATGGGATAGGAAAGCAATAGGCCACGCAAGGTAGCAGTAAGTATGTATGTACACGACGTGCGTGTAAAACCCAGGAGCGGTTGATGGGCGGCGGGTTCCGCGACTGACGTGCGTGCCAACAACCAGACGTGCAACAAAAACAACCAACATGGAAGCAAGCCAAGATGCACAACGAACGGAGAATTTGAAAGCACTGCACACACGCACGCACGTCGACGACGGCACCTTTTGTGTTCCAGGTTAGCTTCCCACTCGTACTGTATTGCACACACAGACAGACAATAGCGGCTGCGTGCAGAAAGGGGCACGTACGAGTCTGCCAATTACATGTACTACTGAGTGCCGTGCAGCGCCAATGTCCGCCGCTGTCAAGTTCAAAAAAGACGTCTTTGTCTTTCTTCGTGATGCCCCCCGCCTGCCTGCCTAGTACCCCCGTTTTCTCGCTGCAGGCTGCCGGCGGGACGCACCCACAATGACCGTTGTGCAGAAACCGGGACATGGGGTACTGTGATTTTTGGTGGGTGCTATCCATCCACATTATCCTCGAGAGGAGAAAAAGCACACCGATCAAGAAAGGTTGCTTTTTCGAAGCCGTTACAGGCATGGAAGGAAGTTGGCGATGATCTATTGACATACAATATCTCTGCAGAGTCGACTTGTTTGGATGGTCACCTTAGATAGGCATGGTGGACTTGGGATAGCAGCACTACATGTAATCCATAATCTAGACTGACACCCAGACACACACCACAGCATCCTGCCGTCATTATTCCTCCATACAGGGCTCATGTGAAGACACATAGGGATGGCGCAAATGCCTTCACCCGATTCTTCAGCGGAGTTTTAAGGGTTTGAAGAACATGGGAACACAGCATGACACCAACCCAACTGAACCCAGCCCAACCCAGCCTCGGACTTGCAGATCCGTCTAGAGCGTGCGTTACGTTTCCCCAACATGAATAAGGATAAACGAAATAAGGAGAAATGGAGGAAATAAAAATCGAAAGCAAAGGGTAATTAGAAGAGACAAGAACCCACACGAGAAAAAAGCCCACGCCAGATCCACGCCTCGGGTGTCAAGATCCATGCGTCTTCGTGTCAGGTAGGTACCTGAGGTACTGTAATGTCCATGTCTGCGTGTCTCATATTCAGTGACCAGATAGATCTCAGGTAAGATAGGTCAGGTAGGAGGTATTGATACCCACCAAGACATGGTCTGGACCCTGCACCTGAAACTCCAAGACATGCAACCCCGGAGTCGGGGAGGCGCAATAAAAGAAAAGAAATATAAGGAGAAAAATTGGGTCATGCCACCTGTGTAACATATATGGAGAAGTTAGTCAGTGTGCCCTGTCTGTCCTCTCTGCCTGCTAACTCCATTTATAGGTACCTACGTAACCGGTCTGTGTGTGAAACAAGGAGCAGGCACAAGTACCTCGCCTCGCCCATCTCATTACGCAGTACACTCCCGTATTACCATGGCTTTTTCCCTCCTTCATTCTGTCCCCTCCTCTTCAATGCCTTTTTTAAATCTCAGTGCTATGGCAAACCCCGGCCTGTCCACGCATCCGTCGGTAGGATGTAGGGAGCCATCGGATCTAGAATCGATCTCTGCACGCTTGTCTGGGGTCCATCACATCACATCACATCACATAACGGGAACCAAGTTCCATTCATCAGATCTGCGATCGGTGGGTAAGGGAGGTAACGGAAGGAAAGAAAACGAAAACAGGCTAAGGCGGGGATCGAGAAACTCGGCGTCAACGTATCAGCGGACTACCCCCTTGAACGAACACCGATTTCTTTTCCAGATTACCCACATACGGTACATAACGAGTAAGTGACGACTCACCTCAGCCCACCCACCGTCTGTCTCAGACCCTTTTGCTCAACACGTACGTGTTTGCGGACTAATACATCACTGCAACAAGAGCTGGTAAGTATTGTCCGTGACCGTGACAGACAGCAACAAAGACTTACCATTGACGTCCATGAAATACGTGCCAGACTCGGTCCGAGCTGGCGGCAAGACAGACAGCCAGACACGCACCTGACACAGAGGCAAAAGCGAAATAACGTTCCCGTGACACAGGGAGAATGGCGAGAGCATTTTGTTGCTGCTGCTGTTGCTGCGGGGGAACCCCTTGCAGTGGGGGAATTCTGGGTCAAAGATGCAAGTAGCCGTGCCAGCCAAGAGGAGAAGCAAGCAGGAGGAGGAAAACGAGAAGGAGGGCGTGAATATTTGTAGGCACCAGACCCGCTCACTTGCACATGCTACTCTAAGTCTACCTAGATACTTGCCGTCCATCAGGAGTACCTGCGCCGCTTTTTGCGCTCAATGTAGTAGTGGCCACAGTCAGTCAGCAGCCATCCACAGACGGAACGGAAATCGTACTACAATGATCAACTAACACGCCTAAGGCCAGAGACCAGCCCAGGCACCGGATTCATCATCAATAACAATAACAATGAAACCGACGAGATAATCTATTCAACTAAAAACACCCATTCACCGAGCCAGACGAATAGATAGACAGATAGTACTATGAGCCAGCTAGCAAAAACGTGCAGTGAACTGCACCACCTACAGTAAGGTAAGTAGACTCTGACAGGCACGCACCGCACTGCACGCACGCACACAACATGGCGAAACATCTGGCATTCCGAGGCCAGGCCCCACCCCGCGGCCCAGACTGTCCCTCGAAAAAGAAAAGAAAAACAATGCAAGGCACCGACAGTAGTGTATGTGTAGTAATTATATCTAATACAGCAATGCAGTATATCAGTCGGGAATGTGCAAAAGCCACAGATAAGACTTGCATACACAGCACAGCACAGTACAGCACGGTACAGTCAACAAACCCCCTGACGGCACGTCGTCACTGCAGGCAGATGACCGCAGACAGGGACAGCAGAGCAGCGACAGCTCGACAACCCTCCCCCCAGGCACCAAAACCCGAACAAATCAGATTAGAGCCAGCAGGCAAGGCAAGGCAAGCAGTCCCGGGCTTTCCCGGCAGGGCAGGCGGGCGTGTAATACGCACCTAATTACCTCATCACTGTGATCAACACCTAGACCCAACACCTGAGTGGACATGAGTGCAAGATGCATTGCAGTTCGGCGCCATACCACGCAGTGGAGAAGCGTGCCCGGTGTAACAACAACAACAACAACAACAACAACAACAACAACAACAACAACAACAACAACAACAACAACAACAACAGCAGCAGCAGCAACAAGAACCGCAATAGCAGGCTACCCAGGGCCTGCGTCGTTGTTATTGTCAAGGGGAACAGATTGTCGTGCAGCCCGCGACAGCGGCAGCGATACGCAGGTGCTTGTCATCCACTGGACCCGCGGGCAAAAACAACAGACAGACAGATAGACAGACAGACACGAGCAAAGTGCGTCGAGGGACTGTAGCACGGCGAGCGCTGCACGCACACCTTCGAGGCCTACCTTGCCTACCGACCTACCTGGCACCTATCTACCAGTGGTAGTGTAGCGGCCACAGCCTTATGCATGGAAGTGAACCGTGACAAACCGCCATCCACGGATAATAACCCACGACGTCGCTCCAGCCGGATGACGGCATTGCATACGTACATGTAAGGCATCCAGCAGCACGTCTGCTCCTCCCTTCGAGTAGGTCGAGCGGAGAAGGATAGAGCAAACCAGCATCTCCAATGGCCGTCTCTGCAACTCGGGCGGACGATTCTCTCGAGTCACGCCCGCCTGCCCGCGCGTGGTGTGTTCCAGGACTGCAGCAGCAGCAGCAGCAGCAGCAGCCAGTCGCGAATAGAACAGACAGCCCCGGACTCCGAACCGTGCACGTCCAGTCCAGCCGAGTCTCGTCGCGTCGCACAAGATAGCCGACTTCTCTGGCCTCGGGTGAACCAGACACCGATCGCTCAAGCCACATTCATGCAGGCCGGCTACGTGTCGGCATGTGCGTGACACCAGCCAGCACAGCCAGCCAGCCAGCCCGGTGAGTGAGGAGACGACGATGAATGATGCAGGGGCGCAACCGAGGCCAGGCCGCCGCCGCGGGTTGGGGGCGCGGAAAGATGCCATTCCTGGCAAGAGCCGGCACGGACGGACTGACGGACTGACGGACTGTCAGCACATGGATGTCGTGTAGTGTATGGGACGCCGTGGCATCATCTGTGTCTGTAGTCGCTGCGTCCTCGATCCCTGTTCCTGTCCCTGTCCCTGCCCCTGTCCGAGTCCTTGTTCCTGTCTCTGTCCCTCTCCCTGTCCCTGTCTCGATCCCGACGGTCCCAGTCTCGCCCCCGTCCGCTGTCACCTGCTGCTCGCTCACCGCGATCCTCCCGATGGTGATCCCGCCTGGGGCTTCGGCTGCGACGTTCGCCATCCCGCCACCTATCGCGATCCCCACCCCTGAACCCACCCCTGAACCCACCACCCTCCCGACCCCGCGGACGCTCCTCCCGTCGACGATCACCACCCTCATCCCCACCATCCCCACCCTCCTTCTCGTGATCCTTCCCCTTGCCGTGTTGTCCGCGCATCTCCTCCACATCGTGCACCATCTCATAATCCTCGTTATCGTCCGGCGCATCGTACTCATTTCTATACTTGCGCCACTTCTCCAGCTCGTTGACGCCTCCCCACCCCCCACCCCTCCCACCGCCAGCCCTCTTCCTCTTCGTGTTTGTCTCCGACCGCCAGACGTCGCTCAGCTTGCTCACGCTCTGACTGAAATCCACGTGGATCCGCCGATCATCAATAAGCACCGAGTCCATCTTGGCATACGCGTCCTCGCAGCTCTGCTTGTCGTCGTACTCGATAAATGCGTACTGCAGACTGTCCCCGGTCTTGCGGTCGCGGATCACCTCGCAGCTCAGGATCTTGCCGAACCGGCTAAAGATCAACTCCAGGTCCTCGTCCGTCGTGACGGGGTTCAGCTTGCACACGAAAAGTACGTTCTCGGGCGGCTTGACCTCGGCGAACGGCAGGTCACCCATCATCTCGAGGGTCAGGGCCTGGGCGGCGGCCTCGCGCTCTTTGCGCCGGCGCTCAGCCAGCGCCGCGGCTTCTTCGCTAGCGTCTTCGTCGAGCAGCTCCTCACCCTCGGCGATGCGGACGGTGGCCAGCTGGGCCTTGGTCGGAGCAGGCGAGCTGCTGGGCTCGCGCAGGCCGGCGGGGTCCGGGTAGGGGTCATCGAGCACGACCGTGTGCTTGATGCGGATGTCGACGAGCGGGTGGCCGCGCTCGTCGACGATGGCGTCATTGATCTTCTCCAGCACGTCGAAGCCCTCCACCACCTTGCCGAAGATGGCCGCCTTGCCGTCCAGGTAGTCGGTGTTGTCACCAAGCGTGATGATGAACTGCGAGCCGGCCACGCGGAGCTCCGGGTCCGAGGGGTGCGGCGCCGTGGCCATGCTGACGGTGCCGCGCTCGACGTGTTTGAGTTTCGGGTGGAAGAGCGCCGGGAAGGTCTTGTCTCTCGGGTCGCCAGAGAGGAGCCCCCAGATGGAGGTGCCGCCGTCGGACTGGGCAGACATGGGCCCGAGGGGATCGCCGGTCTGGAGGGAGAAGGACTTTTGGATCGAGTGGATGGGGGCGAAGTTGTAGTATTTGACCTTGCAGAGCTTGACAAAGCTGTATGGTAGGGCGGAGGTCAGGTTAGCGCATCCCAGTGACTGGGCGAGTAGATGGAGTGTGGAGGGCGGCCGACTCACTTCTCCGACATCTTGGGTGCGTAATCGACCAGCAGGTCAATCACGATGTCGCCCGCGCTGGTTTCGACGAGAACCGACATGGTGGGTGGTGATGGTGATGGTGATGCGGCCTTGGGCCTAGTGGCAACCTCGCTCTTTTCAGACTGGGGGCGTTTTGACGGTATATTTCTAAGTGTGGCAAAGAAAAATAAAAAAGAGGAAAAAAAGTACGCCTAGAGAAGTCCAAGGATTCGTTTGCGATTGGATGTAGGTCGACAGGTTGATGCGACTTGCCTTCTTCGAAGGAAGGAACAAGCTCGGAGTGGGACAAGCTGGGCGATGTCTGCCGTGACGGCAACTAAAAAAGTGGCGGCAAATCCAACCTGATTCTGACAGGGTTAGGGTTCTCCCGCGAGAGTTTGGACCGGCACGACCAGGAAAGTACGCTTCAGCGTGGTGGAAAAGCAATGATCTGCAATCTGCACAGCTGAGGCCGATAAAAAGGCAAGGTAGATTATAAAAGCTAGTTGATAATATCCCCAACAGGGTTCGGCCGCTCCAGATTCAATGATGCACAGGATTGTTACTTGATGGCTTGAGCTCGCCGGGCCAGGCCAGACGCCAAAACCCGCAAGCTGCCCGTGTCTTGTCTCTGTCCAATAAATAAATCCTCCGCAAAACCCTGGTCTGATCCGGTGAGACAGTGCCGATGGATCCAATCCAGTCCATTCATTCCAAAGATCACGGCCGATGCAGCCGCGCCCGCCTCAGAACTACAAAGCTCGCGCAAAACCTATCTTTCCATCCGACATACCAAGCCGTGCTATGCCATGCCATGCAAAAAGCAAAGCAAACAAGACGCTTCAATTGTGACACTCCTTCCCAAGGTGACCTTCGCCAAAAGGGGTTTCCAAGATGCGCCTGTCCAGGCCATCAAAGTTTTCCCATCCCCTTATCCCTGCCGTCCACACTCCAAAAGAAATACCCCGATAAACAACATCCCCAACTCCAAGCTAAAATGCAAAGAAGCAATCATCAAGTTTTGTGGAAAAGAGGAATGGTGACATATGTACCGTATTCCAAATTGCGAGACCAAAAGCAACGATCATTGTCCCGAAATTAAGAGACAACAAAAAACCCCACAAACCAACGCCATGACGGATCATCCAAACAACGAGGTCGGTGATCAGTCATCGTGATCGAATGGAAGACGAAAAAATGATGATGGCCAAGGAACACAGCAAGGCACGGCAGGGGCTCAAGGCTCGGGGGCACTCCTCCTCCGCCGACCACTCCTCAGCTCGCGCTCCGTGTCCATCAACCGGCATTGCACCCAGGTGCGGAACGCCCTGTCGGCACGTACCGTCTCGCAGTTGAGCAGCTCCGTCAGCGTGCGCTTGATGCCTTCGTTGACGTGGCACAGCTTGGCTTCCTCGACCGCCACCTCCGACAACGTCGTCTCGTCCGGAACCGTCTCAAGGTCGGTGCCGCCTACCAGGCTACACGCCATCTTGGGCGGGAGCGAGAGGCGGCGTGAGGGGAGGTGGTGGAGGCCACCACTGGTGGGCCCGACTGAGGTTCGGGACTGGGTTGTTGCTGTTGAGCATAGGCTCGTGGTCGAGGCTGTTCGGACCGGTGCCAAGGTGGGGCTGGTGGCGGACGTGGTGTTTGCCATGGTGGTGTTGAAAGCAATCGGGAGGGGGCGGAGCTCGTCGAGGTGCTGGCGGAGGGACTCGTGCTGCTCGTGGAGGAGAAGATATTTCTGCAGGGCAAGGTCGCGGTTGTGCGTGTGGTGGGAGGGGTTGGCCTTGGGCGGCTCAGGAAGGGTCGACATGGTCGACATGGACGACGTTGAGGTGGCTGTTGCCATTGTGTTCATGCTAAGTGGTGATGGTTGGGGCAGCCGCACGCGTATAGTGTAGCGATTTGCATTCGGTGCCGCTGCCGGCCGGGTCATCGGAAGCCGAGAAGGGGGGTTGCGTTGGACCGCGACGACTTGACGTTGATGAGGGGAGCTCGCGAGGCCAGGTTGGGCGTCAAGAGAGTAATTGCGTGCCTATGATCCAGCTCGGAGATTGGTGGTCACCTCGGAAGAGGTTTGTGCTATCCCTCCAGCTGCTTCCTTCTCGAGTCGTCGAGTCTGAGCCGGAACAAAGGTTGGGATGGCCGAGGGGTGCCTGACGTGACGTGAGGTGAGGATCGACACACAACTTATGCGATTCTCTATGTGATCCACAGGACGAAAGACAGACAAGCAGGTCAATCAGATGGAACTGTCAAGCTTGAAACGAGGCCGTGGGGAGTGAGCGGCCGTTTTATGGTCAATCTAGGAGCCCAGGGCAATGACAACTATTAGGCGGCTGCGACTCGGTGGACGTGAAAGATTATCTGGAGAGGTTTGGTGGCTTCCGTCAAACAGTCGTCACCGAGATAGCTGCTGGGCGGGTCGGGCAGTGGGGTGTGTGGGTGGATGGGTGGTGAGGAGGTATTTAATGGAGCTTGGAGCTTCGGAGCTTGGAAGCTTGGAGGTGCAGAGGGAGGGAACCGAGGGGTCGGCTGCAACGTTGTGGTGTGTGTAAGTCAAAGAAGAGGAGGAAAGTGAGATATGAACCATGGAGGATTGTAGTTGTAGTGTATGGAGGCGTGGGTTGGTAATATGTAACAGGGTCGAAATTGAATTGAAACGGCGGCGAGAAGATGGAGAACGGATCATGGAGCATGGAGCATGGAGCATGGAGCATGGAGCAGGCAGAAATAGTGTTGGAAAGCCGGGTTCGGGCTAGTCTAGAACTGACTGACAAGCTGGAATCCAGACCACGGAAAGAGGGCAAGCACGCACGAGCACGAGCACCGGCGGCGGTAGGATCGATGATGATGGGAGCGCGTCAATATCCTTTTAATTAGCCAACCTCGTCAGGCTTGGCAAGCTTTCAAAAGAGACGCCAAGCCCAAACGGGTGCTGATGGCAGGGGAGGAACGACCCTGGTCGGTCGGATGGGTCGAATGGCGTGAGCGGGCTGAGGTGCCAGTGAGTGCCACCACCCGGTGAGCCAGTCAGTGCCAGTGCACACCATCCATCTCACCGCTCGAGCACGCATTGTTCCTGACTGGACAGACCGATGGGGCAGGAGCAATCTGGAATGGAATCGCTCAGGTCCCTTTTGCGCCTCCTTGCTCACACCACAGCCGCTGCCCTGAAGAGGCAAATTCAAAATGGTGTAAGAAACAAGCATAGTCATGAGAAAACGGCAAATGAGGTTACGAGTTTATTCTGTCTATTTTTATTTTCCTCGTCCCAGCAGCAAGCTCAAAGGCCGCCAACGACCAATCGACCGCCGATAACGTTAAACAGACTGCCCTGCATAATACATGATTACAGCCGGGAAAGGCGCGCATCATGAAGATGGAAGCTGTTCTCCCTCTCTGCTCTCTGCTTCTCCTCCCGCGGTCCGTTATCTACACCTACTCTTTCTCACTCCTGCGGGCGGCGGGGGTTTATCTCGTTCTTCAGCCGCCGCTCAATAAATGCTATGCACCGAAAGCCCACGTTGCAGCACCCGGTCGAGTTATTGCTCGGCTGTCTATCTCGTATCTCTCGTCGCTCACGTCTCAGGTGGCCACTTGCCAGCGCAGCAGATCCGTTCTTGTCGCTTCCTGTCAGCTTCGGCAGAAGAGGCAGTGGGTGTGGCGCTTGGGGGGGCGCTGGTTGGGGAGATTATTAACTGATAATGGCGAGTGTTCCGCGATGGTCTCCGTCTGCGCCAAACTGTTCATGCCCAACGGATCCCTCGAGGAGGCGCCTAATTATGAAGCAGGCAAGGTGGGGGAATATTTGCAGCGTGCGTGCAGCGTGCAGCAGCTCCAGTCTCGGCCCAGAGTTTCGTAGGCAATGCGACTCTGCTGCTACTGTACCGTAGCCCGTACCCGTAGTGTGCGGGCTGTGGGTTCTGGCCAGCGCTCATAGAACCCGCAACATCTCCACCTCACAGCATGGGAAACTCTGCCCGTCAGGTCGTGGATCGTCGAATGCCGTGTGTCGGACGAAAACCAAGAACATTCTTCTTGTCCGTCGTCGCAGATAACGATAACGACAGCGACGGGAAGGAAAGCACCGCCGCTGCAGAGATATCAGCGATCTACAATCTCATCTACAAAAAACGCCCAGCAGTTGGCTGGCGTATGTTTCACGGCACCAGATGGACGATGCAGCAATTGAAGATCGCATTCTGGAAAAGCACAGCGGAAAGCGGGTGCGCGGATGTGCTGTGCGCTAGAAGAAACTTGCGCGGGAATTCGGGAATGCCTTATTTTCTGCCCCTGACCAGCTTTAGTTAGGCCAGGTTCCAGCCTCTGATTTCGGAAGAGGGGATCGGCACACGGCTGATGCTTGACGGGAAAACCTTTGGAGATCGGAAAGAACTGGGACAGCTGGGGACCAGGTTCCCTGGACCGTGCGTATGCCATGCATGCCCCGTAAAATGGAAAGGAGCACGCCTTCTGAACGTGGGGACTGGAGCGCCACGCTACGGGTTACGTAGGTCGTCGTTGCAGCTTCGCCAGAAATCGCAAATTGAGCGAGCCAAAGTCAATTCCCCGTTGAGGGTGGTGGTACGCACGCTGGGAACAACCTGGAACCTTCTTTGCTCGAAGCTTGTAACAACGACCGTATGCGCCTGCCCCGAGGAGAAATTGCCCGGCAATTCAAAAACAAACATCTCGCATTCCTCCCCCCGCCCCATCTCAAACGTCGCGGCTTCCAGTGACGTCGGAAGCCACTGACGGTCACCTCACGCTCGCCCAGGTACGAGACACATCAGATCATATCAGGTCACCCTGCACGACACCATTTCCATCGGTTGAAAGGCTGCACGTGTAATTCTCCGATCGACAACCGCCTCCCTCTCGTTGCACGCGACCTACGGGTTACCCAGGTCTGGCTTGCCACTGCATCCATATGACGCCTGTCCCGACTGGCGACACAGACACTTGCACGGACTTGCACGTACACATAATACCTGTCGACCAGACGCTGTTTCTTTTTTTTTTTTTGTCTCTCACCATGACTTCTCATGATAATTCCGTTGGTTCTATCGGTGAACAAGCAGGAAAAGAAGCGGTGCCACCGGGTCACGGCATGATTTCATCATTGACACATAATTAATACCCGACGGGAGGCCCCCTCATTCTCAAACCAAACACTGTGAGTGACATAGAGTGTTGGGAAAAGGTACCTTACCTTGACACCACGGGCTGCGAACCCCGTGCTGCATGAGGTGTTGCGTGGTGTGACAAAAACAACAAACAACCCGACTCAGGGAAGGGAATAAATCGTACTATCTATCTATCCGCCGCTTGTTTTCCCGCCGTCTTGGTCGACCACCTTGGCACGCGGGGAAGGCGACTTAACACTAAATTACGTACAGGTACCTAAGTACCGACCTGTCACTGTGCGTCTGTCATGTCATTCATGCGAGGGGTTCGAAAGAATTCCTCTAATGCGTACGTAAACGCCCTTTTTGGGACGAGAACTTGAATTTAGGAAAGGACTCAGGTCCAGAGGAAACCGATCTCGATCATAGGGCGTCATTGCTTGCTTTTGATTGCTTGGCAGCCAACAAGGGTAGTTGTACGTTCTTGTTTCTTTTGCCGGGAACATGGTCATGTGCGCCGTGGCCAATGCGCAACGCCGCACACCTTCCAAACGGACCAGGTTCCCCGGTTACCTGAACCGGTGGTCGTCAACGGCGATCCCTCATCATGGTACCGGCGGAACCGAGAGCTGGGGTGGAGAAACGTGAATGCGGTTGGGGTAGCCAGTCGGCACGGCCAAAACTAGGTATTTGCACACGTCAGCGGACGGTTGTCTCCGGCGGAGTACTAGCACTTGCGTGTGAGGTGCGGCCGTACACTGCCGTGGTAGACTTAGAAGCCTGTTTGTCAAAGGTGATGCGCCTCGTTCTGCTCGATATGAAGCCAGTACGTTGATTGGCAATAGACCGGATCGGATGCCGCCCTCGATGACCTCATGGTGTCAAGATCGG
The DNA here is from genome assembly GCA_033675105.1 of Podospora appendiculata. NCBI lineage: Eukaryota > Fungi > Ascomycota > Sordariomycetes > Sordariales > Podosporaceae > Podospora > Podospora appendiculata. The sequence continues at coordinate 150,719 of JAULSO010000007.1, read as the reverse complement.
ACCGAAACATGTGCTTCACCTTGCCCACACGACTGGTGATTTCGTATAACGGTACGGACGGCAGGCGAATGACCCATTTCCCTTTTGTAGGTTCTGTTGTTTTTTTTGCTTTGAACAGGATCCATGCTTCTGGAGTCGACAGTTGAAGCCACATTCTACTCACATGAGCGTGAGTAAATTACATACAAGGAAGCTAATGAGTGGTAATTACAGGCAAGAAGTGAGACTGGAGCAGAAGGCTGTCATTTATTTCATTACGAGGTCTGTTCGAATCACTCTACTGTTTCTGGAGATTCAGTGTCAACCGGCAATGGCATCTGGGCAGATGGTTGCCACCAGAGAAAGACGAAACGATTGATTATCTATGGTAATTAACTCGGGAACAAACGAGCTACAGTATAACAACAGATAGGGTATGTGAAGACACTGCTCTTGTTGGGCCGAGGGCAGGAGCCGCCGTGCAAGCAGGGGCCACAGGGGGCCACAGGGGGCCATTTAGTCAGGTTTTGCGGTCCATAGTAATTAGTATCACTGCACAAGATGGTTGTGTTGTAACTACATGATACCTGGTTATAACTGAGACCTTTGATTGCTAATTCATAGCAAAACAGTGATAGCAGAGCCTTGGATCTACAATGATGAGGGCAATTGCATGAACAGACGGCTCCACAACAAAACATATCAGCCCAAAGACAAACATACAGGTATCAATCTCCACTAACAAAAACCAAAGCAACAACACCAATTCACAACTTTGAATGCCGCTGCAACACTCCAAACCGCCTCAAACCAACCCCAAAGCCCTCCTCTCCCCCAAACTCAGCTCCCCCTTCCCGCTCGCGATCCGGAGCACCGTCTCCTCCGCCAACTCGACGGCGCTCCCCTCCCCAACAAGCCTCCACTGCGCGCTGGCCGGGATGCCAAACCACACCGCACTCAGCACTTTCAACGCGCGCCACGGCTGACCGCTGGTAAACACCCTGCCCAGCAGGCGTCCAAACGTCGGCGCGGCGCCCAGCGGCTCGAGCAAGCCGTCCGTGTACGCGATCATGTGTGTCACCAGCGCGTGGCGCGGCGAGTGCACGAAGGACTTGGCCTGGTGGGCGTGGAAGGCCGCGATGCCGCGCGTGATTTCGTCTTGCGAGGGCGTGGGGATGCGGCCCGACAGGAGGGCGACGGTGTGCCGCGCTTGGGCTTCTGCTGCGGGCGGGAGCGGGCCGATTGTTTCGGCGAAGCCGAGGAGGAAGAGGTTTCTGTGGTGCGCGGGGAGGAGGAGTTTGTAGAGGGCGACGGAGTTGGGAGGGGTTTGTGGCGAGGTGAGGGTTGAGGGGGGCACGTAGGGGAGGGTCAGGTTGTAGCCTGTCGCGGCGATGATCACGTCCGCGTCGATGGTGGTTGGGGGAGGGGTGGTGGTGGTTGGTAACGAAGGGGTGAGGGAGAGGCCGGTGGGGGTAAAGGTTGAGACGGTGGCGCGCTGGATGGTGATCAGCCCCGTGGCGACTTTCTCTTTGAAGTCGCCGCGGAGGGTTGGGCTTTGCTCCAGCAGCCGGTGGGATGGCACGAGGGACGGCGGGGAGGGGATGTCGACGATGTTGAGGAGCTTGGTTTGCAGCCATTGGCTGACTTTGCTCGGGATCCAGAGCTGGGTTGCGCGGTCTGGAGCACGGGCGCTGGTTGTGAGGACTCTGTGGTCATGCAGGGGGGAATGAGGGATAGAGGTGGCTTACTGTCGAGTGCCTCGGTTGGTTTTCCGAGAATGTAGCGAGGCAGGACCCAGCCTCCGCGGCGGGTGATGAGGTGCAGTTCCTTGGCCTGCGGTGCAATCTCGCACGCGATGTCGACGGCCGAGCTGCCGAAGCCGATGATGGCCACCTTTTTGCCCTCGAACGGGGCGGGTGTTCGGTAGCAGTGGCTGTGGAGGAACTGGCCCTGGAAGTCTTTGAGGCCGGGGAAATCGGGGATCATCGGGCTGGACAGGTGGCCGCTGCAGGCAAACACGGCATCGAAGAGAGCGGTCTCAGACTCTGAGACGCCCTCCTGCTGGGTCCTCACCGCCCATGTGCCGTCTTCCTGCGGGACGCACTCGAGCACGGTGGTCCGCAGGCGGATGTGCGCCCGGAGGCCGAAGTGGTCGGCGTACTCGTTCAGGTACTGCAGCATGAGCGTGTGCTTGAAGTAGTCCGGGTAGCGCGCCGGGTCGAAGGGGAAGTCGCTGAAGCTCGACGTGTCGCGGCACGAGTTCAGCATGGTCCCCTGGTACATGGACGACCAAACCGCGTCCGGCTGGTCGTCGAGCGCGCAGTCCTGGTACGCCCATGCGCCGCCGACTTCAGGGCGCGCGTCGAAGCCCACCACGTCGAAGCCCGCTGCGAGGGCCTCCTTGATGGCCACCAGGCCCGAGATGCCTGGTTGAGATCAAATGGTGAGCAAGATGTGTCTCGGAATTGTTGATCACTTGGTGGGTAAGGGGAGTTGACGAGACGAGAGGCTCAAAACCAACATTTGGTTCTTGTTGATTTTGCATCTCACTCGTCCTGCACTTACCGGCGCCAATGACGGCCACGCGTGTCTGTTTAGCCATCTTGAAATTGCCCGCAGTGTTTAATTTCTGGCTGTGGTCTTGGAATTCAAGTTGATCAGGATGAATGAACTCGCGTCTTCTTGTTGTTAGTAGTTATGGGTAGGGAGTGAACGGGAAACATGGCCAGCCACTGGAAGCCACCAATGTTATCATTTGATTCCTACCCCTGATCTCACGTAAGCCTGGCGCCGACTGATGAAGCGTTTCTTGCACACTCAGCGGAACCAACAACACCAACCACCCCTGTCGCTGAGGCTCTTGTATGCATGCGAGGGATGAGGTCTGATTGCTGCACGGCATGGTTACGAGATACATATTCTTGCTTGGTTGACATCGAGGTATACGATACCTTAACTAATAACCTGGACATGATTGGTAGGTGCCTAGGTTAAAGTACCTAGTAGTTGTCTGAATTGTATGAGAACTGCCAGCGTTAACCTTTCATCAACAGGTATCTTGGTGACGTTTTAGTCTAACAAAAGGGTATCATTCCTCTTCATTCAGGCCCAGAAATTGAGCCCGACCGCCGATGGGATCTTTCGGCCATGAAGAGACCTGGTAGTCGTGCGTAGTCTAGTATCTGGTACCGAGGTAAGCAACAAGGTAGACCTCTTTCAAATGATAATTATGTGCAAGGTTGGATCACAGTAAGGAGCGTTGAGGTTGAACTCACGCATTCAATAGTACCAGGTAGTTCCCTGAGACGTGGCTACTTGAGAGTTATGCTGCAAGTTCGAGCGTCGCCGGTCCACATCTGTCCATCCATGATACCAGCAACGTATGCCTCCCCGACGACAACGTAGTGGTCCGCCATCCGACGGAGCACCATGGGAACGTTGCAGCCCCCCAGCAAAGTCACAACATCACCTTGTTGCGTGTCATGGGGTCCGAGCCCAGTCATCCCTCTCCCTGTGACGAAAAACCGTCGGCCCCTCACGACTCTGGTGATGGCATCCAGAAACGGGGCGACTGCTTCGTCGGTCCATCCGTCTTCAAAGTTGGGCGCCCGGCTATATCCAAACTTGGCAACTGCTCTGTCCGCGGTGACCGTTTTTCAGAACGCCTCTGGTGTCGCGCTCTGGCCTTGCCCGTACACGCGCCCAAGATATTCCCAACGCTGGAGCGCCGGGAGGCTTTCGTGCGCGTGTTGGATCTTCCCGCCAAGGGTGTCGACTTTATCGACAAAGATTCCTCTCGCCTCAATCAATGAAGGGAAATCTGATATGTCCACAGTCGCTAAAGAGTCCCCACTGGCGCGGTACAGAGTCGCGTTTAGGTCCGCGGGCGAGAAGAGCGGCTGGATAATCATCTGGGACTTGCCGAGGTTTGGCAGCCAGGAGGGAGCGCCTAGGGCTGAGCTTATCGAATAGCTTCCCGAAGAGATGACACCCAGGCGGGATTTTGTCGAGACCATGAACTTGAAAAGGTCAAAACAGACTCTCTTGAGGGGCTTGGTATAATCCGCGAAGAACTCGTCGCCCTGTATATCGGACGCAACGCCGAGGATCGCGTAAACCGTATCTCGGGGGTCGGTGGCTTGGTAGTCTTGAGTGAGTTGGAGAAGGGTATCCAGCGGGAGCGTGTTGAAATCCGCCTGCTGACTAGGGCTCGTAGGAATCTGAAGTTGCTGGTACTTGGTGCGGAACTGATCGAGGGTGATGAACTTTGGGAACTCGCAACCACGCAGCAGCTTGGCTTTTGGGTGTTGGCTGAACTCGACGTCTCTGATCGACGAGCATAGCTTGCGAAGCATGGTCCAGGGTAGGATTTTCTCGGCAACCCCGAGACCGATGACAAGTTGCCTAGCAGAAACCACCTCCTGAATGATCCAGATCCTCTTCCACCAAGGGCGACGAAACAGTTCCACCGCGCCTCGCAAAGCCGACTTAGAGTAGCCGAGAATCCCTCCGCTCGCATTTATATCCTCGGGGTTGTTGAGACTGTGTATCATTCTGTATGCATCCGATACTGACGCCGAGTCGACAGGGTCTCCGAGCCACACAATGACGGCCGCGGCATGGGAATAGATCAACTTCATCATCTTCACCTGGTGGTTCCGCTCCGCAAGGTCGGTCTGGTTAATGCACAGCCCATCAATCCAGAGCACTCGGTGACTGTAGTCTAGACGTAGCCTGTGCAAGGCATGAAGAAGATTCGCAGCGACGGGAAAGCTCTGTCCGCCAATTGAGATGTCTCCGACAGGGGCTGAATTCCCCCAGGCATAGGATAACGCGTCGAATTCTGCTGCGGAATACTTCGTCCGAGTGTAATTATAGAACCAGTGCTTCAAGGTTTTGTTGATCACCCTAAGAGTACACGCATCAAATCAATTCAGCTTCCGTCATCCTTTGAATCAGATGCAGGCGGCAAGGCCTGGCATATTTATCTTACATGGGTTTTCCTGCTTGATTGTGGACCACTGTTTTGATACTCTTCTTCGCAACAATGTAGTCGACAGTCCATACAGGTACGTTGAGAGGTTCCAAGATCGAGATTCGGCCATGTAGGATCGAGCCCGTGATCTGAGAGTTCCTGTCTTCTGCAGGGTCAAGGACGAATACCCTGAACTCGTCGTCGAACCGAAGGGGAGAGTAAGTGAACGCTGACATTCCGTAACGTAGGATTGGTAAGCCTGTATCGGAATACTACGACATTTAGTACATTCCCAGAACCAGGTGTCTGAGTGATCGATGTCAAAGTTATAGACGAGCGGGGAGTTCATTCCAAGTCAGAAGGGGGGACTCGATCCAAAAAGAAAACCGCCCTCCTGTTACTTCTTTGCTTCCCTATGGACTACTAATGCCGTGGCAAGGCTTTACACCGTCATGCTGAGGTCTTGCATGAGTATGTTGTCAATTGGTCCAACGGGTAATGTCTGCGGCACTGCCTGCCTGCAGTGGTACCTCACATGTGCGCAGTGGGAGGGACTGCATTGTAGAGAAGGCTCAAGGCTTTCTCAGTATTTATGACGTGAGGCGAGGGACATAGGTAATAGCACGTCGCGAACGCCAAAAACAGGGCGAAGAGGTTGTAAGTACAAAAGATTCAGAGGTTATTATTTACTATCATCGTTCATTCCTGACCTAGTTACGCAAAATCAGGGCAACCAAATAACACCAGCCAAGTCATCAATCCATCGATTAAGTAAGTACCCAACAACTCTCACACACTCATCACCACTTCAATTGGCTGATAGTACCATCATTTTTAATACTCTCCACGTGGAAAGATGGAAACCTGTCACCTAATTAACTCGCTCGTGCTGCCCTCTAGGTAAGGTAGGTAGTTAACAAGCCGCTGTCCCCATACCATCCACGTGGTTACAACAGTGGGCGCGATGAAAAGGGACACCGTATTAAATGCACGGAAATGGAGTGGTACCTCGCTTTCCACAGGGTACCTCTCATCCATCGACATCTACATCATCGCCACAACAAGACCCGATGAATTCGACGAATATACGCGGTCAGACTCATCTCGTCATATCCAACCCCAGCCCTCTCTTCTTCAGTCCGTAAATAGTAATTAACAAACACATTGGTATCATAGCGTCACGCCTCCAGCCTCTCCTCCCAGAATATCAACACCCAAAGCATTATACAACAGCACAAACACCACCACCACCTACTCACTAACCGGCTCGGCAGTCCGCGCCATAGCCCGCCTAGTCTCCTCCTTCTCGCGCTCCTCCAACGCGCCCGGCTCCGTGATATCCACGCCCAGCCGCATGGCCTCGGCCACCTCTGTCGCCGGGCCCGTAAACCAGCGCTTCGCCCAGAGAACCCACGAGCCGATGGCAAAGATGGTAATGATGCCGACAGCAACGATCGTGTAGTTGAGCGTCTGGCTGGTGACGGGGTTGGCGGTGGGCAGGCAAAAGACCACGGTGATGAAGCAGATCCACGCACACGCGACAAAGGCGATGGGCCGCGAGAAGGCCCCGAGATTAAACGGCCCCTTCATGGCGGTGAACGACTCGTGCCATATCAGACCGATCGCAATGGGCAGGCCGTAGCTGATGTACAGGCCGATGGTGGCGATCGAGGTGGCGGCAGCGAACGCGACCGAAGAGCCCAGGGAGGGCAGGGCCAGGATGAAGGAGAGGGTGGCAGCCAGCCAAACTGCCCGGATGGGAGACTTGAAGCGCTGGTCGACCTTGTGGAAGAAGGGGTGCTGCCCGAGGTTAGCTAAGAGTCCAACAAGCAGAGAAAAGACCAGACAAATGCTCACAATACCACCATCACGGGCAAAGGCAAACATCATGCGGCTGTTGCTGGTCATGCTGAACAGTCCACAATGCCAGACACATACTGCAAACCGCGTATTAGCATGCCACATCCACCAACCAAGCACTTCCTACTCCCAGGCATTCGACTCACCCATGATCAACGAAAACAAGACCAGCGCCCCGTCCTCGCCTAAAACATCCACAAAGATCTGCAGCACGGGGTTGCCGTACGGGCTGCTAAGCGTCGTCGGGAAGTCCTGGATGGAGAACAGGAACGCCATCAGCACGAAGAAGCCAAACAGAGCGCTGAACCCGACGCTCGAGACAACGCCGATCGGGGCGCTCCAGCTGGCCTTCCTGGTCTCCTCGCTCAGATGGGCCGACGCGTCGAACCCAGTCAGCGTGTACTGCGACATCAGACATCCGCAGACAGCAATATACGCGGGGCTTGCCCGGATCGACCAGCCAACGCCCTCCAAGCCGGTGCCGTCGTTGAAGGTCTGGAACACGAACGAGGCCGGCTGGTGGGTGGGCGCCTTGGCGAGCACGGCAATGCAGATGGCCGTGATGCCGGCGCTGTGCAGCACGATGGACACGTTGTTGAGGTATCGGAGCAGGTGGACGCCGAACGAGTTGACGATGGCGTGCGAGATCAGGATAGCGGCGTAGATGCCGATGGTGACGCGCGGGGTGGGCACGAAGTCGGGGTTCTTGACCGTGATGGCGGTGGGGATCAGGCCGGCGAGCCCGAACGAGATGCCCGTGGTGACGGCGACTTGGCCCAGCAGGTTAAACCAGCCCGTGGTCCAGGCCATGAAGGCGGACCAGCGCGGCGGGGCGAGCATGGCGGACCAGAAATACGGCCCGCCGCTCGTCGGGATGGCCGAAACGATCTCGGCCATGGAGATGGCGATGAGGATGGTGAAGAAGGACACGACGATCCAGCCGATGGACATGACGGCCGGGCCGCCCGTGTTCAGGCCATACGAGAAGAGGGTGGTGATGCCGGTGATGACGCTGATGATGGAGAAGGACACGCCAAAGTTGTGCGCCAGCCCCCAGTCGCGCTTCAACTCCTGCTTGTACCCAAACTGAGCCAGGCGATCCTCATCCAACGCGTTCTCGCTGTTGGGTGGGCGGTGCTCGGCGGGCGGTTCTGATTCCTGGACGCCCATTGTGAGTAGCGGCGATGGTCAGGTAGTGAGGAGGAGCAAGTACGGGAGGCAGGATGAAGCTATTCCCGAGAATCGGCGTTGCAGAACACACTCCAACAAAAAAAAGGTCGGAAAACAGAGTGAACGAGAGGAAAGTTGAGGACAAGAGATAGAAGCAAGCGAAGAAGAGAGTCCCATCGCAGCGGCGGGCTTGAACCAGAGCTTGTTACATCATGCTCGCCCGTCAAGCTTATCTGCAGCCCTGTACTTGCAGGAACTCTGCGGGCGAATCAGCAGCGCGTGCAGCGCTCCCCGCTGCCGGCCCCATCCATCCATGGGATGGAACCTAGAGGCACTTGGGGGAGGCTACCTGGGAATAACTACCGCTTGTTGATTAGCCCCTGCAACCGAAAGCTGTTAGCAGCAGCTCCATGGGCCCCGGTGAGTCGTGTTGTTATGTAAGATGCGCGGCCACACCGACACTACACTGGTAGGTGTTGCATCAATGGGAAGGTAGGTGCGCGTAGAAAACGCGACAAAAGAGGTGGTGAGTAGTTGGTGGTGAAGGTGTGTGTGTGGTGATCGGCGGTGCCGAGAGTCTGGTACGATGGATGGGATGGTATGTCCTGCAAGGCAATATGGAGCCAACATGGAAGATGGACAAGATAGGTTGCGTAAGACAAGAGATGAGACGCATGCCGAGCCGTGCTGAGATCCGGGACGTTGGGTCAGGTATGATACTAGGTACCTAGGGCAAACGACGGGAACGGGTCTTGGACTTGCAGTCTGCGGGCAGTTGAAGTGACAGGCAGCAAAAGCTTGTCGACCTTGGGCTGCGCGCAGAGGCATGGAGCAGAGCCAAAGTTTCGAGATAGGATGGGCAAAGCGCAGAAGGCTCTGGACGTGCCTGCCCGATAAGAAGCAGGGAGGATCAGACACACAGGCACACCAAGTGGTGCGGTTTTGATAAGATGACCGGCTCGCCATTGGCCAGCACCCTTGCCGAGGTTCTGGGGGTTTTTCGCTGCATGGAGTTAAAGCCTGGGAAGTCGCGATACGCCCACCCACGGGCCACGCGGGGGCGGGGTGTCTTTTCGGAATCGGCAGGGACAACCCAGGCAGCCTCTCGTCACGGTTGGAAAAAAACAGAGGCAGGTGCGCTGGCATGTGCCAAATGTTGATGTTTGATGTCCAACACAGAACTTGGATTGATCCATTGTTGGGAATTGGGAATGTTCATCAATGGAGCAGAGTGGATTTCTGCATCGCTTCCATCCTCAACATCCGTTGGCGTCGCCTGCCAGCTGCCACTTTACGATTCCACACCCGAAGGCAGCAAAGTTGAGTGGTGTTTTGTAATCGATGCTTTGGACCGGGGCAAGAGAAGCGAAGAAAGCTGGCTGTCTTCAAAGAGTAAGTTCTAAAGCTAGAACGTATCGTGAATGCGTGTTTGTGACCGCCAATGCAGCCAGTACCTTACATACCACAGAGAGCAGACAAGCTTGAATAAAAAAAGGGGCGAGCAAACTGCGTGCGCCAGACAAGTAAACACCCCTTTGTCAATTCCTCGTCCGACCAACCCTTCCACATAACAAACACCTCCACCACCCCCATCGTTCCAGCGCGAAAAACAATACCAAAATATCATCTCTCCATATTAAAGCCTTCCATAATTTCCAACCACAGCACGATGTTATTCATCCCAACGATACTAGTACCCAGGGCAGATAAAAAGAGTAACTGGCCTTCCAGCCAAGCACAGTCCGCGTGTAATCATTAGAGCGCACATATAGGTACCTGTCTGAATCTGAATCTGTACCTGTATCTGTAGCAGCTCTCTCTCTCCCTCTCCCTCTCCACCCCTTGTCCATCCAAGGGGGAGGGGGCGCGCAACGCACATACGGCACATATAATAACCCAAGCCCCACCCAGGGCGGCTTTTCCATGCCCGAAATTCTAGCCTGTTTTTCCAGTGACCGACGACGGCAGTGACAATGACAGTGACGAGCGACGTGATATTCCGAGATTTGACAAGGGCAAAGATCACCAAATCCCTTCGACAGGCAGACTTCATCACCACTCAACAAAACCCCGACCAGCTTCTCCGACTCCTCCCACCGTCCGACTCCGGCGGGCCCGCAGGCGACGAAGACCCCGCAAACGTCGTCAAGCCCGACCACACCTAGTCGTCAGGCGTACCCGGCCGACTACCCTTGTAGACGACCGTGCGACGGGCCTCGTCCTCCTCCTCGTCGTCCATGCCGAACTTGGTCATGCTGAACTCGGGCACGCGCCGGGCCAGCGGCCGGAGGAACCCGCCGGGGTTCTGGCGGCTGCGGCGGGCGCGCTCGGTCTCGCGCTCAGCGGCCGCCAGCGCGCGCTCCGCGTCGTCGTCGAGGAAAGTGCCCTCGATCGACAGGTACCCGTAGTCGCCCGCCAGCCCGACGTCAAAGTTCTTGATGCGGAACCGCAGCTTGTCGCTCGTCACCTTGCGGTTGTGCTCGTCGACCCAGTAGCCCGTCGTGTGCATCTGCTCCACCACCTGCAGCTCCTCGCCGTCGAGCGCGTCCGACACCTCGTCTTGCTGTGGCTGTTGTTGCTCTTGCTCTTCGGAATCGTTCGGCGACGGCAGCGAGGGGGGGTGCGAAAACATGCCGCGGTCGGCGTTCTTGTCCAGGTCGATCCACTTCCAGCCGCGCGGGAGCCGCTTGGCCTCGATGCTGGCGTTGAACTTGTCCCAGCAGACGACGCCGATGTGGCCCTCGCTCTGCAGCTGCACGGTGCCCTCCATCCACTTGCCGCGCGCGGGGATGAACAGGTGGGCGTCGAACGTCAGCCAGCCGAAGCCGACGGCGTACTCGTCACGCGACTTGAGCACCGCGGGCGTCTGGTCCGTCGGCGGGTGCACTGTGCTGGCCTTGACGGGCCGGTCCGACAGGTTCAGGTTGCTGTAGCTGAGCAGCACGCCGCGCAGCAGCGGCGAGTAGTGGTTGAGCAGCGGGTCGAGGTGCTGCGCCGCCATGTTGGTCAGCGGCTTGTCGAACCCGACCGGGAAGAAGGGCAGGTAGAGCGAAATGGTCTGCGTGAAGAAGGGCACAATCGGCCCCGACTCGGACGCCGCTGGTTTGGGCGCGTGTTGCGCGTGCGCGTCCACGTCCATGGCGTCGTCGGACGGCGCTGGGCTGGCTATGCGCTTCTTGGTCTTTTTGTCTCTGGCCGTCTTGTCCTTGCTCTTGCGCTTCTTCTTCTTTTCTTGCGCATCGTTGTCGGACGCGTCTGCCTCCGCCGCGTCGTCGTCGTCCTGCTCCTGCGCAGGCTTGGACTTTTCCTTCTTGGACTTGTCCCGCTTGCTGCTGCTGCTGCTTGATACCTTGACTGGGGTGTCGACGTCCATAGCATCGTCCTGCTCCTCCCGCTCTTGTGTCTCGTCGTCGCCGTGGTGTTTCTTGTGCTTCTTCAACTTCTTGCGCTCTCGACTCGGCTCGTCTATGGCGACCTCTTGTAGCTGGGTCTCGACGTCATCCATTATGCTCGAGTCGGCAAGCCGCGACTTTTCCTTCTTTGTCTTCTTCGTCTTCTTCAGCCCATCGTCGTCGTCATCGTCGCCGCGCTTGGAGGTTGACTTCTTCTTCGTCTTGGTGGTGGTAGGCTCCGCGGGGGTTTCGGCGGCGGATGAATCGGGGCTGTCGATGGCATAGGCCTCGCTCTTTGACTTTTTCAGCTTTCTGGGCGTCTCCTCGACGACAGCGGCCTCGTCGTCATCGCGCGAGCGCTTCTTCTTGGGCTCGGTCTTGTCCCGCTTGTGGTGCTTCTTGAGGCTGCTGCTGCTCGGCGAAGCGTCAATCGCTGAAGGCGCCATGGTGGGCAGACAGGCAGGCAGGCAGGGCGAGACGCGGTATGGCGTATGGCAGCTGGGCAAGGTGGGCGGGTGAAAGGTCGCGGGCTCAGCTTCCCTTCACCAAATCGGTCGAACCTAGGATTTGCCGTGGGAAAAAAAATATTCGCGATGCCTGCCGGCGCAGCGGCTGCGTAGTGGGGTCGTGGTTGCTTTGGTCCGCCAATGAGAGGGGGTAATTAGGGTGGCCCTCGACGCTTATCGATCGCCAGGTGAGAGCCGAGTTTGAGCTCAGGTGAGTTCCACGCCAAACTTCCAGGTTCAGTGACCAAAAGGAAACCACCAAGTACAGCAACAGACCCAATGCATTTATCTATTACAATCTGCAACAATTCATTCAAACGTTTCTTGTTCTAGACTAGATCCCGCTGATTCTCGAGTTTTCCACGCGCGCCCAAACTCAACCACGCTAAACTGCCCCGATGCCCATGAAGTTCACTTCGCCTGTCGATAGAATTTAAAACACAAAACGCCAAAGTCCCGATGCAAACAACACCTGACGAAGCCCCCCGTTCCATCCAAGCCCCCGGATATATGCAGAGTAAAGGTAATGCAGATCACCTCAACCAACCCAAAACATAGGTACCTACGCATCAAAGAGTTCACGACAGGTAGGTAGGTACCCAGACGCCACAACCCAACAACCAAAGCCCAACAGCACCAGCGCCGCCCCGAGCAAAAAAAAAAAAAACATCAGAAACGGCGCCTCTAGCCCTCCTTCAACCTCTTGCCTGGCCGGATAATCGAGTCGTCCGGCAGCCCGCTGCGCTTGGTGCCCGGCAGCGAGCTGGTGCGGATGTCGTTGTCGTCCTGGCTAACCCGACGATGCGGATACTCCATCTTGAGCCCCTCGAAGCAATTCGCATTGACATTGTCGCCCGTCGTGAAGAAGGGGTGCTGCAGGGCCTGGGCGGCGGTCAACCGCTTCTCGGGGTCGTAGTCGAGCAGGCCGGCGAGCAGCTTGTAGCCCTCGGCGCCGAGCGACTGCAGTGAGGGCGCGCCGCCCGATGCGCCCGTGGCCTGGTTGATGGTTGTGTAGTACCACTTCTCGAGCTGGCTGCCGGCGGCGGCCGACTGGCGGCCCTGGGATGACTGGGACGGGTAGTGGTGGTGGTGTTGCTGGTGGTGGTGCGGGGCGGGCTGGCTCAGCGGCGGCTGGAGCGTCGCGATCTGGCTGTACTCCCACGTGCTGGTGATCAGCTCCCAGCGCTCCTTGGTTGGCAGGCCCATGATGTCGACGATCTTCTGCATCTGGTTGCGCTGGAACGGCACCGTCTTCTTGCTGTCCATCTTGGCCTCCTCGCCCTTAAAGATCGGCCGGAGCGAGAGCAGCTCGGCGAAGATGCAGCCCACGGCCCACATGTCGATGGCCGGCGTGTAGTGCCTGCTGCCCAGGAGCAGCTCGGGCGCGCGGTACCAGATGGTCACCACCACCTTGTCGCCCCCGTAGAGCGAGTGGATGGGCTTGTGGAATAGGCGGGCGAGGCCCAGGTCGCCGATCTTGACCTCGCCCGACGACGTGACCATGATGTTGGCGGGCTTGAGGTCGCGGTGCAGCACCCAGTTGGTGTGCAGGTACTGGCAGCCGTTGAGGAGCTGGAACATGATGCTCTTGATGGTGGTGGGCGGGATCGGGTGGCGGGGCTGCTGCGTGTGGTGGTGGATGATCTGGAGCAGGTCGTGCTCGGCGTACTCAAACACCATGAAGATGCACTTGTCCTCGAGGATGATCTCGATCAGTTTGATCACGTTGGGGTGGCTGAGCTCGGAGCACAGCGCCATCTCCCGGATGGCCGACTGCGAGATGCCCGTGTACGACACCTGCTCGCCCTCCTTGTCCGGCTTGAACTTCTTGATGGCAAACTCGCCCGTCTGGCCCTGCCGCCCGAGCGCCTTGTAGACCCGGCCATACGTGCCGCTGCTAATGAAGCCGACGACCTTGTACTTGTCTATCACACGGACCTTGCTCTGATACCCGACGGGTCCGATACCGCGGTCCGCTGGATCTGAGGGGATATATAGTTAGCCCTGTCTCTATAACTCTGTCTTCTTCCTCATATATGTATCAAGGTGCGGAGTGCCTGGTAACTCGACATAAAACACACAGCCACTGACATGATCGGGGTAGAGAGCTGGCTTCAGCCCTCGCGGGGGGTTTTCTGCTCATGGCCAAAGTGGGTGCCCCCCCTTGGTAACCAGCAGCAAGAGAAGAGCCTGATACAGCAGAAGAAGAAGCAACAGTAGAAGTCGGTTGCCTCAACACGGAAGAGACCAAGAAGCCGGAAAAGATGTCGAGTCCGGGGAGACCCGCGCTGTCAGTCTTGGCAGGCTGTTGTCCAACTGCGGCAAACTGCCGAGAGGCAAACGGTGGAGCAAACTGGTCCTCCATTTGTCGTAGCGGTCGCCCGTAGCTCAGCCAGTGCTCAGCGGAGGACGCACGCACGAGTCGGTCATTTGTGGGGTAGGACCAGGGAGACGGAGTCGGAGGGATCGGGGGAAGGAGGCACACAGGAGGGTTAGGGCGGGAGGGAGCCGAACGAACACAGGTGGGTAGGGGTTAGGGGAACGAGGTGTGATGGTCTAGAGTCTTTTTGGCCGTAGCAGCCAAGAGGACTTGTAGCAACCTGTAACCCGTGAACCGAAGACGGGAGGAGGTTGTGCAAAAAAGATCAAGACTAAAAGGGAGAGAGAGCACAGCTTCGCCGTTTGTCGCCGCGTCAATCGGCGCAATTCAAATCAAGTTTTTTTTCCATGGCCACGCGCAGCAGCTGGACCGCTAGCAAACAGCCGAACGAAAAGCAGCCGTGAATGAATCAGCGAGACAGGGAAAGAAAATGACAGATGGAAAAGCTCGGACTGTCGGGTCGCCACAGCTAGCCAGCCAGCCGCCGCTTCCCATGGATATGGGTGAGATGATGTGTGCAAATGTCCCGTGCATGGTAAAGTAAGGTAAGGTAAGGAAAGACAAACAAGGCAGGGTCAATACAGCACGGTAAGGTAGTCAAGGCAAGGTAAGATGCCGATCGTGGTTGGGTGGGAAAGCACCCCCGAGGGGAAGGTAAATAAAAGACAACATCGGCAAGGCAAGGCACGGCAAGGCAAGGCACGGCAAGGCAAGGCAAGAGCGTCTTACCTTCAAATGCAGCCTGCACGCTCCGCTTGAGCGTCTGGTTTCTCGCCCCCGCCGAAACCGAGCCAGGCCCGCCGGTCGCGCCTGACGGTGGGTTCGTGAGACTCATTCGGGCAGGTCAGGTCAAGGTCAGGTAAGGTAAGATAAAGGTACTGTATCGGCGGGTATCGGAGGCGTATCGGAGGTGAGTGATGTCCGGGTGGTCGAGAGCCGCCGCCACGACCGTTTGGGCTTGGCAAACACGAAAGAGTAAAAAAGCCTACCCTGCGTGCGTGCAGGTCGGTGTAGGTTCGCGGTCGGAAATGATGGATGACGATTGACGGGTTCGATGCGATGTGTCGAATGTGAACGTAAGACGCCCCGTGATGAGTACGGTACTCAGCCGCAGCAGCCCCAGCCGGAAACGTGAACGAAAAGAGCAGCCGCGAAGTTCAAGGATTCCCAAAAGAGAAATAACCCACCGCTGAAACTCGAGGCACGCACCGCCGACCGAACCGAACTGACCGACCACCGAGCACCGAGTACGGGTCAAAAGTAGCCCGAAATACCCGATGCCACGGGTAGATCAATGGATACGGGGTATGGGTTGCTGGTTGAGTGGGTGGCTGACACGACCAAGAGACCGAGACTGAGACTCGGACTGAGACTGAGACAAAAACCGCTGGTTGGACCTGTCGGTCAAGTGCAGTGGCGTCGTGGTTTGTCGACAAGGCGCATGAATGACGATCGGATTCAGTGACACGTCAACTCAACAGACAGATGAAAAAAATCACAATTTCCTACGGGCTGTGTTTATGTCGACAGCCCCGGCATTCCCCTTCCGAGAAAAAAAAAGAAGAAAAGGGGGAATATCACAATGCAATGCAATGCCGACAGATATTGGTATCGGCACCTGCAGCACGCTCGGTGGCGGTGTGGCGGCCGGCGCAAAAGTGCTGCACGCACGCACGACGAGGCAAGCAAGCGAGGAAACCTGAAAAAGGTATTATGGCAGGTGTGAGGTCGGATTCGGAGGTTGGATGGTTTTCGCGATGGTTTGATGGATGACTGATGATGAACGAGAGCGGGCGATGAGAATGTCACCTGCAAAGACCGATACCGACACTTCCGAGACAATGGTTGGTTGGTTGGTTGATTGGTGCTGGGCCCGCGCCGCAGGCGACAACCGCTTTTGCTCGAACAACCCGGGTCGCGAAGAAGAACCCCCTTTCAGATGGGATAGAGAGCGGTAATGCAATATAAGATAATGCATAAAATTACCGTCTTACCAAGTGATATATACTCGGCGTAACTGGCAGTGAGACGAGGTGGAAGGTCAAAGCTGCGTCTGATTTCATCTGCCTGCCCGCCCGCCTACGTGCTTCTTGTGCCGCTCCAGGCTCAAGCGACAGAATTCCGTCTTGCGAAACGGTCGAAACCTTGCAACGTAAGAGTGGGTCCGCGATCAGCATGGTACTGTAACCCGTAAGCGTCGAATGTCCGGAACAGTCTCCTCGAGTTCCTTCGAGTCAGGCACAGTGCCCAAACCGAAATGGACGAGGCTGCAGTCACAAATCAAACACCCAGCTAAATGATATCACGCTCATCTCATTGTCGGCTCCTTTCTTTTCAGGACATTTTTTTTTCCTCCCCCATCTAAAATCGACCAACAAGAATACCTAAGAAGACGACGAAACAAACAAACAACCTGCAACTTGCAACGCCTGCCTGCTGCACTCACACCCCAAGCAAGGTAAACACCCCCACCCACCACGCTCTCCGCCTATCTCGGCCCCAGCTTCTCCAGCACCCGTGGCCCCTGCTCCTCCCACTCCTGCTTGGTGATCCACATGCTCTCCTTGTCCGCCATGATGTTCGCCAGCACGGCGCCGCCCAGGAACACCATGTGCCGTCGCCGCGGCGGGTCCTCTATCCTGACCTTGAACTTGCTCAGCCGCTCGGGGTTGCCGCCCAGCACGCGCGTGAGCCACAGTTGCTTGAGCTCCTTCTCCAGCCGCGACGGCAGGCCGGGGTACATGCTGCTGCCGCCCGACAGCACAATGGCCTTGAAGAGCGACGAGCGCACGTCCACGTCGGCTGACTGGATCATGTTGAAGAGCAGCTCGGCCATGCCCGGCTGGTCGCAGTCCACCAGGTGCGGCTGGAACAGGCACTCGGGCGCCTCGAAGCGCTCCGACCCGACGCGGATAACGCGCCCATCGGGCAGCGTGTAGCTCTCCACCAGCACCGTCGTGTCCTCGCTCAGCCGCTTGTCCAGCTCCAGGTCATAAGACACGTAGCACAGCTTCTCCTTGATCTGCCGCACCGTCTCGAAGTCGGCCGTGCGATTGAGCGCGTACCCGCGGCGCAACAGCAACGCGATCAGGTTGCGCGTCACGTCGCGCCCGGCCACGTCGAGCCGCTTGATCAGGTGGTTGAGCACGACAGATTCGTAGACGGGCACGATGTGCGTCACGCCGTCGCCCGAGTCGACCACCACGCCCGAGCTGAGGCCTGATCAGGGTTAAAAGTCAGCCGGCTTGCTTGCTTGGTTTGATTTCTCACAAATCATAGAACGGTGGGGTTAGACTCACCCTGCGCGTACAGCGCCAGCACGGCTTGTATAGCAACATAGACGCCGCCAAACTCGTATCTCTCAAACATGACCTGTGCCATCTGCTCGCGATTCTTGACCGGGTTCATCGGCGGCTGCCCCCAAGCAAAGAAAAAAGAAAAACACATTAGCACAAGCAAACTCCATCCTCTCGTGACGCTCCAAACCTCCAACCCACCTCGGTGAGCAGAATCTTCCTGCCCCGCGTGTCGATCTTCATCTTGTCGTAGAAGGTATAGTCCCACAGGTGCTGCATGTCGTCCCAGCGCTTGACGATGCCGTTCTCCATGGGGTACGACATCTGCAGCATGGTGCGGGCGGCGGCGGCCTCGTCGCCGCACATGATGTCCTTGATCACCATGTCGTCGCCGCCCTTCTCCTCCGTGCGCAGGATCGGCCGCCCCACGATGGACGGGAACTGGAACTCGGGGAAGTTCTGCGCCGCGTAGCCGACCTTGAGGAAGCCGGTGCCGCCATCGAGGACTGGTGCGTTGCGAAGACGAAAAAAACGGGGTCAGCTCTTTGCCGTGCCAATGCTAATGCTCATGCTCATGCAAGCCTTCTGGGTGGTGGTTGGTAGTGGTGATGGGGCGGGCAATGGGGCGGAGGATGTGTGGTTCGTCGTAGCTTACCGATTGGGGGTGGAGAGGCCATCGTCGAGAGCAGCGCTTGGGCGGGTGTTCGAGTTGAGTGTAGCTATCTAGCTAGCTGGCGCTGCGGGCTGGCTATCGTGTGGTGCGGTGCGTGGTGTTGGTGGTGGTGTTGGTGTTTGCGGCCGGTCAGTCTGTCGGGAGCTGGAGCTGGAGGACGCAGCTTGCTAGGGTGACGTGAGCGGGAGACGTTGATGCGGTTAACTTGGGGGGATTTTGGTGGGGTCGAGGCTGCGCGACATGGAACTTGGAGTTCGCAGCCTAGCGGTGCAGGCACGCGGGCTGTTGGTCAGTGTGGCTGGGTCTTGGCCCGCTGTAACTGTCCTATGCTGGGCGGGTTGTCCCTGCCCCACGTGATACCCCGCATCTCGCAGCGACACACCAGACCTGAAGCGAGCGACCCTAGACCCGGCCAAGCATTACGAGGTGATGCTGTGCGGTGCATCTACGCCGTGCATCGGATCTTGGACAGAGTAATCTGGATACGACCAAGAAAACTGGAATTGCAAAAAAAAATCCCAATCATCTGTTCCAATAGTGAACGGCACTTCCACTTCGAAAATCAACATCTCCTCTAAACAACCGCCTGTAGACACAATGACGACATACTTGGTCCGACGGTCCACCAGGATCCTGGTCGTCAACCCGAACTCGTCTACAACAATGAGCCACGGCGTCGAGGAAGCAATCAGGTCCATAGGCCTCTCAGAGGTTCGTCGCATCACTTTAACCCCGCATATCCCCCATGACCACCCACCTGACACACCAACAGTCCACCGAAATCTACGTCTACACAGCTCCCCCGGAGAGCCCGCCCAGCATCAACGACGGCGACGACATCCAAGCCAGCAGCGAGATTGTCTTCAAGGATCTAACCACCAACGGAAACCTCCAGCAATACGACGCCGCACTAGTCGCCTGCTTCAGCGTCCACCCACTGGTCGAGAGACTGGGTGAGCTACAGGGCAGCAGGGGCAAGCTGGCCGTCACCGGCATCTTCGAGGCCGGCGTCCTGGCGTCGCTGGCGCTGCTGACTACGCCGCCGCTCAACACGGTCCCGGCGCGGAAATGGGGCGTGGTGACGACAGGCAAATGGTGGGAGGCCCATCTGACGCAGGGGGTCAACACCTTCCTGGGCGTGGATCCTCGGTCTGTCAACGACAAGTTTGCCGGTGTCGAGTCCACCGGTCTCGATGCAGGAGACTTCCACGGAGGAGTCGACCCGTCCGTGATCCGGGAGAAGCTGAAGGATGCTACCAAGAGGCTGCTGGGTCAAGGTGCTGTGGATTGCGTAGTGATGGGTTGCGCGGGCATGGCTGGGCTGGAGAACATCATTCGGTCTGCTGCAATCGAGAAGTACGGCCCGGAGCAGGGGCACCAGGTACTCATCATTGATGGCGTGAGGGCCGGAATCGGACAGCTAGAGCAAATGGTCCGCAACAAGCGCATGTTCCAAGAAGTTTGATGATCTTGCTTAGGGGGGGCGGGTGTAGGGAGACTTTATACAGTTTTTGCCACGGAATCAATACCTGGTCAACACCTAGACTCTTTCACATCAGTCCGTCCGTCTCGTCCGGCCCCAGACCTCATCCGCGTCCTTTTTGCCCCTGGTCTCAGGTACGTTCCGCAGGACGAACCCAGCCCAGAGAACTGCAAAGCCCGCAAAGATGAAGTACACCCAGCCAGCGCCACCGAGCGACTTGTTCAGTGCATCGTTAACGATGGGGAATAGGTAGGCCACAAGGAAAGTAGCAACGTAGCTGGCCCCAAGCGCCCACGACTGCGTTGCGCCAACAGCTTCTGGCCCGACAAGCTCGGAAGCCATGATAAACGGCACAGGCCCAAGACCGATGGCGAAGAAGGCCACAAAAAGCAAGACAGCAATCGCCGACAAGACTTTCAGTTCAAACATTATCGAAAGAGCCAGCGTCAGGGAGCTGATGCCTTGTCCAACGATGGACGCCAGGATGCAGGCCTTTCGTCCGAACTTGTCTGGCAGCGGTGAGCCGGCAATAGTAGTGCCGAGGTTGATGACCGAAATGATGATGGTGAGTAATGCGGAGCTGGTAGGAAGAAGGTCTCTGAGCAACGACACAGAATACATGATGATCGAGTTGATACCACAGAGTTGCTGGGCAAACATGATACCCACGACGGCGACGATGGCCGGTCGGTACAGCGGATCGCGAACGACCTGTGCGAAGCCTAGATGAGGCTTCTCGAGATGTAGAATGATGGGCGGCGGCGACAGCGTCGGCACATTAAGCGGAGGCGCGTTAGCATCCGTCGACTCCTCGAAGCCTTCGGCCGCAAGCAGCAGAGCCTCCTCCTCTCCGGGCAGCTTTCCGTCACCGGCGCCAAGAGCCTCAAACTCCTCGTCAATGTTGGCGTGCTTGCCCCGGATGCGCTGCAAGACACGGCGGGCACGAACTCTATCGCCCGTAGCGCTAGCCGTCCAGGCCGGGCTCTCGGGGACAAGCAGCAGACCAACGGCCTGGGTCGCAGCAATGACGCCACCTATGGCGAGGATCCAGCGCCAGGCCGCGTCGTGACTGAGGAAGTAGCCGAGGGTCTGGGTGATGAGGATGCCCAGGTTGATGCTGATCTGCGTAAAGGCACCGAAGAAGCCGCGCTGCTTGGGCGGGGCAATCTCGCTGATGTACAGAGGGACAATAACCGTGCTGGCACCAGCCCCGAGGCCGTTGAGGAAGCGGCCGAGAGCCATGATGAGAACGGAGGACGCAAAGGTCTCGACGAGTGAGCCGACGAGGTAGAAGGCGGCCGTGATCTGCATGGGGAGCCACCGCCCACGGTCCGATGTGAAGGGCCCGGCGGCCAGGGCACTAATGAGACCACCGACGGTGAAGACGGCCGAGATGGCGGCGAAGTCGGAGGGGGTCATGGGGATGCATTCCGAGAGCTTGTTGGTGGAGGCGTCCGGGTCGGCGGTGCCCTTGTTGATCACGTAGGAGACCAGCGTCTCGATGGTGGAGGATTGTTTGCTCTGGCAGGTGATGACATCCTGGGGTGCGTTGAGCTCGGCCTGGACGATGGATTGTCGTTGTTAGCGAATGCTGGCCGACTGCTAGAGACAACGGTCAACGGGGGTCGGTCGGTCTGCTCACCAGGTGGAAACCAAACTGCAGCGGGCCGAGAGTGCTGATGGCCATCAGCACCACCAGGTACACCGTCACATCGCGCAGACCCGAAGCCATGGCGAAGAAGGGCCAGTCGGTGGAGGTCTATCGCGATTTAAAGATTTATGTGCATAATATGCTGTATTCAAAGGTCGAAGTAGGCGTCTGGAGGTTGAAGAAAGCGATGGCGTGGTGATGTCGTCTCAATGGGCATGGAGGAAGGGGAGGTCCACAGCAGCTGCGGGAAGCAAGGAAGCAGCTGGGGGAGATCTCCGAGCTAAGGCAAGGACCACCCCGGTTCATTAACGCACGGGCTATCTGCATACCTCCAGCATCTTGTACTGTCTAAATGCATGTACGCCCTGGACACAGGGAAGGAACTGACGACTGTCTCTCGTTCATCATCAAAACATTTCGAAACTCCGATTGTCTGCAACGGTCGTACCTGCGCGATGGAACACGACAAACAAAGCCAGTATCCATGTTTTCCCCCCACCAGTCAAGATCTCTATTTCGACCAAGCAGTACAAAGCAATTGGCGCGAGCGATAGCGACCCTGGGTGTAAGCGCCCGTCGTCGTGCAGCAGCGGCAGCGGCAACAACAGCACCTACTGTGGCATTGGAGGTGGCATGGGCCTTGACCGTGGCAGCGCCAGACGGTTGGCCAACATGAAACCCCGATCGTCAAGAGGCACAGCAGCTCTCGCCAGCCAGCCGACCCGGCAAAAGGCGCGCGTGCAACCATCCATGATCCCCGGTGAGGCAACCAACATGAGGCCAAGCCTCCTTCAGGGGCATTGCGCCCGCCTTATATCGTGAAGATGTCCAAAGTTGGACGCTTCATCCCTCTCTTCTATGTTTACTTTCATGTTCTACTATTCCCAGTTGTCCTACTTTTTGCATTATTATTTTGGCTGTCTATCTATATTCTTGTTGCGAGTTCTGAACGGCACGCATGTCCGGAATGGAGGCCCTGGCGGCCTTTGGGCTCGCGTGCAATGTCATGCAGACCATCGGCTTTGCCCTTGAGACGGTGAAGGTGTGCAAGGAAGTGTTCCGCACCGGCTCTCTTGATCGCTCCAAGGCCGAACGAGTTGCTGAA
Organism: Podospora appendiculata; assembly: GCA_033675105.1. Classification (NCBI taxonomy): domain Eukaryota; kingdom Fungi; phylum Ascomycota; class Sordariomycetes; order Sordariales; family Podosporaceae; genus Podospora; species Podospora appendiculata. The sequence continues at coordinate 128,249 of JAULSO010000007.1, read as the reverse complement.
TCACTCAAAGCCAGCGAGAGCTTCAACAAATGGATGTTGTCTGCGTCACCCATGACGGAGAGCCAGAGGGAGGTTCTCGATCTCGCCGAGAAGGCTCAGAACGCGACCTTGGAGCTGAAGAAGGAGGTCGATAAACTTACCAGTCCCTCAGCCAAGGGGAAGGTCATCACAACCATCAAGCACACCTTCCGTGCAGGGCTCAAGGAGAAGGACATCATCAAGCTGGAGAAGAAGACGGAAGAATGGCGAAGGATTCTCGAATCGAGACTACTTGTTCAAATCTGGTGAGCTTATGTGTTATCCCAGCAACGCGCACCGCATGTGACTAAGATCGGATTTTTGACATTGTAGCCAAAAGAACGATGCTATTTTTCTTCAAGGGTATGTACCGTGCACGCACTGCCGCCGGGTGTGGTGATTCATGACTTGGTTGTGAAAGCTACGTTGCCACACATTCCGTCCGATGACTTGGAATGGAGCAATCCCCGGAATCTTGGTAGCTTGTGAGCAACGTGCTGCTGAGAGGGCTGGCAAATGCGCCAATTGGGCAAGAGACACGAACAACCGCTAATACCCCACCAGAGAAGCGGGCTTCAATGAACTTGACGAGACGATGCGAAAATTTATTCTCGCCTTTTCCCGAGGGCAAACACACATTGAGGATCTTCTCGACAGAAACCGCGACTCGATCAACGACGTAACCAGAGCCCAAGCCCTCAAATCCCAGCAGACCATCACAGCGACCGTGGTATCTGAATCATCCAAGACCCGTACCGAAATAGCTTCTATTGCGAAGGCGATAGTGGAGGCCGAACCTCCGATGTGGTCAAAACGCCAAAGACTGCTGAGCAGCTTCCGATATGACTCCATGAACCTCCGCGTCGGTCGAATCCCGGAGCCTCACCCGGGTACTTACCAGTGGATTATTCGTGGGGTCCTGATGGAGGAGGAGCCCGAGTATGGCGAGGAACCCCAGAACCGACCCCATTCCGCTTCCGGCTGCTGCCACAACACCGCCATTCTCAACGTACCCTGGAAATGCTTTCCTTGCTGGCTCGAAGCCGGCCCGCCAGACAAGATCTACTGGATCCAGGGCAAGCCCGGGTCCGGGAAAAGCACCTTGGTGAAGTTCATGGTTTTTGAGCGCGACCTGTGGTCCACCATGAAAGCAAATGGCAAGAATCCTCTGGTTCTTTCTCATTTTCTCTGGGCTGCCGGCGATCCGATCCAGAGAAGCATTCGGGGTATCCTCTTAGCTCTGATCAGTCAATTCCTGACCGCGAACGAGGCTTGTCTTGACGAGGTCATTAATACATTCCCTCGCATCTGGTCCAAGGACGGCCACAATGATTGGTCAAAGGAAGAGCTCAGGAAGATTGCCGACACTTGGTTCCCCAAAAGCGAAAGACCCGTCTTCATCTTCTTGGATGGGCTCGATGAGATCAGCACGTCAGACAATGATATAGATACGGCAGCTGATCTCGTCAGACTGGTGAAGGGCCTCGCCAACCTCGCAAATGTCAAGGTCTGCGTGTCAAGCCGTCCGGAACCGCTGTTCGTCAAGCAGCTTGGCAACATGTCGACTCTCCGGCTCCAAGATTTAACTCGATATGACATGAAGGCATACGTTGAGGCCTATCTGTTACAGCCGCAACTAGATCCTGATGAATCTGAAGGCCGTCGGAAGTTGGTCGATGCGATCTGCGATAAAGCCGACGGTGTTTTTCTATGGGCCGCAATTGCTGTCAGGAGATTGTCCAGGGGACTAGACAACGATGAGGATCTTACAGACTTAGAAGCACGACTAATGAGAATGCCATCAGGGCTATTTCCACTCTATGAAGATATGTGGTCTCGCCTGGACGAAGACCGAGCGCTGTATCGATCGAAAGCGGCAGTGTACTTCAACATGGTGAGAGATTGGTCGAAGATGAGCTCAGCCAACTACACTCAAGGGATCGAACTCTTCCATATCATGGCCGGTTCAAACTCGGACAAATCCAAAGCTATCTTGCAGGATTACAGCACCTTCTCTGCAGACGAGCTCGACGCGGCATCTCGTGACGCAGCGAAGCGGCTGGAGACACGCACCGCAGGTCTGCTCGAGGTCAGATGGGGGAGAGGCAACAAATACAACAGGGTCGAGTTCATTCATCGTTCTGCGCTCGAGTTCTTCGAAAACACCGAGGAAGGCCGGCAGCTCCTAACCTACGACCCAAATCCTCCCAGGACACGACACGCAAACCTCCTTCAGGCCTTCCTTGCCGGAGTCTGGCTTCGAGTCACGAAACACTACGACATTGGTGTCTCGAGAGACGACACCTGCGCGGTCCTAGAGAGAATACACAACGCGTGGGACCAAGACCAAATATCAAGGGATGATACGATATTCTTGCTGTCATCTTGTAAAACCCTCTTCGAAACAGGGCACTGGTGCAGCAGTGTTTACAGCGTCCCGGACAATCTTCCGCTTGTCGACTTTGCCGGTCTCTCCGCCGCTTTTGGCCTGCACAAGTTCGTGTCCTTTCTCACGAAGAGCACGAAGCCTGGATGCGAGGGCGACACACTTTCCGCTCTCTACAACACATATCTTCTTGTTGCCGCCCTGGCAAACCCGCAGGTGGGCGGCTCTTACGAACCTGATTTCGCGGGCAAGTCTCGGGTAGTTTCGCTGCTCCTTGAGGACAGGCCTGTAATCATTAGGCAGCTCAACGGTGCTTCCCACGCAATCAGCACGACCTGGGTAAACACGCGCGGGCCGAGCGCGAGTGACACGACCTCAGGAAGCTCAGGTGGGACAAGCACAGGCGGGGCCAGTACACCCAGGACAAGTGTGTCAGATGACGGTGCCCGCTCAGCTCATGACCTGACCATGGAGCAGGTCAACTTGCTAGTTCTCCTTTCCATCCTGAACTCCAGGAGCCCGTGGCCTAGCACTCTCCCCAGCATCCCCGAAATCATCGCTCGGTATATCGACGCCCACGCCCCTTCACTTGACGAGAAGATTGTTGTGATGCTGGTACGGTTTGAGGTCGACGACGACGACAGGTGGCTCATCGACATTGAATGCGTCGGGGCCAAGCTGGACCGCAGCTCACGTCAGTTCAAGCATTACGTCACGTTTGAGATGGACTTGAGGTTCCTCTTGCATTTCTTCTTGAGGGCGCTGGCGGCGGGAAGGAAGGACGCCGTCACTGCGGCCACTGCCGACAGCCTCCTTTCCCAGTTACGGGAGTCAGAATTTGCAAACCGGCAGGTAAAGGTTATCGGGTTCAACTTGACGATACCGTCCTTCAATAAGGTTGTAAAACCGCTGTCTCCTGCGTCTTCCGAAGACGCCGAGTCTATTGCCAAGTGTCTGGACTACATTTGCCCTGACACAACAGTTGAAGCCAGTGGCGCCAGTGGATTGTATGAGATTCCAGGGCTCTGGGCCCGGCTTGAAGCGGTGGCGCTGCGAGCACGGGAGGTTGAAGAGGATGTGTACGAGAACGTTGTGGTGGACAATACAGTCCACAAGCTAGTCAAGGGGTTTATGAGCAGTCCCCCAAAGATGTTTGTGGATTAAGAGCTTGGTGAAAATATTTGGAAAGAGTGACGGTAGCCGGGATCAGCCCAGGATTGGACAGACGAGATGATTGGTAACATGGCGGCAAATATATTGTCCTGATAATAGCGTTGGCAGTTACACGGGATGATATTCGCTCATAGAGAATAAGTCGTTAATAGGTCATTCCTTTCAGTACGCCTCCCTCACCGTCATGGCATTCGCCAAGCAATCACAAACGTGATGGAATGGAAGCCAGCTTCCTCTCCCTCATAAACCTCTCAACCTCTCAGACTCAAAACGTCTCCGACTTCCAAGCACCAACCAGCCCCCTCGCCACCCCGACCTCCAACGAGTCCAAATCGTCACTCCCCAGCCCCAGCACCTCGTTGTCATTCTTCTCGTACAGCGTTCCGCCCTTGGCCCAGATTCTCCGCAGCGTAAACCCCGTCGCCACGGGACTGCCTTGCTCCCACGCCTTGGCCTCCAACACCCTGATCTCGTCCAGCGACGTGTAGGTCACATCCCACTTTTCGCCCGTCTGCCGCTCGAACTCGGCCACGACCTGGTTGGGCGACACGACGAACGACTGCACCTTGAGCGCCTTGCCGAACGACGCCTCCGGGTGCCGCAGCGTCGCCACGACAAACTTGCCCACGCTGTGATCGCCATATTAGCACCCGTCCAGAAGAAGAAGAAGAAGAAAGAAAGCAAAAAAACTCACTCCCACATGGTACAGAACCCGACCTTCCCCTCTCCATCCCCAAGCACATACGCCCTCCTCTTTTCAACATCAAACCCGCCCGCCCTCTCCGCGCCCGGCATGAGCCCAACCCACATGTCAAAATACGGCCCCGTGACCACATACGTAACCTGCACCCTCCTCACCTCTTCCCGCACATACCTCCGCACCTCGAGCTTGAGCTGATGCGGCTTCTCAAACGGACTCGTATCAGCATTATGCTCAATATCCGTCCCGAACTCGCTAGGCAGGAACCAGCGCACGGTACCCGCCGCCTCGGCCAGCCGCAGCAGCGGGATCTGGAGCTGCAGGCCGCCGCGACCGACGGCCGAGACCACCGTGTCGATGTCGCCGGACGCGTAGGCGGTCGCCACGTCGTGCTCGGATGTCAGGTCGCCGACGACGACCCGCAGACCCGCGGCCTTCCACTTTGCAAGCTGCGCGGCCTTGGACGCCGCGCTGGTCGGGGATGTGAAGAGCGTGAGCGTCTTGTAGGGCGGCGGCTGCGCGCGCAGGAGCGAGGCGGTGATGTACGACCCGATTGTGCCGGTGCCGCCGAAGATGAGCACGTTGGACGGCGCAAAGGGGGCCATTTCTGCAGTTATATATAGGTACCTAGGTAGTCTTTCGAAACGGGGGCTTGTTTGTTTGCCTGCTGGTGTTGAATGAAAGGTGGACTCTTTCAGTTTTGGTGATGTCAACAGGAGGCAGTCGTAATGGGTAGGGTTGTGTTGGTGAATCAGGCACTCAGTGGAGGAAAATGAGGCAATGACAGTCAGTGCAGATGGAAATACACTGAATGCAATGCAATGCAATCTACCAGGTAGATGAAGTTCACGTCGGGTGCGAAAGCACGTCATACAGGCCATTATTCATCATCAATCCTATCCCGCACCATAAAGTTGTCCAGCGGAAGGCACGCCCTTTGGTGGTGCCCCCTCCACCTGCCCCTATCTTAGTGCTTCCAGTTGCAAACACGACCGCTTGGGGGTGCCCCTCCTTTTTGCCGAACCGGCCCCCGCCCGCCAAGTCGAGCGAGACCCCCGGCCAATAAGTTCCTCCCGGAGTCCCGAGAGTGAAGTAGAGGATAATTATCAAGTATAATTGTTCGGCAGCATACCTGGAAGAGGCGTATTGAGACTTCGATGCTTGATGTCAAGCTTTGCACCCATTGCAGTCAGTTAACAGAAATCGTCAACAGCACTGGACGCATGCATCAAATAAACGAACGACGAAAAAGAAGCCCGAGGGCGAAGAGACGACGGCGTATCCCATCGTGAAGTATCTTGTAATTCCTGCCAACTTTCTCCAAAATATTTCACATCCCCTTGAAGACTCACCCAAGAATGACCTGCAATACCTGATAGGCAAAACATACTGCAGCCAAGCAAACAGTCTGGGAGCGCAAAAGAAATCTTAACCAGAACCACCGCCACCACCGCCGCCAACACCAACAAAGACGCTTCAACAACAACAGGGAAGCAAGCAAGCACGCTGGAATAGACTAGACTAAAACGAGATAAAGTAAGAGCACAGATATTGACTAAAGGAATAGGAGAAAAAAGACAAAGCATACATGTAGTAACAGGAAAACAAGAAAAGGAATACAAAAAAAGGATTTGGATAGTTTACCATTATTATAGAGTTTGTTTGTCGCCCCTCTCTTCTTTAAACCACACAAGACGGCTTCTTCTCCATCCTCTCTCTCCAGCCAGCCAGAAAGCTTTTTCCCCATCCGTCTCACGACGCCATCCAGGCAATCCACTCACCACCCCGTGCCACAGCATCAACAACAGAAACATGCACAAAAGAAACACAAAAAAGAATCGGGGCATCTCGCTATGACTGCCGGAGAAGATTCACACAGACGCACGCACGCACACTCTTGCTTGCATGCTTCCCCGAAGGCCATCCATGCTTCGCAAGTACGCCGAATAGAACTTGCACACTCCACGGGCGCGACACTCGAGCAGCAAAAGCCAGAAACAAACAAAGCGAGCCAATGTCAGAATAGCTTCCATCTAGAGCTCGATCTCAGCCGCTGACTCTGGAAACAGGAGTAGAGTGGTGGCGGGGGCGCAAGGTTTGGGCACACGGGTATCTGTTCGAGTCGTTGGGAGGTTTCCCTCCTTCGATCTGGCGACGGCGGCGGTGGCGGTGGTGGCGGTGGTGATGGTGGGCATATATTGCTGCGGCTCTGGTTCTCCTCTCTTCTCCTCTGTTTCTTCCCCCCCTGTTCTTCTCCTGCTCGCGATGCCGCCAGCTGGCTTCCCTCCCCCTCCCCCAGCCTCTGTTGCGTGGGTGAAGAAGGGATCGAAATCGTTGCCGCTGTTGTCCCATCGGGGGCCGAGATCATCTCTTGTTCGATTCGCCGCGTCGCCTCTTTACTTCTTGGCGTCCTTGGTGTGGTCCGACAGCCATTGGAAGGCTTGGCCCAGGCCGTCGCCCTTTGTCGCGATGGTCGGCTCCACGGACCAGACCTTGTCCTTTATCTTGGCTAGCTGAAGCTTCTCGGTGATTTCCTGAGGGTTCATAGCTGTTGAGAAGAGAGGCGTGTTAGCAGCTGCTCCGTTTCAAGTTGGAACCTTTCCAGGCAGTGGATGGATGAAACGTCTTGATTATGGCGTCGAAAGAGAGGGTAGGATACATACCGCCAGGCACGTCTTGCTTGTTGGCCAGAACCAGGAGCAGGCTGTCTCTCATCTCGCGGTCGTTGATGATGCGGTGCAGTTCCGTCCGAGCTTCCTCAATTCGCGAATGGTCCGACGAGTCGACGACGAAGATCAGGCCTTGTGTTCCTAGTGGGACGAAAGAGACGATGTCAGCACACGCGAACCGGTCACCGCAAAGGTACAAGCTCCCAAACAAAGTTGGGACGCAAAACAAACACAACCGGAGGGCAGAGCGAGCATGCGTACCGCTATAGTAATGTCTCCACAGAGGCCGAATCTTGTCCTGGCCACCGACATCCCACACGTTGAACTTGACGTTCTTGATCGTCACCGTCTCGACGTTGAAGCCTACCGTGGGGATGGTCGTCACCTCCTGGTTTACCTTGAGCTTGTACAGGATGGTGGTCTTGCCGGCCGCGTCGAGTCCAAGCATCAGGATGCGCACTTCCCTCGATCCGAACAGCTTGTTAAGAAAGGTGGGAAGAGAGAACGCGTTGCCCATGCTGTCGGTGTTGATCGGTCCTTCGCGGACTGTGCTTCCCACGCTTGGGGTCGTTTGTTGCGGGTGTCGAAGGTCGACCGCTGCAGCGATTGGATCGGAACCGGGGATCATGAACTAAGGTGGCTCGGCGGCGGCAGGCGTTGGTCGCGGCAATTGAATTCGGAATTTACACGATAAAGCGGAGCTGAGGCGAGGAGGCTTTGGCGTTTTCGATCGATCGATGTCTCACTATGTCCCTCGAGGCGGTGCGGGCGCGAGCGAAGCTGCCAAATGGAGCGATGGAACCAAGAGAAGAAAAGTCGCGGGGAGAAAAAAAAGGGGCTAGAGCAGGAAACCCGTACGTGTCAGCTGAGGAGATAGATGCCTTGGCTTCATTTCGAGCGAAAGGATGGGAAAGTGAAGGACGATGACGAGATAAGAAGCAGCGGGAAGTTTACGATGCTGCGTGCATGCGCGCGACGAGCAGCAAGGCAAGGCAAGGCAAGCAACAAGCAACAGAAAATGTCCCATACCTCAAATCAGCAGCAGCAGCAGCGGCAGCGGCAACGGTGTGACGTGGGGGTGGGAATACCGGCGAGGATGTTTGTCAACAGTTCGAATTACAGAGAGGATAAGAGTCGCGTTCTAGCAAAAGAAGAAACAAAAAAGAGTTCTCGGGCTGGTTCAGACGCGGGCGGATAGAATTGGACAGGTGATCGGACGGTAGATTGGATTGGGCTGAAGGAAGCTATTTTCGCTCCGGCGGGCTGCTGGAATTGCCCTATCCTATCGTCCTTGCTCACCATGTGTCAGAATTACGGAAGGTTCAGGGGTAGCCACAACAGGGCCCCTGAGAGGGCGTCTGGATGGATCCCAGCCACAGCCCACTTTTCGCCGCCATTTGGGCACTGAACGCTGGGCCGGACCCACGCCGGGATTCAGGCCTGGGCAGAGCAATACATCACACCTTTGCACCCACTACGTTGACCCTGATTTTGCAGCTCTTCTGACACTAGGTGCGGACTCACTAGCTAGCCCATACAGCCACAGCCGACCTAAATTCCCGCGTGGGTCCGGCCCAGTGTTCAGTGCCCAAATGGCGGTAAAAAGTGGGCTATGGCTAGGGTCCAGCCAGACGCCCTCTCATGGGCCCTGTTGTGGTTACCTCTGAACCTTCCATAATTCTGACACGTATAGCTTGCCAAGCCTTAACTCTATATAACTAAAAACCTCGCACCTATATATATATATAGTTGAGGGTCAATAGCCTTTTTAACCTTTTTCCTCTTTTCTGTCACGGAGCTGACGCCTGCTAGTGGATCCGATGCATGCAGCTAGGTGCACCTGGGCAGAGCAATACATCACACTTTTGCACCCACTACGTTGACCCTGATTTCGCAGCACTTCTGACACAGGGCAGGATGGCTGCCCGCCAACTGGAGAACAGTGGACACAAGCCTACGGGTGTAGGGGGAAACGTACTGGACCCGACCACTCAGCGTGCTCGCTCATGTGGCGGTCGCGCCCTTCTGCGCTGCCGTCTCCCGGGGCGGGTCTCAACACAAGTTCGAAACGCCCGCGACGCCACCACGACTACATACTGCAACCTTTGCAAACAATAACAACCACAGCCTAACCCACATAGGTTAGAGTTTCAGATACAGATGAGGATCACGCTTGCTTTGGTGGTGGGTATGGGTCTTGACCGCTGTGTGTCTAGCCTGCGTGGGTTAGGATGCGGTTGTTCTTCTTGAAAGGTTGCGGCACACTCAGGTCAAGGTACTGGTGGCAGTTGTCGTCGATCGCCGTAACCAATGGCCGGCGTCTCCTTGATTGCGAGTGGCCCGTGTGCCATTGGCAGCAAGCATGGCACATCCCCATATCCCCGCGCGTGGGCCTCTAGCGAACTCCACAATACTGTACACGAATCAGAGGGGGCCGTCCATTTCGGCGCGGTCTGATCAGACCGGCTCACGCACCAGTTGACAGAGGGGAAGCCTCTCTCATAGCAATAGCTAGGTAAGCTCATGACCAAAATCTAAGGTACTCCTGCTTCCAAGCACAACCACAACAGCAAAAGCCATGGGCAAAAGCTGGAACCCTTTCTCACGACCTATGATGTACTTCAGCTACTCATAGCTATTTTTCTTTTTTCTTTTTTGATCTGCAGTAGGTGGTGGGAATCCTTCTGGTTCTACCCTGTAAGTTTTCTCTGTGAATTTCTTTTTGTTGCAGAGAATGTGACTTGTGTGACTGGCAGATTCAGCCTGAGAGGTTCAGGGGGGGTAAGGCTGTCAACGCGAGGATCTTGTGGCGTTTGCCACCACCAGAGAAGGACAGAGGGGTCCACGATGAGTTTGCCCGGTATCTTCCAGGTTGATGCTCAGCTAGCTAAGACATATCGAATGATTATAGTGATCGCAACTGCCTCGAGGTGTCCTGTTGTTGCTGCTGCTGGACTGAACAAGCAAGCCAATTCCCAAATGTTCATGTTTGTCGTCTCCCGGCCATCACTCGCCGATGCATGCATGCGTGTGTGGTTGGCTAGTTCATCTCCCGATGCGACACGTAATGATGAAGGGCCCTCAGCCTGCTACCAGTCGTCAAGTTAGACGCCACCGTCCAGTTGCGGTGTAGGTCAGATATATAACATGCCCGTGTTTCCCGCCCGGCTCCCCTCTCTCCATATTGTCACAGAAGTCAAGTCAGCTTCTGTACTCGACCACGTACCGTCGGTCGACAAGCTGCAACGTCACGCTGTTCTCCTCGCCCTCGAACCGCAGGCTGACCCTGCCTGTGGGGCTGTCCCTTCCCATGACCTCGGCCTTATAGAAGGTGGTGCTGTCGGGATAGAGCGCCAGCACAGTCTTACCCTTCTCCAGGTCCGGCAGTTCGAAGTCAGGCCCCGGGATCGGGATCATGCTGCTCGCGCTGGTACGGAACTCGGACCGCTGCTCGGGCGGCAGGTCCGGGTCGGCGTCCTGCACCTTGTACCGCCGCGACTTGCCCTCGCCCAGCACCTGCTGCACCTTGCCCATCATCCACTCGGGGTGCTCGTTGGTCACCGTCGGCTTGGGCTTGAACACCACGTCCTGGCCCTTGTGGAACGTGACCTTGGCCCGCTGCGACGCCGTCGCCGACCCCGGCCCCAGCGACCCCCCCGCCGACTCGGGCGGCACGCTGTCACCCTTGCTCGGTGTGTCACGGTCGCCCCCGCTGCCGCGAGGAGGCATGCTGTCCCGGTTTCCCGACCGATCGCTGCCACCCGCGCTGGTCCCGAGCTTGCGCGTCTGCCCGCTCACCGGCGACGGCACCGGCGAGTCGCCCCCGCCATCAAAGTCGTACACCGACCCCGGATCCCGGTCGCGTTCTCTCTCGACCCTCTGCTGCTCCCGCTCACGTTCTCTCTCGCGCAGCAGCAGCTCACGGTCCCGCTCCTTCTCCCGCTCGCGCTCCTTCTCGCGCTCCTTTTCCCTATCTCGGTCCCGGTCCCGGTCCCGTTCCCGCTCGCGCTCTCTTTCACGCTCTCGTTCCCGCTCCCGTTCGCGTTCGCGTTCTCGTTCCCTGTCCCGCTCCCGCTCCCTGTCTCGCTCTCTGTCCCGGTCCTTTTCCCGCCCGCCCAGCCCGCGGGCAGACGACGACCGGGCCGAGCTGGAGAGCAGCCCGCTGGACCGCTCGCGGCCGCCGAGGCTCGACGGGCCCGATGCCTGCGACTCGGCGTCTTCCCTGGCTTTCACCAAGGCGCGGAGGACGGTGATGTGCTCGATCAGTGCGTCGATCTGCTGCTTAGAAAGGTCGGCGCCCTTAACGCCGCCCCGGAGCAGGTTGTCGAGCTTCTGCTCCTCAGCGGCCAGGTCGACCGTGTCCTTGTTCTTGACGATGTAGTTGTCCTGGGCGATGATGTTGCGCAGCGAGTCGTTGCTGCTGTTGACGCCGTCCACCATGGTGCGCAGGTCGTCCTTGATCTGGCTCCAGAGCTGCGCCTCCTCGCCCTGGGTGCTGCCGCTGTTGCGGTTGGGGCCGCGCGCATTGCGGTTTCTGGCCGACATGCTGGGCGGGGCGCTGCCACCTGCGGTGCTTGTGATCGTGGTTTATCGTTACTATGTGTCGTTATTCGTCGTCGTCGTTGGTGTGTGTGTGGGCTGTCGTGGCCGCGGGGGAACAAGGTGGTTGGGCCGGGGGTTGGCGCGGATGGGATGAGATGGTATTTACGGCGTATGCTGCCCTTTGTGCTGTTAGTCACCCTGGACGCAAAAGAGAATTGCATACGACAAACCGCCGGGGCATCATCAATGGCAATCAAACGCACTAAGAAACAGAGCGAGCGTTGCATACCTCGGTTATCTATGTGTTGGTTGCCCTCAGACCCAAGCGGGCTGCACAGCAAAGGCCACCGCAACGGGATACAGGTACCGATGGAGATGCAGGTTGTCCGGGTGCAAGTGCGAGTACGGGTGCGAGTTCGAGGGCGCGTCGCGGCAACATTTCATTCCATTTCATAGGCCGTCGTGGAATCAGGGGGAAGGAGCCGGGGACGTCTGAGGTTGAGGTGAAGCCTTCCGCGCCTCCTATTCTGTCGATGAATACATCCAGCAGGCGCGCCCTGGAGCCAAGGACCTACGGCGTATGAATGTTGCGTCAGCGTTACCCACGCAAGGTTCACCAGCGTGTAGGCTGCAGGGGCAGAAGTGGTCAGTGCGCTCAATACTAACGCTACGCTACTATCCCCCACGTGTTGGTCCTGCGACAGGCGCGCCGTCCAAATATGGAAGTCAAGGAGGAGGAGTCGACATAAGAAGTCGACAACAAGATTCGGATGGGATTCCACTGCGGGGTCCAAGCGGGTCCTCCCTTCACTGGCAGCTGCCGGCAAAACCCAACAACCCCATTTGATGTGACGTAAAGGAGGGGTGACGAATACCATACGGGTAGCTTCACCAGCAGCGTCAACAAGATCCAAGGCCCCAAAAGACACAAACCACGAGGAACGTCCCCTATCGCCATCTTTTCTTCCCGCAACTCTCAACCGCCATCTCCAGGATGCAGGTCCCTTTGATTCGACTCCAATGCGGAGTCAATTCCTACGACTGGGGCAAGAAAGGGCACGCTTCGGCGGCGGCCAAGTTCGGGGCGGCGACGCCCTCCGACTTCACCATCCAGGATGACAAGCCCTACGCCGAGGCAAGGCACCACCACCGCTCTCACCCTCACCCTTACCCTCTCATGACTCGCAGCTAGCTAACGACGGACACGGTGCGGGATAACAGCTGTGGATGGGCACGCATCCGTCCAACCCGTCCAAAGACCTCCAGACAGGCCGCACCCTCCTCGACCTCGTGCAGGACAACGTGTCGCTGCTCGCGCCGTCAGTCGCCGCGCGCTACCGCAAGAAGCTGCCCTTCCTGCTCAAGGTGCTCTCCATCAACAAGGCCCTGTCGATCCAGGCCCACCCCAACAAGACGCTCGCCGAGCAGCTGCACGCCCGCGACCCCAAGAACTACCCCGACGACAACCACAAGCCCGAGATGGCCATCGCCATCACCGACTTCGAGGGCCTCTGCGGCTTCCGCCCGCCGCGCGAGATCGCCCACTTCCTCGCCACCATCCCCGCCCTGCGCCAGCTCGTCACCGATCCCATAGCCCAAGAGTTCATCGATACCGTCCAGCCAGAAGCCGCCACCGCGGCCAACAAGGCGGTCCTCCAGAAGGCCTTTGCCGCAGTCATGTCCTCCTCCCTGGAATCCATGACCGCCGCGGCCACAAGCCTCGTCTCCGCCGCCCGCACCGAAGGTGCCTCCTTCGCAGCCGGCGGCGTCCCCGCCACGTCGGGCGGCGTCCTCGCGGAGCTCGTCACCCGACTCCACGGCGAGTTCGGCGCCGACTACGGGCTGTTTGTCCTCTTCTTCCTCAACTACGTGACCCTCTCAGCCGGCGAGGCGCTCTTCCTCCGCGCCGACGACATCCACGCCTACCTCAGCGGCGACATCGTCGAGTGCATGGCCAGCAGCGACAACGTGGTGCGCGCGGGCCTGACGCCCAAGTTCAAGGACGTCGATACCCTCGTGTCCATGCTGACGTACAACTACGCCCCCATCGACGAGCAAAAGATGCACCCCGTCGATTACCCCTACGTCACGCTCAACCGCACCGCCTATAGCGCCGGCAGCGTGTCCCTGCTGTACGACCCCCCGATCGACGAGTTTAGCGTCGTCAGGACCGTGCTGCGCGGTGCCGACGGCGCCAAGGCCACGTTTGACCCGCTGGACGGGCCGAGTATCATTATTGCTACGGCGGGTAAGGGCAAGATCTCGGTCGGCCCGACGGTGATGGACTTTGAGGAGGGGTGGGTGTATTTCGTCGGCGCCACGGCCGAGGTGGTCCTCGAGAGCGAGGGCACCGACGAGGACGATGAGTTCATCACCTTTAGAGCGTTTTGCGAGATCGAGGATCATAGTAATGGTGCGTGATAGAGTAATTATAGGAGAGGTGGATGTGGATGTTGTGAGTGATGGATGCACGATTAATTACAGCAGCCATGGTAGCGTTGGTCATCACGATGTTGGGGTAATCTAGGAATATCTGCCAAATAATTAGTTGGTGGTTGTCTGCTGTGGTGTTGTCTTGTCGATAATGTAATCATGTGCGCTGCTTCTCGGAGTATGAGATTGAGGGCTCTCGCAATTCGGGTTAGAGATTTGGTTGTGCTCCACGGATATGTTTGCTGATGTTGAAGACTCGGATAGTGAGATGCTGACCATGGTTTTGAGTCATTTATTTTCATCGTCGTAGTGCAGATATCTGCGGGTGTTAGTAGGGAATCATGTTTTCTATCTGATTAAGTGGCAGTCGCAGTCTCGACCTAGCCACGTGGATACTGATTAGAAGTCTATTGCTTCCCGGTGCTTCCCTGAGTCGGAGTTCGCGTTTTCGGACGGTGAGGGCGCGGTTTGGTTTTGCCAAAAGCTTCAATTCGGGTTGGGAGTTTCACAACTAGATACTTGATTTCAATCTAACTTATCGCCCATTGACAGCTTTGAGATAGAACATAGTTTAACATGAGGTGGGTTAATACATAGATAAAGTTGAATAAGTGATAAATATACCGGGAAAGAAAACGGTCCCAAAGTTATTCTACGATTCAAATAATAACACTGATTACTAGGTAGACAGATAGGAGGAAACTAAGACGGTGTATTCTGGTAGTTGATAATGGATCTAGTATGCGCCTGACTGGCTTGGTCAGTTGTGAACAAGGAAATGGAGATTATATGGCGTTCTTTTCGTCGTCGAGCTAGATGCAGTGAATCATTTTGAAACCACAAGTTCTGATAACCACCCTATTATATTTTAACTCGATTAGCTGATCGTGGAACTCATCATGAGAATTTCTTTTCTTTGTCTTTATTGACTAGTCGGTTCTATTTGAATCCCGTCTGGAATTCTCATGAAGAATTCCGCGGTCTAGGAGGAAGTTAGTGGTTTGATGTGTGAATTAATTACCTATTTATCAATGTCTCCAAAAGTGTCACGGCGCCAACCTAGGACTAGGTAAATACCTAGACTTGTTGTTCTATGAAGAAGGGAAAGATAAAGTCTCTGCCCTCGAGGTCTCTATATATGGGGTGCCCTGTGGGTCGGCCCTGACTCGCCGGCAAGGCCGGTCCTTATGCCTTGTGGTGCCGTGACAAAAAGTCCAGGATTAACTCATCTCAACTGGTATCAATCCAGGTACCTTTGGACTTGGTCGTCGAACTGAGAGGAAACGTAATGTTTATCAACGATATATTGCCCTGGATAGGTCTGTGTGAGATAATACTCTGGTGCTCAAAGACTTGAGATGGGTAAACGGTGAAGTACCGTCCCAATTCAAAATGTTCGAGTTATAACCTGTTCTGGGTCACGCCTCTAGTAGGTGAGCTTGAGAGATATGATTGATCTTGGTTACGTTAGTGCTAGATGATTCATTCACCGTTGCCAGGTGTTAGAGTTGTGTTCCAGGTCACTATCTAAGTAATTGTGTTCATTGGTCGGCTAATTATTCTTCTCCTTTCCATGAAAGAAAACGACATCTTTGAACAGGGCCCTGAATCCAAATAACAAGCACTTAATTACTCAACCCAATTAAGGAGATAGTTTGAGTTCTATTTTCTGACTTTCGCGTGTGATGTTCGCTTTGACAAGACCCCGGATGTAAGTCACGAGCAATGAGCCCAAGGAATTTAAGGAGCCGGTGATAACTTTCCTTGCCAGCTACCTTACCTACCTGCATCAAGTAGGTTAGTACCTAACACCCAATCTTCATTGCTCTTCTTTTGTTTCTACCTGTTTCCATTCCCCCACTTTCTCGACAAAAACTGACTGCATAAATGTCATCATCAGCAGAACGATAAACATCGACAACAACCCGTGCGTGCCTCCTTTTATCCGCCCGTCCCGCCTTCTCTTGACTAGCACTAACACTAGCCGCCTCACACTCACGCACACCCACACGCACACACGGTGGTTAGGTATTTACCCAGCGGGCTACTCGCTTGTGTTTTGTTTCTACTGCACGCCCGCCGCGTCTTTCGGATATCCGAAAGCCCAACACTATAGTGCCCTGGCGGGTCGGCCTTGGCGAGTCTGAAAATAGACACGGCTCGAGATGGGGCCTTGTTTATTTTCCGCGTGGGAACTGAAAGCACATGTTCTTGGTGCAGAAGGCAAATAAACCTGCTTGAAAATATCCCCGTTCAGTTGCCCGCCCCGGAACTTGGATTTCGGGTAATGGGAACAGCAGGGAGACAGGCTCGGAGTTGGAGGGGCGGGCGCCCGGCGAGGATGAGTGGGATATTTCTACTGCGATGGGTCGGTTAAGGATAGAAAAGAATCATCCGACGCTGTGGAACGACGGGCTGGGCTGGCGGATGGGATGGGATGGGATGGGAAGGGATGGGGGGCGGAGGGAGGGTTCATGGGTTGAGATTGATGTTGTGGGATCGACAGGCAAGGACGGCACGGAGGGTGGCGGTGATGTTATGGTGGGTGCACATGCAACTGATCTTGATCTTGACAATGTGTGGTGCTGCGATGGTGCCCACACTGGAGGGTGGTGGGTGAGTGGCTTCCCTGGTTGCAGGGTTTGTCTCATGGCTCAGGTATTGTAGTCTGCCTTCACCACTTCACGTTAAAGCCAGAAACCGAATAAATCGCATTACGGTTGAGTCATGGGCGCCCAGCGCCATGGACTCGTTCACTGACCATTGCCACCGCCCCGGCCATCCGGTAAGAGAGTGGCAGTAGTGTGACTTCACAGAATGCCTGGGATTTCCAATGGCTAGGTCGAGGTGGTATGTTCGTGTCGGCCACACAAGACACCTACCGCTGTGGATGCGTGCGGGTTTGGATCGCAGAGGGAGACAGTGCGACACATTCCCATTGGTTGTCGTTGTGTTCGTGGTTCGCAGTCCGCTGACCTGTCGATGTGATGTGTGCCTGGGTAATATGGAGGTAATATGGGATAGACCGCGAAACCTGGGTCGTGGATATTGGGAGCGTGTTCCGGGCTCTTGGCTTGTTTGTTGACGGGATACCGGGTGAAGTGTGCTGTTACTGCCCAGGAGTTCAGTCGAGAGGTAGGGAGTTGAGGTTGGTATAAATACGGTTGGTCGAGTCTGCTGGTCTTGGTCAAAGGGTTTCACTCTTCATCCGACACTCTCTTCCACCACTACAATCCTCCTCGTCCTGGACTTTGCGTCATCGAACTCAGAATACCACATCGAAGCCATGGTTCGCCCGATTGTTTTCGTGCCTCTTCTGGCTGGGACGGCGATGGCGCAATGGAGGCCGACCTGGAGACCGCGGCCGACCCAGACTTATTATCCGACTCCCCCTCCTCCAACCCAGGCGACTCCAACCGCAACCTATATCGCTCCTCCTCCGAACGCGGCTGGGACCCAGTCCCTCTATGGCCAATGTTAGTCAACCCAGGGCTAAATATGCGTGATGTGTTGGACATGTTTGTCCTGGCTTAGATGAATGGCTGAGCTGATACAATCAACTTGCGGTTAGGCGGTGGGCAAGAATGGACCGGCCCCTATATCTGTCCGAGTGGAGCGGCGTGCAAGAGCGGCAAGTATGTACAGCAGCTTCCCTGCATGAGCATCGAACAAGGGATCCCAGCCACTGACGCCTTGTGTCTCTGTGTTGCAGTCAATGGTACTCTCAGTGCGTCGCCGTCACCGGCGCAGGCGGACCGGCGAACCCGCCCCCCAGTGCAACAGATCTCGTGACCAGGACCCTCACCACCATCTTCAGCGTCGGGGGGCCGACACCGACAGTCATCTCGACGCGCATCACTTACCTCACACCGAGACCTTCCTCGACCGCGACGTCGTTTGTGACTGTAACCCTCGTGCCGGACGAGCCGTGTGATCAGGACTGGTGCAGATGAAAAACAAGAACAAGAAAAAAAAAGTCTGGGGAGGCTGAAGAAGGGTCGGGACTCGGTTGAGGTGGGAGGAAGGCGGGGTGGAGGAGTGCTGGGACTGGAACTAATGTATAGGTAACCTTAAGATGATAACACCGTTGTGGGGACGAAAGGGGTGTTTGAATGTGACTTGTGGGCTGTTCATTGTATGATCAGGTGCTAGGCGTGACTGCCCGACGCTGGCCAAGCTTCAGAATCCATTTAGTCGGGAAAGAGAACATGAAGGACGAGAATTCTTCTGTTTTCATGATATCGTCGGGTCTGGTCTCTTTACGTAACCACTGTGAATTCTGTGATCTCTAGGGCTGATGCAACCGGCTCACCCTCAGCCAGACAACGAAGGCCTCGGTACCTGATTCGGATTGTTTAATTCAACTGGTCACCTACACTAGCAGGCGGCCGTCATGGTAGTCACAGTAGTGTGTACCTTATGCATGGGTACCACCAAATGGCTTCGAGACGGCAGACGGCAGCGGCACACGAGCAGGCATCATGCAGCCAGACAGTCTGTATGACACAATGATCAGCGTGGATGCGGTTGCAATTTTTGAGACAGTGGCTGCATCTGGCAGCGTGGTTGGTAGAGGTCACGAGGGTGCTGATCTTTGGTCCTTCGAACGTGGAATTTCCAGATGCACCGGGCTTGCAAGCTGCAACACGAACTTGGGCATGCCATGTTCGTGTCCGGGCCCGTCAATGGTCCGTTGTAAGCGACGCCAAGGCGAGACAATCACTGGATATATTTGGGTCGAGAAGGAGTAGAGCCAGTAGAATCAAAAGACGAGACAGACTTTTCAAATCAGCACGCGGGATACCGGTACCTAGAATGGCAAGAGCTGAGGCGAGCATGAGCAGTTGTGAATTAGGTAACCGGCACCACGAAAAATCCACAGAACAGCCAAAGAGCACAGCATGCGAGACATGACCGCTCACGGCCGTGCTCGGTGATGGGGGATGTGTACGTCCCAAGCGGCGCCCCCGCGTTCGTGTGTGACTTGAACAGACACCGAGGGGAGGGTCTTTCCCTGCATTTGCACGGACCGAGGGAAAGAGCTCGGTCGGGGCGTCCTCGGGGGAGCAGATGCATCGTGCAGCTGTGTCGGAGATGGGCGAGTTTTGTGTTTGGCCTTTCCTGCTCGGTTGGGCAAATCAGAAGACGGCATTCCATGGACACGTGCGCAGAGTCCAGAACTTTGGCCAAAATGATTTATAGGCGTACCCAAACCGGTGGGGTGGCTCCAGGTGGCTCCTTCCGTCAACGTCAACGACGTTCCAAAGAGAGCAGGTCCAACTGGGGCCCTGGAGAGTGGGGCGGGCAATTGGACCAAGGGGAGACCGGCCATGGCACACGTGGGAGAAGGACGGCTTCTGAGCGGGTGCCAGATGCATCGAGGCTTGGCGACCCTGGTGCCTTCTGTGCTTGTTCCAATTCCTCGCCGTCCATCAAGCATGTAACCCACAACCCGCCACCCCAGCTGCCGCCAAGCCCTGCCAAGAGCCGCACGCCGGCGAATCAGCGACGCGCCCCGTCTGAAGCTCTGGCTAGCCCGCGCATTTAAGACTCCTCTTTCGTCCTGCCAAGATCGTTGGCGAGTCTCGCCAATTCCGCGCACCTAGTCAACGCTACGGCGCGCCGCCCCAAAGGAGCTACTGGCGATCCCCAAAATCGATATCGACGACCTTCCCCAGTCTCTGTGGTCTTGGCCTGAATGCCTAGACAGTCGTGGACTGGGCGAGCGAGACTCCCTCCGCTGCGCGCGCCATTGCCATTGCGAATCACACGCGACCAGTCGAGAACGTGGCAGGCAATCCGTCAGAACTCGCCAGGCGTGCGCCCGTCGCCAGTCGCCAGGCGGTCGGCGGACAAGTCTTTGTGAGTCTTGGCCGCCACTGATCCTCCGTCCCGTCTCCATTTACTCCACGCCCTCGTCGCCGCTGCCCGCCCACTACCGCCCACATGCGGCCACATGCGCCCGCAAAGTGCAATCAAGCCCGCAGGACAGCCAGACATGCTT
Source organism: Podospora appendiculata (assembly GCA_033675105.1). NCBI lineage: Eukaryota > Fungi > Ascomycota > Sordariomycetes > Sordariales > Podosporaceae > Podospora > Podospora appendiculata. The sequence continues at coordinate 108,324 of JAULSO010000007.1, read as the reverse complement.
CGGTCAACGAACCGGGAATGGCCAGGGTCGGTGGCGGGCGGGGGTCGCAAAAGCACCAGCACGAGCATGGATGCTCGACGCATGGCCGACCTGCAGTCCTGCAGTGATTCTCAGTCCCGCCTGCTGGCCTGCATGTGCTTCCTATTGCTGGGAGCTTGCCATCGTATAGATACCACATAAAAGCACTTGTTATTGTCCCCCTCTGGTCTCCCTTGTCTCTCAGCAGCAGCAGCAGCAGCAACAGCTCCGACAACACTCCCCCCCCAACTGTCTGCAACGACTGCCAGCCTGTTCGCCTGTTGGCCGTCTCAGTCACCATGACGCTCGATCAGTATACCTATGTCTTCGTCATTGGCACCCTGTTTGCCATGCTCGATGCCTTCAACAATGGCGCAAGTGAGTTGCCCTGATTTGGCCGTCTCTGGCGGCTTTCAATCGGCCGCGACCCTCATGCTGACTTTTGATTTCTCTCCTCAGACGATGTGGCAAACGCCTGGGCAACCAGTGTTTCCTCACGGTCCATCTCGTACCGACAGGCCATGATCTTCGGCACCATCTTTGAAATGCTCGGAGCCATTACGGTCGGAGCACGGACGGCCGATACCATCAAGAACGGCATCATTCCTAACTCGGCCTTCCGCGGTGATGCCGGCGTGCAGATGCTCGCCTTCACCTGCGCCCTCGCCGCTGCCTCCACTTGGGTGATGTGGTGCACGCGCCACTCTGCCCACGTCTCGTCCACCTACTCTCTCATCTCGGCCATTGCTGGTGTCGGTGTCGCAACCGTCGGCGCCTCGCAGGTCCAGTGGGGCTGGAACGATGGCAAGGGTCTCGGTGCCATCTTCGCCGGCCTCGGCATGGCTCCCATTATCTCGGGTGGCTTCGCCGCCGCCATCTTCCTGCTCATCAAGTTCACCGTGCACATCCGCAAGGACCCCGTGCCGTGGGCCATCTACACCTCGCCCTTCTTCTTCCTCATCGCCGGCACCATCTGCACACTCTCCATTGTCTACAAGGGCTCCCCCAACCTCGGCCTCAACAAGAAGCCGGCGTGGTATGTGGCCGCAGTCACCATGGGTACTGGCGGTGGTGTCTGCCTCCTGTCTGCCATCTTCTTTGTCCCCTACGTCTATGCCCGCGTTCTCAAGCGCGACTACACGGTCAAGTGGTGGATGTTCCTCTACGGCCCTCTGCTCCTGAAGCGCGAGACCCCTGCCGATGCCGACCGCGCCCGGGTCCCCGATTACGCCGTCATCCAGGAGGACGTTGAGGAGGAGTCCTCGGCCAAGTCGGTCAGCGACCACGATGCCCCCCAGAAGACCGAGGCTGGAGTCCTGACCCCCACCGAGGCCAAGGAGAAGAGCCTGGTTGTCGAGGAGACTGCACAGGCCAGCTATAAGGACCTCATGATCCAGGGCAAGGCGCGCATGGACGCGAAGCTCTGCAAGAAGCGCGGTCCCCTGGGCTGGGCCATGCGCACCCTCCGCGACAACCCCTGGGGCGCTGGCCAGATGTACGAGCTGCACAACATCAAGATCCTCCTCATCCGCATCCCTGCCATGATCGTCTGCGGCGCCCTCTACGGACTCAACTACGACATCCACGCCGCCCAGACTGGCATTTCCGGCACCCCTGAGGGGCAGCGCATGGCCCGCGTCTACGCCAACGCCGAGAAGTACCCCAACGAGGTCGAGCACACCTACTCCTTCGTCCAGGTCCTCACTGCCTGCACTGCCTCCTTCGCCCACGGTGCCAACGACATCGGTAACTCGGTTGGTCCCTGGGCTGTCATCTACGGTGCCTGGTCCACGGGCAGCGCCGCCCAGGCCAAGGCCCCTGTTCCTCTGTGGCAGCTTGCCGTTCTGTCCCTGACCATCTCCCTCGGCCTGGTTACCTACGGCTACAACATCATGAAGGGTAAGCCTCAGCCCTCCGTCTGTCTACGCGCATTTGAACCGATTTGCTAACGTCATTCAACAGTCATGGGTAACAAGATCACCTACCACTCCCCCAGCAGAGGCTGCTCCATGGAGATGGGCGCCGCCATCACCGTCCTCGTCTTTTCCCAGTACTCTCTCCCCGTATCCACCTCCATGTGCATCACGGGCGCCACCGTCGGTGTCGGTCTCTGCAACGGCACCTTCAAGGCCGTCAACTTCCAGCGAGTCGGCCTCCTCGTACTGTCGTGGATCGCCACGATCCCCATTGCCGCTACAATTGGCGGTGTGTTGATGGCGTTGATCCTCAACGCTCCCCACTTTGCTTCGTAAGCGGGTGCGAGCGAGCGTCTGAGATCCGCCGTCACGGGATAACGGCTGGATGATGAACATGAATAGATGGTGGGAGTTGCAGTTAATATGTTGGACCGAGGAGTTGTGGAGTTGGAGTCGTGTGGCCATAGTCACTTGACTGGCCCGGCCGCGCTGAGCGTCAAATTGAGATACCAGATGGATCGTTGCATTCATTCATTTACATTACCCTATATACCTTGTCAATCAAAGCGCATTGCTTGCTTAATATATCCGCTGGATCATTTCGGCCCTGCCAAGATTTGCTCTCCGCCCCAGACTCTTGGCATAACGTGCAAGCGTGTAGCTCCATGTCATGTGGCCGAATGGTGACACTCGGGCTCTTCATGACGACTCGAAATTTCCATCTCCCTTCCGTGACAAGTGCTCATAAACAATTCACTTACACTACAACGGCAGAACGGATCAAACGCCGTTCGTGACTGGATTCAATCCTACAAATGCCTTCCTAGTACCTAATAGGTCATCAACATTCCTGGACAATGGGACAGCAAGCGCCCGCCTCAAACTTTACCGAAATCCCAATCATCAACCTCGCACTCGCCTCTGGCTCTAGCTCACCCGCCGATAGGGAATCATGCCTCACGCAGCTCCGCCATGCGCTCACAAACGTCGGGTTTCTCTACATCGTCAACCACGGCGTTCCCGAAACCGCCATCTCCAATGTCGTTGAGATCTTGCCCCGGTTGTTTGCCATGCCCGACGAGGCAAAGGACGAAGTGGCGCTGGGGAACTCGCCGCAGTTCCTGGGATTTAGTGGGAATGGCGCTGAGACCACGGCGGGTAGGAGGGATCGGAGGGAGCAGTTTGAGTTTGCTACTGAGTTGGGGGAGGTTTGGGATGATGCTGCAGGGGGGGTGCCGTTGTATGAGAGGCTTAGGGGGCCGAATCAGGTATGTCAGGTGGGTGCATCGTGTTTGCGTCCCAAGTGTGTTCATGGTGTTTGTTTCTTTCTGTTTCAAGTTTATTCGATCATGTGCAGACGTGCACAATCCACAACGTTGACAGACACTATTTCTATAATTTAGTGGCCATCCGGCTATCCAGAGATCCGCCCGGTAGTAGAAACATACATCCACGAGCTGACCCTTCTCGGAGAACGATTTCTGCGTCTCGTCGCCGAAGCACTCTTCCTGCCCCCAGAAACGTTCTTCAGCTTCCTCTCCGAGCAGCACCGCCTCAAACTCGTGCACTACCCCGCGACAGACAACGAAACTGACAGTGACAGCGAGCAGCGCCAGGGCGTCGGCCCGCACAAAGACTCGTCAGGCTGGTGGACGTTCCTCCTCCAGGCGTCGCCACCGCACGTGCGCGGCCTCCAAGCGCTGAACAAGCAGGGCGCGTGGGTCGACGTGCCGAATATCGCCGGCTCGTTCGTTGTGAATATTGGGCAAGCTTTTGAGGTCGTTACGAATGGGGTCTGTAAGGCGACCACGCACCGCGTTGTCCTGGCTGGGCCGGAGTCGGAGCGGTTCAGTGTCCCGTTCTTCCAGGGCGTGAGGCGGGATTTGACGCGGGGGAAGGCGGTGGGGAGTTTGAAGGGGCATTTTGAGAGTTGGTCAACTGGACCAGGAGGTGATGGGTTACATGCGCATCAGCCGCAGCTGGAGACGGAGAGGGAGATTGACTCCCCTTTCTTGAAGGGCAAGTACGACACATGGGGGGAGAGTCAGTTGCGGACAAAGATCCGCAGCCATCGGGACGTGGGGAGGAAGTTTTATGGACAGGTGTTTGAAGAGTATGTTAACGATGATTAATTCTCGGTTCGAGGATACGTAGAATGGTTAGGGGACTTTATGAGTGCACTGATTAGTTCCAGTCATCAGCATGTCTATGTCCTCATGCATTCCCAGTTGTTTATCCCGAATGTTTCCACTGATCATCATAACATGCAGTATCTGAATTAACACCCTCCAAATTACAACTTGTTAATATTACCCTCCATCAATCTCGCCACTCTGGGAATCTGAATAACACCTCAACCAAATAACCCAAACCGTAGAGCCCCCAACCATCCAGCCTTAATCAATCCTCGCACACACTCGCCCCGCAAGCCCTCGGCTCCTCCTCGACAGGATACCAAGGACAGTCCACCTTGTACGCGGCGACCCCACCCTCAGGGCTCCAGCACCCGCCCGTGCCGGACACGATGCCCGGGTCGGAGCAGTCCGCCGTCTGGAACACGGTGACGCGACACCGCGGCTCGAGCACGGTCACGGACAGCGACTTGGCGCGGCCGCTGTGGTGGCTGTTTGCCGGGATGTCGGACACGGCCGTGCAGGCGCCGCAAGCCTCGCCGAAGGGCACGTGGGCGAGGAAGGGGGCGCTGCTGCCACTGCACCCGTCTTGGGTCGAGAGCGTGAAGCAGGTTACCAGGTCGCCGTAGTTGGTCACCAGGGCGAGGGTCGGTGTGAGGAGGGTTGTCGTTAGAGAGAGGAGGAGGGTGGGGAGATGCATTTTGCTGGCTGCCCTCGGCTGGTTTGTGGTGGTCTTGGTTGAGTGGTGTTGGAGAGGTTCTGTTTTGTGATTTGATCTCTCGTGGTCAGACTGGTGTGTTTGTCTTGATGTATTTAGTGTCTGGGTTGGTTTTGTGAGAATAGGATTCAAGTTGAGCATGGGACGAGACTGAAAGGCAAGACCAACTCCTTGGACACGGGGAAGAAGTGACATTTGTAGCCGGTAATTATGATTTAGCCTTTCACAAACCACTCAAGATCAAACAACCACATATCGTGGCCTCGCAGCCCGTGACACGACCAAAAGGATTCCCAACGACGTGCACGCATCAACTGTGCAGCCCGTGCCAAACGCAGGGCCAACGGATTCGGAGCTCCGAGGTTGATTAATATTGGCGGAGATCTCAGCCGGCGACAGTGTCGATTGGCCAAGTCTCAGTTCGACGCTGGGGCAGTCCAATTTCGGCCCCAAGCCACCACCAACGCCAGCCCTTACGTCCCCAGAGACATCCATGGACCCAAGCCAACGCAAATATAGGTCTGCCCGCGGGCAAATGGGCCGCCCGAAAATGCGGCCGGGGAAGGCGGATTTTTAGCCAGGTTGGACTGGATCCAACGGCGCTCCGAGGGTGTATTGCGTAAAAAGAATGCAGCTTCACCCGCGCATCGCCTCCATGGATGCAAGTTGGAGATGGTGATCGGCGCGTAGTAGATTCTCATTTTCTGCACGTACATGCAGTTGAAGGTTCGGGTGGTGTAACACCAGAAAGTGGCCCGTCTAAATACGTCTGTCCAGCCCCGCTTATTATCCTCCAACCTGTCCAGTCGCGAACTGCGTCTGCCAGGGGGGAACCCTAACCCTTCCACGGCTCTGTTCGCTGCTCTTTCCTTCTTTCCGTCCCTGGGCTCATTTCGATCGCGCTTGTCGCCCCACCACGACCAGCGCCTAGTTCTTGTCTAATCTGCCAGCAGCAACCTCCGACCGTCGTGCATGAAATCCGAGACACCAGCACTGAGGAAGCGGAAGTCAATCACATGGACTCGGATCGGGAGCCCAAACTTCCCACCACAGTCACTCGTCGCCCCTTCACCTGGGGACCCAGCGACGGCCTCAAGGCTGGCGGCATTGGTCGAGCGGCGACCGACGAACTGAGACTGCTGTTCCGCAAGGGAGCCGCTCAATTTCGCCTCGACAAGGCAACACGGCCCTGGATCACGGCCCAGCTGCGGCTTTATGGCGTCCCCTTTGACATTGAAGTCCGAAGAGCAGCCCGAATTGATAGAAACCCTTGAGAAGGCATTCAGGGCTGGAAAGGTTCGTTTTTCTTTATTTCTTTTTCCTCTTTTCTTTTTAACACTGGCGAAACTCTCTACTCGACTTCAAAATATCCGCGGTACTAGTAAGCATCGGATCTCACGAGCCACGGCTGATTGGATTCCACGAGGATCGATGTCTGTTTAGTGCATCGTTCCGACGCCAGAAGTCGAAGCTGCGGAACACGCCCTTCGCCTCAAGTGCAAGGCCGCGGTAGAGAAGCACCCCCAGCTCGTGCGACAATGTAAGGACAAGAACTTCGCCAAGGTTGAGGGCGGTCCAACAGACGAGGCCGCGTTCGACGCCGACCGCTTCCTGGCCAAGTACTTCCTGGATGGCTTGCATGGCCGCCCGGACAGAGCCAAGACGAAGGAGCCAGTGGCCCTGAGTCTCCATGTGCCCTGCTACGACAACCTCGAGAATGCAATCCAAGCCATTCCCGGGCTTGCCTTCCACGCGCCGCGACACCTTGGCATGAGCGTCGTTGGATGGGATACCGAGCTTGACAGAGGGATCGAGCGCGAGTTTGCCAAACTCAGCTCCGGAAGCGACGGTATTAGCGATGTCTACACTCCTACCCGCGAGGCAGCTTATGACTTCAACCGTTTTCTCCAAAAGTACTTCCGCGTCGACGTCAACGGCGTGGCTACTGGCACTCAAGACAAGGAGAAACCTTCAGCCCCCGTCACACTGTATTCCTTCTTTTCTGCCGGTTTTGCTCTTGTCAGTGAATTCGCGGCCAGGGTTCCGGCCTTCAGTGTCACGCATCTCGACCATAAGTACTGGATGGAAAGCATGATCCTCGGATGAGACGCCGCCAAGGTTGACGCCGAGGTCGCGCGCATGGAAGAGAAATACCGACTTAAGGAAGAGGAGATCCGCCGCCAGGACGAGGAGTGGGCTGCTGAGGACAAAGCCCGGCGGGAGGAGGCGGTGCGCAGCATCTACAGGCCTCATCATGAGTTCGTCGCGCGACAAAAGTCCGGGGCCGCTAAGCCAGAGGTCTTCACCCTCGACCAACTCGTCGGGTCATATGTTGTGCGATGGGACGGCAAGGATGGGGCCAATTATAGCGATCAGGTCAATAACCAGCTGACGCTCGACGTGTTCCCGGCCAAGAGCACGCACGGCGTCACGGCGTCCTTCTCGTTTGGCTTCTTCGAGGGGACTATGCTTTTGGCTTTGTCCCAGCGTGAGGTTGTGCTGCTGAGGGACGAGCAAAAGAAGGACAACCCGTACGCAGAATCAGACACTAAATCGGATCTTGTTGGCACTGGATATGGCAGAGATGAGGATGAGAGGGCTGATATCATTGACTCGTTGGGGTTTGTTATTTCGACCGCAAATGCCAGTCCTGCCGGCCCCGCTCATCCTTCCACACCCACTGACAAGAAACGGCGAGTCGGTGATGTCGCGGACCCTTGGGGTGTGCAGGCTGCCTTGGCCAAGCGGCAAAAGCCGAACGTTCGGGTGAAGAAGGAGGAGGACGATGACGACGAAAATGTTGGAGCGAAACCTCTGGTCAAAATCAAGAAAGAAGAGGAGGAGGAGGAGGATGCCAAACCGTTGGCAAAGACCGACACCGAGCCGAGCCGCTTCTATTTCCAGTTTGCCTACAGCATCGTCGAGGGATACCCGGACGTCGACGACGAGAACCAAAATGTTGGATATATCGACTTTGACATGTCCAGCTCCTCGGGTGCCGGTGTTTTTCACATCTGTTGTTGGTTCTCTGGCCCACAGCACTTTTCCATCTTCAAGGTCGCCGGTGAGCCGTCTGGCAACAAGGAGCCCATGTCTTGGTTCGAGTTTGACGGCAGACGCTGAGGTAGTTGGTGAGAGTACTACCTGGTATCCGAATTAACTAATGAATGCAATGGCTGCCAGTCGCGAGCAAACATGATTAAAACACATAAGAGGTCGCTTTGTGTAAAGAGTGTCCCGTGCCATTATGTTCAATTTTTAACGGAATGAAAACTTGCAGTGAGCCGCCCGAACCTTCGAAGCAGGCAATCCCACCGCAACGAAACTCATAAAAACTACCACAATCCTTAGTCGCGCAAGACATAAACAAAGAAACGCAAGGGGTATCCACCTCGCATCCAACGTGCCAGCTCTGCTTTCTCCTGCTTCATCTCTTCTCATCGTTGTTCTTCTCGTCCATGGCAATGCACAGCGCCACCATGAGCGCCATATCGACACCAGGCGCCACGGTGAGCGCATACGTCTGCTGCCCAAACAGAAGATCGCGGCCGCTGAGCAGCTTGCGATCGATGCGCGCCACCACGGCGCCGTTCTTCTTGTCGATGATGTCGGCGGCCGTGTCGAACCAGTTGCCCTTCATCTCCAGGGCCTCGGCGGTCCCGTTGGCGCTTGTGAAGGTTGCCGTGGCCTTGGAGCCAAAGACTGCACGCGCGCCCGGAACGGCTTGTCAGCTTTTAATGATTAAGGATGGACCAAAAAAAAAGGAAAGGCTTACGCGTAAAGCTGCTCTTGACCTCCATCAGCTTCTTCTTGCTCGGGTCCTCGACCGCGTAGGTGGTGTGGATCAGGTGCAAGAGCTCCTTGCAGATGTCAAACAGGTGGTTGCCGGCCATGTCGAAGACGGACTTGCGCCCCGAGAGCGACAGGACCGACCCCTGGATGCGCAGCAGCGGCTGTCCGCTCTGCAGCTTGATCTCGAAGCTGTCGCCCGACAGCGACATGACCTTCTCCCGCAGGATCAGCGTCTCCGAGTGAGGCGCGATGAACTGGTTGAAGATGCCGATTGGCTGCGGGACGGGGGCGAGTTGGGGAGACATCTTGATGTTGGAGGTGACGGTTATGGATGGACTCTTGCAAAGATGATGTATGGTTTCAAGTTGTGTCAATGATATTGACTGTCTAGCAGGAATTCGTAGCGTTGGTTTTTGGAGATGTTGTCAAGATCAAGCTTTTTGACTACCAGACGTGTGGGGTGGTGTGATTTTAAATTATCGAAATAAACTTCGGGGTCCACAGCTTGGGTGCGTGGGCTCCCTCTCGCAGAGGTTTCATGATTCCGCCAACCGCGCACTTGACGCAGCGAGGCCAGACCAGACCTTCTGACCCGGCCGAAGAAGGGACGATTGGCAGCGGCTGTACTGTGGCTGCGCAGCCTTGGCGCTCGCTTGGTCTAACCTGACGCTTTCCAAGCTTCGCAGGCATTGGGTAAGGTAGGGCTGAAAGACGCACGCAGTTGCCGTGGCGGAGCTGCATGGACGCCAATAGGGATCGCGGATGCCCACACGTCGCCGTCTTGGCATTGGGGGATTTATGCTCGAACTGCATTCTAGTGTAGTAGCAGTCGAGACAGCAATCAGAAAAAATAAGATGAGATTTTCATCAGTTGAAAGTTGTGAGCAATGATAGCGACTGGACATGTGAGAGGCTTGCAAAGCTTGGCAGTTAAGTTCATATGACGATTCGCATTTGATCCGACCGACGAAAGCGAAGAAGTTTAGGACAAGGAACAACCCTTGGCGATGGTGATTACGAAGAGTTGTAACTAGGTATGTTCAAGCTGACACACAATTAGGCGTCTCCTGCAATTCGAGTTGAATCACATTTAAAGTGCCAGCGGCGGTCAGTACATGTATTTGCCCATCTCACTGCGCAATACTTTAGTGACAAACAGCAACATAGGGCAAGACGGAAGAGACCCACAACAATCCACACGACCCAAGCAACGAAATGAAGATCGACTTAATTCCACACATTCGAAGGGGGCGGTCTGGTTAGTCACGGGCCATCAGGATAATTTATAATTACCGGGCAGGTGTCGTTAGATTCACGAACGCAGTTCCGCACTCAGAATCAGGTATCTATACGTCAATGGGCCTCGAGCAGGGGGGGATAACCCACCACTCATGAAAGCTCGTCAGAAATCGCGGCAGGGACCTGGATCTACACTCTGCTTGCTCGTTATCCTTGATAAAGAATCCGCCGGAAGAACTTAACCGTGGCACGTAGAGAACTACTAAAGCTTCCCTGCATCACTCAAGTGAAGTATCGTTGTTGTTCTCAACTTGCAAATCCGAAACCCGAGTATCGAAGGGAGCTATTAAGGTTCAGTCATGTCCAGTGTATCAGTGCGGAGATGGCTTGAGTTGCATCCCGTGATATCAATGAACTTCAAAGCGACCGATCCACCAGGTCAGAGTCTATCAAAGACTTTCATTCCCCATACGGTGGTACACTTATCAGCTCCCTTACCTTAGCTAGCGCGTTAGTGCTGCTTGGTGTCAACTGAATGGGCGTTTTTGGTGTGCAGCGAATGACCGAGGCCGAAAACGAAACTGGCACAGGGGTGCAAATTCAAGTTCAAGTTGCAGAAGGGGGCCCAGCGTCCACCTTCAGCCGTCACATATTATCTACCGGTATTAGGTTGTTACCTACCTACCTGGTAGGAAATAGAAAACAACTGAGCGGAAGGTTTCGCTGATAATCAGCAGTCAAAGTATTTCTGTAGCTGAACTCAGTCATCCATTTCTTTAAAGACGCCCCAGCAAATTACAAAAACATGAAATCCAACAGCCACATCTGAATGACCCTACTAAACTTCCGAACCAGCCCGCTTGACAGTAACTACTTGTCAACAAGCATCTAATCAAACCCAGCCCCAGTCCATTTCATCATATCCTGTCCAACCAGATACACAACATAGGCAGCCAACATGAACTCGAAAACCGTCGGGTGAACTCCGTCCCTACCTACGCCTGCTGCTCCTTCATAGCCTCGTCCTTCTCCGCCTTGACGGCCAGAATAACCCGCTCGGCGATCTTGAACCCCTCCAGGCCGGCGGGCATGCCGCAGTAGATGGCGACCTGCAGGATGGTCTCGCGGATCTCGACCTCGGACGCGCCGTTGGTCAGGGCGCCGCGGACGTGGGCCACGAGCTCGGGCCCGCGGTTCAGCGCGCACAGCATGGCGATGTTGAGTAGCGACCGCTGCTTGCGCTCCAGCCCGGGCCGCGCCCAGACCGAGCCCCAGCAGGCTTCCGTCACCAGCTCCTGCATCGGGCGCGCAAAGTCGGAGGAGCCGCCGATTAGGGCCGCGTCGACGTAGGCCGGGCCCGCGACTTCGTAGCGGATTTGGAGGCCGAGGTCGAAGAGGGTTTTGTGCGCTGCTTCGACGGTTGCGGCGTCGGCTGCCGTGGGTTGTTGTTGGGGGTTGGTGGACATGGTGGTTTTTGTGAGAGGTGAGTGGTGGGTTGTGGGTTGTGGGTTGTGGGTTTAGCTTGCACGACTGGAAGGAAGGTCCTTTGGTGTTGAAGATTTTCGCGGATGAAACAAGAAGAATTCAATGCACTGTCCTCGAGAATAGTCTGAACCAGTTCTGGTTTATGTGCAGCATCTGCGGCAATGATATCAAGTGCGTGCAGATCACGATCACATATGATGGGGTAGGGGGCAGGGGGGCCACCCACCCCCGGTCCCCCACATCGCGCTTCCCCAAATCCCCATTCGCAGAACTTGTCTTGGCGCTTTTTGGAGAACCCCAGTGGTGCGGGGCATTGGTGGTGATGGTGGGTTGAAACAGTGCTGGAGGGTGGGAGAGGAATCCGCGGTTATCGTCGCAGCGGTTGAGAATAGAGTCGAGAGGTTTGTATTGGGTTGAGAAGGGGTTTATTGTTAATGGCACCTATCAACCCGACTCTTGCTTCGAAAGCGGGTGATCAATGGGAGGGAAGAACTAGAACCCTTTGAGTAACCCCGACGTCCGTCTATGACAGCTTCACCGACCTCTATCCCCAATGCCATTCAGAAATGAAACCGTTGATAAATAGAAAATTATAACGTTAGATTTATTAGCAAACAATGGACTCTTGCCCTAGTGATCCCTATGACGGCTGCAATTTCTCTGCCCACTGCTCGTCACCCCCGATATATCTAAACATCACGCGCGAGTCCAGGTCCCGACACTTGGGATCCTGACTCGCCTCCGTGTACCCCTTCAGCCCCGCCTCAGCCAGGAGCATGGTCGCACCGGCTCTCTTGCCCGCCTCCACCGCCAACCCAAAGTCCTTCTTCATCAGCTGGATCTTGAACCCGCCCTGGTACCCGTGACTCGAGGGCGCATCGGCAACCACACCCGGCACGGGGTTCCACTTGTCACAGATTGTGCTCTGCGCCGTGCTGCTCGCAAACACGCGCGCCAACAGCCGCGGGTCCATGCCCGAGTGTATCCCGATGTTCATGGCCTCGGCGGTGGCCAGGGCGATCAGGGCCGAGCAGTAATTGTTGCAAAGCTTGGCCATCAGACCGAAGCCCGGGCCGCCGCAGGGGACGATGGTCTTGCCCATCAGGCCCAGCAGCCCGTTGAGCAAGGGGAACTTGTCGTCCTGCTCCGAGCAGCCGAGCATGAAGGTGAGCGTGGCCTTCTCCGCGCCGAGCGTGCCGCCAGATACAGGCGCGTCATAGAAGCTTGCCGTCGGGCTGTGGGCGCGTACTGCTTCGAGCACATTCGAAGACGTCTCGGAGTCGATGGTGGAGCAGTCGATGAGGAGTTTAGATTCGAGGGCGTGGGTCAGGAGACCATTGTGCTGGTCGAGATAGACGGAGCGCACGTGGGCGCCTTCTGGCACCATGGTGAGGATGATCGTCTGCCACATATCATGACGTGTCAGCTTCCCTTTTCCACCAAGTATGTTGACTCCGAAGCCAGACGTACAGCATTCTCGGCGACTGATCTCGGAGAATCGCAAATCTCACTGGTTGTGGGATGGATCTTGACGAAACGCTGCAGGGCGTCCTGGGAAACATCATAGATGAAGAGCTTCGAGCCCTGCGGCAGTTTGGTGATGAGCACCGAGGCCATGGGGAACCCCATAGCGCCCAGGCCGATAAACCCGACATTGAGTGGTGCATCCATGTTTCAGCGTGCTGGTCTGGAACATGAACGTAATCACAATCTGGGAATAGTTAATTACACAGCGGCGGGAGGCGGGTGTCAGTTGATCGTACCACAAAACTAGAACCATATGCTAATGTGACTCAATTATAACTGAGCTAGTTGCGGGGTATCAGTGTTGGAGATGCACGCCCAGCTTTACGTCACTTGCAGTGAGTGATGAGAGGCTTCATGAAGCCCCCTTTTTCCCCCTTTTGCCCCCTCTATGGAGAAACTGTGGGGTAAGTCAACAGAGCCGAATCTCCCCACCACGGATCCCCCACCGACCCCTAACCCCATCTTTGAAGGGCGAGACCAAAGCATCATGTAATCCATCATATTAAGTTGCGGATAGCTTCCTGGTTGCTAGAGATCGGGATAAGACAGTACGAACCCTGTGCAACCGTGCACTCCAGTCATTCTCCACCAGCGTCCGACTCTTATTGTCAACCCCTGAGCCAAGTCAACAAACACCACAGAGTCAATCCCGACGCGGCACCATGGCGCAAACACCCATCAAGGTATGACGACATGGCCCAAGCAATCTACAAGTCTTGTCTTTGCGCACGGGTAATGCAGGTCTTCTGATACAGTACGTTCCTGCCACAGATCATCGTCGTCGGCGCAGGCCCCGCCGGCCTGCTGCTCGGAATCCTCCTGTCCAAGCAAGGCATCTCGGTGACCCTAATCGACGGCGCCGATGGACTCGACAACCGCCCCCGGGCCACGCACTATGGCCCGCCCGCCGTGCACGAGCTGCACCGCGCGGGTGTCGCCGAGGACGTCCTCGCCGCCGGCTTCACGCCCAACAAGATGTGCTGGCGCAAGCTGGACGGCACATACCTGACGGGGCTGGACAACGACGTGATCAAGAACAACCCCGACCGCGTGGCCTGTCTCCCCCTGGATCAGCTCGGCCATATCCTCGCCAAGCACCTGGCGCGCCAGCCCACCGCGGAAGTCAAGTGGGCCCACAAAGTCACAGGCCTGGGCCAGGACGACGGCAAGGCCTGGGTGGCGGTCTCCACGCCGGCGGGCGACGTCAGGATGGAAGCCGACTACATCGTCGGGTGCGACGGCGCCAACTCGCAGATCCGCCGGTCGTTGCACGGCGACCTCAACTTCCCCGGCAAGACGTGGGAGCAGCAGATCGTGGCCACCAACGTTTATTATCCGGGCTTCGACGCGCACGGCTACGAGGACGCGAATTTCATTATCCATCCCGAGCACTGGCACATGGCGTCGCGCATCACCAAGGACGGCATGTGGCGCGTCTCGTACGGCGAGAAGGGCGGGTTCACGCACGACGAGCTCAGGGCCCGCCAGCCCATGAAGTTTGCCAAGATGCTGCCGGGCAATCCCCAGCCGGAGGAGTACAAGCTGGCGAATTTTAGCCCGTACCGCGTGCATCAGCGGCTGGCGGAGAAGATGCGGGTGGGGAGGTTTCTCCTGGCTGCTGACGCTGCGCATCTGTGCAATCCGTTGTAAGTGCTACCCCTAATTATCTCACAATCCTGTCTGTTGTTTCTCCAGACTCAATGGCTGATTTCTGTTTTTTTTGCCCCCTTGAATCAGTGGCGGCCTCGGCCTGACAGGCGGCATCGTCGACGTGGGCGGGCTCAGCGACTGCCTGTACGGCATCTGGAGCGGGCAGGCCGGCCCCGAGATCCTCGACGTCTACGACACGGTGCGCCGGGCCAAGTACACGGACATGATCGACCCCATCTCGAGCGAGAACCTGGAGCGCATGACGCACGATGCCGACACCATCCTGGAGCCGGGCCGGGACGCGTTCCTGACGCTGTGCCTGCGGGCTGAGAAGGACGTCGAGTTCGCCAAGACGATGGCGCTGGGCATCAATGAGCTGCAGTACGACTTTACGCAGCACTACACGAGTAAGAAGTAGACTAGGCGCGAGGGGTTGGTTGGGCGAGTGGGTTTCGGATTAGCGTTTTTGTTGGGTATAAAATAAAAACATTCAATTTCAGGTTATGTGCATGTTTCTTGGGAGTCTTTGCTGTGGTTGTATGGTGAATTAATTATCTAACTCGACTATTGCCGAGTGGTGAATTCATCATATTCTACGTAAGGTCGCTAGGTTAGTGACAATTGATTGCTTCGACACCTCCATGTGAGGCACCTTGGTTATTTGGTATTGACAACTAATAAACTCGGTAAAGGAACAAATGAACTTCCAAATGTCAGGAGTCCCCCTAAAGTCCCCACACCACGACATTTGCCCCACAAACAACCCCACGAGCTAGGGGAAAACCCCATGGGGAACTTGAGGCACGAGAATGTGGGGTAGATACGCCAAGGCTTTGTTCCACAAGGGAGGTAAAAAGCTTGAGCTTGGTGATCGGGGGGGGAGGGGGGTTTCATGACAATTCACAAGCGATACAAAAGTACTTGGAACCCTGCAGTAGGACCTGGAAAACAGGTGGAGGGCTGTAGCGGGGACGAAAGAGGGAATTACCAGGTGCTCATTTGGACACTGCAATGCAATGACACCAAAGTAATCAGACACTCCATGGCTTTTAAGCACATACAGTGAAATAAAGTAAATGAATCCAGCAGTTTTATTGACCCATAACACCGTGCGTGCGTCAACCCACATAACGTTCCCATTGAAATTTGTGCAAAACATCCTGGCAAAGTACCGCCTGCCAGTCGCATTATTATACGTAAAACATAAGGTACCTACTGTGTAATTGAGCTGGCAATCAGTCTCGGTAGCGCAACCCCTGCGCCTCGGCCTCCTCAGCGGCCTTCCGCACCAGCTTCTCCCTCGCCGGCGAGCGGATGCTAATATCGCACGCGAACGGCTCCGGCACGCTCAAGAACCCCGTGACCATGCGCTCGGTCGGCTCGATGGGCGTCACGCCGTCGGCGGCCATCTTCTTGCGGATGTTGAAGCCCCACACGATGCGCGAGATGACGATGAAGAGGGACTTCTCTGCTACGTGGACGCCGGGGCATGCGCGTCTGTAGGGTAATCAAACACAAGGCAGGTTAGTTGGGTGGTGTCGGAGAAGGTAAACTGGGGGGTTAGTAATTTAAAGGGAAAACGTACCGGCCGGCGCCGTAGGCAAAGTGGTCGCGCTCGTACGGGTCGTTGCTGTTGATGTACTCGGCGGCGCTGAGGTCCTTGCCGAGGTAGCGCGACGAGCGGAACACGTCCGGCTCGGGGTAGCGGCTGGGGTCGTTGTGGATGGCCCTGTGGACATGTGTGAGTAAGAGAGCTACTATGTGGCTGTTGATCGTTGCAAGAGTGGCAAAAACATACCACCAATTCAGCACCACCACCGAGTCCTTGGGGATGAAATGCCCGTCATACCAATCATCCTCGGTCGACGAGTGGTACATGCCGTACTTGTTCACCGGCCGCCACCGCAGCGTCTCCTTGATCATGGCCCGGATGAACGGCAAGTCCTGCTCGTCGTCCCACTCGGGCAACCTGCCAGCCCCAACCACCCGGTCCACCTCCTCCTGCGCCTTCTCCAGCTCCGCCGGGTACAGTGTCATGGCCAGCATCCAGTTGTTGATCGTCGTCGCGGTTGTCTCGGACCCGGCCTCGATCAGGCCGCCGCACGTGTACGCAGCCATCAGGTTGTCGATCCCGTTCTTCGCCGGGTCGCCGAGGTAGAAATCCTTGCAGAAGCAGTCGCGCGCGGTGCCGGCGTCGACGTTCTTTTTTAGGGTTTCCCACAGGTCGAGGTAGATCTTGCTGTCGTGAGCAAAGGCCATCTTGCCCCACGAGTACCAGTGGCCGGTCAGGCACTCGGGCAGCATGGCCAGGGCCGGGAAGGTCTCGACGGCGAAGGCACCCGGGGCCATCATGACGGACAGGTGCTCGAGCACGCTGAAGATCTTGGCGATCAGCGGGTCCGTGAAGGACGGGATGCGGTAGCCGTACGCGACCAGCATGATGACCGAGGTCGAGTACCGCCGGTTGATGGTGTAGAACTCGTCGGGCTGGTCGAGCAGCTGGGCGAGCACGATCTTGGACTCGAAGTCCTGCACGGGCATGTACTTCTTGGCCGCGTTGAGGTTCAGGAGCGCGTGGCTGTGCTTGCGCAGGTTGCGCCACGGCCCGCCGTAGGCCATGAACAGCTGGCGCGACTTGCCGCTGGCGACGTCCTGGGCCAGCGGGAGGTAGGGCCGGGACGAGTAGATGCCGGATTTCTTGTCCATGAGGTCCTTGACCGCCTTGGGCGACGACAGCCAGATGTAGTCGGTCGCGCCGATCTTGGTGTAGAAGACGTCGCCGTAGCGCCTGTGCCAGTCGCGAACTTTGGTGCGCACTTGCTCGCCGTCGGCGAGGTCGTACAGGTTGCCGATGAAGGGCAAGCCGCGGGGGCCGGGCGGGAGCTTTCGCCTGCGCGCATCGGTGATGGAATTCGGGACGAGATACAGGTACAGCCCGAAGAGGACAAGAGCCACGGCGCCACCGAGACGCAAGGCAACGCCGCTGTTGAAGCTCTTGGGCAGGGGCGGGAGGGAGGCCACAAAGGCTTTGAGTTCTGCCATGTTGGCCGCTTCGGGGAACTTGAGAGTCATGATGGCGGTTGCCGTCCGCTGCCGGTTTGGTTTTTCCGTCCTTGGAAGCTGATTCCTGGACTGGTACTTTTGGGGAACGGCAACGAGGTGGTGGTGAGCTTCAAATGTTTTTTTTTTTCACGAATGCAATGATGAGCGGGACTTATTACCCCACAGCCGTGCGTGCCCCTGAAAGCCTTGGCACCTGGGTTGTCTCCAAAACTTGCGTCCCCTGTTACTCCTCACCTGCCCCCACTCCCTCGGCGGGGGGTACACAAGGGCGGTGTCGATGTCGATGGCCCTTGGGGATTCACTGAACACCATGAGCTGGATCTCATCGTTCGATGTCGTGGTCTCGATCGATTCAGATGGGCTGACCGAGGTTGGACACTAGACTTTAGTAACAGAACCAGATATTAGATTCTCGCGGAAATCATCGGCAGAAGACAGAATATTCAAGCCTGAGAGTGGAGAATACTAGAGTACCTGGTCTCATGAGACCAGCCTCAATCCCTTGACTCATTGCAATCAAGTTCAATGTTCACTGTGCGTTGAATGCAAACTGCGCTCTTTGTCATGTCTTGAATTTATGAAAAGTGTCTAGTAAATCAGTACCTGCTCGCTTTGTACGAATGCCAGTGTCTGTCATAACTTGGCCTTGGCCGTCTCCCCCGCCCACGCCCTCCGAATCAACTCCCGAATGCCCTCCCTCTCCAACGCCCGCGGGTTCTTGTACGGATTCGCAATCGCGACATCACACGCCTCATCCACCCCAGTCTCCGGCATGCCCAGCCCCTGCAGACTCAGCCGGATCCCCAGCCGCTGATACAGCGCGTTGATGCCCCTGACCGGATCCCCCGCAGAGTCGGGCAGCGCGGCCGCCAGCTTGGCCATGGCCCCCGCGGCCGCCGGCGCGCTGGCGTTGTAGGCCAGCGCGTGCGGGAGCAGCACCACGTGCGTCTCGGCGTGCGGCAGGTTGAACATCCCCCCGAGCGTGTGGCAGAGCTTGTGGTGCAGCGCCATGTCGACGGCGCCCAGGCACATGCCGCACAGCCAGGCGCCGTAGAGGGCCTGGTGCCGGGCCGCGGGGTCGTTTCCGTCAGCTTGGAGGAGGGGCAGGGCGCTGCAGAGCGTGCGGATGCCTTCGCAGGCCAGGAGGTCGATGATGGGGTTCTTGTTGGTGGCGTAGAGGGCTTCGACTGTTGGTCACCAAGTTCTCTTGTTAGTTGGCGTGGAATAGATGTCTGGTAAAAGGAGGAGGGGACCACGAACCAGCGTGGGCAATGGCGTTGATGCCGCTGTAGACGGTCATGTCGACCGACAGCGTCTTGAACAGGTCGACGTCGTAGAGCACGGCGGTGGGCAGGATGCGCGGGTCGCGGCGCGTCACCTTGCGCCCGTTCTCCGTCTCGCCCAGGATGGGCGTCATCTCGCTGCCGGCGTACGTGGTCGGGATGCACAGGTGCGGCAGACCCGTGCGGATGCTAAGCGCTTTGCCCAGCCCAACGGTGCTGCCGCCGCCCACCGACACGATCCCGTCCACGCCTTTGTCTTTTGCAGCGAGCATCGCCTTTTCGGTGATGTGCGTCGGCGTGTGCATGGTGGCTTCGCTGAAGATGGAGACCCCGGCATCGCCGATGATGGCCTTGACGGCCTCGGCTGTTGATATTTGCTGCGGCGTGCAGAGGACCAAGACGGCTTTGGCCTTGATCTTTTCCAGCATCGAGGGGAGTTCCTGCAGCGTGCCGCGACCGAACACGACCCGGTGGGGGGCGCTGACGTACTCGAAGTTGTCCATGGTTGTGGGTGGGATTTGGCGGGTTGGTGTGTCGTGTGCGGATGTGGCTCCCAGTTTGAGAATTTCATCCCTCCTGCATGGACGGGACCCGCGTTATAAGTCCTCCTCGTAAGAGCCCTAATCCAAGCTGAACCCCACGTGCACCCATGTGGGGTTGTCAAAGGATGAAATGCGTTCATGTCGCCGGAAGTTTAGGCTATTGGCATGGCATCCAACATCAAGCTCGGGAGTCGCAGTCATGTACATACGCCAATCATCCAGTATTACACTGGCAAGTTGCGTTCTCAGCAAACGACTCAGGGGTGGCAATGGCTTCCATCTTATACAATTGGCATCCATGCATGGCTACAGCGAACTAATCCACATCTGGCACAGGCAGCCCGTTGTACACCTTCATCCGTTTTCCCAGCGCCTCCAGCGCAGCCAGGCTGTTGGCGTCACGAAGACCCGCGGCTTCCTTCTCACTGACGAGCACAAAGTCATACTTCAGAAGTGACCAAGCCGAGAGGTTCTTTTGCTCCTCTTCCGTCAGATGTTGTGCCGCCGTGGCAGCGTCTAGGGGCAGAAAGTCGACCACCAGGCTGTCCTTGACACCGAAAACAGCGTCCGAGGTGATGTAGGGGTCGATTCGGTCGTAAACGGCACTATTAAAGACCAGCAAAATAATTAGCATCATGTACACATTTTGCTTTCGTTTGAAGGGCTGAAGATTTGCAGGGTTACTTACGTCGTCAACTTGTCGAATCCAGGCTTGTCAAACATGAAATGCATGTGCGCCGGCCGATACGGGTGGCGATGGACCCCCATCAGGAACTTGCCGACCGGCCCATCGTGGGGAATGGGATACGACACGGGCTTGATGGCCTTGAACCAGAAGACGCCGTCCTCGCCGCTGCGCATCGCACACCTCCCGTCCGGGCCGTCCTTGTCGGCGTGCTGGACGTCGTAAAAGCCGCCCGAGTCCGTCTCCCAGATGTCGACCATGACGTCGTCGATCGGCCGTCCGTTGGTGTCCTTGACCGTGCAGATGACCAGCAGCGGCTCGCCATTCTCGTCCTTGGAGATCTGTGTGCCGGGGGTCACCAGCTCGGCCTCGTGGGTGTGGAATGGGCCCAGGACGGTCCCCTCTGTCGACGCCGCCGGCTTCGGGTGGTCGATCGCGTCGACCAGGAGAGAGAGCCCGAGGACGTCGGAGAGGAGGATGAATTCCTGCCGCACGTCGGTGCAGATCTGGCCCACCGCGGTGAGGAACTGGATGCCCTGGGACCACTCGGCGGTCGACAGCCGGGTCTCGCGGGCGAAATCGTGAAGGTGGTGGACGAGCCGCTCGAGGACGTACTTGGACCGGAGGTCGGGGTTGCCCGAGTTCATGGCGATTGTGTTTTCCGTAATCGTGTCGGCGTTCATGTCCATGATGGGCGGGAGCTTGACCTGGGAGAAGTCCATGGTGGGCGGTGGTATTGCTGGTGGTTGGCAGGGCGGAGCAATGGAAAGATGTCGGTGTCAGGGGCAATACGTGGGAATTAGGAGATCGGCGAAATACGTTCTGACGCGTTAGAACTTAAGATAAGTTATCTGATGAACACTTTGAGGTTCTTTTGGACAGTCATGGGAAACTTCTTTTTTATTCGGACCCTTATGTCATTGCCAAGCACTTGTTGGTTCCCCTCCACCTGGCTCGGTCGTATGATGAACCCACCAAGCACCTACCCCATGACCAGCTGGGGTCAACAACTCCATGGATATCCTCCACAGCCGCCCGCCAGACCCCAACGACGACCCCCATAATTATCCCCGCTAGGGGTTCCAGTTGTCTTGGTGCCCCACTCAGCAGCGTTCACACCTGAACGGCAACGCGATCGTGGAATGCAGCGACGATTCTCAGGCGAATTCCCAGAACTTCACAAGCAGCAAACTTCAAGCCGATAGCCGATGAACTTAAGTGACGGAAGTCTTTGACCCGGGATACATCAGCCCTGCAATTAGGCACCAGCCACTAACTACCTCCAGTTGACCATGACAGCCTTCATCCACCCTCTGATAGGCCAAGTTGTGGGAAAGGAAGCAGACAAATGTACCCAATTTCTCGGGATCAAGTATGCCACGTTGAAGGACCGATTCGCGGCCGCGGAGCTGGTGAGCCACGACGGGTCCGGTATCGACGCTACAAAATATGGGTAAGTGCAGATCAAGTCGTTTCGCCGTGTTGTCCCCAGGGGGCCCGAGGACTGACAAATTCAAACGACGACTCACAGGCCGCAAGTCATCAGCCCAGAGCAGGGTGTCGATATTGAGCTGGGATTCATCCAGCAGACGCTGCCCAAGCCCGACTTCCCGGGCATCAGCGAGATCGATGGCCTGAATCTCAACATCACCGTACCTGGCAGCGTCACGGTGGATACCCAGCCTACCAAAGGCCTGCCCGTGGTGGTGTTCATCCACGGCGGCGGGTTCAACATCGGCGGCAACTGGTGGCCACAATATGACTTTGCCAGGCTGGTGAGGCTGTCGGCGGAGCTGGGTAAGCCCATGATTGGCGTCGGCATCAACTACCGCGTGGGCGCCTTGGGGTTCCTCACCTCGCCTGAGCTGAGAGCGGCCGGCTATAAGCCAAATAACGGCCTTCGCGACCAGCAGACGGCGCTGCGGTGGATCAAGGAGAACGTTTCAGGATTCGGAGGCAATCCGGAGGATGTCACCGTCATGGGCCAGAGCGCCGGTGCAGGTAAGATCCAGTTGCTGTGTCCCCTTTGTTGTCTGTTTGATTTACCACCTGATTATAGTAAGTGTAAAAGTCCCACTGACTGGCCTCCTCAATTTCAGTATCAGCTGGCTATTTGCTTCTATCCGAAGAGAAACTGGCCAGGCAGCTCATCTGCCTCGGAGGATGCCCGCCACTGATGGGAACGCTGCCGATGGATGCTGCCGACCAGGCGGCCAAGTCAGCCATAGCTCTCTTGGGCTTGCAAGACACATCCTCCACCGAGATGGTCGAGCGCTTGCTGGAGCTGCCCGTCCATGACTTGTTCGCCAAGATGACTTCGGCCGTGCCGTTTCAGCCCACGGTCGATGGCGACATCATACCGCGACCGTTTACATTCGACACGTTTGCGCTCGAGACCGCGCAGATGAAGAGTCGGCAGTGGATAGAGCGCGTCTTGTTGGTGTATTCCAAGCTGGATGTAAGTTTGTCCCCTGGATGGTCCGGGACTTTGAATCAGTATGGAGAATACGAGGTTGTTAATTACTAGTACTGACATGAATACACAGGCCAGCATCATGGCGTACGGAGGGCTTCTACCCCGCAAGAGTGGGATCGCCGCCGCGTTCCGAGCCAGTGCGGTCAAGTCCCTTCAAGACCACCCAGAGGCGCTAGCTTCACTCCTCGACCAGTACGCTCTCGGCACATCCACGCTGACCGGCACGGACGATGAAGCGTTGGTGAATATCCTGAGGCTCATGAGCGACATCTCATTCTTCCTACCTGCCGTTGATTTTGCCGACAAGTTCACCAACAAAGCGCTCGTCGCGGCGTTCAACGAGCCCAATCCCTGGGCCGGCCTGTTCAAGAGCCACGCTTCGCACATCCTCGACGTCGCGTTTCTCTTTCAGAACTTCAACGCCAGTCTCGACGAGGGGCAAAGGGCCATCGCCGTCACTTTTGGAGGGGACGTTATCGCGTATGTGAACGGGGAGACGCCGTGGCAGGGAAAAGATCGCGCCGGTGAAAGGGGCATCGGCGTTTACGCTGATGGGAAGCGACGGGGTCCCGGAGAGGAGGGAACTCAGCAGGAGATGCATGACCGCCGTGTCATCTTGGGACTGGCTCGTGATGCGAATGGGCCTGGGCTGGATGCTCTTGTGCGCGTTGTCACTGATTTCATGTCTGGATAGAAGAGCGATTAGTTTTTTTCAGGTTGCTGAGTGTGGTTTGTTTGTTGGTCAAAGGGGCGTTGATTAGGGGTAATACCACGCTAGTCCCAATTAGTCAACGTCAAAAACACATAGCACATATTCCTTGTTCAAAGCAGTCAGGTCGCCCACATTCAATCGACCAGACAGACACATCGTTGTTTATCGGGTTCCTGTGAAAAGCACAAGGGGGTGGAGCAAACACAGCACACGACGAGCTTGCTAGGGTCAACGTGCCATTCATGCTCCAACCATGCTCCAGCCCGGCGCCTCTTCCCCGCAGAATGGACGGGTCCGCTGTTCCGCACCTGGACGCACTTGGGCGCTAGCGCTGAGGGACATGGGCAAAATGGACCGCTATTGGCCGATGGCCGTCTAGACCCGGCCTGCACAGCGGGGAGTTGCCCTCGATCTAAGCCGGGACCGTGGTAGCGTACCGCGCCCACGGCCACAACTTGCCTGTCAGCTGCAGCATTTGCCGAGCCCCGGCCTCCTCTGGGTCCCCGCGTTTTTACCTGGCCGTCCCGGATTTCCGTCGTGACGTGACGGTCGGGTGTCTGGTTTCTCTTTTGAAAGTGCCCTCATCTTCCCCAACCGAATGCCAAGGTGCAGCACTCGACGCGCAAGCACCCAGGCAAGCAAGACAGGACCCTTTCTGCTGCACGACTTGTTGGACGGCGCTTGCCCTTTCGGATTGCCACGGCCGAGCATCTGCCTGCCAGGTAGACCTAATAGTCAAAGGACAGGACAGCACAGCCAGCACACGGCGCCGCACACATATCACCGTCACTCCAACTCAACTTGAAGCGAGCCAGCTTACGCGGGTCTCTGCCCTGTTCATCCAGTCGCTGGGTGGGTCGAGTACCTGATCGTTACTCCGATGGTCAGTCGCGGCAAGGGCAATGTTGATGCTGTGGCCGTAATCGTTGCCCCAGCGTCACCACCACTCTCCAGCAGCAGCATGAGCCTTGAACTGGGCACCACCGGTCCGGCCGTCATGACCACGATTCTTGCCGCCAGTGCCAGTGGGCAGCCGGCCGTCAGTGACCACAGCAACAGCCCCAGCCGCCGCGTGCGTGGCCAGCGCCGGCAGTACACGTGCGCCTACTGCGCAAAGGTCTTCAAGCGGAGCGAGCACCGCATCCGCCACGAGCGCACCCATACCAACGAGAAGCCCTTTTCGTGTCGATACTGCCGCCGCGCCTACTCGAGAAAGTATGTCTGTTGTCTTCCCCACTCTACCTACCTAGGCTGGGTCCAGTCCCATTCCCAGTCCCAAGTTCCCGGGGCCGCTTCTCCTCTTCCTTTCTCCCCCCTCCCCCCAGCTAGCACTGACGTACCTTACCCACGGCAGGGATCTAGTGACCAGGCACGAGCGCACACTGCATGCGCAGGGCCAGGCGGAGCCCTCTGCTCTGCCTGCGGCCGCGCTCCTCCCAGCTGGTGAGGGCGGCGGCGAAGGGTCCATGTCGCCTGACGGGTCCATGGACGAGGACGGCGACGGCGACGGGTCCATCGCCCGCGAGGAGACGTCCGAGTTTGGCGCTAGCCCTGCCTCGTGCTCCAGCGTGATCCGATGCGGGCCGGCAGCTGACCCTGCTTCGGGTCCTGCTCCTGGGCCAGCAGCTGCCACAGCCAGAGGCCACACTATGGAGGACGGACCCCCTCAACCCCGGCCCCTGCCGCAGTCAACGCCGTCGCCGAACGCACCAAGCACATCAAGCTCGGCCGCCTCACAGCGGACAGACATCTATATGCCGCTGCGGGACGGCGGCTTCGACATGTACGATGCCGCGTCGTCGCAGATGGCCATGGATGTCGGCCACGACCAGCGCAGCCACCACGGCGGGTATCAGGGCTCCCAGCTTCACCGTCGACAGCAATCACATCATCTCCAACAGCACCAACAACAACAAGCCCAAGACTTCAATCCCTTCCCCCCGTACGATGCCGGGCTGATCCCCACCTTCGAGCCCGACATGTCGTACTTTGCCTTCTCCCCGGGCCTCCCCGCGGGCCTCTTCGACTCGATCCTCGAATACCCGTCCGTGTCCGTGCTGCACAGCAGCTCCACACCCACCAACGGGCCGTCCACTGTCCGCCTCGGCGACGGGCCGTCCACTGTCCGCCTCGGCGACGGGCCATCCACCATCTCCCTCGCGGCCTCGGCCTCGGCCTCCGCGCTCCCAACCTACTCCCCGCCCCAGCTGCCCCCCTCGAACGACTACACCAACTTCAGCGGTGCCGAGACCCTCGTCTCGCGCGACCCACCAAGCGACCTCCCGCTGCTGGTCAAGGACAAACCCCCGCAGATCCCCAACCTGGCCGCCGACGACAGCCTCCACGCGTCCGTCTGCGCCGACATCGCCGCCCGCCTGGCCCTGCACCCGGCCATCTCGGCCGACATCCCGCCCTCCAAGATCCTGCAGGGCTTCCTGGCCAGCTTCCTCGAGTGCTACTACCGCCACCACCCGTTCATCCACCTGCCGACGCTCTCCACGCCCTCGACGCCGGCCCCGCTGATCCTGGCCATGTGCTGCATCGGGGCGCTCTACCGGCTCGACCGCCGGCGCGCCCAGCGGCTGTACGCCATCGCCACGCTCTCGATCGCGGAGGACGTGCGCCTGTTCACCAAGACGTCGGAGGACTGCCCGCTCTGGGTGGCGCAGACCAAGCTCCTCCTGTCGGCCTACGGCGCGCTCAGCGGCGAGAAGGACCTGGCCACGTCCGTCATGGACGAGAACGGCTTCTACACGCTGCTGTACGGCAAGGTGCGCCTCGCGCTGGCCGCCGAGAACGCCGACGTGACCAAGATGACGTGGACGTCGTGGGTGCTGCGCGAGTCGTGGAAGCGCCTGCTGGCGGGGATTTATGTCGCGAGCACCGTGCATGTGATCATCTGGGACGCGAACCCCAACTTCAACACCTGTCGCGACTTGGAGCTCGAGGTGCTGCACGACGAGAGCTTCTGGAACGCCAAGACCGCGGGCGAGTGGAGGGAGCTGAGGGCGAATCAGCCGCAGCAGGATTACCGGACCATGCGCGACGGGCTGGCGAGTATCATGTCCGAGACGGCCGGGGCGGGGGCGGCGGCGGCGACGAAGGGGGATTCCCCCACGGGGAGGGATGGCAAGGTGGTGGAGAGGCGGCTGTCGCCCCTGACGGCGCTGTTGCTGATGCACGCGGTGGTGGTGCACATGTGGCAGGTCGTGCAGGTCGCGCAGGCGCTGTCCCCGGCGTCGCTGTCGCTGGGGCACGACCCCGTCAGCGCGCTGCTGATGCGCACGGCGGTGCGGTCGCTGGCGCGGTGCCACGAGCTGCTGGTCGTCGCGCAGGGCGAGACGGCGGGCGAGCCGGGCCACGAGGAGGGCACGTCGCAGATCTTCAACTGCCAGGCGACGCTGCGGATGGCGTACATCCGCCTGTTCAGCCTGTCCAACGGGCCGTTCAACAGGCCGAGCCTCATCACGCTGGATCCCGCGGCCATCAAGTCGTACGTGTCGACGTTTGCCATCACCAAGGCCGAGCGGAGTCCGCAGCGGTTGGATGCGGTTGTCAAGGCGTTTGATGGGCTGCGGACACCGGTGCGGATGGGGCATATGCTGGTGCGCAAGACGGCGGCGCTGCGGTGGAGCCCTGCGCATGCGATTGCTGGGTGGGATTGTGGTATGTTAATTTTTTTTTTTTGACACCAGACCTGTTTGTGTTACTCAGTCAGGGATGGATCTTTGCTAATTAATTCGTGTCTTTTTGCAGCACTGTTTGTCTGCACGTGGGTGCACTCGGTCGAGATGGACCAGCTCAACGACATCGAGCCCAGCCCGGCCGAGCTCGAGCTGCTGGCCACCATTGCCGACGTGCTGGAGGAGGCCGAGTACGACACGGGCAAGAGCAAGTCGCTGGCCGCGGGGGTGGCCCGGACGTGGAGCTGGCTGCTGCAGGATGTAGGTCTACCTTACTTTTCACCATTTGCTGCACGTCCCCGTTTCTTGCTTGTCGCTAATGATAGTAATCGCAATAGGTATGGGTCTGGAGCATCACGCCACGCATGGGCTCCGTGCTCGAGCAGATGGCCACGGCCTTTGAGCGCCTCAACAACGAAAGCCGGCGGCCCGGGCATTGACACCTGCAAACACAACCCCAGCCGCAAGTCACAGCACAAGTCTCCACCTGAATGGCGTGCGGTAAATAATCATCATGTCATTCAATCCATTCATCAAGACATTCTATGTAGGTGACTGTTTTATCCCTCCCTCTCCAACCCTGCGAGAAAGTCCATAACAGCCTCCTGACAAACCTCAGCCGCCTCGCAGTAAATCTCATGCCCCTTGGACGGCACCAAACTCAACATGGCCGACCCGATCTTCGCCTCGAGCTCCCTCATCGCCTCCACCGTCAGCATGGCGCTGTTCGTCGGCGCCAAGATCAGCATGGGCGTGGTGATCTTGTCCAGGTACGGCCTGGCGTCCAGCTGGATCAGAAACTCGGCATACCCCGCCAGTCCCTCGCCCGTGCTCTCGGCCACCTTCTCGATCCACCAGTCTTTATACGCCGGGTCGTTGCTGGCCAGCGTCCCCGGCGCCGCCGCAAGCCTCTCGGCCCACCCGCGCGCGCCGAACGTGCGGCAGACATACGGCCACGAGACCTCGCCAAAGGCAAGGAACTTGACGCCGGCCGGCGGCAGGTACGTCGGCGACGAGCAGATGATGAGCGAGTGCAGACGCTCGGGGTAGGTGGCCGCGAAGATCTCGCCGAGCATGCCGCTGGTGGACTCGCCGAGGAAGTGCACGCGCACGAGGCCCAGCTGGTCGAGCGTGTCGCGGATCTCGTCGACGATGGTGGCCGTCGTGTAGGCGTAGGGCTTGCCATCCGCGGGCGAGGGCACGCTGGACCCGCCGTGGCCGCGCAGCTCGCGGCGGATGACGTTGTACTTGCGCGCCAGCAGCGGGATCCAGTGGTAGAAGTGCTCGGCCGTGCGGCCGAAGCCGTGCTGGATCAGGATCGTCTCGGCCGGCTTCCACGGGTCCACGAAGCTGTCGTACACGTAGGCGGTCGATTGACCGTTGGGGTGGACGATGGTCTCGCGGCGGAGGACCGGGCCGCTGCGGGGGGTGGCGGTGAGGGCGGAAGAGGAGGCCATTTTTGCGTCGGTGTGTTTTTGTTTTGTTTGTTTTGACACGTAATTAGCCAGGAGTTGGGTTGGTTGGTTGGATGGGTGATGGTTTAGCAGTATCAGCGGCGGTGAATGACAAGCTTCTGAAAATGATTGTATAAATCAGCTGTGGAAGATTCCTGGCGGAGGTTATTCGCGGCTTTACCTCTGGTGCATGTCAGGCCAGGTCGTGTCATGGGCGCCGGTGGCCGGTTTGCGGGGTATCAAGCGCAAGGGGGCGTTCAGGGGTATTGTTGATTCCACCCACTCGGCCGGAGAGCGGTACGCGGGACCGTCAAGGTAGGTCTACCCCACACACACAACACACTGCGCCCGTTGAATACTCCATGCCAACCGACCCCCACATGCCACCTTCTCCAATTAATTGCTTGACCGTCTTGTTTTTCCTTTCGGCGGTGTCGTTATTACACGCTGTTCAAATAACATGAAATATGCACGATCGGAGTTAACTCGAGATTGTTATACTTCACCTGCGCAATCCCCCACGCACAGAGACGTGCACACTTGCTACTAAGTAGTTGCTGCACGCACCCACATGATGGCGGCTCAACAAATCCTCCTTGCGGTCTCGACCGTCGCGGTTATTCTGATTGGAAGATGGATCATCCAGACGATACAGTGGAATAGGAAATACAAGCTGCCGCCCACGGTGCCCGGCGTGCCCATCTTTGGAAACACGTTCCAGATCCCGGCGCTGCAGCAGGGCCCCTGGGCCAAGGAGCTGGCCGAGAAATATGGCGAGATGTACGTTCCCCCACAAGACTCCCCTAAGCAGGAAAGAAAGAGAAGGGAAAGAGACTGACTGGACGCTTCCAGGTTCACATGCAAATTCGGCGGCAACACATGGGTCTTCCTCAACTCGTCCAGGGTCGTCACAGACCTGATGGAGCGCCGGGCGGCCATCTACAACTCGCGGCCCGAGTTCCCCATGACGCAGGGCATCATGTCGCGCGACTCGCGCATCGTGCTGATGCCGTACAACGAGCAGTGGCGCACGGTGCGCAAGATCATGCACCAGATCCTCAGCGCGCGCGCCCTCGACGTCTTCATGCCCTTCCAGGACCTCGAGTCCAAGAACCTGTGCTGGGACTACCTCGAGACGCCCGACCGCTGGTGGTCCGCCAACGGCCGCTACGCCAACTCGGTCATCATGAGCGTCGTGTTTGGCCGCCGCTCGTCGCTGGATGATCCCCATGTCGTCGAGCTGTTCGAGACGCTCGAGCTGTTCTTGGAGAACCAGCAGCCCGGTGTGAACATTGTCGATGCCTTTCCCGTGTTGGATAAAATCATCCCTAAGTTTCTGCAGTGGTGGCGGCCGAGAGGAGACAGGATTTATGAAAAGACCGCACATGTGTACCGACGCGAGGTGGACATGCTCGAGAACAAGATCAAGAACGGCACGGCCAAGCGCTGCTTCGGCACCGACTTCCTCAAGACCGACGAGGTCAAGAAGATGAGCGAGGTCCAGAAGCTCTTTGTCTTTGGCACCCTGATGGAGGCCGGCAGCGACACGTCCCGCGTCACCATCGGCCAGATCATCGCCGGCGCGGTTACTTCGCCCGACTGGGTTGCGCGGGCGCGCGCCGAGCTGGACAAGGTCTGCGGATACAATGCCGAGAGGCTGCCGCAGTTTGAGGATAGGCCCAACCTGAGCTACATCTCTGCCGTCGTCAAGGAGGGTTTCCGCTGGCGGCCGAATATCGCCGAGATTGGCGCCCCGACCATGCTGATCAAGGACGACGAGTACGAGGGCTACAAGTTCCCGGCTGGCACCGTCTTCACCTGGAACGCGTGGGCCATTGCGCTCAGCCCCAAGGAGTACGAGGAGCCCGAGCGGTTCTGGCCCGAGCGGTTTCTGAATGGCGAAGAGGAGAGCGCGTTGAAGGGCCATTGGGGTTTCGGACCGGGTAAGCTTTTTCCTTTCTTTCTCTCCTTGTCTTGTTCACAGCCAGATTGTTGGTTTGCTAACATTTGTGTTCGCAGGTCGCCGCGTGTGCGTTGGCTGGAAGGTCGGCGAGATGAATGTGTGGATCGCCATCGCCCGTCTGCTCTACTGCTTCGACTTCACAGCGGTGCCGGGCAAGCCCATCGACACCATGACCATCCCCCAGATCACAAACAACTCGGCGCCGTTTGCCGTCAAGGTCACGCCCCGCAGCGCCAAGCACGCCGCGCTGGTCAGGAGGGATTGCGAGGCGGCGGCCAAGACCCAGTACTAGGAGATGTTGTGGTCGTCACTGGCGGTTTAGATCTACAAACAATGCATGCAACTCGATTACTGCACGCTTCATGTTTTATGCGCTTTTTTTTTTTTTTTTTTTTTTTACACATGGCATTTCTTTGGTCTTTTGGTGGCAATCTGTTTTAAAACTTCAAGCTGGACAAAAGCAGCTCAATGACGCTCATGACAAGCCTCCACATTTATTTCATAATAGTTTGTGTAAAGTAGCACCGAGGAGTGGAGGTTGAAAGCCACCCCGCATGTTAGCCAACTTGAACTCCCTTATAACCCCTTACCACCATCCAGACTTGACACCCTTCTCCTCCATCCTCACCATCACCACCAAACACTTCGCCAGTTTCTCTCATCCAAAGTCTACAAACTCACCACCACCCACCATGCTCCCACCAGCCCAAGATGACCAGATCTTCGTCACCGTCTCGCCCATCCTCGGCGGGGAGATCACGCTCCCGGAGAAATACTTCATCGACCCCGCCGACCCAGCAGCATCCCACACCGTCCCGTCTCTCGCCTTCCTGATCCAACACCCCAAACTCAACCGACGCATCATGTTCGACCTCGGCCTACGCTCCTCCATCACCTCCTACTCAGCACCCCAACAACTGCACCTTACCAACAGAAAACCACACGCCATCGGCCCCGGCGTGGCAGCAGTCCTCCAGCAAGGGGGCCTCTCCCCCCTGGACATCGACACCGTCATCCTCAGCCACGTACACTACGACCACCACGGCGACCCAGACCACTTCCCGCGGGCGCAGTTCATCGTCGGGCCGGGCACGACGCATCTCCTTGCGCACGGGCTCGGCGGCAGTGCCAGCCATCAGCACTTTTCCAACAACCTCCTCCCAGCAGACCGCACACTCGAACTCCCAGCCCTAGCAGCGACAGATACACAACAATCCATGTCCGTCTACAAATGGAACCCCCTAGGCCCCTTCTCCGCAATCGACCTCTTGGCAGACGGCTCCGTCTTCATCCTCGACTCCCCCGGCCATCTGCCGGGGCACGTCAACCTGCTCTGCCGCTTGTCATCGGAGAAATGGGTATGCCTGTGTGGTGACGCGTACCACGACCGCCGACTGTTGACAGGGGAGCGCGATATTGCGTTCTGGGAGGGCGCGGACGGGGCCGTGTGCTGCATCCACAACGACCCGGCCGCGGCGCGGACGGCGCTTGGCCAGCTAAGGGAGCTGGCGGGGGCGGGAGATGCCGTCGAGATGATTGGGGCGCATGATGGTGGGTGGTATAAGGCGAATTTGGGTAGGATGTTTCCTGGGGGGTTGTGAATTACATGTACCAGCACTAGCAATTAGAACTGATGTTTATTGATGTTGTCATTGATTATCCGCATGACAGGGACGTGTGTGACTCTCATCTCCATTGACCTCAGGTGTACACAGAGGGGAAGATAGTAACTAACTTGAAGAGAATGGATTGAACATGTAGTATTATCTGTTTTCATAACAAAGCTATCTACGAAATACCCATGACCCGCTGCCCCTCATCCAGCTGCGCAGACAGCGGCGTGCCAAGCCACTGCGGCCGCGTCGCATCGAGCGCGTCCTCGATCTCGACAATGTCGTTGCCCGCCACCCAGAGCGTCTTGCCATTCAGCGCCGGCCGCAGCGCAGGCAGCAGGAGCGCCCTCGCTACGCCGTCTGAGTCGTTTGTCGGCAGGTCGCCCCATTTCTGGCGGATCCAATCCGGCAGCATTGGGCTCACTAAAGAATGGCGATGATTAGTTGACTGACTTGTCTTGGACTACAAGTCGGAAGCGGGTGGGCCACTTACATGTCATCCACGGCGCCACCATGTTGACTGTGATCTTGTCCGACGGGAGCCCCTTTCTCATGCCGCGCATCAGGCCGAGCACGCCGGCCTTGCCAGCGCAGTAGAGAAACAATGGCGGCGTGTCGATTATGCTATAATTATTGTCCGTTAATAACCTTGGTTTAGGACCAGACCCCCTGTGACATAAAACCCACCTCGCCGCCGACCCGGTAAAGATCAGCTGGCAGTGCTTCTCGGGCTGCTTCTTGAAAAAGTGCAGCGCGGCCTTGGCGCAGTAGGCCGACGCGTGCAGGTTCACCTCGATGCTCTTCAGGCTCGGCGCCGCGAGCGTTCCGTCCTCGGCCAGGTCGTCGTCGAGCAGCGTCTCAAAATTGTGCGTTCCCGCGTTGGAGATGACCACGTCGATGGCCCCGAAGCGGTCCCAAGTCTTGGTGAAGAGGTTCAGGACCTCAGACCACGACGAGACGTCTGCTTTGACGTAGAGGATGCGTCTGTGTGGGTATGTGTTAATTGCACGTGCTGTCGAATATGTGGCTGGGCATCGACGATGCCAGTGACTGGACCTACTCTTTGAACTCGCTAAGCAACGCGTCTCCGGCATCCTCGCTCAGATCCGCAACCGTGACATTGGCCCCGGCAGCTGTTGCGCAGGTTGTGTGATCAGCAAGTCAAAGTCACGCCGTACAGTTGACACCCCCGGGCCTTCTCAACAAAGGTCAGGTAGGTAATTAGACGCAGTACGCACCATGCGCGAGAATCACGGCGGATTTCCCGATCCCGCTGGCGCCACCTGTGATTATGATGGACTTTCCCTTCAGCTTTGACAGCTCCTCGTCGGCTACTCTCTCGAGAACAGACATTGTGATCGTGAATGTGGATGTGAGACGGTTGGCACGGTCGTACGAGGGCTAGTTCCAACTGGGTGGTTGTCTGTGTCAAACGAATCACTCAATCAAACAATTTCAAGGATATCTGGACCGTTTCTGAATCTCTTTGCGCTCAGTTTCGCAATTGATAGTTAACCAGGATCGCTGGGGGTGGACAGGTATCCTGGGGGCCTTTCATGCACGTCGGATTCGCAACTAGCCCCCACAACCCCCAGACTTTTCGCCCCGCCCTGACTGGGACCCCATGTCGCATGGGGAAACAGGGGAACAAGGGAACTGGAGGCGCACCACAATGTGGGGTAGTAAAGAGCGACAGGGATATCAGCGATGTGAGGTTGGTTTGGGGTGCAGTGCTAGCGTCTCCCGCACGTCGGGAGCAAACATGGATGCATGTGAACGATCGGGGACGGTTGGAGATTGGGGATGGAGGTGGACGTGGAGGAGGAGGTCAAGGTGCGGAATGCCTCCATGCCTCTGACACTTGAGCCAAAGACTACAGAATTTACCGCGATGCAGTGTCATGAAAAAGCTGTGAACTGAAACCTCAGGGCATACATACCTAGGCTTGATGACTGTAACCGTAACTGCGTCAGCAAATCAAGGAGCATCATTACAGGCTGTATCGACGAGCCCGTACTACGGCAATTGCCTTCAATCAACTTCTATACCACCCACCAAAGATCCCCAATGCCTCCCACGGCGGTAATTAGTACCCCTGCATTGTGCGGACAACCCCTCCACCCCGCACTCGACCACGAATGCACCCCAGGCTCCGTATCATCGAGCCGTATCCTATGCCGGTATATCAGGGGCACGTTGAAGACGTCAAAACATGAACAGCAGTTGATCATTCAGCTCAACCAACAACATTCTCGAACCCACCCCGAGACCAAACTGAGCTTCCGTCGCCCACCATGGCCGCTCTCACCACAACACCTACAAAGGAGAGCAAAGTCGATGTCTTGATCGTTGGCGCCGGCCCGGCAGGGTATATGGCCGCTCTGTGGTTTGCCAGGCTGGGAATCAAGACCAAGATCATCGACAAGCGGTCGACGCAAATATTCACAGGCCAGGCCGATGGACTTCAGCCACGCGTCTTGGAGGTCTTTGAGACATTTGGCTTTGTGGACCGGGCAATCAAAGAAGTAGCCGTCGGCTACGAGGCCTGCTTCTACGAGCCCGACGAGAACGGCTTGATCCGCCGCGTGGACAAGCTGCCCGAGGGCGTACCAGGCATCTCGCGGTTCAACGGGTCCGTCATCCACCAGGGCCGCATCGAGACGTGGCTGTCGGACGCCATCAGCGAGTTCTCCAACGGCACACTCAACGTCGAGCGGCCCTACCTGCCCCAGTCGCTCGAGATCGAGGCGGCCGACGCCCCCACCCCTTCCGAGTACCCTGTCAAGGTCGTGCTCAAGAAGCTCCCCGACGACAATGCTTCCCCCGAGCAGTTCGGCCACAAGGTGCAGAACGGGCTCTACCGCCAGTTCGAGGGCGACCAGCAGAATCCGGTGCCTGGTGCCGAGAGCGGCGACGACCTCGAGACGGTCCACGCCAAGTATGTGCTCGGCTGCGACGGCGCGCACTCGTGGGTGCGCAAGCAGCTGGGCATCGAGCACAAGGGCGAGACGACCGACTACGTCTGGGGCGTGCTGGACATCGTGCCCGTGACCGACTTCCCCGACATCCGCAAGCGGTGCTCCATCCACTCCAAGGACGGCGGCAGCATCATGGTGATCCCGCGCGAGGACGGCATCGTGCGCTTCTACATCCAGCTGCGCGAGGGCGACCACATCGCCACCGTCGACCCGGCCGCCGAGCCCACCACCACCGGCGAGAAGAAGCCCGCCACCCGCGTCGACCGCACCAAGCTGACGGCCGAGCACATCCTCGCCACGGCCCAGAAGATCATGCACCCGTACTCGCTCGAGGTCGCCGAGATGCACTGGTTCACCGCCTACCAGATCGGCCAGCGCGTCGCCACCGCGTTCCAAAAGGACCAGCGCGTCTTCATCGCCGGCGACGCCTGCCACACGCACTCGCCCAAGGCCGGCCAAGGCATGAACGTTTCCATGATGGACACCTTTAACCTGGCCTGGAAGCTCGCCTACGTGGTCAAGGGCCTCGCCAAGCCCTCGATCCTCGCCACGTACGAGTCCGAGCGGCTCACCGTCGCCCAGGACCTGATCGCCTACGACCTCAAGCTCTCACGCCTGTTCTCCTCCAAACCGGGCGAGATCTCGACCGACGAGTTCCGCCGCGTCATCGACCAGGGCTCGGCCTTCACGACCGGCTGCACCGTCAACTACCAGACCTCCCTGCTGATCGACAAGCCCGCCGCAGCCGAAGACAACGTCACGCCCTACTACTCCCCGCTGGCGACCAAGCTGGCCATCGGCATGCGCCTGCCCGACACCAAGCTGGTCATGCAGAGCGACGCCCGGCCGTGGTATCTCAACCAGCGCCTGCCGTCGACAGGGCAGTTCCGCGTCCTCGTCTTCATGGGCGACTACGCGCAGACGCCGGCGCTCAAGGCCCAGATGGAGGCCATCGGCGCGTACCTCGCCAAGCCGGCCAACAGCCTCTCGCGCCTGCGCGCCGACGGCGTCGTGCAGACCATGCTCATCCACGCGAGCCCGCAGGCCAGCGTCGAGTGGGACGACTTCCCGCTCGTCTTCCGCCCGCGGGACGAGCGCGGCGTGATGGACTACTGGCTCGTCATGGCCGACACGCCGAGCCGGCACGAGGTGACCGGGAATGCGTACGAGACGTACGGGATCGAGAAGGGCGTCGGCGCGGTCGTGGTGGTAAGGCCGGATGGGTATGTCGCCAAGGTGGTGGAGCCGACGGTTGAGGGCGTCAGGGGGGTGTGGGATTGGTTGAGCCAGTTTGTTGTCGGGTTGACGCCGGCTGAGGTTTAAATCAGGTGTGTATGTAGCAGGGTTTATGATGGGTGGTCGGGGAGCGGTTTGCATTGCATTGCTTTGTTGAAGTTGAATCATGCCATTTCAAGTGCCAGGTTTAGGTACTTGCGTTGCATTTTTTTTTTTGGCTCTGTCAGGGGCTTTGTTTACTTGAGGGTTTCTAATTGAAATGCGTCAATGTTTCCGGGCGTGACCCTGTTTCACTTTGTGACACTGGCTGCGCGACTGAGATGTACAGTACCTAATTACGACTTTGATGTTTTGACTCTGCGTTGTATGTTGCTTTACGTTGTTGGTGTGAGTTGCTGGAGTGATTGGGTTTGAAAGAGGTTTCAACTAGTAACATTAATTGAGACTCAGTGGTCACTCCAAATTAACTACTAACACTCGCTCACTGTACATAGGTGTACCCCAGAGTCTGATTGGTGGTTCCCTCATGGAATTTTTACTCTCAAAGCTAAACAGGGTGGATCAGCATTCATTTGGATGCATGCAGCAGCAAAGAGCAAAGGAAACGCATGTTTGAAGCAATCAAAGCCAAAGACGTTTCCACCTTGATTCGGCAACCAGCAGAGAACAACACTTTCCCCATGACCATTGACCTCAAAAATGACACTCCAACGTCATGGTCCCCGTTTTGGACACAAGATACTCCTCAATCGCCACATCCTTGCCCGACTCTTTGCCGTATCCCGAGAGCTTCAGCCCCCCAAACGGCGACTCGGCCGCCGACACGTTGCCCGTGTTCATGCCAATCATGCCGGCCTCGAGGTTCTCCAGCAGGCGCCACGTGCGGTCGACGTCCTTGGTGAAGAAGTAGCTCGCTAGCCCCATGTCCGTGTCATTTGCCCAGCGGACCACCTCGTCCTCGTCTGCGAAGCGGTACACCCCGAGCACTGGCCCGAACGTCTCTTCTCGGGTGATTAGCATGTCCGGCTTCATATCGCGCAGGATCGTCGGGCCGAAGAAGTAACCCCCCAGCGAGCCGCATCCCGCATCCCCGCCGAGAACGACCTTGGCCCCGGCCCGTACGGCGTCGTGGACGTGGGCTTTTGCCTTGCCTACCGATCGCTGCGTGGTGAGCGGACCCATCGTCGTCGCTGGGTCGGTTCCAGCGCCAAAGTCTAATCGTCTCCTTCGTGCGCGTGACAAGCTTGTCGAGAAACTCTTCGTAGATGCCATCCTGCACATAGACCCGATTCGCCGTCACGCATGCCTGGCCCGCATGTCGCCACTTGAGCAGCAGCAGGGCCTCCAGCGCCTGGTCCTGGTTGCAGTCGTTGAAGACGATGAACGGACAGTTGCCGCCTAGCTCCAGCGTGACCTTTTTGAGGCCCTCGGCGCAGTGCTTGGCGATGCGGCTGCCGATCGGGGTGGAGCCGGTGAAGGACACCTTTTTTGTCAGGGGGTGCTTGCAGAGCGCCTCGGCCACCTGCGGGGTGTTTCCGGGCGAGGTGGTGATGACATTGAAGACGCCCGGCGCAAACCCGGCCTGTACGGCCAGATGGGCCAGGATGAGGCACGTCAGGGGGGTTTCAGGGGATGGTTTGGCGATCATAGTGCACCCGGCCGCGAGAGCCGCGGCGGCTTTGCGCAGGATCATTCTGTTTCCGGCAAATGTTGTTAATAATGTAACTATTATCCCCGATGGCACAAACGCAGGGAAACACGTTTACTCACGCGACAGGGAAATTCCACGGCACGAGCGCCACGGCAACGCCGATGGGCTGCTTGACCACAAACACCCGCCGCCCCGGCGCCGCGGGGGTCGAGACATTGCCGCGCACGCGCTCGGCCTCGCCCGCGAACCACCAGGTGAACCCCAGAGCGTATTCGATCTCGGCCTGGGCTTCGCTCAGGGGCTTGCCCGACTCGTGGGTCAGGACCAGGGCCAGGTCGTCCTTGTTGGCGCGGATGAGCCGGTCCCACTCGAGCAGCTTGCGCGCCCGGCTCCGGGGGTTCTCGCGCCGGTACGTCTGGAAGGCCGCCTGGCTGGACTGCACCACGGCGTCGACATCGGGTGCAACGAAGTCGGGACACGAGGCGAACACTTGGCCTGTGCTGGGGTCGTCGATCTCAAAGCGGGCACCGGACGCGGCGGTTACCCATGCGCCGTGGACGAACGCGTCGGTCTGGAGGAGGGATAGGTTGGAGAGCTGCACGTTCAAGTGTCACATGGTTTCGTGTTAGGTATGTAGGTTAAACAAGGCGCTGAATCGTGAAACCGGGTTCAGTGATGATGACCTACATGAAAAGGGGCATGGTTGGCCATGTTTGATTTGTCGATTACCAAAGTGACGAAGACTTTTATTAGTAATCTCCGAGGACGATAATACTGGGTTCGACGCTTTTATCAAGCAATTTACGATTTCAACATGAAACTATCGCCGCGCTCAAGGCTCAAAACACAGCATCTCCTCCTAATTGGTATATCTCCAATGTTGCCTCCCATCGTGTAAGTCCACATCGACGCCAAGGCTCTACCCAATGAATCCCATGTGTTTGGGTCTAATGCAGCCTCAATGCACCCCACATGCGCTCCACGGTATTTGGGGGTAAGCAAACCAGGGGTCGTTCCTGTGCGCTCTCCACATTGCTGCAGCACCAGACGCCGTGCTCCATCTCCATGATGAATGAGTCTTGGTAATTCCACTCACTGTGGGCGGATTACTCCCCCATTATCAGCGCCTGGGGTATTTTTTTTCTGCTCCATTTGTACGTAACTAGCAACGGCGCAAATCCACACCTCACCTTAAACCCCATCCCCAAGACGTACATGTAGTTCCCCAAGCGCCATACTATTTATCACTGCCCTATTGAGGCGCATCTTCACCACATCATTGGCCAAAACGACCTCGACAACTCCAGCCACTTATTCAAGACTTTAGATACCTTGCTCACTTCCTACACCATGACGACATACGACGTTGACGATGCCGAATTCGCCGCCCTGAAAGGCAAGACGGTGCTGCTGACCGGCTGCTCGACGGGAATTGGACGGGCAACGGCGTATCTCGCACACAGTGAGTGGATTGCCACGTTCACAGTGATGTTCACGTCGTAGCATCTTTGTAACAACAGGGTGCTGAGACAACTGAACACAACAAGAACATGGAGCCAACCTCATCCTCGGGGACTGGGCCGAGAAGGAAGGCCAGTCTCTCGAATCCGAACTCAAGGAGTGAGTCCCCACCGTTATGCGGCCACTCCCAGTAAAACCAACCGGGAGAATCGAGTCCCTGGCCGGGCCCGCTGACAAACCAAGCAAAGACGGGTCCTGTTCCGAAAAACCGACGTGTCTTCCTGGACCGACCTCCTGGCGCTGTTTGAGGCCGGCTGGGAGAGGTTCGGGGCGCTTGATGTTGTGTTGGCAAACGCGGGCATCAACGAGGTCGGCAACATGCTGGAGGACAAGTTCAGCGCGGAAACAGGCAAGCTGGAAGCGCCGGTCCTGCAGACCTTGAACGTGAACCTGGTCGGCGTCTTATACACGACCAAGTTGGCTGTGCACTACTTTGCCAAGCAGACGGGCAAGAAGTGCCAGATCGTCCTGACGGGGTCCGCTGCATGGTCAGTGATTAACGCTCCTCCTCAAGTCCACTCGGTCATTTCAGACACAATGTCGCACAGGTGATTGAGGAACAGCTGAGTTGCTAACGTCAAGGGTCTTCCCTGCTCTGTTCACAGCTTCCTGGACACGCCTCCCCTCTGGACCTATGAAGCGTCCAAGGCCGGGGTCATGGGATTGATGCGGTCCTTACGCACACAACTGCCCAAGAACAACAATGTCACCATCAACATGGTCGCCCCCTGGCTCACAAGTAAGCAACCGCCCCCACACCGACACAAACCCAAACACA
The DNA here is from genome assembly GCA_033675105.1 of Podospora appendiculata. Classification (NCBI taxonomy): domain Eukaryota; kingdom Fungi; phylum Ascomycota; class Sordariomycetes; order Sordariales; family Podosporaceae; genus Podospora; species Podospora appendiculata. Next base: position 68,209 of record JAULSO010000007.1, on the reverse strand, counting down.
ACACTGCAGTAAAAAAGTATAGAAAAGCAGCACTGACTCCAGACATCAGAGACGGGGATGCTCAAGGAAGAGTTCCTGAGCGTATGGGGCGATCTCCCCGCTAACGAGCCCATCGGCGTCGCGAGAGCGCTACTCCTCCCAGCCGTCCGGCCAGACATGAATGGCACGTCCCTGTTCGTCGCGGGGCACGAGATTGTCGACTTTGAAGAAGGTCTCGACAGGACAAAGGCGCAGTGGATGGGGGAGCAGCTAAGCAAGGATGTGGACGAGGGTCAACGCCGGATTCTGCCATGAAAAACAATTAATTACAACCCAATCAAGACGGCTTTTGTAGAGTTGCATTAATCAGTCCAGTCAATGAAGCCAGGGGCGACACATGGAATCAAGCAATGCATGCTACTAGAACTGATTAGTACAGAGCACACAGCTGAGCCCCAGATCAGATCCGGGTCATGCTTCAGTTCCGTGGATGGGTCTGGACCGCCCGTCGCATTCTCCAGTCCAGTCCCCTCCCACACAGACCAGACCGTGACCGTCCAAGTCGTCGTAGCGGTGAGGTGTAAAACTGCGAACCGAACGACCCCACAAAGTCACCCCACAAACCCCCTAGTCCCCCATATTTTTTTCCATGTCTGAAAAGGGCAAATCTGGGGAAACTAGCCAGACTATGGGGCACCCCGCAGATAAAAAAGTCTGGGGTAGAAAAACCGCCGCACGTGCGAGCTAGCAGGGGACATGCAGGCAGTTTCTCAGCCGGCAAGTAAGTCCAATGGCAACTCGGCGCGCAGCGAGAAGCTGGGAATATCTGGGACGCTAACTGGCAGCTACCCAGCTAGCTAGATACCTATCTAGGTCAGGTAGATAGCTGAGCTACCTACCATGCCAGTCACAATGCTTGCTTGCCGGCGTGACACTACATGTACCTTGACGCGGTTCCAGTTCGTGAGTTTATATACCACTGCCCTCTTCCCTCGTTCCATCGTTTGAAAAGTGAAGTCGGTCGATCCTGCTCAAGAAAAACTGAAACCGACATTCCATCTTCTCTTCCTACCCCGTCATCCGTCCGTCACAAACCACATTGCAGCACGCGCAATCAATCATGCCTTGGGGTATCCTCGAGGGCAAGTCGGGCCTGGCCCATGTGCCCGGCACGGCGCTGCTGGAGCAGGAGTTCACCGGCCAGGGCATCCACCACCTCGAGCATCTCAAGAGCACGATTGTGCGCGGCGAGCACATCATCCTGGTCCCGCAGCCGTCCGACGACCCCAACGACCCGCTCAACTGGCCGCTGTGGGCACGGGATCTGCTGTTTCTGCTGTTTGCCTACTGCTGTCTGCTCTGCATTGGCGGGTATGTTATGTTACTCTCTGATTCCCATCCGTAACCCCTTTTCAAGTCGAGACTGACAAAACAACTGTCTGTGTCGTGCAGCATCGGCCCCATCCTCTCCCTCCTGACGCTCGACCTGGTGGCCGAATGGGGCATCTCCTTCACCGACGTGTCGCTCCTGACGGGCTACAGCCTGTGCACGACGGCCTGCTCGGGGCTCTTCATCTCGGCCGTGACGCACAAGTTCGGCAAGCGGATCCCGCTGCTCTTCTCCATGACGTGCGCCTTCGTCGGCACCCTCTGGGGCGGCTTCGCGCAGTCGCACGGCTCCATGCTGGGCGCGCGCGTCGTGCAGGGCTTCTCGGTCGCCATGTTCGAGTCCGTCTTCTTCGCCATGGTGGGCGACCTGTACTTTGTGCACGAGCGCGGCGTGCGCATCGCCGTCGTCACCACCTGCGTGGCCGGGCTGTCCAACATCCCGCCCGTCGTCGCGGGCATTATTGCTACTGATCTCGGCTGGCGGTGGGTGTTTTGGTCGCTGGCCATCTTCCTCGGTGTTGCGCTTGTGCTGGCCATGCTCTTTGGCTGGGAGACGGCGTACAACCGCAATCCCATCTTTGACACCGACGTGGCCTCTGAGGATGTAAGTCACCCACCTGTCTCCAGTCTCCATCCACATTAATTAACCCCCTTGGTAATCAGCTCCTCGATACCCTCGACGCCAAGCGCGCCGCCGAAGCCGACCACGTCGAGAACGAGTCCCCCACCGCGACTACCAAGCAAGAGTTCTCGGCCACGGCAACCAGCACCGAGTCGCTCACGCTGAAGCGCAAGTCGTTCGCGGCCCGCCTGCACCCCTACTCGACGACGTACTCGGACCGGCCGCTGTGGCGGCTCGCCATCGACCCGATCCTCGTGCTGGGCAACCCGACGGCGGTCTGGGCCGTCATGCTGGCGTCGTTCCCGACCCTCTGGCTGGTGGCCATCAACCTGCTCATCGCGCAGATCTTCTCGGCCCCGCCCTTCCTGCTGACCACCCGCCAGCTCGGGTACATGTCGGCCGGGCCGGCGGTGGGCGGCACCATCGGGTCCATCATCACGGGCCTGCTGTCGGACCCGCTGATCAAGTACATGGCGCGCAAGAACAAGGGCGTGTACGAGCCCGAGTTCCGGCTGCTGCTGGTGGCCCCCGCCGTGGCGCTGTCGGCCATCGCCTACTTCATGTTCGGCTCCTTCGTCGAGCAGGGCAAGAGCCCCGTGGTCATGGCCACGCTGTGGGGCGTCGCCGTCGCCGCGCTGCAGTTCATCATGATGGCCGTTGGCACCTACTGCGTCGACGCCTACCGCGCCAGCAGCGTCGAGATCTTTATCGCCACCATGGTGGTCAAGAATTTCCTGTTCTGGGGCTTCTCGTACTTCCTCAACGACTGGGTCCAGCAGTGGGGCGCCCTGCGCATGTTCTACTGCATCGCCGGCATCCAGATCGGCCTGTGCCTGACCACCATCCCGCTGTATGTCTACGGCAAGAAGCTGCGCGCGTGGTGGCACGGCAAGCCCGCGAACGGCTCGACCTGATCTGTCCGCGGTCAAGTCCGTCATGTCTGGGTCAGGGTCACGGTCAGGGTTTGGTTATTTTGCTCGGATTAAAGTTCCAGGTTGTTTGGGGGCCTTGGTTGATGTAGAATCGCAGTCGACATCCTTGGCCCAACGCTTGAAGTGGGAGTGTGTATGTATTACATTGTTTGGTAGTTCAGGCAAGATAAGTAGTTGGTACCTTCAGTTCCTGGGGAGCCAACTTGAACAATGCGCTTTCAATAACACTTCCTGCTCACAAACATGATGTCGGACTTGTCAACTTTGATGTATGTAGGTGGGGTTCATGTTCAAAACGTGGATCTCAGTCGACTTGTGTGTATTTGCTTGAGCTAGACAACTTCCACAGGACACTTCCAGAGGAACAAAAGCCCAGGCGACATAACCAAACCAACCCCCAAGCCCGCGCCGTGCGTGCCCCAGCCCCTTACCCACATTGGGCTTGGTCTACGGCACGGAGCCAGCACCCCTGCCTCGCTCAATCGTGCCTCGGCAAGTCCGCGTGCCGTTTCCGTTTCCCCTCAATCCCCAATGCGATTCCCCGCGCCCAAACAAAAGTCGGAATCGCCCTTTCGTCGGAATCATCGCGCACCAATTCCCTCTTGGCTTCACCACTGACCAGGGCCCGCAGAACAAGCACGTTCACCACCAAGCTAATGAAGCCAAGGTATGCAACAAACTTGAACCCCTCGCTACTATCCCTCGCCTCCGCCCCCGGGACAACTAAGGTACTGTGCCTAGAATCCGGGGTAGCGCCGTCTGAATCATAACGAGAACACCCAATGTCCATCACTTGACATTGTGCATGCCTGCCTCCGTACTTACCTCCGTGCCGTCTCTGTTATGACCGATCTCACTTGAGTCCTGTCCCGACGTAAACCACCCACCACCCAATCAACATACGCTATATTGAAAAAAAAAAAAAAAAGACTTCGACCGTACATAAAACCCGCCCAAAATGGCCCCCCTCCCCCTCCCCGTGACCATCCCGCTGGCCGTGGCAAGCGCAGCCTACCTCTCGGCGCGTCTCTCGCTCGCGCACGACCTGCTCTTCCTGCGCATCACCACCGCGGCCCTGATCAGCGTGGTGCGCGCCGTCCGCACAAACAAGCTCTCGCTCTTCTACGTCCTCGAGGCGCACGCGCGGCACGCGTCCACCGCGGCTGCGCCCTTCCTCCTCTTCGAGGGCAAGTCGTACACCTACGCCGAGACGTACGCGCGCGCCCTGCAGTACGGCACCTGGCTGCACACCCGCCACGGCGTGCGCGCCGGCGACGTCGTGGCTGTTGATTTCCAGAACAGCGACACGTTTGTCTTCCTGTGGTTCGGGCTGTGGGCCATTGGCGCCCGGCCGGCGTTTATCAACTATAATCTGACCGGGACGCCGCTGGTGCATTCGCTGAGGGAATCCTCGGCTCGGCTGGCGGTGCTGGACCCGCGAGTTGTCGGGGCGCATGGCGTGACGGATGAGGTGCGGCGGGAGCTGGAGAGCGCGGTGGAGTTTGTTGTGTTTGACGGGGCGCTGGAGGGGGAGGTGAATGCGACGGTGGGGGTGCGGTTGCCGGACGAGGTCAGGGCTGTGGAGAGCCATGTCGGGCTGGCGATTCTGATATACACCTCGGGCACCACGGGGCTGCCCAAGCCGGCGGTCGTGTCGTGGACCAAGATCTACATGGCCGCCAGTCTGTCGGCAAAGGGCACGGGGATGAAGAAGGGGGATGTGTTTTACACTGTGAGTTCTTGTCGTCTCTCTGTGCCTCGTATGACCCGAAGGACTAACAAGGGATGTGCATGATAAAGTCCATGCCGCTGTACCACAGCTCGGCCTCGTGCCTGGGCGTGTGCGCGGCGCTCCAGGCGGGCGCGGCCATCGCCATCGGCCGCAAGTTCTCAACAAAGACCTTTTGGAAGGAGGTGCGCGCCATGGACGCCTCCATCATCCAGTACGTCGGCGAGACGTGCCGGTACTTGACCGTGGCGCCGCCCGAGACGGACCCGACGACGGGCGAGGTCCTCGACAGGAAGCATCGCGTGCGCGTGGCCATGGGCAATGGGCTGCGGCCCGACGTGTGGGCCAAGTTCAAGGACCGGTTCAACATTGACGTAAGTCGTCGCTTTCCCGTTTCTTTTCCATCCCGTCCATCACACAAGTATTTAAACCCCTGATACATAATTACAGACTATCTTTGAATTCTACGCCGCAACCGAAGCCCCCGTCGGAACATGGAACCTGTCCCGCAACGCACACGCCCTGGGCGCCATCGGCCGCTACGGCCTGCTCTCCCGGCTGTTCGTCAACCATCGCAGCGCGATCATCCTCCTCTCGCCAGCCACCTCGCAGCCCCTCCGCGACGCCAAGACCGGCCTCTGCATCCGCGCGGGGCCCAACCAGCCCGGTGAATTCCTCGCGCGCCTGCCCAGCGACGACACCAACGCACGCTTCCAGGGCTACTACCACAACGCCGCCGCGACCGACTCCAAGATCCTGCGCGACGTGTTTGCCAAGGGCGACGCCTGGTTCCGGTCCGGGGATATCCTCACCTGGGACGACGACGGCAAGATTTATTTCTCGGACCGGATCGGCGACACGTACCGCTGGAAGAGCGAGAACGTGTCCACGGCCGAGGTCGCGCAGGAGGTCGGCTCGCACCCGGCCGTGCGCGAGGCGAATGTCTATGGCGTCGAGTTGCCGCACCACGATGGGCGGGCCGGGTGCGTGGCCATTGTCTTTGCGACGCCGACACCCGATGCGAGCGTGTTGAAGAGCCTGGCGGAGCATGTCGACGAGCGGCTGCCGCGGTATGCCGTGCCGCTGTTCCTACGGGTCGTCAAGGAGGTCGGGATGCAGAGCACGGGGACTATGAAGCTGCAGAAGCAGGCGCTGCGGGACCAGGGCATCGACCCGGAGCGCGTGCAGGGGGACGAGCTGTTTTGGCTGAACGGGGGCGTGTATAAGCCGTTTGGGCCGGCGCAGTGGAGGGCGTTGCAGGGCGGGCGGGTCAAGCTTTGATCAGACTTCCCTATTATTAGCTCATCGACGAACAGCTAATTATCTTCCCGTCGTCTTCCTATTGAACCATCACTTACATTGCCGACATCCGAATCTGTACATTGAGAGGTCTGCCACACAGACATACGACTTTGCCCGTGCCCGCCTCTTCCTTCCCAGCACCCGTGATCCCGTCACTTGGTACCTTACTCATTACCAGGTAATGATGCGCGGATCAGATGCATATGAACCACAACAGCTTCGGCCGTGTCGCTTTGACAATCACGGCCCGTCGAGAGAAAGCGTCTGTGGTGAACAACACCCGGCACGGAGTAATTATCCCGCATCACAATGACGTTTAATTATGCAGCACAATCAGCACTAACACTCAGCACCCATCCGTCACGCGACATCTATGGCCCAACCACTCCGCCAAAGCCTTCATCTGATCAAACACAACGAATGAACTTACCAAGCTGTTCTTCAAACCTTTTCAACCAGCCTCAAAGCACACCCCGGCCCCAGGCTCTAGGACAAATTATCAATCTCCACATAGACACAATGCTCCCCCTGACCAAACGCGACGCCGTCTACTTTCGCGCCAGCGACCGGCCCAGCTCCAAGATCTTCGAGTTCTTTGGCGTCTCATCCTCGTCAAGCTCACTACTACTCAATAGCGGCTTCGACAGGAGTCATCTTCTCGACACCCAGGACGACATTCCACGCCCCGACTCGGCAACCCTGGCGACGCAAACCACGACCGTCACCACCAATGAAGCGGTACCCACAAACGTTGTGAGCCACCTTGCAGACTTTGCCGATTCCCGTCGTCCTCGGTACGCCGTGGATCTTGAGCGGCGGAGCGTATGCCGAGCGTTGGTGCAGGACTTTCAGACCCACTGGTACGTCAAGTAACATACCCTAGATTCCAGGCAGCTGATATCACAGGTACTGGATGATAACAGGTTGATCCAGGTTTATATGGTGCATGAACGCAGGCATCATCGGGATCCTCCTCCGGCAGCTGCCGAGCCCATATCAGTTCCGCGGGCTTCGGACCATCTCCTCCGTCTTCTACTTTGCGGACCTTGTACTCTTCGCCGTGTTCTCCTTGATATATTTGTCTCGTTGCATCTGGTTTAGGGCTCAGGGCTGCACTGAAACCCTTTCCGGAGGAGGAGTTGACCAGGCCCGAGGTGAAGTCGGATCCGTCGCCTGCTGGCCGGCTGCTTGGCTGACTCTTGTGGCGTTTGCCATTCAGGCCGCCACAGCAGAGGTGGGCCTGAGTCAGAAACGACCGATTGCCCTTGCTGCGTATATATCGTGGTGGGCTGGTGCTGCGTGGATGGTTGCGACTGTGCCGGTGGTTATTGTCGTGGTCGTCGTATCAAGACGACAATTGAGACGAGACAGGATGCAAGAGGGTCGAGAGCTGCTATCACCAAACGTGCTTCTCCCATCCGTGGGTCTATCCATTCTAGCACTCATCGGGGGTTTGCTAGTCTCGCTCTTGGCGCCGCCAATGACGGTGAGTGTGCTCAAGGCCAATTTGGCAGTCGTCCCTGTCATCATACTGGTGTTCTGCGTCGTAGGAGGTGCCTTGTTCACGGCCTTCCTGATGTACGCGGTTCTGGTTCACGAGCTGCTGCTTGCGGGTCGAGCTTGGTCCGAGTTGCTATCTGGCCAGACAACAGGCATGTTCTACTTTGCCGGGGCTTTGAGTCTGTGTTCGGCCGCGCTTCTGCTTCTTGGAGGAGCAATCGAGGCGGGCTTTGGCGGTGCAGACTGGGGATACGGACCCAGGGGCGGCGGCACGCTGTTGTCGGCTACTGCGGCGCAGTCTCTCAACGTGGCATGCATCGTGCTCGCGCTACTACTGACTGGTATGGCTGTGCTGTGGTTCTTCCTCGCGCTCATCGCCGCGTTGTACAAGGCCTTCTACAGAGACCTAGCATGGAGCACGGTCGGCAACAGCGCCGTCCTTGCAGTTGCATCGATGGCTCTGTCAACAATAGAGCTCGGTCTTGAGCTAGACTCGTTGTTTTTTCAGGTCTTGTCATGCGTCCTGGCGGTATTTTCCGTCGTTGGTTTTGTGGTAAATCTTTTCTTTACATTGGGACAGTGTTTCAGGGGTCATCTACTGATAGTGAGGAAGGATCCAAGGTACCAGAACCAGCTGAATGTCGCAAGAGTTATCGAAAAAGATGGCAGGACCCCAAGACTCGAGTAGTTCAGCTACCTGAATTACCACTTAGTCCACCATTACATTTGCTGCACGCCCGTCATCTACACACATGTATAAACTACGGCATCTGACCTGAACTACCAGGAATACAAGGCTCGACCCGCAGCATGTCATATAATGACTTACAGTTCCGCATCGAGTCTGTCAGGTAGTAGTGCATCTCAATATCCCAGTATATAGTACTCACAAGTCTTGGTTCCAATGCAGGACGAGCTTCGCAGTGACGGTGTACGGCTGCGGTTAACCACCAAGGCTCGCCTGGAATTGTTGGACTATTACAGCCGGATACCATAGCCTGCACATTTCCGTCTCGAGCTGGAGCACTGATGGCAAGTCGGAGTAGCTCTGTCACGTTGAATTCTACGAGCTGCACGGTTTACTGCGACGTATTAAATCTTTGTTCCTGGACATGGAATCAATGGGGGATATTTGTCGGCGATTTGCGTGTCATTTGATCTCACCTCTGCATGTTCCACGTGCAGCTTCTTTTAGCAACTTCCTACCAGGTATGTTTGAAATTGGGTTTGTAGCGAGGTTCTTGCAATCATTGAAACTGAAAAGAAACGCTAACGTTATTGTAGTCTGAGCACAAGACGAGGAGACCGCATCAATTAGAGAATACCTAGGTAAAAGGAAGAAAGAGCAAACGGGCCTATTAGCGTGTGGGCCGAGGGCAGGAACAACCATGCGCAGCAGTAGCCATAGGGGCCATTTAGTTGGGTTTTGCAGGTCCATGGCAACGTAAACAGAACAGCGGCGTTTTCACCATCAATACCGGTCCCTTTCGTGAGAACAAAACAACCCGCGCGGCGCACGTGCTTAATTACATCCCACCAGGTCTCCTCCCGATTCATGTCAGTCTGGTAGATATGATTTCTAATCACTCGTCAGGCAATTTCTCGCGGCCCCTGCCCGCACGTTGCCAAGGTCGCATCCGCTTACGCGCATCCAATCATGGTAGACTGCATCACGTTTTTTCTCCCAAACTGGGCGTGGATGCAGGTATGCGACTGGAACAAGGAAGACGTGGTCTTGGCGGCGGAGTTATCGTGGTTCTTTGCTGCGGGTATGAGAGACAATGAAGCCATTCAGCCAAGTCAACTCCACTAGGTGTCAAATAGTTGAAATGACTAGGCTTCAACTTGTGGAAACTGACTCCTTCGCAGCCAAATTGTATGACTCTTGCAGATGCGCCTAGACAGTTAGCGGTCTGCCGAGCGTTGAGGGCATCTGCCCCGCTGGTTAAAAAAATCAGCATAACCCCTCCATCGTCCATAACATGGGCGCAGTTACCTTCCTTACCTTCCAAGTTTGTTTCGACCTCCAAACCATAGTCCTATTCAAGGTTTCTGTTCGATTCGCCAGATCCATTTGAATATGTCGTCTTATGTCATCACCGGAGTGTCCAAGGGCTTGGGGGTAAGTCGCTCAACGTCATGGATACAAAGTCGAGCAACTAATTAACCATTTGCAACAGTGGGAGTTTATGAGCCAAATCTCCAGCAACGCCGATAACACGGTTATTGGAATCGTGCGGAACAAGAAGGCGGCAGATGAACGGGTGTCGAACGAGCTAAATGGACGGACCAACATTACCATCCTGGAAGCAGATGTGACTGATTACGAGGCTGTCAAGGTGTGTTGTCCCGTCTGACGCAGTTGGAGACTGGACGTTTCGTTGTTTAACACGCTGTTCATAGAGAGCCGTCGATCAAGCGGCCATCATCAACAGCGGCAGCCTCGACTACCTCATCGCCAACGCCGGTTATGTTCTCGGGTGGGACGCATATGGCGGCATTGGGTCGCGGTATGTTGAGCAACGTACCTCATGTTTCTCACGTGCTCTCCAGCCGAGCTGATACCAGTGTCCCTGTACAGCGGCCTTGAGCCTGAGCGGCTCACCGCGGAGTTTCGCAAGATGATGGACACCAATGTCCTCGCCAACATTCACCTCTACAACCTGTTCATGCCGCAGATTCTGAAAGGCAAGGCCAAGAAGGTCGTCGTCATCTCAAGCGGCATGGGCGACATTGAGTTCACCAACGAATTGGGCATCGAGATTGCCACTCTCTACTCGGCGAGCAAGGCGGCCATGAACATGATCACGGCAAAGTTCGCCGCCCAGTACAAGAAGGACGGGATTCTGTTCCTGAGCATCTGCCCCGGGCAAGTCGACGTGGGCCACTTCTCGGACGGTACGTTCTATTCCGTGCACTTTACCACCGGCCTGGCTATAGCTGACTCTCTTCATTTCAACGACAGCAACCGCCGAAGAGCTTCAGGGGTTCCTTGAAATGGGACGCAAGTTCACCATCTTCAATCCCGACTTCAAGGGCATGGATCAACCGGCCGACGCCATCAAGGCGATCTTGTCGCTTGTGGACACGTGCAGCATTGAGAATGGAGACAGTGGGCGCTACCTGTCGCACTTTGGAAACAGACGCTGGATTTGAGGGCCGACGACTCGAACGGCGGAGCTTGGATTAGGTTTTTTGACGCCTTCTGAATTAATTAAATGGCAAACCATGATTGTGGCTGGCGAGTCATTCGGCTGCATATCGAGGGATCTCGAGGATCCTCACTATTATTACACACTCAAGTGAGTAGGTCTGCTAGTTTAACTCGTTCACCAACCCATGCTCCGTAAGTCCGTCCCCTTTGTCGATCTTGACAACCATCAGACAGAATTCCCCATTCCTCTCCTCATCCCAGATCGGGTCGTCATTCTCGTCCACCGGGATATGGTTTCTCGCCTCTTCGCTAGCCACCAGCATGATCCTCATCATGGCCAGGCTCTGCTTCTTGAACTTTGCCTTGCGCTCCGCCAGCTGCTCGGGCGTCGGCGCCGGGATCTGCATCAGGTACGGCATCGGATCCAAGCCGTACTCGGCCTCGAGCTGGCGCGCCACGTCGTCCTTGCCGACGCCGGCAATCTCAGCCGCCGCCGCGTAGTACTCGTAGATGACGCGCAGCGTGGGGAACATGCGCCGCTTCTGCACCTCTGTCCCGGGGCGCCCGGCCTTGACGAGCCGGTCGTGCATCACGTTGATCAGGATGGAGCGGTCCGCGTTCGGGCTGACGCCGTAGTCGTATTCGCCCCGGCCGTAGATTTTGAAGCATCGCATGCTGTTGTCTCGATAGCGCTGCTGGGCGGCCAGTGCGTCCTGGGGGAATTGCAAAGCGCCAGGGATTGGGACCGTGCCCGTACCCGTGCCCTGGGGAGCCGCCGAGACGAGTTTCTTCAGCCGGGCCTCGGAGAGAGACCAACTGTGGTCTTGTTTGAGCTGGGAGAGCAACTTGGCTCGCCCAAGATCGGGTCGGTCTTTGCGAAGCGCAGCAACAGCTTGCGCAACATCATGGTCGCTTGGGATTGTGGAGTGGCTGGCCATTGTATCGTGTGTGTTTCCGTCTTGCCAACTGAGTGATGCCCGCTGGGTTGCGAAGATTGTTGTCTCTTGACATTGAAGCGTCGAGCGAACTGCTGTGGTCCCACCGCGCACAGACGCTGAAGAATTTCTCCTTCTCGGGGTTAGGGCTGACAATGAAAATTTCGCTCGCCTCTGGAGGTGCCAAGACTGAGTTACGTGGAATCCCACCACTATGATATTTCAGCTTTCTTAAACAGAATAAGCACTAAATATATGATTATATTTTTTAAACAGCTAAAATAATGAAGGCTTGCATTCCAATCTTACCGATGTGCTACTTACCAGGTACCTAGGCAATCAGGTATAACGCCAAAATTCAGGTAGGCAGTCAATCGAGTATAACCATGCTTTTCTCACGTTTCATCAACCTTGATCTAGCTTCTTTCAGTCCGCTCTTCCAACATAGCCATCCAATTGACAGCATCAACAAGGATGAGAAGATCAATGTCTTTCCAGGTTGCCTTTTGAAAAATTGCGTGACTGAGGTCACCGCATCTCCCAAAAAGCAACCTGTGGTGACAACATCATGATTTCCTTCTGGTGTACGTGATATGAGGCACTGCCTGACAGTGCCAGGATACTTTTTCTGTCCTTCAGCCGTGCCTGATGGTCGATTTGCGACAAGCTCACTGTAATTGAGGCATTCATCTTCCTCCATATGGAGTATGTTGTTGCGGAATGCAGGAAACAGCAACATCCCTCAGCTCGAAACAGAACAGTTATTGCGCTCTCCCTCCAAGGGCGAGCTTCTGTCCTTAGCAACTCCTCTCATGGGCGCCATCAATGCATATCGACCAACAACCGCGCCCAAGATGTGGCCATCATGTGTGCCCGTGCCACTCACTCACGTAGATTTTAACCGGGAATCCCTCAAGGTGAAGGTGCGATTTTAGGTGATTTGGTGATGGTTGAAAACCCAGCAGCTCGCCAACATCACCAATTCCCCAAACAACCGACGCAACCATTTCTCAGTTCGCGGTAACTGAACGTAACGTTGTCTCCGAAGCTTCTAGACAACCTCAGTTTCAGTCTCCTCCGGCGCTTGACAAACATGAAATCTGCCTCAAATCTTGCAATGCTTTAATTTGCTGGCAACACACCGGTGAGAACTGCCTTTGAGTCAGCCGGTGGGGACGCAAATTGTTGGCGCGTTTCAAACAGTGTGTGCGGAGGACACTGCACGTTCTCGTTACTGAGGGGGCCGCGGTTGGAGGCGCACAGGGTGTTGCTTTAGTCTTTGGATCGCCCCCTTCTGCTCCTTGTGCGACCATCCAAAATCTGGGCCGATCTCTCGCACGGAACGCTACCAACAGTCCTATGATCATGGTCCCGGATGTTGGTACCAGATTCCGCCTGGATGCCACGCTAGAATTCATGCGCGTTGAGCAGCAAAAGGTTTTTGATCCATCTATCCGAGCCCCGCAGCTCGTAGTCGACGACCGCATGCAATCCTGTTTTGACCTCGTGATGTTCAAAGCCAACATCGCCAACTGAGCCACATGAGCTGACGGGTAATATCACTACTTCCTCAGAAACTGTTTGCTCGCTCAATAACAGAACTAGTGCGTAAGTTGGGCAGGTGGGCCTGTGATATCCTACCTGGTGTTGTGACTGCTAGCCGAACTCGTTGGGTCTCCCGAATTGCCCGGCTCGCGTATCTTGCTGGCGAAAAAGACCAACAGCCTGAGCACCCGTGAAAACTTCACCACCTGACTCAGTGGAGTCTGAACTTAAGTGGCGTGATTCGTTCACGGCATGTTGCCACATTGATATTGTTTTCGTCCTTCTGAAAAGAGATGAACTGGTGAGTCCTATAAAGATCTTGAAAATTGACGTACTCCTGACACAACTTTATGAGGAACATCATGGAAATGAGAAATTCCATCTCTCATTTTACGTGTTTACTTGTGGTACACGGGGGTGAGCAACGCTGGTATAGCGAATAAATGACTGAGTACCTGACTTAGTATAAAGAGGTACTGGTAGTACTTACATTATCTACTAATATAAAGAACCCCAAAGATTTAGCGGCTGGCTTTTCCCCGGTCCGGGGATAATGTGTTGATAGATATTGCCCTGTGATATTCGTGTAAAGACGTTGACGATTAGGTAGGTCGGGTACCAGATAGTTACCTGAGGTATAAAGCCGACGAGAGTGTGGCCGCGGCGCGCAGATTACCCGCACAACTCACAAGCGACTGAAACTCCGATTTAAACCGTACATAAATATAACCAGGCTGGCCTCTTTGAGTCTGTGAATCTTGTAGAAAGATTGTTGCACACTACTACAGAGTACTAGGTGATAACAAAGGTCACCACACCATTCCACCATTAGCAGCCATGAAGTTATTCTCAACTCTCGTTTTCTCCACGATAGTCGCGTTGGCTGCAGCTGCGCCCGCGACTGAGGTCCAGAGCTCACCACTGGAGGCACGTCGAAATGGCCCGATCGTGGAGGGTTCAGACTGCGGGGGCGGCACGGGGATTTGCAGCGGCGGGCAATGCGAATGTGGGACTTTTTGTGAAACCGGGATCTGCCCATGGGTTCCTTGCGGGCCATGTTAACTCGGGAAACCGGTACGTACCCCAGAGGTGAATGGATACGCGCTGTTCATAACGTGTGGCTTCAAAAGAACATCGCTGATTCACCGGGCTCAGGAGCATCCATCAGCTATCGCCAGCGACATAAGTAGGAAAGAGCACGACGTGGGCAACGACTAATACTACGGCATTCCGCATCAAGTTCTAAAGGAAGGGCTCGCAAAGGTCGAGCTTGGCTAGGTTTCTCTCGTATCTTACACCCATTGGTGTGGAAGCGCGTCGAAAATGGACTTGGTCATGACCATCTTGTGTCCGGGGGAGAAGGCTTCTCGGGTCAAAAGTATTACCTGATGAATCAGCATGATTTCAAGGCAACCAGAAGAATGAAAGGGGTGGTGGTAATGCGCTGAAATAAAAATGCTGTTACTCCCGTAACTGGGATAGCGTACCTTAATCAACTACCCCGAGAATTATGGCCTCGTGAAATGGTCTCAGTCTTGAAACGAGCGGTTTGCGAACGCTGGCGACAATACAGTCACCATATTACCCTAGATTGTCCGGGTTAGCCGTGGTTGAATCTCGTGCCGCTCTCCAGAAGACGGACCGAGATCAAATTGGGTGGGTGGGGAGGAGGCCGCGAGAGCCAGCCAACGGGCGCACAAAATCACGCTCGCTCTTCACCTCTGGCATTTCGGCAAAGCAGGGATATGCATACGATTTACCGCCGCATTTATTTTCCTAGAGTGGTATATAGATTGGTGGGGCCGGACCGGGGATGAATGGTTGGATTTGCTGGTCGCGGAAAACGGATTAATCTGTTCAACATCGAGAGGCATCAAATCTGAACGGTGTTGTCTCCCAAGATGTAAACAATTCAATCGGACGCATTCTCTCCAAGTTTTGGAGGTCTTGGAAGTCTTGGCCAGGCTTGTCACACACGAGCGACTCTTGGCCGGGAAACAAGCTTCACGCCACCCCGTCCGCGAAAAAGGAAAAGGGGGCAACACGCCGGCAGATGAACAACAGATCGCTTGGCCAGAGCAGAGTTGGGCCGAAAAAATTTGATTAGGTCGGTTTGTTTAATATATGCAGGCGGGTGGTACCGGGCCACCGTCTTGGCCTACGTGGAGCGCGGCTAAGACCAATTAGCCTGTTCTAGGCATTCACACCGAAGTATGGACATTTCTCTGTTCGCTGCCAGGTGCTCAGTCATGTGCAAACAATTTATGTCTTACCTTTTGTGCAGGAGGTGCTGGTGCTTTCGAGAATAAAACTGTCATTGTTGCGAAGACGAGAAAGTTGAGCAGATCCAAGCCTTGAAGGAGGCCAGACAGAGAAGAGAAACGAAGGGTTCCGTCAACCTGTGAAGACGGACCCAGGCAATCAGTGAAGCGACGTTGAGCGGCACCAACAATGCCAAGAGAAAGCTGACGCGAGGGCAACACGGGAGAGGTGTTATATAGCCGGCAGCTAGCTCAGAGATTGGAAGACAGACAGCCTCTTTCTTGCCAGCTGGTAGCCGATTGGGTTGGAGTCTGGGCGTCCCCGTGGTTCAATCCATGTCGCTTGCAGAGCAGAGCCCCCACCCTGCATGGGAGATCTCTTGGACTTGCTGTCGCTGCTGCCAACCGACCACCACCGCTATCCATCACAGCCCGTCCATCCATCTATCCACCACTTATATCTCACCTGTCTGTGGCGATCCGGGTAAATGAAGTCAACATTCCTCGTTTCCTTCCCTTCCGGACAGCTGGCTGCGGCAAAGTCGGGTCCCAAGATCAGGGCAGTTTTGCATCAGGACCACCGACATTCTGCGTATGGCATTTCCTGTTAGATTGACATGCATTTGGCCCGTGTCTCGTAGAGTCTGCTGCTGGGGTCTTTCCACGGTCCGAAGCGATCAAAGTCCGCACCGTCCAATATGCCCAGCGAGCCGGATTCAGAGGCATTTTTCGTGCTTGATGCAATATGGGGATGAATTGTGAGCATGATCTGGAATGGAAGCCTTGCGGAACTCGCGGAGTGCAGCACCTATCCGCCCGGCTGGGTCCACCGGGCCCTCTCCCAACGAACGCTCGGCTAGATGGATTGCGACGCTTGCAATGTTGTGTTGTGTCGTATGTGTGTGTGATGCATGCCATATATGCTCGAGGGCATCCCGTGGTTCAGTTGTCCACAAGCTCACCTCGACTTGCTATCTTGCTACATGTCCTCCAGGCAATCCTTGACAGTTGCCTGCACGCTCCACAGTTACCTCCTGTGAGGCGACTGGAACTCGAACCACCTTGAACTTCACGGTCGCGCACGACTACCTCGGTCAAGATGGTCGCTGCCGATGGCGGTGCGTCTAATCGCATCCATCGCCTGGCGATGGATGATCCCATCCCATGGTACAAGAAGCCCAATCTTCGGTCCATGTATCTTCTGCTCTTCCCTTGCGTCATCGGCATCGAGATGACCTCCGGATTCGACTCGCAAATCATCAACTCGGCCCAGCTTCTCCCCGCGTGGAAAGCATGTACGTGCATCCATCCCTGTGGAAGATGAAGCCTGGCACCGCACGCATACTGACCGGTGTTGTCCACTTGCAGACTTCGGAAACCCCACTGGCGCTTACAACGGAATTCTCGCATCTGCTCTCCCCCTCGGCTCCGTCATCGGTCTACCCCTGATCCCGATCGTCAACGATGCCTTTGGCCGCAGATGGTGTATCATGTTTGGTTCCTGCATCATGGTTGCTGGCACTCTCATCCAGGGCTTCTCGTTCAACGGTAAGGGGTTGCCCAGACAACGATAGCGATGGCTCCCTTGCTAATTAATGCGTCTATCTCCGCAGCACCCATGTACATCATCGCCCGAGGCATCATCGGATTTGGTCTTCCCTACGCCATCGTGGCTGGATCTTGCCTGATTGGAGAACTCGGCTACCCCAAGGAACGTCCGATTCTGACATCGCTGTTCAACGCATGCTACTTCATCGGTGCCATCGTGGCCGCCGGCTGCACTTTTGGCACGCAGGAGATCAAGAACGACTGGTCGTGGAGAATCCCCTCGCTGCTCCAGATGGCGCCCTCGATCCTGCAGATCATGTTCGTCTTCTTCCTGCCCGAGTCGCCCCGCTACCTGATGAGCAAGGACCGGTTCGAGGAGGCCGAGGCGATTCTCGTCAAGTACCACGCCGAAGGAAACGCCAACTCCGAGTTCGTCAGGGCCGAAATCGCCGAGATCAAGACGACGCTGGAGATTGAGATGGAGAACTCGAAGCGCTCATGGGGCGATCTCATCCGCACCGCGGGCATGCGCCGCCGTGTCCTCATCGGCTCCCTGCTCGGCCTGTTCACCCAGCTGTCCGGCAACGTGGTCATCTCGTACTTCCTCGGCGATGTTCTCAAGCTCATCGGATACACCGACCCCAGCTTTCAGACCAAGTACAACCTTGGAAACCAGTGCTGGTCACTCATCTGCGGTGTCTCGGCCGCCCTGGTCGTCATGCGCTTCCGACGTCGCACCATGTATCTGACCGGCATCCTGTCCATTCTCGCCGTCTATGTCGCCTGGACCATCTGCACCGCCATCTTCATCGCCAACAAGTCTGATGTTGCGGCCAAGATGTCTCTGTTCTGGATCTATGCCTACAGCCCGGCTTACAACCTCTGCTTCAACGCCTTGACTTACAGTAAGTTCCCCCTTGCCAGATGCCGCTTGGGCAAAGATTCGAAACTGACCGTGCCTGTCTAGCGTACCTCATCGAGGTCTTTCCCTACGCCCAGCGCGCACGTGGTATCTCGATCTTCCAGTTCTGGGGCAAAGCGGCGCAGTTCTTTGGCACCAACGTCAATCCTATTGGTTAGTCTCCCCCCCCCCCTCCCCTTCCTCGAGGCATACCGGATTGGGATGGACTCCTGTGCTAACTGGAATAACCAGGCACGCAAGCAATTGGCTGGAAGTACCTGCTCGTCTACTGCTGCTGGATCTTTGCCGAGGCGGTCATTATCTGGTTCCTGTGGCCCGAGACCTCCGGCCGCTCTCTTGAGGAGCTCGCTTTCCGTAAGTTATATTCTTTGCGCTTGCATGTGGACGTCTCTAATCTTTGTCCCGCAGTCTTCGAGGAGAAGGAGCTTGCCGAGCGCGCCCAGGCTGCCGTCGAGAAGACGGTCTTGTCGCATGCCGAGGAGCACGAAAAGGTGTGATGTCAGTTCTCGGAATAGGTGGACGACCATGAGAATCTTTGGGAAGGTGGTGAGGCGAGGCGGGAAGGTTGCGGGGGGGGGGGAGGCGCGTGGACATCATCACGATGGCGGCTAGTCTTGACTAGAAGCTTTGTTGAGGGATCCAGATAGCGTTGTCTTGTCGTCATTTTTTGACCACGGATGTGCCAGTGTAAATGGTAATCGGTGTTGTACATGCAAATCAAGCAAAACCATGAAAAGAAAAGAATGTCTGAAGTTGGAGCATTCCTATCGTAAACACTCGTTGCAGTTCAAACAACTTAGCCGCGCTATTTCGCAGCATCCAAAGCTCCTAAGCTGGTAGTTCTTGCTAGTCGTTATTTGGCTACTGGAGTTGAGCAACCGGCTATGAAGCGGGGACTAAAAGTTTCGGTTGACTTAAGATGTTCTCCATGGTTGACTTGCATTGGGGAGATTCATGTACAATGCGCGAATTAGTACAGTAGGTCCAGTCGGGATTATCGCTGAGTGTCCTGTTGCATCAGCGCACAAACGTTCAACCTTAGAGATACCCTTAATGTGGAACCCTTCCAAACCGGACGTCAACGGTAGAGACCTGTTCCACTACTGTAAGGCTACCAGCAGGCACTTGCCGGTATTCCGTATTAGTTGACGTACTAACGAAACCCCCGAGTTCAATGCACCGCCTCCCAGTCACTCACCACCTTCACCCACAACCCGGCGCACTTGGGTAAGGTTCCCATGCGCATTACGTTAGCAGGCACCACGTCTTCCGCCACCGCGGTGTTACAATCGCTGCTAGCTTTGTCTTCACTCCATCGTGATGGTGTCCAAACAAAGGCTTTTCGGTTCAAAATCTCAAGCATGAAAGCCTTGACGGCGCTGTCCAGCAATCCCAAGGCGAGCTGGGAGACGATGGATGTTATGCAGCACGTGGCGGCTGGGATGCCATTGTGTTCCTTTGAGGTTGGTCTCCATCCCGATGCTCCTTGACTGCCAGACGGGTCCATGATGGTGGTGCACAGTGTGACAAGGGCTGTAATACAGGGCTTGGAGGGGGTTCAAATTCAGTAATAATCTTCTGTGGCCTCAAGGTCCTTGATCCCTTCAATCTGACTTGGATCCAGGCCTCTTTCTTATAGCCACAGCTGGGCGCACAGGCCCGAGTCTAGTTTACAGGGGTAGTTATTGCCTTAGGTCAATATGCCAATCGCTTCTGTCTATTTTTTCGACGGCTGAATCCTCATGACCTTCTGTCGGTTTGTTGTATCCAACCGTTACCCGCCTGCGGCCATTGCCGCCGGGCTGATACAGTTGCCTTGATGCTCTACCTTATCTAGTGGTCCAGACCACTCTCGAGGGTTGGCCGTGTGACACACAGTTTGATGATCCACCAGGTTTACCAATCATCCTGCACCTCGAGCCAGTGGAACCTCTACGTTGATGGCGTCAAGGATGTCCTCGGAGCTCATTGCGTGAAGGGCAATTAGCCGATTAGCACAGTAAATTAGTCACTTTGATGGACTGGGTCTACTATCATGCGGTCATGGCTCGCTTTTCTCGCCGGCTCGTCGGCACTGGCCCGAGGCCAAAACATTCCCCGAGCAGGTTGCAAACCCATTAGAAACTCTAGATTAACGGACAACAGCGAGCAAGCTATGCTGAACTCCCCGGCTCAACAACCTTGACGCTGGAGCAGTGCTGTTGGCTGAGCCAACTCTAGACCTCTTGTCCGAGGTCTGCGACACGGTTGCAATGCCATATCACTATTTGCCCATCAATGGCAAGGGTTGGGAAGGCCACCGGAGCTTCCTGACGGTCCTTGATTGGCGGTTGAGAAACGCCCCCTTGTTGAATAAAGTACCCATCAACTCCGGGACGGCCAAGATTGTCGAGTTATACCATCTTGCCGTGCTGGTGCACCTCAGCCGAGTGACGGACAACTTGCTCGAGCAGGCTGCCAGGACACAGTAGCAAATTCACCGAGCATTTTCTCCGTTCTCCAAGCTGCCGTCCTGCGAGCGCCAGTTTTCGCTGTTTATCCTTGGATGTGAAGCTCGAACGGACGACCAGCGGGACAAGCTGGGCTTCTTGGGCAAACAAGCCCCCTAGTCTCGTGCCAAGCGTCTTCCAAACCGGCGATCGGGTCTTGGGCACAAGTCGAAAATTTTACCGTCGACTAGGTATTCATGTCCATCATTTCCATAATGGAACGGTAGCTATCCTCCTGCAGACCAAATTTAGACACGCAAGGACGGCAGTGGGCGTGCAGTCAAAGATCAATCATAGCTAATAAGGGACCCTTTACGTCACCGGCTGGTAATGGCATGCCACGCTGTCTCCTGCCGTGCAGCCTTACCTCGAAGCGACGGTAACATATCCGACGTTAAACTGACCATGCACAGAAAACTGAAGACGCGGCGCTACCGATAACCTTGCAGAGCCAGGTATGTGTGCAACTGACAGTCTCGTTTCCCGTCCCTTGGTATCAAATGCCACAGTAACATCTCCGTACCGTTACCACGTCTCTGCCACTACCGGCAGCGGGCACGGCATGCTAATGGAGTTACCTTCCCAGCTGGGACGGTGGTTTGGGTGGCCAATGACAGCCAAGTGCACGATCCCCAGCTGTGGCATAGAGTGCTTCCGTGGGGGACATGCCTATTCGGGAATTATCGATATATGCACAGCATGCACCCTCGGCAGAGGTTTCGTCATGTGGTACAGCAAGCTGCCCCCACTTTAACGTCGTGTTGACATCGCGATACCCCGATCCCAATACTTAAATGGGAATACTCCACGATGGTGGAGGCCTTCCTCACCGCTCTTATCTGCACCTTCTGTTTTTCTGCTTCCATGACGATATTCTGTTATCGGCGAGGCCTGTGCCAAAGGAATCGAAGGCCCGTATCGAGCCTATTGGTGCACCCTTGAATCGCATGTTTTCCCGTGCATCGATGATACGTTGCAAAAGGCCTAAGTGCCCGATCGTGTGGTCGCACTTAAGCTTGCCGCGCTAGTGCAACTGAATGGCATGTTGACCGACCGTCAGACGAATGACTCGAAGCACATGAACATGCACCCTGGCTAGCTCTGCCACTGCAGAAGGATGGAGGATCAAGCTGTGAAACTAAACCTGGCAGTTCTTGTTCCTTGCCAGTTTTTGACAAGAAAGAACAACCAGTTATCCCCCTAGCCACCATGGTTTCCTGGTTTGGAGTGAGTTCTGTCGGTATGTAAGCATGAAGGGTGGTCTTGGACTCCAAGGTGGCGCGGCGCGGTTGGGGCACAAATACGATTGTTCAAGGGCGACACTGAACGAGAAGGTTCCGTCCATGATGTTCAGCATATGCAGGACGAAGAATCATGCGTGCTTTTGGACCCGGTCCTTGGGAAGGATGCATGTTCGTGGCGCACCCCAGGCGGCTCATCCGCACCCAATCGGATACGCATTGGAGTCAAATATCCATTATCGACCAAACGAGGCCCAACAAGGCATATCTGCTGACGGGCATGTCTCAACTCTCCCGCTTGGTTCATAGCCTTCCCTTTTGGAGACTAGGTCTCACGTAACAATACATGGGTGTGTGTGTTGGCAACGGAAGGATTTGTTTCGACGCCTTTCAGTTCATTCATGTCCGTCTACAAATGACACCATCCAAACTACGCGGGATTCCGGCCGACCATAGCCTCGACAAGAGAAGGGGGGCATCATATTAACTATTAAAGGCCCGAGCCGAGCAATCCAAATTTCCCGCCATCAGATTTCAATCTAGTTTCCGTACCCAATTTAGACACAGACGAGAACGACGTTTCATTCTTCCCGGATAACATAACGACTCTTCTTTACAATGCTCTCCATCCTTGCCATTGCTGCCTTGGGCGTCAACCCTTGCTATGCCGCAACCTTGAAACTCCACTATGCTGGGGCCAATTTCACCAACGCGTTTACGTTCCGGACGGTAGGTGGTCCTTGTGTTGGAGGCTCCTTGCTCCACACATGAAATAGCGCACTGATGGAGTAACTAGGCTGCCGATTACCCTGGCTCAGGTGATCCCACGAACGGCTTCGTGAACTACGTTTCGAGTTCCGTCGCGACCTCAAAGGGTTATGCGAAAGTCATCAATGGCCAAGTTTATCTCGGTGTCGACAACACGAGCACTGTGTCAACCTCCTCTCAAGGCCGCAACAGCATTCGGCTTGAGTCCAAGGAGAGCTTCACCAACGGCATCTTGATTGCCGATATTGCCCACATGCCAGGGAATGCTTGTGGCATCTGGCCCGCCTTGTACGCCAAGGCTTTTGTTTGAGTTTCCTTCCCAGAATACCTGATGAATCTAACAAAGCTGTTCATACAAGCTGGACCTACAACTTTGACGAGGATCCCTACGGTGAAATAGACATCATCGAGGGTACAATGCACCAGTCCAACAACATCGTTTCCCTCCACACCTGCGGTACCTGCTCCTTCGACTTCTCTAGCTCTAGCGGCACAGACCCACGATCGGATTGCAATCTTGGAGGTGTGTCTGATGGCTGCTCCGATGACGTTGCTACAAACTAGTAAGCAGACCTGTAGACCAGAGAGGGTTCACTTGGAATTAGTCTCGTTTTTAGGAGAGTGCTGACATTGTTCTGTAACAGTGACGGCTGTGGCAACACTGGACCCTCAGGTTCCTACGGAGACAAGTTCAACAACAATGGTGGCGGTGTCTACGTGACACAAGTGCAGACCACATCGCTCAAGATCTGGTTTTTCCCCAGATCAGCCATACCCGCTGATATCACTGCCGGCAACCCAAACCCAGCGAACTGGCCCGCCCCGTTCCTTGATGCGAGCAAGGGCTGCAACCCTGGGAAGTACTTCAAGAAACAGTCAATTGTGAGAGCCCCCTCAATCTTGGTTTCAAGCGCTTCACTCATATTGACCACTTGTTGTAGATCATCAACACGGACTTTTGCGGCGCCAACATCGACCAGGATGCTTGGAACAGCGACTCGGCCTGCAAGTCGAAGGCGTCATCCTGCAAGGCTTATGTCGCTGCCAATCCGTCGGCTTTCAGCCAGGCGTACTGGCTCTTCAACTCCATCAAGCTGTATCAGTAGATGTGTAATGTCAGCGATTTTGGAGAAGCAATTGACCAAGGCCTTGGATTCATCTGACCGCAATATACGTGTAACGATAGGGAGGATGTATCGAATATGCGTGGACGCCATGAGTGTTGGGGACTGAAGATTGTTTTGGAGGCAGTAGCACATAAGGACCCAGGGGTAAGGGATTTCAATGGTTATGTTTCATGGAGTCTTTCATTCGGATTCGGTTCGTCACCGTGGGGTATGCGAACAGAGTGCACCGAGGGAAATCCGAGGCACACTTGAGGTCCTGCGCGATCGCCAAATTACCAACTCCCATACAACTGGCTGTAGTTTTGGATTTACCAATTAATTACTTAGCACAATGACTTCCAGTTTCAAAACCAAAAAAATCTTTGTCATCGTTTCCAGTCTTCCCTTTCTTGACCAAGGTGGTCCGAGCGACGGTACAGGCTGGTGCTACAACTTCCAGGTCATTGAATTCCAGTCCAGTCAGTTGCGTGGCGTGTGGTGCTTTTCTCGCACATGCAAAATCACAGTTGTTGACGGGACAGACGAATCTGGTAAGTTATGAACACAAAGGCAGGCTCTCATCACTAAAAATAAGCCGCTCTTAATTTAGTTGGCCGTGAGAACAGAGTACTTCTCATCCGTCACACCGGCCCTTTCGAGACTCAGCCAGCTCTTGGCGTTCCCCTTGAGACTCTTCCTCAGACACGTCCATCCCTGGCTCTGCCCCAGCCGCGCCAATAACTTCTCCCCCCTCTCGTTGGGAACCGCAGTCTGGTCCCACCCAGTGTTTTCTGGGGCGCCCATTCCCTTGTGTTTAGGGTACAACTCGCTCAAGATCTGCGCGACCTTGAACCAGCTGTATCGCTCTCCGAAGGCAAAGATTCTCTCCCTGTCAACCCGGGGGGAAGAAGCAAGAATGGCCACATATAACCGCCCAGCGTCGCGGCAGTCGACATACCACTGGGGCTGCATCATGTTGAGCACATCCATGTGCTGGTTCTCCCAGACCCAGTGCACCATCCCAGCGGTGGACGGAATCCCTTGGTGCTTGGGATCAAGACACTCGCCCATGACGGTATCCAGCAACACCGAATTGAACGCGTAGGCTGGCTTTTCGCGGCGAACCCATTCCCACACT
This sequence comes from Podospora appendiculata, assembly GCA_033675105.1. Lineage (NCBI taxonomy): Eukaryota > Fungi > Ascomycota > Sordariomycetes > Sordariales > Podosporaceae > Podospora > Podospora appendiculata. Next base: position 43,649 of record JAULSO010000007.1, on the reverse strand, counting down.
TCGCGTTCGACGAGTGTCTTGAGTGCCATGAAGCCTGCCATCCCTTTTTTGCTCGGGTCAACGCTCTTGTCTCTCGCGAGTGCAACCGCTTCGTCATTCCAAGTCCACTCCGTCAGCGCGACTCTCTTGCCTGCATCAGGCGTCCAGACAGCCCACGCTGACGACGTGAAGACAAACGACTTGACGCTCGGCTCGCGTCGTGCAGCCTCGAGTAGGGCGATTTGCCATGGCAGTTCCGTGGCGAGTGCCTCGTCGGGGTCACGGACGGACAGATCCACGGCTCCGACCACGTGTGCGATACCGGATACATTGCGGATGGCGCCATCCCAAGCTCCTGGAGCGGTAATATCGGGAACTTCGACTAGCTCGAATCTGTCCGGGCCGTGGCGGGTGGTGAACAGGGATTGTAGATAGGAGCTCTTGGCGGTGTTACGCACGGTGCCGCGGACGCGGTACCCTGCGGCGAGGAGCTGGTCAACGACATGCGACGCGATCAACCCGTTGGACCCGGTGACGAGGATTACCGAGTCCGGTGGAATTGTGGGGTTGGTGATGGTCAGCTTCTCCGTCATGGTGGTGATCTCGAGTGGGTGTTTGAGTAGTAGTGCTCGTCACTGGAACGGGGATCGGAATGATGTTGTTTTGGAGTTGACCTTGAGGGAGGAGCATCACAAGATCCCGTCCCTCCGCCTCTGCCTCTGAATATGCCTACCACGTAGGTACCAGATAATTACCTGAGCTAACCGCCGCCTCTTGCGGTTGTGGCTCTGACATGACAAGATATCGTCATGATGTTTCCAGGGATTGGAGGCATCGATCCTTAGGAAGACGTGGACAAGCAAACGCTAAGTATACGGTGTTGTCACGGATGGTCTTTGATGACGACCGTGGCTTGGAGACCATGTTTAGCTCCACGCCCCCAGACCCCGATGAGTGGATCCCGTCTGGACGGTTTCGAAGGCTGATGAACGGGAAGACGAGTGCGAATGATGCCTCGTGAACATGGCGTATCTTATACCCAATCGGAACACGCCGAAGGGGAAAGACATTCGGGCACGCCAATCCAGCGGAAGCAGGCTAGACTATGTAGATCCAGTGGTTAGAGTTTCCTGTATCAACGACGCACTTCAACATGTGAGCACCTTCAGGGACTAGAGCAGAGGGCCGGGAATACCTGACTTAGCCTGAAACTGGCTTGATTCTTGATGTAACTCCAGGCATTGGCCCTACGCCAGTCAGTAATTAAATGGTACGGAACTCGGCAACTGAGTTTGGACGTGCGCACATCTGTTTGTAGGAGAGATATGAGCAGCCGGGAGGCACTTTGACAGGCTTATGTCCGTGCATCTGGACGGTTGACCAAGCGTGGTTGAGAGGGTTAAGAATTTCGACAAATACGGACGAACTAACATAAACGGGCTCTACTGGACAGCGTCAATCGTTGAATTTCTTCATCTTCCACTTCGCTGCGCCGAAACTATGGATTGACAGCCGTTGATTCCAGGAAATCCATGTTTTACTATATGCGCCTATCCATCCTGAGCCACTATGAATCCTTGACGGTCAAAATTCCGGGCTGTTCCCGAATCCTTTGAGTGCGGTCGGTGCATCATTTGCCTCGTCTGGGCTCACTCCTTATAATCGCCCGTTAGAAAACATGGCGATGCCTGAACGCGATTCTATGAAAGCCTTGAAAGGGTTGCAGAATCACCGAGAATTGACAAACATCTCGAACCAGTCGCGATGCAGTGTTTGAGTGAGGAGCTGCTATAATTGAACCCTTTGGGATATAACACGCCTGCCGACTGGATGCCTGGGATATTGCATTCTTGGCATTACTCACAGCTTGCTTCCCATTCGAGAACTCGGGTAACGCGGCCGCAACGTGTGTTTGCTTGTCTTGGCATCTGCAGTGAGCGTGCATTCCAGCGATACAACCGTGCGAGAGCCTGAACGGTAGTTCTGCCCATGTCGAGTCCGTTTACATGTCCTTCTAACGACGACACAAGCATTTCAGCAGTAGCTTAGGGGAAGACCAAAGATCTTGAAAATATATTGTTTGGTTCTGCCATCATCTTGTTACATAGCTTACCTGGCAGCCGCTCATTGATCCCGTTGAGGTACCAAGTAGGTGGATGAGTGGTTCAAGTCGTAAGGGAATGAAGAGGAGGCGCCTGCTCGGACTGGTGCATAGCTGAAGCCGGAATCTGATCCGCATGTTCATGTCTGGTTTACGTCCATGCCAATCTACGGATCAGAGGGGCCGGAGCTAGTTCAAAATTGATAGTAATATCACCAGAGCACCTGACGACATTTCTTGGAAGCCCGATAACAAGCGTGACCCAAGCTCGGCTAGGTCAGCCGATAGCGAGCAAATCAGACCCCCAGCATTACTGAACACAAACACCAAGCCTGCTTGTTCAAAAGAAGGAGGCGCGGTGTGCAGCGTGACACAACCTAGAGGAAAGGAAACGTTGGGCGATGGAAGGCAAATAGTCGAACTGCCGAGCCATACTAAGTATATGACACTATCAAGAAAGTTGCGTCACCGTCGTGATGGAGAGGGTTCCAAGAAAGCAGGACTATTCCTAGGCTAGGCACTCGACTTATCCAAAGTCAGCAGCAGGGGTAAGGCAAGCAGTGATCTTGTTTGACGTCTTGCCGCATGATGTGATGTGTCGAGGAGGCTTTAACCGCTGCTAAAAACACTCGCCAGCAATTTCCCCGCTTGAGGACCCGATTCGCCCGCTGCACGGAAAGGCAACTCGGTCACGGCGGCGGATATTAAAAACCTGGGGAAATGGGGCTTGGCACCTTTGGAAGCGAGACCGAGATCCGCTCGCCTAGCGCTCGTGATTTGCGGCTGTGACCATAACAACCTTAGCTGAGGTGATATACTATGCTAGGAGGATACGCTGTTTATGGTCGTGGTCCTGTGTGAAAATAGCGTCGTGGATGAATTGGCACGTTTGGGACCGGGATATTACCTGCCGGTTTCTAGAGGGGGTTGGTCAGGCCCTGGAGAACAGAAACAAAATAGTTCACCGATAAATATATGTGAATGCCATGTTCCCGTCTTCTTTGCCTCTTGTGCTGGATTTCGTGTCTTCATCATCAAAGCCACGTCTCATTCGTCCAACGATGAGTCTCAAAACTATCTTCTCCGGTCTTTTGCTGGCCGGGACTCTGGTCCTCGCCCACCCGGGTAAGGAAGAGGTGTTTGCGCATTCAGCACTTCCACTGGAGCGCAAGTCCCTCAACCACTGCAACAAGGAGTTCTCGGAACCCGAGTTTGTGAAACGGACGGTCGAGGTCCATGGTCGTGAATATGCGAGGCTCCGGAGAGAGCTTGGTCTCGAGAACGAGAGGTGTGATTCTTCCTGCATTAGATCACCCTTCTACTCTTTGACATCAGCTAACCAAAGAACTCTTGAATTGTCGAACAGTCCCAAGCTGGACCCGCGAGACTACATCTCCGTCAGCAAGATAGACCACAAGAGCAGCAAGACCGTATCCAAGACGATGGACCTGGCCTCCCTGTTCTCCGATGCCGGGGCTTGCATGTTGATGCCAGCTGTTGACCAAGGCCCTCTATGTAAGCACTCAACCCGCTGACCTTAACCGAGCTCTCGGTGCTAACTCCTGTATTTCTGAAGACGTCTTGGGAGAGCAAGTTCGGAAGAACATCACCGAAAACGAGCCCGGGATCAAGATGACGCTGGCCATCCAGGTCGTCGACTACAAGACGTGCAAGACGGTCCCGAACGCATGGGTTGATATATGGAGTTCGAATTCCACCGTAAGCCGCATGCCGAGCAAACAACACTCTAGCAAAAGGAGTGTCACTGATCCTCGCAGGGAATCTACACGGGAGTGCAAGGGTACCCGGGAATGGGCGATCCAAAGGACGCTGGCATGCTGAAGGGCACTGCTCTACGTGGTGTGCAGCCGACTGATGATCACGGCGTTGCCTCCTTTGACTCGCTGTTGCCAGGACACTATGACGGAAGGGCCAGCCATATCCATGGTGAGATATGACACTCCGTTTTGCGTACAATCGTGGCCAAGCTCAAAACTGACATCCAACCAGCCATCGTCTACCTGGGAGCCACCAAGCAGCCCAACAACACCATCACCGGCGGAAAGGCATCGCACATTGGGCAACTTTACTTCGATCAGTCGCTCATTGCCTCGATCGACACCGTCGCGCCGTACAGCAGCAATAAAAACAAGGTCCTGAAAAACACCGCCGACTTCCTTTTCATGCAGGGCGCCAACGGAGACGACCCGATCGTCCGCTATGCGCTTGTCGGAAAGACTCTATCTGAGGGCGTGTTTGCCTGGATCAGGTTTGGCATCAACCAGAATGCCAACAAAGCCGTCAACCCGGCCGCGTTCATGACTGACAAGGGCGGTGTCATGAACCCCAAGGGCCCTGTTGCGCTGTTGCCCAAGACCGGCTATCCTTAGGGGTTCCAGCTAAGACGGTTTTGGCACAGGTAAGATAGGTACCAGGTACCTAGGCAAGGTTCAGTGGATCAAGTTACGGCTGTCAGGCGGGACACGACGGGGCAAACATGAACTCAATCCTTGTATATTTCTAAGTTATTGGAAGTGATATTTCAGTCTCCTGGACTATAGCACCGACGCTGTATGGCTCTCCTGTTGGTCTCACATAGCCAAAGGTACATGTACGCTGGACCTATGCCCTCTGCTTGATCTGCATCAACAAGCCTCCGTCAACGAGCAACAACTCATCGTCCCGTACTTCCCCAACTCTCCTCAGCTGCTCTCTCGTCTCGCTGTCGTCAAGCGAGAACATCCTGTGTCCCACGCTGATATACTCCTTCAAAACCGCCGAAAACACCTCGTTGGATCCATCGCCACTGTTCGCCACTGCTTCCAACCACGTTTCCAGTTCGACCATCTTCAGCACTTCCCCATTATTGGCCATCACCCCCGGCAGCTCTGCCAATCTCAGCGGCTTGGGGTTCCGCACGTGAAAGATTCGTCCCTCCGGCGCGGCGGTGTCGTCGTGTGACAGCGTCAGCCGTTCCACCACAGCAGCCACATGCTCGGCCGTGACACAGTCAACGTCAACTCCGCCGTTGACGTCTTGCAGGTTCGGTACCATGCCGGTCCTCAATATTGCCCCCAGCAGCCCGAGGAAGAAATTCACCTCTGACAGCTCCTCTGTACCGGCGGGCTTTCCCTGGATGGCTTCCAGATCTGCAAGCGCCGAGGCTCGTGTGATGGTTGTCACGATCCCTCGGCTGGCGGCTTGGTCCAGCAGACTCTCTGCAACCCAGCGGGCCTTGAAGTATGCGCCTGCTTGACTACCAGAACCTGGGACAAAGTGGCTCGAAGACTGCTCCGAGGTGATAATGTCGGATCTTGTCCGGTTTGTGGAGGGCCAGGATTGCAGGTGCGACACGCTCCAGGTCGAGAGGTAGTGGATCTCCGTCTTATGAGTCGGCGAGGCGGCCGCAAGGCGGATCAGGTCGAGCGTGGCTTGGACGTTGGCGGGGCGGAGGTCGGCGTAGCGTTTGAGGAGCGAGACATAGCCGCCAAAGTGGTAGATGAGGTGTATCCGCTTGGCCAAGGCATCAAACGCAGTTGGTGTCAGCCCAAATGACGGCAGCGAGAGCGAGCCGGGGAGAATGTTGACGCGTCGCCAAGCAGTGCCGTCCGTTTCTTGGTTGATAATGCCCTTGATGTCCTCAAGCACAAGAGGCTTGCGGGAGCCAATGACGCTGACGGTGACGTCGGGACGGGTGAGAAGGATCTTGTTCAGCATCCGTGACCCCACAGGACTGTCAACACCTGTGAGCAAGATTTCCTTAATTTCCGATCTCGGGAGGGTCGTGGTGGCCGACGAAGTGGGGTGAAAGGCTGGCTCGTCCGGCAAGGTTCCCTCCGTGCGCCAGTCGATCTCCTCGTCTATGGTTGCAGTTGCATCGTCAATCGCAATGCCCTTGGCTGTTGCGATCAGTTGGGCTATCCCTGATGGAGTTGGGTTCGCAAAGAGGTCCTTGACTGCAAGCTTGATGCCGAACTCCCGCTTGATGGCAGCGGACAGACGCAAAACCAACATACTGTGCCCGCCGAGTTCGAAGAAGCTCTCGTCCGGGGCGACTTCACGACCACGAGACAACTTCAGCACCACCTTGAACGACTGTACAACCGACCCGAGGATGTCTTGGAACTCCGCAGCCGGTGATCTTGCTGCTTCGACGGGTGAAGCTTTGCTGGAGGGGAAGAGCAAGTCCAACTCCACTGTCAGAAGATGCTTAAGTCCAATCTTGCCCGAGACAATACCTGAAAGACTGTCGAGGAACTGATAGCCGCTGGGCATCATGTAATCGTTCAGATGAGGTTTCACAATTGCGTGAAGAGAGTTGACCAGATCCTGCTTTTGCTGGGGGGTGATATCACTCTTGGCCGACTGAATGAAAGCGATGAGTTGACGATCATCAGTCAAATGCTCCTCTGACTTGCCGACCTCTCTCGGGACGACAGCGACATTGACCAGCCGGTAGCTTTCGTCGAGATGGACCGAAGCTGCGTACAGCTCATTGTCAATCTCGGCCAGATTCAGCCGATAGCCCCGGATCTTGATCTGTCGATCACCCTTGATTCGCCCCTTAAAATCCAGCTGGCCGTCGGCCAGGAAGCGGGCCTTGTCGCCTGACTTGTACATCTTGGACCACCCTCTGACCAGGAATGCATCAGATGCAAAGGTGTCGTCGACAAAAGCCTCGAGAGTTGTCTGGGCAAGGTTCAGATAGCCGGTGCTGACTTGGGCTCCGCCAATGTAAACCTCGCCAACCACGGTGGCGGGCACCGGATGCCCGGCAGGATCGACGATGTAATGCGACGAATTTGGGAGCGGCGAGCCAACAGGAATCGTCAAGACCTCGGGGCCGGGAATAGGAACCAGTGCGCTGGAGCTCTGCACACTTGTCTCACTCGGACCATACTGATTATACACCTTGACTGCGGTTCCGAGATCGTAAATGGCGCGTACCAGTCGTACCGGAAGCGTCTCACCAGCAAAGATGGACCGGCGATACGAGGCGCAAGCCTTGACATCATCCGAGTTGTGCTCGATGACGGACGCGAATTGGGTAGCGGGGAAGTAGGTCACGGTCACCTCTCCACGACGCATAAACGAAGCAAGGGCAGAGGGGTCCTTGCGGATGTTGGACTTGGCGAGCAGGAGGCGGGCGCCGGATGTGAGGGCTCCCCAGATCTGGGCGACTGAGAGGTCGAAGGCGATGGACGACTGAGACAGAATCTTGTCTGCTGATGAGATCTGGTGGTAGGTGTTGTGCGTGCTGAGCATGGCTTGCGTCGTTCTGTGTGTATGAGGCACTGCCTTTGGCTTGCCAGTACTCCCTGACGTGTAGATGGTGTAAAAAGGCGTGTTGGGGACAATATCTGGCGCCGTCCAAGCGACCGCAAGATCAGGTGTGGATTGAGGGACAACGAGGATGTCTGCCTTGATCTCGCCACCCACAAGCTGCTTTGCCTCGGCAGCAAGGTGTAACGATGCCAGTAGGATCTTGATGGAGGAGTCGCCGATCATATAACGCAGTCTTTCAGTGGCGAAGCTGGGGTCCAGAGCCGCGTACCCACCACCAGCCAAGACTATGCCGACAAGCGATGAGATCATGTCGATGTCTGGGTTGAAGAAGACACCAACCACATCACCTGCGCGGTAATACGGAGATGATTGCAGCTGTGCAGCGATCTGTTTACCACGCACAATGAGAGCCTGATATGTGATCGTCTCGTCGTCGGATGTCAGCACCGCAACATCACTGGGACGCGACGAGGCCACTTCCAGGATCATGTCTACAACGGTCTTGCCTCCCCATGGATCGGGGTGGACGGCGATGTTCCACAGGTCTTTTCGAAGGTGTGCCAACTCCATCTCACCCGACATGTTGATCTCCTGGACTGGTTGCCGATGGTCTCGGATGGCACTGGAGAGGAACGTCGTAAAGTTCTCGATGAAGCGTTCCATGTCGGCGTCTCCGTACAGGCCGCTGTCGAATTGAAGTTTGAATTCGAGACCTTCTGCCGGATTTTCTGTGATCTCCAGTGCCAGATCGCACGGCGTTGGCAGATCCTCGACGCTGGAAGCCGCTAGAGTAAAGTCCGCCGACCTGATGCGCGACTGTTGGCCGTACATCTGGTAGTTGACGGCAATCTGCCCGACCGGGAAATGCGTTGCGGAGCGATCGAGGCCCAGGATCTGGACAACGTCTTCGAATGGCGCACTGCTGTGCTCCAGGGCATCGTGTGTGACAGACTTGACATCCTGGACAAGCTGCTCAAACGTGGCACTGTCAAGGTCATTGCCATGGAAGCGAAGCGGAACCATGTTGACAAAGAACCCAATGGTATCTTGAAGCTCGGGGTGAGGGCGGTTGCCGTCAATCATGAGCATGGTCAAGTCGTTGTCCTCAGTGTAGCGATAGTGGAAAGCCCTGAAGGCAGCAGTGACAAAGTTGAAGGGGGTGGTGTTCATCCTGGCCGAGATCCGCTTCAGCCGACCAAGACCGGACAACGGTACGGCACCCGTTACAGTGTTTCGCTGCCTGCTCCCGGGCAGTCTGTTGCTCTTGGCAAACGGCAACAGCGACGAGGCTGTCGGCGCTCCGTCAAGCGTCCTTTGCCACCAGTCAATGTTGTTGCGGACCTCTGGCGACTGAGCCAGCTGACTCTGCCATACCGAGAAGTCGGCGTAGCTGACTCTTGGGACAGGAATCCTGGACACATCCTTGCCTTCGGAAAATGCCTCATAGAGCTTGACGAACTGGCTGACAAAGGACTCGGAGCTGCCGCTGTCACATGAGATGTGATGGAAGACAAACGTCAGACAGTAGGAGCCCTCAGCCAGCTTTGCGAGTACGACACGCAACGACTCGCCTTCGGTGATATCAATGACATGCCTCTTCTCAACATTGATGAGCGAAGAGAGGGCCGTCTCAGGATCAGAAGAGGCAGAAAGATCCTCGTAGCGGATTGGGGCATTGGATTCATCAATGAGCTCCTGCTGGGCGTACTCTTCACCTTCAAAGTATCGAGTGCGGAGACTACCATTGCGTCTGATAAGCTCGTCAAGGGCCTGCTGCAAGATCTCTTGCCGTGGTTCTCCTTCGAGTCTGGAGCTGACGACAAAGTTGAAACTGCTAGGATCCGTGGAAAAATTGTGCAGGAACCACATCCGGCTCTGGTAGCTGGACAGCGGAACATTGTCAGGCTTTGTGATGGAGTCGAAGATGGAGATTGAGCTCGCGCCCCCCGCCTTCAGCTTATCAGCCAAGACACCTTGATTCACGGCACTTGACTCAACTTCTTCCTCGGCTGCGGCAACCCCGAGGCGCATGTTCTCGGCAGCCTTGCGTGTAAGTGCCAAGATTGACGGTGCACCCAGAATATCAAACAGGGGCATGTCAACGTTCGTTGTCTGGAAGAACCACTTGCGCAGCTCAACGGCGACGATCGAGTCTAGCCCGTAAGCGGACAATGTGTTCTTGGCGTGAATGGACTCGGCGGGGGTTCCGAGGACTTGAGCCACCTTCTCGATGAACGCCTCAGTAAGGACGTCGGCTCTTTTGTCAATATCAGCAGCGTTCTTCAACAGAGCACTCAGGTTCTTGGTTGATTTCCCGCCGCCTCCATCGACGCTAAGATCCAGGTTCTCGTAGAGGTTTCTGAACAGCGGCCGTTGCGCCCAGTACAAGTCCTTGCGACGGTTGTTGATGCCCGTCGTGATGTGGTGGTAATCTATGCCATCCCCTCGGGCATAAGCACCCTTGGAAGAGATGACAGCTTCCTCGACCTGGTATAGAACCTCATCTCTTGTGATGGTGTCGTAGCCGAGACGATCCAGGATGGAGGAGAGAGTCGAGTCTTCTGCAACCACACCCACATCGTCAACCACACCGACACTCATCGAGGTGCCGGCCAGTCCGCGCTCGCGGCGATGGCGCATCAGTGCATCCATGTAGGTGTTGGCCGCAACGTAGTTGGCCTGGCCCATCGAGCCAACAACCGAAGCCGCAGACGAGAAGCTCACGAAGAAGTCCAAGTCCAGGTTCTCGGTGGCCTTGTGCAGGTAGTACGTGCCGTGCAACTTCGGATACACAGCAGCACGCCATTGCTCGACCGTCATGTTGGCAAATGCGGTGTCTTGTAGAACCATCACCGCTTGGAAGATGCCGCCAAGATTATGGCGCAGCGCATTGACGCAGTCATCGACAACTGTCTTGACGGCAACGTCACCTTTGAAGACTGACACCTTGACTCCTTTGCTCTCGAGCCAGCTGATGGTATCCCGTGCATCGGCATTTCCAGCTCCCGAGCGGGAGAGAAAAGCAATCTCGCGCACGCCCCTGCGGAACATCCACTCCGCCAGCGAGCGACCAATGCCACCCAGGCCTCCGACGAGGAGGTAGGACTTTTCCGGGCTAAAGATGGGCACGTTGCGGAAGGCGGGCGGCATGACGGGGACCAACTCGTCTTGTTCTGGGACGAGAACGATCTTGCCGAAGAACTTGCCCATCTGCATCAACCGGAACGCCTTGACGGTTTCGGAGTAGCGGAATGTCTTGATGGGGCCCGGCGGCCTAATCTTGCCATCGCGAATGAGAGCATAGCAATCGTTCTGCAACTTCACGAACCTCGGGTTGTTGTGCAGGTACACGGTGATCAAGTCCACGGAGGCATACATGATCTGCTTTCGGAACGGCTCCATGTCCAGCTTGGTGTTTTCGTGGATGTCGCGCTTGCCGATTTCAATCAGCCGGCCGAAGCGGGCGATGCACTTCCAGGTAGCATGGAGCAGGTCCCCTGCGAGACTGTTGAGCGCGACGTCGCATCCCCGCCCGTTCGTGACAGCCATGACGCCGTCCACAAAGGAGAGGTCGCGAGACGAAAAGATCATCTCGTCCTTGAGACCAAACTGCTCAATCAAGAACGCCCGCTTCTCTGGCGACCCAACCGTGGCGATGACATTGGCCCCCAGCATTTGTGCCACTTGGATTGCCATCTGCCCGACTCCGCCAGCAGCAGAGTGGATCAGGCAGTATTCGCCAGGCTTCAGACGGGCGATCTCGTCCAGGGAGTATAGCGCAGTGCACAAAATGGCTTCAAACGAGGCGGCGGTGACAAAGTCCATGTCTCCAATCTTGGTGAACATGCAGGCCGGTGCGCGGATATGAGTGCGATGGGCGCCCTGGCCTGGGCAACAGACCAGCACACGGTCGCCAGCCTTGAACTGGTCCGAGCTGACATCGCTTCCGGTTCGAACAACAATACCAGACGCCTCATCGCCGAGCCGGTAGTCGTCGATGATGCCCAAGGAGGCGGCGAGATCCCGAAAGTTCAATGCAGATGCCTTGACTTCTATCTCGACCTGGCCCGGAAGAAGATGAGGAGATGCGGTATCGTCATCGTCTTCAAATGACAGGGTGTCAAGCAAGCCTGTCTTTCCAATCTTCAATGCCAGATTTCGGGACCCATGCAGCGGCTCATATCGTGGCTGACGGTTCCCGGGGACGGGAAGCTTCACGTTCCGAGCGTCGTCTGTCTGGATGCGTGGGATGAGGATGCTGCCCTTGCGCTCCGAAATCTCATCTTCTGTGCTGATGGAGGAAGTCAGGACCTCAACGACCCGCGACGCAATGTAGACCGGGTCTTGGGACGTGGCTTCCAGGTCAAGGGTTATGACGTGAGAATCAGTAACCTCGCTCCGCATTGTGCGCAAAAGACCCGCAATCAAGGCCTGCGATGGGTTCGTGGTGTCGACCGATGCGCCACGAAGGAGCCATGTGATGTTGGACACATCCCCATTGAAGAGCTTTTGCAATGCCCTGAAGGATGCGGCTTCAGCCTCCTGATCTTGGAAAAAGAACAAGTCGTTGTCAAGGCTGACGAGTGAAAGAACATCCGCTGTCGACACGGTGTCGTTAGGAAAGCTAGCGGTTGACACTCCGCCGGGGTAGACCTGCTTGATCCGTGATGCAACGTCTTGCGAGAGTGTTGAGGGGTGCTCAGAGAGCAAAATTGTCAGCGGCAGTCTCTGCTCGACATGGGCAACCTCGCTTGAAAACTGGAGAACCTTGAAATCAGACTGGCTGAACACCTCCTTGAGTGACGATGTGTCCTCGAGATCAACATTGTCAGTGATGATGTATCCACCAGGCTTCAGGTACTTGGTGACATCTTCCAGCGGAGCTTCGCTGAGAATCACAAGATCATAGCCGGTCTCGATGGGGTCCGCCGTGTTGACCAGGCCAGACCAGTCATTTGTGAGGTTCTTCCATTCGTCGGAGACAGACAATGTGGATTTTGGCGTGATGCTCCGGAATCGACGACGCTCCATGCCCACCCCTCCAAGATGCTTTAGCGCTTCCCGAACAGTTTCCTCTCGAGAAGTGAAATGAAGGATGTCAGCGTTCGGGAATTGGTGCACATAGACATCCAGCAGCTGGCCGAGCCCCGAGATATCGGGGGCAGGAGAGGCAGTTCCAAGCTGGCTGAAGGCGGATAACCATCGGGTGTGGTAGAAGAGGTCTCTTCTGGCCTCATCGCCGGCAGAATCGTTCCCGAGGGCCGTCAGCTCCAGGCCGTCAAGATCAATCAGAGAGTTGCCAGATGTCTCGTCCTCAATACTGAGATGGTTGATGGCCACCCTCTTGCCGGGCAGCTTGGTCTCGGACCGGACACAGAGCTTCTGGATCGTGGTGCTGTTCTTCAGCTGGTCGATGACACCGGAAAAGGTGGCAGTTCGGATGAAAGTCGGCACAAAGGTCTCCTGCATGCCTCCGGCACAGGTTTCGATGGCGGCAAAGATGACATGAAAAGCGGCGTCAAGGAGAGTAGGATGGACGATGCACTCGTCAGCGGGGATGGAGACAACTTTGGCCGGGTCAAACACCAGGCTGGCGATTGAGAATCCGTCGCCGCTCTCAACCTGTCCCTCGAGGAGCCTGAAGTTGTCGCCATAGTCCAAGCCGAGTCTCCCGAGCCGGGAATAGTACACATCCGAGGTGGTCCGCCTGTTAGCGCGAGACCTCAGCTCTCGCGAAGTGTCCTTGGTCGCTAAGGACGCGAGCGTCTGGGGAACTCCGGTTTTTGCAGAAACAAGACCGTGGCAGTGCTCGAGCATGCGATCTGTGCCATCGTAGGAGAAGACAGAGAAGCGATACCACGAGCCCGAGACACTCTTTGCCGACGTCGCCAAGGGCTGAAGATCCAGGAGAACCTCCACGCCCGACTCGCTGTCGGCGGACAGCGTGAGAGCTGCCTTGAACATGACATCGCGCATTTGGTACTCCTTGACAGACGTCCCCTTCTCAAGCGTGGTTGACACGGCCTCCAGCGCCATGCTCACATAGGCCGCACCAGGAAGGACTGTCTTGCCGTCCACGACGTGGCCTGCAAGCCACGGGACCTCAGCCAGATTCAAGAACGATCGGAAGCGTGGATGATTGTGCGGCATACCGGGCATCGGCGCGCCAAGAAGCGTGTGGCGAGATGCGCGCTGCTGATGCTCGCGGATCAGGCGGGTGCCGGCCCAGTACTTTCCATGGTTCCAGGCGTAACTGGGAAGGTCCGGACGCTGCTTTCCCTTGGTGACGCGCAGGATTTCTCGGGAAGCAGTGAGCGAGAGGTCACTGTTCACGGCAGCAAGGTCGACAGGGTAGCCGAGGGTAAACAAGTGGCCAGCGGTGGAGAGCAAGGCCTCAAAGGCCGGCTTGGATCTGTCCAGGGTTCCAAAGTACGGTATCTCGAGCTTCAGGTCCTTTGTTATCTCCTTGGCTGGACCACGGAGAGCCGGGTGCGCTCCAATCTCGAGCAGAACGTCCACGGCCTGGTTATCTTGCTCGTCCAGAACCAAGTTGACGAGAGCATCAGCAAACCGGACGACCCCAGTCATGTTGGCCGCCCAGTAGCTCGCATCAAGCTTCCTGGCACTCGAGTCCCGCGCCGTAACGCTCGAGGAGAACTTGATGGCGGCATTCGTGGGCTTGAAGGTGGGCGTGGAGTTCAAGGCTTGCTCGAAAGCGGGAGCGAGAGGGTTCATGTGGTGTGAGTGGAATGCTTGTTCAACAAGCAAACGCCGAGCAAAGACCTTACGCTGGTCAAGGCTTTCCTTCAACTCCAACAAGGCATCTTCATCACCAGACAGGGTCAGACTAGACGGGCTGTTGACAGCTGCAAGGGCAATGCGGCCGGTGTATCCTGCCAGCTCCGACTTTGCCTCCTCCTCGGTGAGACCAACGGCGATCATGGCTCCTTTCTTGTCCTGGCTCGCACCCTGAGACATGTAGAGACCACGGTAGTAGGCGCAAATGATGGCATTCTCGAAAGACAGGATGCCCGCTGCATAAGCCGCGGCAATCTCTCCAGAGGAGTGGCCCACCACGGCGCTCGGCGTGACCCCCCAAGCGCGAAGGAGGTCGACTATGGCCAACTGAATAGCCGCGCAAACGGGCTGAGAGATGAGGCTCTCTGCGACACGGGTCGTGTCACTGGTTTTGAGCAGCTCGCCTAGACAAGTCCAGTTGGGAGAGTCAGGGAGCGCGGCCAGCACGGCATCACATCTCTCAATGGTTTGTCGAAACAGGGGTGATTTCTCCAGCAGCTCCCTACCCATGGCGTACCATTGTGCGCCTTGGCCGGTGAACACAAAGCCGATTCTGGGCTGCGGTCCGTCTTGTCTTGCCCATTCCTCGGTTTTACTGACACCCTCGATTCCAGTAGTGAGAGAATCCAGGGTGGTTGCAACAACAAAAGAACGGCGTTGGTGCATGGATCTCCGCACGCTGTAACTGCATGCAAGATCCTCGACCATGGTCCCTTCGTGCCCTTTTTGCACGACATAGTCTGAAATCTGGGAGATGAGGTTTTTTGCGGCCTTCTCATGGTGAGATGTCAAAGGAATGAGGTATGGGCGGTTCTGTTTGCCCTCAGCGATCGTAGGCGTTACGACAGCGTCCGCTTTTGTTGCAGTGTCCCAGGCCCGGTCCTCGATCTGTGTCCTGGGGCGGTAGTTTTCAATGATTACGTGTGCATTTGCACCGCCGTATCCAAACGAGTTCACCGACGCCCGTCTCAAGCCGGTAGCCGACTTCCAGTCAACGACACTGGTCGGGACGACAATGTTGAGCAGCGAGAAGTTGATCTCCGGGTTGGGGTTTTGGAAGTGCATGTTGGGAAGAATCTTGCCAGCCTGGACTTGCATGGCTGCTTTGATCACACCTGCCAAGCCAGAGGCACCCTCGAGATGCCCCAGGTTGGACTTGATGGAGCCAACATATATGGGCGCGGTTCGCGTCGAAGCAAACACACTTCCGATCGCATTGGCTTCGATGGGGTCTCCGACTTTGGTGCCGGTGCCGTGGGACTCAAAGTAGTCCGTGTCACCGAGCTCGAGACCTGCCTCGGCGTAGGTCTGACGGATGAGTCTGGCCTGGGCTGCGCCGTTGGGCACCGTCAAGCCCGACTTGGAACCGTCATGGTTGGATCCGCTGCCTCGCACGACAGCCATGATGTTGTCCCCAGCAGCTTCGGCGTCGACTTTCCGCTTCAGGATCACGGCGGCGACACCCTCGCCGCGAACATATCCTGAGCCGCTGCTATCAAAAGTCCTGCATCGACCATCGCTGGACAGCATGCCAAGATCGGTCATGGTAGTGAAGATGGTGGGGTCGAAGTGGAGAGCGGACCCAGCAATGATGGCGATGTCTGCCTCCTTGTGCTGGAGGGACTTGTTGCCGAAGTGGAAGCAAACGAGGGAGGAGGAGCACGCCGTGTCGACGGTCATGCTGGGGCCTTGCAGATCGAAGAAGTACGAGATGCGGTTGGAGATGATCGAGTTTCCGGACCCCGTCACCGCGTACTTGGGGTACATCTGGCTGTCCTTGCTGACCATGGCGTTGTAGTCATTGGAGAAGGACCCGGCGTAGACCGAGGTGTTTGTTCCCTTGATGTCGGCGAGGGTGATGCCAGCATTCTCGAGTGCCTCATACACAACCTCGAGGAGCAGCCGCTGTTGAGGGTCCATGGACTCTGCTTCCTTGGCGGAGATGCGAAAGAACTCATTGTCGAATTCGTCCAGGCCTTGGTCAAGGAAATAGCCGTATTTGGCGTTGGTCTCGACATTGCATGGAAAGATCAGTCACACTGGAGTTGGCGGTAAAGTGTTGAAAAGCTGGTTAAAACTCACAGTCCCTTTATTTGCTCCGAGTGGGTGATGGAATGCATCGACATTGAACCGATCTCGCGGCATCTTCTTCTGCAAGTCTTTTTTCTGCTCTAAAGCCTCCCACAGCTGCGAGACATTGCGGGCGCCAGGAAATCTAAAGGCAAGCCCGACGATGACGCTAGAGTTTTCGCCCGGAATGTCAGGGGCATCGCTGGTGACCGATGTGCCCGA
This sequence comes from Podospora appendiculata, assembly GCA_033675105.1. NCBI lineage: Eukaryota > Fungi > Ascomycota > Sordariomycetes > Sordariales > Podosporaceae > Podospora > Podospora appendiculata. The sequence goes on along the minus strand of JAULSO010000007.1, from coordinate 27,193 downwards.
AGACGAGATGGATTCGTCAAGAGCAGGCGGAGAGTCCTGGCCGCTGATAGTGGACGAGGCGGTACTGACAGACACGGGCTTGTTGGCCAACTCGCCGTGGAGGGAGACCTGAACACTTTGGTTCATGATTTCGATAGTGTGGAGAAGATGTACACTACTGGGTTGGATTTTGACGTAGAAAGGGTGAGGGACTTGAGTCAGAGCCAGGCTATAAAATGGGACATCTCTCCACGGCTTTATTCTTCTCGTCTTTCCTCCTACATCCCAAAGTCCCCAAAGCATCGCGCTGCGGCAACCGAAACTTCTCAACCGCCAACTTCCATCATCTCGCGGATTCCTTCCGTCACCGTTCCCCATCCCACTTCCTCCATGGGCTTCTCGCAGCCCCGCATTCCTGATCTGCCGGAGGTCGTCCTGACCGGCCAGACAGTCATTGTCACGGGCGCCACTGGCGGTATTGGACGTGAACTGGCGGTGCAGATACTGCGCCGTCAGGCTGCCTTGGTCATCCTGCCAGTTCGAAGTCTCATCGCAGGCTCAGCGACGCGTCTGGAGATTCTAGGCGACGAGCTAGTTCGAAAGCAGAATCCAGGGGGCAAGGTGAGGATTGAGGAGCTCGACCTCGCCGACCAGCAGAGCGTTGTCAACTTCGCGAACCGGGTCCGCCAGACCGAGCGCCGTCTCGATCTCGTCATCCTTAACGCCGGCATCAACTTGGCCAGATTCCAACTGAGCCCCTCAGGCCACGAGATGTAGGGACCTTTTTGCCCTCTTGGCAGTCCTGGGCCAAGGCTAACGTCTGCGCAGGTGTATGCAGGTCAACCTGATTTCGAATGCACTCCTGTCGCTTCTGCTCCTTCCGTTGATCCAAGAAACAGCCCGCCAGCAACGACCGGCAGGAGGGGCCAGTCCCACCATCACACTGGTCGGTTCAATGGGCCAGGCCTTCAACTCACTCGCTGCGAAGCCCCTGGCGCCGGCCGCAGAAATTCTGCCTCTGTACGCCTCGGCCGCGGCCTACTCTGGAATTCATCGCTACCCGGATACCAAGCTCTTCGTCTCGCTGTTTGCCCGCCAGTTGGCAGCACACGTGGAACGTGAGCAGGGACAGGTCACAGTCAACACGGTGTGTCCCGGCACAGTGAAAACAGGGGCTGACAACAACCTCCCGGCATGGTTGCGCGTTCCAATGAACGTCAACCGCGCTCTCCGTGGACGCTCAGTGGAAGACGGAGCGCGAGCTATCTTGTGGGCTGCACTCTGCAGGGCTGCGAACGAGGAAGGCAGCGAGAACGGTCTCTACTATGCCAACAACGAAGTTACCGAGTAAGTCCGATCTCCAAGTTCTTTGTCCTGCGGCATGCATAGGTACTTGGTTGTTGGCGCTAACGTTCAACCCTTGCAGGATTGCGCCTTTCGCGCAAACCACAGGGCAAGCGGCCGCCTTTGAGAAGAAGCTGTGGGACGAGATCTTTGCCGAGGCAAAGAAGGCCGATGAGACCATCGGAAAGGGGCTCCGGGCCTAGTTTCCGACTTGTTACACCGGCTTTCCAATATGGTATTGCGATTGGGTAGTTTTACGACAGTACTCGAGTAGAAATTGAATCTTGCTGATAGGTGACCACTCATGCGTGTGTGATTTTCTGCTTGTTGACGTGACTAGGTGGCCACTGACGTGAGTGACGTCCAGGGTATGCTGACTTTGCAAACACGGGTTTAGTTATTGTCTGAGGTGCATAGAAGGATCCATGTCATGTTGCTGGTCCAGAAACCTCTTTGGCCCGTGCATTATTCTGAGGAGTTTCAGCCCCCGATTTCTGTTCATCGTACGTAACGGAATACCCAAGCAGCGATCTTCTCGGGCCTTGCGCGCACCGGCCCCAAGCATTCAGTGGTTGGTCTCCCCCGGACTTTCTCGGGATTAAAGTGCATGCAAGAGCCCGACAGCAGACGGTAACAGCGCATGCAGAATTCTTCCTTGTAACGATGACCTACCCTTGCCCCCAGAGTTACACCAAGCCTCCATCCACTTTCAATATTGAGGATCTGCGGAGAGATATGCCAAGGGTATGAATACCAACTAGATGCATCCTTGGCCCCTTGTTATTGCCCATGTTGAGCCTTTGTATGGTAAGATCATTCTGGAAACTCTGCATAACGAATCTCTACGTGGCCTGTTTTCCTCTCCAATGGCAAGCTAGCTAGACTTAATATGTCCTATTTGTAAGCAGCATTTCGTTGTTTGTCAGCTCTGTACCATGATAGTGTTTTAAATCCGGTCTCGTACCATACTCGCAGACTTTTCCGTGCGGGGTTTGACTTCGATCCTATAATGTGACATTCCAAATCGTAAAGGTGGTGGGTAACATCCATGTAGGCCGGGTGGGTCAGTGTAGAGTGATGTTCGTTCCAGCATCAGACATAGAGAGTTTGCTAGCCGTGGTTGGGAAGGCTGGCACAAGGTTTCATCATAATTCAACGGGAAAGCGTGGTTTGATGTATCAGGTTCATGATCGACGATGAAAACACACTACAACTAAGATACTCACCTAGCATCGTTCCGAAGCGAGGGAATCTGGTCCACGTTCACGCCACTGCCGTATGGGCACGCGGTAGGTAGGTGAATTTGTATCCGTCGTTGTTAGACGGTTTCTTTACGTCAATAAACTGAACCTAGCTGTAAGCTGGACTTATTTCCTATGCGCTAGCTTGAAGAAAAAGTAATATGCCGAGGCAGCTATGCGAAATCCAGCCAGCTTGAACGGGCCAAGATCGTCGCTCATGGACCGCACAATCCACTGCGCCATGACGCTTCGCGGTGCGCCCTCGGTGAAGAGCATGAGTTTCATCATGTCCTCCGTCATCTTCTGCACCACACGTACCCGTCTAAACATGCCATCCTCGTAGTTCTTGACTTGACGTTTGAGAACCTCGCCTTCCCATCCCTCATCCACTGCCTCGAGAATCGCCCTTGACAGCTCCAGGGCATCCGCCATTGCACCGTTCACACCTTCACCAACGAAAGGGGTCATGACATGCGCGGCATCTCCCAAGAGAGTCAGACCAGGCTTGTTATCCCATCGTATCCCAACGGGAAGCATCATCAGAGACCTAGGCCAGATAACGGACTCGTCAAAGGCGCTCAGAAGCTCGCGCACCTCTGGGGCCCACTCGCGGTATTCGTCAAGCAGCGCAGCCTTCACGGCAGCGCCGTCGTGGATATTGTAGCCAGCGCGGAGCACCCAATTCTCCGGCTTTACAGCCCAGACACTGACGTAGACGCCGCCATCGCCCAGCTGCTGGCCCATGACAACCTTCCCGTCGCCAAAGGCAAAAACGGAGCCGCCCGCCACGAGCTTCGAGAGCAGCGGTCTCGTCACCGCCGCAGCTGGGATCACCATGTTGAATCCGGCGACACCAGAGTAAAACGGCTCCTCTGGCGTCAGCAACGGGCGGATGATGCTATTGGTCCCGTCGGCGCCGACAATGAGGTCCCAGGGCCCCTCTTCAGTTCCGTCCTCAAAGAGCAGCATCCGCTTGACAGCATCAACTTTGGCAACACGCCTGCCCCAGCGGACGATGCCGGGCGGCAGGCTGTCAAGGAGCAGCTTCCGCAGGGCCCGGCGATCGACCTCGGGCTTGCCGAGAGCCAGTTTGCCGTTGGCGGCGCTGCTTCGGAGAGAAAGGTAGCGCGTCATGTGCTTGTCAGCGACGGTAAGCGCGTCGCCGTCCCAGCGGGCGATGGTGAGGAATTCGTCATAGAGACCGGCAGCCTTGAGAGCGGCTAGGCCGGTGGCTTTGTGCAGATCAAGTGTGCCGCCTTGGTCGCGCGAGGAGAGACCCGTCTCGCGCTCAAAAATGGCGATTTCAATCTTGGACTGCGCGGGTACCAGGCGTGTTGGAGATGTGATGAGAAGCCGGGCGAGACAGGTCCCTGCTGGGCCAGCGCCGATAATGGCAAGTCTCAGGGTAGAGGGGGGAGAATGCTTTTCTGAAACCATTATGGGTGTGCTTCTGCCGCTCAAAAGGATGTGATAATAATGGACAGCGGGTGAGGTCTCAAGGGAGTGGGTTGTTGTGAGGGTGAGTCGACTCAGTTGTCGTTTCAAAAGGCATCAAATACGACGGTCTGCAACAATCTCGTTGCCTTCAATGACTGCTTGATTATCAGCCCATGAAGGTTGTGTCGAAAACTGTTCGTTTGACTCAGGTAACTGCAAGACCCATGCCAAGAACTGTACCTACCTACTGTTGCGCTCATTTGTGTCTCGATTGTGGTACGACTGTTGGTGAAGGTTCGATCGTCGACTCCATGTCTGTGTCATTGACCGACCCGGTAATTAGGTACTTAGCTGGATGATGTGATCCGAGGTTCCCCGGCGTGTATATGTACAACGCTACATTGCGGCTCAGCATGCGCGTCTTGACGCGGGAACCCTGGGGGAGCAAGGCTGGCCGTCAAAGTGACAGTGAGGCGCACCCGGGACCTATCAAAGCAACCACGGGATCTACAAGCGCTACGGTTCCATGTCATGCGAATATGTCTGGAAAGAGTTAGGCTTATAACCTTCTTGGAGGCATTCGTACTCGACGTTGGAGACAATGGCATTGGTGACATCGACATTGACATTGTGCATCCACTGCACGCGTACCTTATGCATTCAAGTTGCGTTGGGGGCCAAGCGGGCGGGAAGCGCGGGAGATTCGAGGTGCTTCCGGTAGGCAAGGTACGGCCAACCAAACTTAAACCAAGGTCAGGGTGTCAGGTGAGACAGAGGACTTCTTCGTTTACAGAATGGGGCCAGTCGGAGCGTTTCTTCCTGCCAGGGTCAAGCACGTCATTCCATGCCTGTGACAACGGCATCGGATTTCGGCCGCCGTCAATTAAAGGTCAACTCCCTGCGATAGGATAGCCCGGCGGATCAATGTTGCGGCGCAATGGTTACACCGACCGCCCTTGTGGTGGGAACCCTAAGCACTCTGTTCCCAGCAACCTCCCTTGTTTGTCACACGCTTGCCATTCTTGTTTTGTTTACCACTTTTTCGAACTAGTGTTGATCCCTATTTTGGTCCTTCTTCTCGCTTCTAGCTTCCAATGCGCACTACGCCATTTCCAACCTGATAGAGAAAAGTCTGCGAGTGCCAGGAGTTTATCGCCCACCGCTCGCCATGTCTGAGGCGGTATTACCTGGTCCAGAGAAGCAGGTCGCTACAGATGGCGACAGCGCAAAAGCGGACGAGAGCATTAACAACTCCCTCACGACGAGTCCTGCTGATCATGTCCCCGTTGTCGCCGATGGCGCCAACGAAGTCACGGACTGGAAGCCGGACAGGAACTTCTGGCTAGCTCTATCCCCTTTAACTTTGCTTGCCCTGATGGTCTCCCTGGATGGAACTTCTGTGTCGGTTGCTTTGCCTGTAAGTTGCAACGATATTCGTGCTTCTCTTCACGCTATGGAAACGTGTTGCTTTCTGACCGTCTGCTTTCACAACTAGATCATTGCCGACAGCCTCCACGGCACCGCCATCGAGGCTTTCTGGACGGGCACCAGCTTTCTTCTAAGCTCGGCTGTCTTCCAGCTGCCCATTGGCGCCTTCTCCGATATCTTTGGCCGCCGGATTATCCTCACAATCTGTACAGCACTGTTCTTGATTGGAATCATCATCTCCAGCGTTTCCAACACCTTTACGCCGATGCTGGTCGGCCGCACAATCCAAGGTGTCGGTGGCGGCGGAGTCATTCTTCTCAACGACATTGTTATCACCGACTTGGTGCCCATGCGACAGCGAGGAGCCTATTTTGGCATCATTGGTGCTATTTGGGGAGTTGGCAGCGTGACAGGTCCTGTCATCGGAGGTGCATTTGCCATTGGAGCCACTTGGGTAAGTTCGCATCCACACCAATTAATTCACAGCAACTGCAATTGAACGTTAGGAACTAACACAAAGCTTGTCTTGCAGCGTTGGCTCTTCTGGATCAACATCCCATTTGCCGGAATCTCTCTTATCCTCGTACCGATATTCCTACGACTTAACCGCACACCTGGTTCGATTGCCCATCGACTCGCCCGTGTCGACTGGGTTGGTTCGGTGCTCTTCGTGGCCGCCTCCACGTCCCTCCTCATGCCCCTGACATGGGGCGGTGTGATGTACTCCTGGTCATCGTGGCAGACGCTCCTGCCCCTACTTCTGGGCATTTTTGGCCTTGTTGGCTTCGGGTTCTACGAAGCATACGTCCCTGCCGAGCCAATCTTCAAAGTTGGGCTGCTGCGCAACTACAACCTGGCGTATTCGCTGTTTGGCTCTTGCATCAACGCGGCGCTCGTGTACGCCGCCTTGTATTTCATGCCCTTGTACTTCGAGGCAGTCCAGGGATACAGTCCCGTCATCTCTGGGGTGGCTCTCTTCCCTGCAACCTTCACGGTAGCTCCCATGTCTGTGGTCGCCGGCGTCATAATATCCAAGACGGGCGATTTTCGTGTCGTCACCTGGGTTGGGTGGCTAGCCTGCACAGTTGGCATGGGAGTGTGCACGTTGCTTGATGTGGGCACATCGGTCCAGAAATGGTTCTTTCTCACGTTCACGACAGGAATCGGACTCGGATTGCTGTACACGTCGCTGGCCATCGTCAACCAGGCCGGCGCCGCGGACAAGCTTATGGCATCGGCAATTTCCCTCTTTATCTTTTCACGCATGCTCGGCCAGGCCCTGGGCGTTGGCATATCCGGCGTCATTTTCCAGAACCAAATGCGCTCCAACCTCCTCCAAACATCACTCGCAAGCATGGCCGATGACTATTCCCGCGATGCCTCGAGCTTAGTCGCGACACTAAAAGACATGCCGGGCGGTCCGCAGCGCGATGAACTCCTCCAGGCATATGCAGACTCTCTCAAGATTGTCTGGGCCGTCATGTGCGCGCTGAGTGGCGTGGCTGGAATTGGAAGCATTTTCATGAAGAAGGTTAGTCTTGACAGAGAGCATGAGACTGATCAAGGTGTCCAACGAGAGAAAATTGAAGCAACGGGAGTGAGTGCACAACCAGGTGTAAAATAATGGCTATGGCTTAATATGTGGAGGAGAGCAGACAACTGCATGTAATTAAAACTGTACACAACCAAGCATAGCGAAACGAAAACCGCTGGTGCCGTGAGCACGAGACCTCGTGGGTCCAGAGAGATATGAAAGCTGAGACATCATTACTCAGGCTCATGTCACCGGAATGGTAAATGGTCCTCAGCGGATAACTTCCGGGTCTGGCTTCATGACTTTGGACTTTTCACTCCTAACATCATTCGCCTCCATTGTCTTCCTGTCAGTGGAAACAAGAATGTTCAGTGGTAGAAATTTCCGCTCTATATCCGCGCCTTGGTTTCAAATGGCTGGAAGAATCAGCAATGGCTTTCTAAGGAAACGGCACATTTGTTTCTCTTTCAGCACGCCAAAGACGCTATGCTCAATCAACTAAAATGTTGCTGTCCATCAACTCACCCTACCTGATATGATCAACATGCAGAATTTCCTGCAGTGTAACACTGGCCAACGAATAATGATGCGCTGCTTGACCTCGGACTTATGGTCGAGTCATTTTTTCTCAAGGGCCGATGCAAGGAACCTACCTGCCGGATGCACCTAACTTTCCCTTAGGGCACTGGATGTCACGGGTGTAGCTGACCATCGGAAGGATCGAGGTGCCTGTCGGTGCATTCAAGGCTCTCCACCTACATCGTACAGTTCCGCTTCATCACTTTGCCGGGCCACGGACTGTAAATCGTAACGCCGAGCGGCAGCCATATGCAACCTTTACGAGATTCCGATCCCGGTCCGAGATAGACCAGAGAGCGGAATTCGGCCCCGAGGTTGGAAGAAGGGTTGATGCTGCTGCCAAGTTGAAGCACGACATCATTCTCTAGGGGCGAGGTGACAACCGGCTTCATCGTGGCGCCGCCGCGGCGCTCTAGTGTACGCTCGAGGGGAGGTTGTGAAGTGAAATCCAGCGGCCGCTTGTATGTAATCGCCTGCAGGTAGTTGCAGGGGTCGAGTAAAGTCTTACCGAATATAAGGGGCACCTCGCAGGTGGCATACAATCACACGAGTTTGTCAAAGTAGGTGCCCCGCGAACACGATAATGGATACTTCAGTGCTTGAGAAGCCAAATCAAGGCACATTTATTCAAGATGATAGCAGCAACGCCGCCAACACCGCCTCATCGCGGTCAGACCCAGAATTGAAGACGAGAGGCCGTTTTGTGGCAGTCTTCCATAAGGTTCAAACTTGGCTAGGATTCAAATCAGCCTATGCCTTCATCCTCTGTGAGAACAACCAACCTCACCAGAATCTGGAGATGAGCTCGAGACTGACAACTTGCAACGGCAGGGTTCATTTTCGGCGGCGCTCTGTTCGCGTTTGGCCTCGCCCGGCTCCAGTTTCTTGATATTTATGGCAGATTATGCCCTGAAAGCTCCCCACAAGACGGCTCTGCAGGGCTGCCGGCTCTATGCTACGGTGTTCTTAACGTCTCGCGATACAAGACGGCCGTTCTTCTGCATCTTGCAACTTGCTTGCCAGCTGCCCTGTTGGCTGTACCGCAATTTGTGCCAATAATCCGTCATCGTTATATCCTCTATCACCGTCTGGCTGGATATGTCACCGTAACTCTGATGTCTGTCAGTCTTGTGGGAGCCTGCATGCTCGCAGACTCGCCAAATGAAGGTAAGTACCAGGTATCCAGCACGGATTCGATATTGCATTAGTTATACCATTTCACTGACAATCGTCAACGACCAGGAAGCATTGCAACTCAGGCGTCAACAGGAATTATTTCTCTTGCGATTCTTGGTGCCTTGTCTCTCGCCATCTACAACATCAGACAGGTCCAAATTGACCAGCACCGCGCCTGGATGATACGCGCTTGGGTTTATGCGGGATTGTAAGTCTGATTTAAACCGAGGATCCACATCGCCTCTTGTTAACTGCAAATTCTAACCCGACTTCGATATCACAGCATCATAACCCAACGCATCTTCATGATCATCATTCCCTCCATTCTCACCCGCTGGCCTGAGGCAACCCGTTATGCTGTCATGACATGTGACCAAGTGCGTTGGATCTACAAACCGACCCCAGAGCTGCTGGCAATCAACTATCCGGCATGTTTGCCAGAGAACCAGGCCACTTTTGCTCCCGACGGCATGGTTGCCATCAAGGGGCTGCTTAACCCGGATGACCGGGTGCAAAGCTCGGCGGGCATTGGCGTCACCTTTGTCGCTGCGGGCACTTTGGCCTTTCTTATGCACGCTTTCTTTGCTGAGCTTTATCTCGCCCTGACACCGCGGGAGGCTGAAAGACTCCGAAGAGTCAGCTACCAGAGACAGTTGGAGCGGGGGTTCAAAAATCCGGGGAGTGCGGGGTTGGTTGTGCAACGCATCGGCGACGCCGACCCATGGGCTGTGCCTGGGAATGGATAGGTCTATGGTAGCGTTTCGAGCAAAGTGGCATGTTGGAGCGGTCGTCGAGAATCACCGACATGGACGGAATGCATGTACTCGGCATCTAAGACGACGTTTCGTAACTGCTGGTCAGTATCAACCAGGTACCCAAGATATAATCATTGTGATGTCAATCTTCAATTGATGTTGTATGTTGTTTGCAGTCACCCAATCACCTGCCAACAAGATCGATGATCGTGAAAGCGATCACGGCTGTTGAGAAAGACCTGTGCCCTGCGCCCCTGAAACTGCACAACAGCCTCAAGGCAGACACCCGATAACGTTGAGCGACTCAATTGGTGTTAACCAAACGCCCACATTCCAGATAATTGACGGTGTTGGATATAAGTGAATGTCGTCGTCAATGGCTTTGTCCATCTGATCAACTCATGCTACCAGTGTTTTAATCTCCTTCTGGATTACCCATCAGCCTGCTTTTCCGGGCCAAGTCTTTCCGCATGTTCAAGGTTGCCTGCACAACGCCGCAACCCGACATGCGATTGCGCCCGAGTCCACTCTCAAATCTGCGGCCTCTTCATCCTTCCTGTTGTCTCTCGGATTTTCTTCACACGATTCCACAGGCGGCTGGATCTTTCACCTCACTGAACTCTCCAACTCACCCGCGAACTTGGCCGTCATGGCAGATGCATTTCCAGTCGTCGGTGCGGTAGCTTCCATCATTCAGCTCGTAGATTTGGGCTTCAAGGTCCTGCGTCGGCTCGACCAGATAAACTTGGACTCTGAGCAAGCAACACAGTTCTGTCGACAGGTCCAAACCGACGTTAGGGTCTTTCTTGATGCACTCAAGCAAACTAAGACCATGATCGAGACGAAGAGAGTTGAATCACATTGCAACACTTGATCATTTAGTCAACAAGACGTTGCTAAAGTCGGGAGACCCATGGTGGACAAGGGGCATCAAAGCCTTGTCATCCCTTCGCCAGGACAAGAAGATCAATGAGGTCAGGGACGAACTGTACCGCTCCATCCAGGCTTTGACATACTATCATGTCGCCGCAGGATGGACGACGCAGACGGGTATGAATTGCCCCCAAACCGAACCCCCGCACCAAAACAGACCTGATAAATGCGGCCTCAGTTGAAACTCTCCCGCTTCAAGCACGTGCCGGTTGTGGTCACGACGCATCAACAACAACTTCTGCCATGGCTGCTTCAATACCTGCCCTGGTCGAGGAAACTCAACAGGCCTTTGGAACGACAGACATTACCATGCAGCAACATCTTACCTCCATTTATAGGGAACTGAGTCGGCGTCGAGCGCTATTATCCGAGCTGAAGCTTTCAATCGAGGCGGAAGCCCGGTCATCAGACGGTACCCATCATAACCCAAGCGGGATGAGATCTTGCCAATGCAGGGGTCACACCCAGTCAACTCGCCTCACAGAATCTGCTGAGGTCTTCCTTGACTGCGCGTCCTGGTTTTCTGGTGGCGTTTCTTCCGTCGCCGTCGGTGAAGTGAGGACCAGGTTCTCTGGGTCCCCTTGTTACACATTTGAGCGGAGAAGTTCTTTCCATCCGGAGACCTACGCGATTGGAGGGTTTCTCAGCAACCCGCTATTCGTTGTGGCCGTAAAGCAGCGGGACCGATTCACGCACCAATACTACATCTTGTACGCGCAAACACCTCGACGCTGGCATCGGGTCACGATGACGGATGCCTACGACAGCCTCCGAGACACGTCGAAAATTCCGCAGATATCCAGCCCAGATAATCACGATGGAATTTGGAAGGAACTTCCAAATGGGATCGTAACCATCTTGACCACCATACTTTCACATGTCAAGACGTTCAATTCCGTCACCAACTTTTGTGTTCCACTCTTGGAAGACGAACGTGGTAGGGTTGCGCCTGAGTCGTTGCAGATTCAGCAGACTGAGGACCTATTGGAAGCTTCAATGGCGAACGAGGAAGAGATCATGCATGAACTCGAGGTTATGGGGTGCCCAAAGTACACAGAGTCGGAAGTCCAAGTCGTCTCACGAACGTCATCTTCCTATTTCGGTGTCAGGGTGGACGGCCGAGCATGTACCAAACGCAAAACGCCGTTTGCCAGTGCTGGAAATGGCAGCGAAAACGGCGTCCGCGGGTTCCTCAACGACCTCAAGCTCTTCAACTCCCTGCGCGACTGCCAGGGTATCTCTCGATTCGTCGGCGTTGTGCTCGATGACAGCCGCCAGCACCTCAAGGGCTACCTATACGACGCACCTATGTTCATCCAGCTCTTTAAACTATCCTACATAGCCCAGTCACGGTCAGAGACAATCCCGTGGTCGGTCAGGGAGCCTTGGGCCAAGCAGATCGCTGAAGCGGTTGCAGAGGTCCATAGCAGGGGATTTGTTATTGGTGCACTTGCTCGTCATAACATTGGCGTACGCGCAGACGGATCAGCAATCCTCCTCCGACTCGAAAGCAGCAAACGGTATCTTCATTACGATCCACAAGAAGGAATCCCACCCGAATTACGAGACCAGGATGATGACAACGATCCTGTTTTGCCGGAGCTCCAGCAGCAACAAACCTTCGATACACGGACGGATGTGTTCCTGCTGGGATTGCTGTTATGGTTTCTGGCTGACCACAAGGGGACAATTACCGGATCCATGTGCTTGAGACACGTGTGCACAACCCTGCCTCGGTATACATGCCACAGCCGACCACCAGGTGAGGCCCATTGAACTTCCACCCCCTCTCACCAAAGACATTCCAGAATCATTTATCCAGATTGTCAATCTCTGCCGATCTCCGAACCCGAAGGCCAGACCCACCCCTCAAAGAGTCGCGGAAGTCGTATCTACTGGAAGCCAGTGGGCCAAAGCATGGACAGAGCAGACTCGTGGCCTATTGAAGACGTACCACGGGGTTCTGGCCGCTAATATAGCCACGGTTCATTGTAGTGAGTGCGCAAGCTGGGCCCCTGATATGCATTATCACTGTTATGTATGTTTCTCAGGAAATTTTGATCTTTGTTTGGATTGCTTCGCACACGGAATCCACTGCTTGGGGCCAGAACACCGACTGGTGAAGCGGACGTTCAGGGATGGGCGATGTATTCACATATGATATTTGCAATAGTGTCAGCGCCTTGGCTGTTGGGTACTCATGTGTTGTTCCGGGGGCGAAGGGAGGGCCAGGCGCGTCTCTACCATTATTGTTTTTCTTTCCTTCAGGAAAGGTTGCGGTCAGTCACTTTTATTGTACCGGTTTATGATCGGTGATTAATGAAACGAACTGAATCCATTTCAAAAGGAGACCCAAAATTAGTCCTAGCACTACAGTCGTTGGTAGGTGACTAGCAGACCGTCGACTAGAACTAGGCCTGGAGAGCAATCTCCTGCATTCCCTCCTTCACCGCCACTGGAGCGGACAAGAACTCCGGCTCTCCCTGGGGGTCATCCTCGCCGGCCTCTTGCATACCTCCCAGAATCATGGACCTAGGCGCCATGGCCTGCCACAGCGGGGGGTCAGTGAAAGCCTTGAACTTCTCGTCGTGCCACTGCCCAGCCGTCACATAACGGCCCTCACTGTCGACGAACATGGTGTCATCCTCGGCCCGCAGGAAGTAAGCAATGGAGTAGCGATCCTCGGTCGGGTTGAACGGAACAACGCGGTGAATGCACGACTGCATCTTCATACCGCTCGCGAACCGCAGCGAATCACCGACGTGGACAAAGGCGCAACCCGGCTTCGGGGCCACGAAGCCCATCTCCAGGGCGCCGCAAGTTCCGGGAGGGCGGATCTGGAGGCCCCACTGCTCGCTGAAGAGCAACGTCAGCGAGCTGATGTCGGTGTGTTTCTGGTGGCCGATCTTCTTGTTGCCGGTCACGGACGAGGGGAGGTAGTGCATCATGGACAACTACATGTGGTCAGCGTGAGACAGTTTCCAGAGCGGATGACGTGGAGGGAGAAGCCTTACCGTGGTGGTCGACGGGCGGTCATTGCGGTGCGTGTTCTCGTAGCGCGCCGCTCCAGTCAGGTTCATGCCGGTGGAGAGAGCCGACAAGATGACCTTGGTGACGGTGTTGCAGCTACCGATGGTATTCTCCAGCACTTCCAGGTCGCCGCTGTTCTTGATCACAGCTGGGACCTTCGGGCTGCCCATCTGAATCTCATCACGGGACACCTTCAGCATCTCGTAGCCATCCTTGGTGCCTGCCCCGGGGAAAGCACCGGTGCGACTTCCCACAGGCTCGTAGCCAAGATGGGACGAGATCAGCCCGAACTCATTCTTGGCCTCGACTGGTGCCTCAAAGAAGCGGTGCATGAGTTTCAGGGTCTCCTGCTGGTCATTGAGCATCCGGCGGCCGTCAAGCCCCTGGAGGTCGAGGTAGAAGTACCCGTCCTCGAGGCAGGCCTTGAGAACCTTGTCGACCTCGCCGGGGTCTTGTGAAAGAAGCAGTGCATAGTCGATCGTCTGCATCGACCACACTGGGACCTTCTTTCCCTGCCACTCCACGGTCTGGGGGGGATCAATTGTGGGAGCCATGATGTTCGAGACTGTTGGGGTTTCTTGAGAAGTGCGTGGGAAGAACTGCTGTCTCATGAAACTGACGACAAACTCTCGCCATCAGTGACCAGCCTCTTATATGTCTCGGCGTCTATACGAGTATCGGCCAATGCGGGCGTTGAACATCTCGGCGCGTTTCCTGCATATGATAGCTGCATGGCAATTATTGATTGGAGTCGCGCTTGTCGAGAGCAACCCCCTCACAACAGTGGAGCCAAGATTCGCCCCCCCCCCCCCCCCCCCCCCCCCTCCCACCCCCCTTCCACTGATTACATAGGTGTCCAGCATATTGTTATTGGCCGCTCTGGCTCCGCTTCCTCACGCTCTGTGCATTCTCCCAAAGTGCATGCATCATCTCCGTTGTTCCCGCCGTATGCTGGGAGGGGCGCTGTGCATGGCGCGGTATCAGCGCAGTCGGCAAGTGCTCCTCCCATCAAATCGATGATAAGCCAGTCTGCATTCACAATCACATTCCGCGTTCCACGTTTGTCTAGCCCCATGTTTGCTAATTATAAGACACGGAAGGGAGACACTGCCGTCACATTTCCCCTCAGCTTGGCAATCTTCTTCACGCGCCGAATGCGGTATTCCGCCCTTTTGGTTACATGCCGTAGCTACCGTAGGGCTTTGATGTGGCTACCGTACTCTGTAACATTGAGAAGCCCGCATGATCAATGCATGAATTGCCTCCCCTCCGTCTCCATGAGCAAGTTTCTGATGAGTGCGCGGTTACATCTTTGCTCCGGCATCTCCAACCCCTCAACCGGCCTCGGTACGTCCGCTTCAACATTGACCACCTGCATGCTTGCCAAGATAAGGGCTATCTGGTTCTGTCCTAGGCGTCGTAGAAAACCAGGCACCTGACCTCAATGCTCTGCCGGGACTCCTTGTCGCGATGGCTGGGGTCTTCAAAGGCAGAGTGAAGCGCCCTCCGCGCCACGGATTTCTCCGAGTCAAAACACTTGATCAGGAGTACATCTTGTGGCGTCATCTGATGCTTGTAGAACCACTGGTGGTCAGGGTTATGTCGAACAACCCATGACTCGCCCTTGAAGTCGTCTTCCGTCATCTCAGCTCCGACGAGGTCGGCGTCTGGAACGGAGCCTGCACTGGCGACCGCAATCGGGTCCTTAAGGATTGTCTCGATGGGTCGCCAGATGTTGATGATCTGGTACCGTCTCTTGACCAGCTCGTCTGCATCGTCTGGGAGTTCGTATCTCAACCTCAACTCTGCTCCGGCGTACGACTGATCCACGTGTGTCCTTGTGACAGGTCCCCTGTTTGCAAGGTTGTTCAGGCCCAAATGGTGCCATTGGGTTGGTCCACGCCGGACCTTGTGGTTGAAGATGTGGACGTCTGTGGCCTCGGTGATGCTTTTCAACAGCTCCTCGCATTCCTCGTAATAGGCTGTCTTGATTGCTTCCTCGACAGTGAAATCTTTCTCTTGACTGGTGTGGCGGATGTATTGGAAACCGTCGTTGTCGAGTGAATGCGTGTCCTCGTCGCCGCTCACATCCGTCACCACGAAGCTGTGGGCAAGGTGCGGCCGCTCGTTCGTGATTCTACCCCTCCCGATGAAGATTGGAGTAGGACGCGCACCATCCCCTGGATCGTCCCAGTAATTCAGCGTCGTCGCCACATGGTGTTTGGATGTTTGGTCCCCGTTGGACATCGACGAGGTTCTAGACATCGTTGGAGTATGTGTCTTTGTAGTGTTAAGTTGCTCACGCTTGCACTTATGGGACGGAACTGCGAAGAAAACCGATGGGATGTCGATTGCTTGAAGCCGAGTCGGCTTCTCACGCGCGAGGTTCCTCAACTGCCGTTTCTGATTAACCGACTAACCCCAGAAGGTATCGGAGCTAGCAATGCTCCGGCATAATGCAGCTGTCCCTGGCCGACTGCAACATCACACGCCCGACTGTGACCGCTCGGCTTTAACGTGAATTCCTCATGACACTGAACACCCCTCACTGCGCATCGAAGCTGGAGGAAATACGTATCCACTCAACACCAAGACAGTTCTCGTTTTGTTCATTGCCCCGTTGCCAATTAAAGTGTGTTTGGCTTCATTGCGACTGTAGCACAGACATGATGATGGAGAGCGACGGCTGGATCCTTGTTGGCAAGGAAGATGACCAAGGGAGAAGTGATGCGCAAAATGTACATGACAGTTTTGCATCCGACATTGACAAGTTTGTGGATGGTCTTCGCGCTTGCTTGTGGCCTTTGAACACGTACATCCACGACACGCCCGAACTTGCTTTCAAGGAGTACAAAGCGCACAAAGTCTTGACGGAGTTCATGCAGTCTCAACAAGACTGGCAGGTCACGACATCGGCTTATGGGATTGAAACAGCATGGGTGGCAGTCTACGACACTGGAGTGACAGGGCCCGTTGTCTCGTTCAACGTTGAGATGGGTGAGACGATCCCTTGCGCAGTCCACATCAGACTGGAAGTTGCTGACATGTTTCCAGACGCGCTTCCTGATATAGGCCACGCATGTGGGCACAATCTTATTGCCATGGCCTCGCTTGCAGCCGGTCTCGCAACCGTCGAGATGGTAAAACGGCACAAGCTGCCTGGCAAGGTCGTTGTGTTTGGCACGCCAGGAGAAGAGGGAATGGACGGCGGCAAAATACGTCTCCTCAATGCGGGAGCCTACAAGGGTGTCGACATCTCCCTGATCTCCCATCCAGGCATCTTGAACAACAGCCCTCTCGTCCGAACAACAGCCTTTTCGGTCCTTGACGTGGAGTACTTTGGGCATCCCGCGCACGCGGCGAAAAGCCCATGGCTGGGCATCAACGCCCTTGACGCTCTCATCATCGCGTACAATGCAGTCTCAGTCCTCCGCCAGCAGACAATGCCGACTGACGTGATAGGAATGCACATCAGTAACGGGGGAGCCGCGTCGAACATCATCCACGCGTACGCCGCCGGTGTTTGTGTGCTCCGCGCAGCAACTGTCTCTCGACTCAAGGAGCTGCAACAAAAAGTCAGCGACTGTTTCCGAGCTGGAGCGCAAGCAACCAGCGCTAGAGTCAATATCAAGGTCACTGATGGATATGCTGATCATGTTCCAAATCGCATTCTAGCGAGGTTATACACGAAGTATTGGAATATGTTGCCCGA
Source organism: Podospora appendiculata (assembly GCA_033675105.1). Classification (NCBI taxonomy): domain Eukaryota; kingdom Fungi; phylum Ascomycota; class Sordariomycetes; order Sordariales; family Podosporaceae; genus Podospora; species Podospora appendiculata. The sequence continues at coordinate 10,045 of JAULSO010000007.1, read as the reverse complement.
TGTGCCAAACCCGCCAATTCCAATGGAGGGCCAGTTCACTTGGATTCAATCCAGCACCGACCAGGGGAATATTAGCTATGCGATGCCGAGTGTGAATGCGAGCTTTGCGATCCCTCCTGGGCCACACGGGGGACAGCCCCATAGCGCAGACTTTAAGGAGGCGGCCGGGACGGAGGCCGCCTTCTTGCGATCAATGAGAGTGGGAAAAGCTTTAGCGGGGACGGCAGTGGATGTTCTTAAGACGCCTAGATTAATAGATGACATTAAGGAGCAATGGCGACAAGATATAGAGGGCATTTAAGCGTAAAGAACGAGGAACAGAGAAAGCTAATTTTTATAACAAATTTTAATTAATACTTAGCAATTACGAAAGATGAATAACGTTAAGCGTTTATTTATTGAACAGGTGCCTGCGCATGAACCAAAAAAATATAAACAAAACAACTGAAAAAGAAGACTGCAGGCCACAGATAAGCCACAGTCACAGAACAACGAGCGCCTCCCTCTGATCACAGGGAGGTGGAAGCGATGATCGGCTGAAAGTCTTGTGCAACTGATAAGTGGTGAATTTCTGATGCCCCCCCTTCCTCCTTCCCCTTCAGAAAAAGAGGAAAAGACAGGCCATATATGTAAATATAATAACAACATCCTACCCCTGAACTGTGCATGACCCCTGACGGCTGCCCTGGACTGGCACACGCACCCCCCCTTTCCCAAGCCCCAGGCCATTATGCTCTTTTAATAACTAGTTAGTTAACACCGTTCGACTGGGTTTAACTCCCCGCCTCGACGACGCTTCGATTACCATTTACCTAATTTAACACCGTTTCGACTCAGAACTGTCACGACTGGCTGAAAAATCAGAGATACAATGCTGCAATAGGCTCAATTCTACTACCGTAATCTAAAGCTAAGGAAAAAAGAAGAAAAAAAGGGAAAGAAGGAAAGGTTCTGCCTACAATTGCCTTTTTGCGTACGCTCAGAGTGGGTCCTGTGCTAGCTCAGCGATGACTCATCAACCCCGCTCTAGTCCCGCTGTGGCTGTGCGTGGCGCACGTGGCTTGTGCAGTGCCGTTCGGCCAGGCCGTGACACTGTGCTGTCATGGCTCGTGACACGATGCCCCTCCCCCTTGGTCTTCGCTCCGAAGACCTGACTTCGAGAATCGTGAAATGGCGCGCCAACGCCTCCTTTCCTGTCCTGGTGAGTGTTTCCAGCTTTCTCCGTACCTCAAACGCTGGTGCTGACATTATGTTCAGAATTACGAAGACTCGCAGCGCAGCCTCAGAGCGTAAGGTTTCGTCCGAGCTCGCCCTTCCTCCTTCATTGCCGTTTACGGAACGTCGGCTCCCATGCCTTGTTCCAACTGCTTCAAAAACGGACGCTCCTGCGTCATTGCCGAGAACTCCAAGAGGTGCAAAGAATGCATCGCTCGGAAGGTCTTTTGCGACGGTGTCGAGTTCGCGGGCGCCCGTAAATAGTCTTTCTTACTACCCGCCGCTTCCCGGTTGACTTTCCTTTAGTCCTGAAAAACATTGCCGATGAACAGGCCCTTGACGAGCTCGTGGTTGCGAGAGGGAGCATCTGGGGGGATATAAGAGGGTCGAGGCTGCGTAATTTAAGGAGGAGGAAGAAAAACTCCACGAGCGTCTGCTGGCGATCCGACGCAAGCGACGCATCCTCCGGGGCCGCGGGAAGGAGCTATTCCGACGGGGGTCTGCGACGTACGAGCAGGAGAACCCCACGGTTACGAACCCCACTACGGCTGCTGAGGCCTCCGACTCCTTCTCGTGGCTGGACCCTCAGTTGTTGGCCCAAGTCGGCTCTTCGGTCGGTCCGGATAACCCTAAGAACTGTCGAAGTTTCCCAGGGCAATTCCGCAAGTGTTTGAGCGGTTCCCATGTGTATTCCTCGTGTCCGTAGTCTTCCCATTTCACCAGGTATTCGATTGTGCCGTCTTTGCCTTGTCGGGAGTCTAGGATTTCTTCCACGACGTACTCATCTTCTACTGGGTCGACTTCCGCTGTCGTATCCAACCGTGATCCCGCTGGTGCCGGTTCCATCATTGAAATGTGAAAAACTGGGTGAATCTTCATGGATTTTGGTAGTGACAGTCGATAATTTGAGGTGGAAATGTTTTCTGCAATAATAAAGTGTCCTAGCTTTTTGAAGTCCAATTTGTCGCTGGGCCGCTTCGTTTTGATGTTCCGACGTAGGAGGTAGACCTTGTCCCCCTCCCGAAGAGTTGGTCCTTCCAATCTCTTTTTGTTGTAATAGGTGCCCATCCTGGCGCGGATGAAGGTGAGACTGTCACGAAGAATGTCGTGCAAAGTTCGGAGTTTCTCGGCCTTCACCGTCTGTCTGGGGATGGTAGGCCGTTGAGAGCTTGTAGTTGACTCCAAGCTGTCTCATCAACGCCTGCCAAAACTTGGACACAAAGAGTTTATCTCGGTCGGAGATTATCTCGTCTGGCCAAGCATGGTTGCTGGCTATCGTTCTCAGAAACGTGTAAGCCAACTGTTCTGCGATGCTTGCCTCTTGGAATGGCAAGAAGTAGCAATGCTTTGTCAAACGGTCCACAACCATTATGATGCTGTCGTAGGTTGTGTCCGTGGCTGGGTCTCGTGAGGGTGGTAATTTCACGATGAAGTCCATCCATATGGATCCCCAAGCCCTGCTTGCTACCGGTAGTGGTTCTAACGAGCCGAATAGCTTGTGTCGGGGGCCCTTGCTCCGACCACAAACCTCGCACTCGTTAATCACCGATCTGGCCGTTTCTCTCATCCGGGGAAATCCGAAGTGTTGGCGGATCCTCGCCATCGTCCGGGTGATACCTTGATATCCCCCAATGGTCGACGTGTGGATGTCCTTGATCAAGGTTTCTTGAATTACCTCGGGTACGAATAGTTTCCCTTGGAACATCCAGTCGCCGGATTCTCCCTAGGAGCATTCCTCGGGTCGATCCCCAGGTTCTGCTTCCCGAATGGCTTTTAGCCATCTATCGTCTGGTCCTGACGAGAACAGGGCGTTCACCTCCATGGCTTCGTAAAGGCGGAGCGTTAGGGTTCCATCCTGCGATCCTACCAAAATCCCTTGCTGCGCCTGTTTCTCGTTCAGCCGATGATCTTCTCTGCGGCTCAACGCGTCTGCTCTGGCGTTCTCGGAGCCCTTCCGGTAGAAGATCCGAAAGTTGAACTGTGACAAGAATTCCGACCATCTTGTCTGTCTCTGGTTGAGCTCTTTTGTCGATGTGAAGTAGGTTAGGTTCTTATGATCCGTGAGAACCTTGACCTCGCAGCTCGTCCCGCTCAAATAGGGTTTCTATTCCTTGAAGGCCCAAATGATCGACATCAGTTCCTTGTCATGGATGGGGTAGTTGAGCTCAGCTCCTTTCAGCCGTTGAGAGAAGAAGGCCACGGGGTGCAACCGTCCTTCATCGTCTCTCTGACCGAGTACTCCGCCCAAAGCGTAGTCGGATGCATCGGTTTCGACCTCGAATTCTCGATCCGGGTCTGGGATCTTCATTACTGGGTCCTCCAGCACGAGCTTCTTCACGCTTTGTGACAAGTGCTGTAATACAGGGCTTGGAGGGGGTTCAAATTCAGTAATAATCTTCTGTGGCCTCAAGGTCCTTGATCCCTTCAATCTGACTTGGATCCAGGCCTCTTTCTTATAGCCACAGCTAGGCGCACAGGCCCGAGTCTAGTTTACAGGGGTAGTTATTGCCTTAGGTCAATATGCCAATCGCTTCTATCTATTTTTTCGACGGTTGAATCCTCATGACCTTCTGTCGGTTTGTTGTATCCAACCGTTACCCGCCTGCGGCCATTGCCGCCGGGCTGATACAGTTGCCTTGATGCTCTACCTTATCTAGTGGTCCAGACCACTCCCGAGGGTTGGCCGTGTGACATATACTCTCTTAAATCATCAACGTTGGGAGCGCCGGACGACGTCTATACCCCCTTTCTCCCCATCGACTCCTTGGAGGGAACCATACCGAAATGCTGATCGCCCTTCGCCTCAAAGTAGTTGCCCTCAACATTCTTCTGCGGGCCTGTCCCGAAATTGTTGAATTGCCGATTTCCATCTCCATGCTGGCTGGCAGTGCCAGGCTGCTCGTTGAGATCTCGGTCGTTGGAGAGCGTTAGATCCTCGCAGTGGTTCTCGGCTGTGTCAATATCTCTAATCCACCGACGTAGCTCTCCACACACAGCCACAAAACCCGGGTCGTCTGTACTGGTAAACTTGGTCATGTCCATATGGTTGCTGTGGATTCCGATGGGAATGTACCCGGGCAAGATCGCCGAATCCTGTGGCACTACCTATTGTCGACTCGTCAGTATTTGGGTCCAAGACTGACTTGCCTGACCTACCAATCCCACTCCAAGCAGAGGTAATTCCTCGTAGAAGCAACTAATCTCAATTGGCGGCAGTCCTTCCCTGCTGCGCGCCATGACCATTGTGTGAAAGCTCTCTTGAATCCGCGCAAGCACCTCAGAATCGCGCCTGAGAACCTCAACGATGTTGGAATTTGTCTGCTTTACGAGACCGATGGATTGGGATAGGACCTCGGCCCATTTAGCAAGGCCAGCTCCATGGTGTGGCGTGCCGAGGAAGATGATGCCGCGAGTCGAACGAAGGATACTCTGGAGGTGCCGCTCCGATCGCTGTCTTGCTGTGACTAAGGCCTATCACAAGCATCAGCGCAGTCTGCATAAATCAAGCCAAACAACTTACATCCTCGCAGACTAACCCCCCCAAGCTATGGCAGACGAATATTATCGGCCGTTCATTCTATCTGTGTCAGGACGCTCGCGCTATCTAGGGTGAGTGTGCTTACCGTGCGATCATTCTCTCGATACGATGCGAGAGAGGTCAACAGATTCCAAGCGTGATTCGCGATTCGAGCCTGCGACACCACACCTCGCCAGTCGGCCACATATGCATCATATCCAAACGTTAGGATGCGAGATGTCGCAAGCGCGAGCGGTAGGAGGGTTTTGGGCCAGGGATCGGTCGTGTCTCGAGCGGTCCACGTATTATCACGATTGCCGGTCAGGCCGTGGATGAATACAATGCTAGAGAGACACATTAGCTCGCATTTTCCAATCTAGGACGGTACGTACTCGATAGTACCGTCATCCGGGCTACAGAGCGTTTTGATGCCGGCAGGGAAGGACTCTCTTAGCAGGCGTTTGGGTGGATCCTGATCCTCTGCCGCAGCCTTCTGTAGTGGCAGGAGCCGTTTCATCTTGGCGAAGGACTGGAAGATGCCGTGTTGGCTTGCCATCGTGAATGCTGATTCTGTGTATTGTGGATTATTTTATGACCGGATTCTTGTAGAGTGCATATGAAGAGCAGAATAGGAATACCGCGATCAGGCGAAGATTTGGTTAGGTAGGAAGCTGCGGCTAATGTAGCTGCACTGGGAGCAATAACAATTATCCTGTACTCACTCCTATGGGCGCGGCGGACCGCAGCCATGGTGTGGTGAGGTTTTCCCAGAAAATCCATCATTTGTGCACTGCTTAGCCACCCAGTCGTCCCCTCCCAAACCCCGCACTCCCCCAGGGGAAAGATCTGGTTTAAACCTTCTCCCACTCAAATCACATTTTGTCCAATTCCAGCTCTTCTACGGCGCCTGAGGAGGATCTGGACTAAAACGCTGATTGGAGAGCATGTGCAGGGAACAGAAGCATATGCATATGTAGGGATCCCTAATAATGCATCAATTGGGCCAGCCCACTCGATCAGCCGCTCGGTGTCACATCACGCCTGCATAATCACTTCAGGGACAGTGCCCAACTTGCGCCACGTCAGCCCTTCTTTCCGTTCGATTGGCCATTAATGGCCACGGTCTGCCTCTAGAGCGCTAAAACTGAAGAGACGCACGGCACATTGCATGACTGATGCACCTTCTAGCAAATGGCTTCGAAGAGCACAGCACCACCAAAGTCCACCATGGGTCTTGCCGCTGCAAACGAAGGCAACGTCGGAAGTGCAGCAAGCACATCAGTGAAGCCCACATACGCGTTGCAGAAATACCGCCAATCAAAAATATATCAAACCTGTCACCCTTTTGCTGCGCAGTGAAGCAGCTAATGACTTGTATCGCCTAACCGCCATCATGCAGCACTAATTTCACGTCTTTTTTGAAGCAATGGCGCATGTGGTGTGCGCCGTCGCCACAGGCATGCTATAACCGCTTGCTGGGCATCAACTCTCCACTTGTCGGTTCCGCCCCTTGCCCATTCCGATATCCTAGACTGTGCGCATCCTTCTGGTACAATCTCTGAACCCGCCGAGCCTTACTCCTAAGAATCTCTGCCGATTCACAACGTAAGGACGGAGCTCCTCCGTAATCACGTTCGTCCCTGTTTCTGACCCAAGCTCCGGCCAGTCCCTGAAGGCAAAATGTCGGGTAGAGAACTCCCTCGCCAGATAACCCGTCTCATCGAAGTTACAGACCAAACGATGGAGGTGTACGATACGATCAAGGACATCCGTGGACTCCCCGAAGCGTTCCAGGAGGTGCGCAAATGGCTTCCACTCGTTGAGCAAACCCTTCGAGAGGCGAAGACTCCGGCGAAGAAAGTCGAGTTCACCAACGACACCAACATGCTAGGAACTCGCATGGATAACTGCGAAGAAAAGGCCGACAATCTGCTGGAGATCTTCCAGAAGATCGCCAGGAAGTCAACAGAAGAATATGTCCCTTCCGTGTATCGGTCCATCGCTGTTAAGCTAGGCAAGCACAGAGTTGAGACACTGATGGGTGGCATTTTAGAAGATTTGCTGGCGTTAGTCGCACACCATATGTTTCAAGCGGTGATGCAAAAGCAGGTCGAGCCGCTGGACAAGGCGAAGCAAGAGCTGGCGAACGTGTCTCCGTCTCTGTCAGAATCAGATCTCGACGAGCAGCCCGGCACTGCCACCCAGCATGGAGATGGAAATCGGCAATTCAACAATTTCGGGATAGGCCCGCAGAAGAATGTTGATGGCAACTACTTTGAGGCGAAGGGCGATCAGCATTTCGGTATGGTTCCCCCCAAGGAGTTGATAGGGAGAAAGGGGGCATAGACGTCATCCGGCGCTCCTAACGATGATGGCTCAAGAGAGCATAACTCGAAACCGTGTTGCGTATAAATCTGACCCAAGGGTTCATAGTCACGAATATCAAGCATATTTATGCAGAAAGTCAGTTTCCATTTGTACCAGAATGTCGTCGTTGCCTAACACGTCCCACTGAACCAGATCGTGCCAGCATCTCCGACCGACCGGAAACACCGCCGAAACCGTTCGCAAGCATCCCCTTCTCGCGCGATCCCGATTTCGTCAACCGCGGAAACATTGTCGACCAAATTGACGAGCGATGTTCTAAGCCCGCCGCCCGCGTGGCCCTTGTGGGCATGGGTGGCGTTGGCAAATCGCAGCTTGCCATCGAGTTCGCTCACCGAATCGCCGCGGAGCAGCCGGATGTATGGGTATTCTGGGTCCACGCTGGCACACAGGCACGCGTCGAAGAGGGCTTCAGGATGATTGCAGACGCGGTCAAGCTACCCGGCCGGAACCAGGCCAAAGCCAATATCCCACAGATTGTGTACCACTGGCTGTCCAATGAACGGAACGGCAGATGGATCATGATCCTTGACAGCGCCGATGACCGCGATGTATTCTACGGCCCGACTAGCGGCGATGCGCGCAACGGGCGGCCATTTGTGACATATCTACCTCAGAGTCGAAACGGATCAGTCATCATCACAACACGGAATAAGGACCTGGCTTCCAGGCTGACCGATCGCCCCCAAAACAGAATTGAAGTCGGACCGATGGCGCGGACGGACGCCCTCACGCTTCTGGAGAAGAAGCTTGGATCGCTCGCGGATACGGATGTGGCGGACGATCTCGTGCAGGTGCTTGACTTTGTTCCACTGGCCATCAGCCAGGCTGCCGCCTACATCCGGGCAAGGGCGCCGCGAAGCTCACCTAAGAAGTACCTGGCTGAGTTCCGGGAGAGTGAGTGCAAAAAGGGCAGACTTTTAGAGTACGATGGTGGGGACTTGCGGCGGGATGGAGGTGCGTCGAACGCGATTCTCACGACATGGCAGATATCTTTTGACTATATCCGCTCCAAGCAGCCGTCTGCAGCGGATCTGCTATCACTTATGAGCTTTTTCGACCGGCAAGGTATCCCAGGGTGGGTTCTAAATATCCCCAGAATCAGCAAGGAAGCGATGCAAGGAAGGAGTCAAAACAAAGACAGTACATTGGAGTTGGACGACAGCAGCAGTGCCACAGACGATGATACAGATGATGGCGCAGACGACGACATAGATGGCGGGTTTGAAGACGACGTCGCAATGCTAAGGGACTACTGTCTCATCACTACGAACGAGGTTGGGAACGAGTTCGAGATGCATGGGCTTGTGCAGCTATCGACGAGGAGGTGGCTAGAAGTGTTCGGGCGGGAGGAGGTGTTTAAAAAGCAATACATCGAGCGACTAACAGCGTCATTCCCGACGGGACAGTACGAGAACTGGGCGACTTGTCGAAGTCTCTTTGCACATGTACAAGTGGCCTTTGGTTACCGACCTAGTGAGGATACGCTCGAAATATGGGCGACTCTTTTGCACAACGGGGGATGGTATGCGTGGTCGCAAGGGGTATACGAGGTTGCGCAGCAGATGTTGGGTAAGGCGAGAAAGGTTCGGAAGAGGAGGCTGGGAAAGGACGATATGGCGACTTTAGCAAGCACATCAATTTTTGCCGTGGTCCTTTCGAACCAAGGCCGGTGGGAGGAGGCCGAGAAGCTGGAGGTGCAGGTGATGGAGACTCGCAAGACCAAGCTTGGGGCCGATCACCCATCCACGCTGACGAGCATGGGCAACCTGGCGTCGACATACAGGAACCAGGGCCGGTGGGAGGAGGCCGAGAAGCTGTTTGTGCAGGTGATGGAGACGAGCAAGACCAAACTTGGGGCCGATCACCCAGACACGCTGACGAGCATGGGCAACCTGGCGTCGACATTTTGGAACCAGGGCCGGTGGGAGGAGGCCGAGAAGCTGTTTGTGCAGGTGATGGAGACTCGCAAGACCAAGCTTGGGGCCGATCACCCATCCACGCTGACGAGCATGGGCAACCTGGCGTCGACATTTTGGAACCAGGGCCGGTGGGAGGAGGCCGAGAAGCTGTTTGTGCAGGTGATGGAGACGAGCAAGACCAAGCTTGGGGCCAATCACCCAGACACGCTGACGAGCATGAATAACCTCGCTTTTACATGGAAAGATCAAGGTCGACCCTCAGACGCTATAGTATTGATGGAGGAATGTTCCCAGGCTCGACAGCGAGTCCTTGGCGCAGGGCATCCGGACACGCTGTCGTCCTTGGCCGCCATCGCCGAGTGGAGTAGCTAGAATGTGTTTCGTCATTTCTTTTACTGAATAGAAAATCTGGAGAGGTCTTTTTGATTCTATCACATTGAGTACCTAGACGCATGGTGGGAGAAGCTCTAGATCAACAGCTCCGGCATGGCAGCACAATGGGTTGAACGAGGATATCTGTTGCAGGCATTCGATTGCCCCTATACTATCTGGAAACGTCGCAGACATTTTGGGAGCGGCCTCGCCCACATGTTACGGTCAGGAGAACCAAAGGATCCTAGAGACGGTATGGGTTCAAAAGGTAAGTACAAGGCTAGGCAAGGCCAAATGGTTCACAAAATTGGACCTTACAGCTGCCTATGCCCAGATCAGGATCAAGGAAGGAGACGAGTGGAAGACGGCGTTTCGTCACACTTTCGGCCACCATGAGTATCTCGTTATGCCATTCGGACTTACGAACTTAGGGTTAGGGTTAGGGTTAGGGTTAGGGTTAGGGTTAGGGTTAGGGTTAGGGTTAGGGTTAAGGGTTAGGGTTAGGGTTAGGGTTAGGGTTAGGGTTAGGGTTAGGGTTAGGGTTAGGGTTAGGGTTAGGGTTAGGGTTAGGGTTAGGGTTAGGGTTAGGGTTAGGGTTAGGGTTAGGGTTAGGGTTAGGGTTAGGGTTAGGGTT